>CAWUFW010000946.1:2400000-3000000 GCA_963921515.1 Calotriton arnoldi
ATAATGGGATGAATCTCTGAAAGAAATGGCCCCAGCTTGAATTGGTGGAAATGATTTCAGAGAAATGACGAGACCTATAATATGGCTGTGCCCTCCATGCCTAAACATGTGAATAACCAGTCAAGGACAGTGTTATTATAGAATGGTGTTGAATGCCACAGAAAAGTATAAAATTACAAGTCTCAGGCTTTGCCTATGTCCATTATAGTGAGTAACCCTCCTCACTTCCAAACTTACTGGTGTAGTCTCGTCAATCAGCATCATTGAGCTTATCTAAACTTAACTTGTATCCCTTTCTAATGTAAAGCTTTGCTTCATCAGCCCTTATTTAACCTGCTTGCAAGCTTTCATCTGTCTACTCTGTGTATCGCACAAGGGTCTCGCTACGCGAAACATCCTAGAGACCCAACAAGTCTCAGAGAGTAGATTCTCCATCAGCCTGAAGCAGGGCTCTGCAGTGCAGAGCTGTATGGCCAAAACGAGGTATGAGACTCTCTTCATTAGTGTTGCAATGCTTGTGCCCAGAGACATTGACCGAGTACCTCATAGGGATGGTATCTAAAGGAAAATTGAAACATAACATCCCTTCGAAACGATAAGGGCATATTAACTCAAAATAATAACATGAATGAAAACGTCAAGCAGGGATTTAAAAAGAGCTGAAGTCAGAGCACAAAGTTCTGAATCATGGTGGCCGGTGTTGCAGTTGGTATCGGCCTAACTGCCTCCCGTGGGTAGCGGCCATTTCGCTCTGCTCGTAGTTGGGCTACTCTTGTAATTTTCAGAGATGACACTTGGACAACCACCAAATGGTAAAGATCCCAAAAACTAACAGAGCCATCAATTTGCGGCCAGTCCAGTGATGCATCTCAGTTAACTGGATCACCTGGATACATAAAGGGTGGAAGACGCCGAAGAGTCAGGTAGATCAGAGCGTTGATATCGTTTGAATGTCAATACATTTATGGTGACATGAGTATCCACTCGAGCTTTGATCATGGTTTCCTTTCTTATCACTGTCATCAGTCTGGTCAAATGCCATGTGGCACCTATAACTAGATAGCAATCTTGATTGAATACCCAATTAGCCTTCCAAACATTTTATTGTCTAGGACAAATAATATCCAAGGCATGGATGACTTAGGAGTCTGGTGTGCACTCATCTTTCTGCTTTGCTTCAGTCATTCACTACATATGTGATGGATATCTAAAGGACTCCAAAAATTTTGATCCAGGATGGTACCTCTAAACAGGTGTGCAGTTTGCATTACTGATGGTGACACATCTTTAAAGGAACGCAACATTGACTACTACTCTTAGAAACTGATCTGTCATCTGTTAGAGGTCTAGCTTCTGTCCTGCAGCCTAGAATATTTTTCCTCAGTGCTCTCGAGAAGCTTTCAGCCATTCCATTTGCTTAAGGCCAGTTGAGCCTGAATACACTGTGTGTTATACCTCAGTCATATAAGTACTGTTTGAACTCACACGCCTGGAAAAGGTGTCCGTAGTCCATCTTGAGCTCTTTTCAAAAACATTGCATTACTTGCATCTTCTCAAACTTGTACAGCACTGCATAGGCATAGGTTGTGGATGCAAACGCTACGCTAGAGTACCGTGACTGATTATCTTTACTATATAGCGTCTGTCTGGTGTGATGCATAAATCAAAACATATCCTTTACCCTGGGGTAGAGCATAGTAATATGATGGGTCAAGTCAATAATCCATTGCTGCTATTGGCATGAGTCATTTATCTTTTTCCTTCTTAACTTGCTTCTTGATGCCAGGGACCAGGTTTGTTCCTATACGCAGGCTTTGCTTTTTGCCATGCTTCGGTGATAATCCAGCAGCTGAGCACTACAGGCATCACCAACTGAGTGCCTTAATAGAATGTCAAACCTTCTTCGGATATGGTTAGTTGATGGCTTACTTTCATGTGTAGACGTTTTTATAATTACCTCTGAAAAACAAAGAAACAAATTCATTGAAATTCAATTACAGTTGTGAAAGAACATATCCGTAAAAAAAAATCAAAAGGAGTGGAAGAGTTGTGTTGAGACAGGAGGGGGGCGGGGGAGGGCAACACAAAAATTGTTGTGAGACCCTCAACAGTGTTGTTCCGCCAAAGGCATGTCTCCCGTTGGCGTACTTGGCCACTGATCATTACATCATTGGGTCTTTTCCTCCACCAGGAGGGATTATCTCTTGAATCTGAGACCACATGAGATCCACCATGTGAGAAAAAAAAGTTTAAAAATACCTCCTACCTTTAGAAAGGACACATTTTATTAAGAAGATCAAAGGTATTGGTATGATTAAAAAATGTGAGATGTGAAATGAGAGGTATTAGGTGTCTCTCACATCTATCTCTGGAAGAACCAGGTCAACATGTTTCAGCCAACTTTGCACCCTATGGGTTGATGGCTTTCGTCAAGACCGAAAGGTTGTTTTATAGGATCCCTTCATGAAGTCAAATTAAATTAAATCAAATCAAATGGGGCGCTGTCCCTCCAACTTTTGATGTTTTTTTCTTCTTTTTTGGTCATATGGGACACTTTGTTCAGTCCTTAGTTTCTGTTTTAGAAGGTCTTCATAGCTCTGGGCAGAGGCGTGGTATAAGTATTCCTTTCATTAGAGAGGAGAAGCTTAGTCCTTCAGTGTGCATTTCACGACACGTCTTCTCCAGCTGGACAGCCTTTGGCCTTCAGGAAGAGATCAACAACTATTACCCCCATATTATAAGGTCAAAACGCCTCGACATGTCTAAGAGGAAAACAATAAAAGATTGGATTTGGATAAATATAGAGGCCACTAAAGAACTAATGTAGTATTAATTTTTGGACTGTAGGTACAACATTGGGTGCTTGTAATAGACTACATAACTGTTTAACACAGCCTTGTCTGAAGTAATATTAATTAACAGATTTCAGTAACAAATGTTTTTAATCCTTATATATACATATACACTTGAAGGTCCTTGCAGACGCCGCCGCGCCACAAGAAAATGCCCGCACTCCAGGTAAGTCCAAGAAAGTTTATTGGGGTAGGTGACGCGTTTCGACTGGAGGTTTTTGTCAAAGCTAGGGAACACGCATTGTATTTATGGCATACAGTGAGACACAGTGGAGGGAAAATTAAACATGGGAGAAAGACTTTGGGCATTAACAGAAAAATGCCAACTCATCAGTCACAAAGAAAAAAAAAAGACTATACAAGTCAAAAACCTTTTTTAGGGAAATTAAAAAATTGTTTTGTCCCAAAATTAAATAAAGGGTGCCTCACCCAAACAATAGAATACATAAATATATATATACATGAATATACACGGCGAAAGAAGGGAATTGTCAGTGCAAGTGGATAAGATCACTACATAATCCCTTCTATCGCCCAGAAAGGAAATCTCCCCAAAAGATTCAAGATTTTAAGTCAAAAACCTTTTTTAGGGAAATTAAAAAATTGTTTTGTCCCAAAATTAAATAAAGGGTGCCTCACCCAAACAATAGAATACATAAATATATATATACATGAATATACACGGCGAAAGAAGGGAATTGTCAGTGCAAGTGGATAAGATCACTACATAATCCCTTCTATCGCCCAGAAAGGAAATCTCCCCAAAAGATTCAAGATTTTACATATCATAACAGTTCATTGGTCCAGTGACCTTAGATATATATATATATATAAATTTCTTTTAATTTCAGGTTGGTGTCACTTGTAGGATTGATCGCACTGAAATTATTCAATCGAAACAATGCATTTGATGATAACAGTGGTTGTACTGCTCAAGTCAAATAAGCATTCTAAAAAATAACTTCGGCCGACAGAAAAAGTAAGTCCATATGCTGGAAAAATACTTAAAGTAATTATTGATCGATGTCCCACTGATTGAACTATATATTATGATAAAATGTTTTGGATCTGTCCCGCAGGAGCCTCAATAGGACTGATGGAGCAAGGTCTCGTAAGAAAGAGACTTGCTCGGAGACAATCCTCTCGTTTAACTCATTAACAGAATTACTAACCATGTCTTGTGAATAATTAATACAAACCACATAAAACACGCGGGTTAGCTAAGCTTGCTTATGTGTGTACTAACGCAGATAACAATAAAAACGGACTAATACCGCTTTAAAACGGGGAAACTGTTGTGCGCATGCGTCAATTGCAACTAACGCTTGGAGGGAAATTCTAGCGCATGAGCAGAAGATACTAAAATGGAGTCTCGAAGACTCGCGTGCATGGCATCTGCTCAGCTAAAACTAAAACAGGCTATTTTACTAATGCTAATGCGGGAAAAATATTAATAAAAGAACGGGAATAGAGTAGAGGTGGGAGGTGTATACAGTGAGACCATATATTTTGTGAAAATAACATTTCTCTTTTGACTTTATTATTAGTGTGCATTTGGGCCTTTCTCGTATGACCAGACTTGATGAAATGACGCAACACTTGCGCATGCCTACAGAGTGAAGCTATGAAGGTCAATGACAAAGCGTTTGAATGGAAGCCAATTCGTAGCGACTTGTCCTGGGAACGGATGGTGAAAAGTTCAGCAATGTGATGTTCTATTCTTTATAGTGTCATAAATGTTGCAAGTGTGCTACATGAAGTGGATGAGAATAAAATCTTGAATAAAATAAATTAAGGGGATGGGTTTGCGAACAATAGTCTAATAGAGTATAATGATATGTAAGCATGGTGTGATGATCATCCCCCCTTGCCTGACCAATTAGATTTCGTATTTTTACGATATTGTAACTTTAGTGGGTGGAACCTGAAGAAACGAAGGTATAATTAAGGTAGCTTTAGTTAGTTAGTTATGCAGAGGAGAAGATTGCATTGCAGAGCTCGGGATGCTGTCGGGGAGTAAGGGATGCTGTTGCTGTGAGGTGCTGATGAAGACTCGAATGCAGACGCTGAAGAAGAACTTTCTATCCTACCTTAACTGGGTTAGATCAGAAGATCGCAGAAGAATCTCGAGGAGGAAGAGAGTGTCAGAGAGGGGTGCGACGCAATTCGTCGGTATTCTAGAGAGGTGACCTATCCTGTCCTGAAGTCTTTGTCTCCTGACCTATCCTGGGGACCTTTACCAGCCCTTTGGCCAGGGGGTTGGTCTTTCACACCATTCTTGGTAACTATAATTTCATGTTATTTGCATATGTACTTTTCTCTCTGTCCTCTCCCTTTCTGCGCATTAATTATTGTATGAGTCCGAAGTATATGGTTTTGATGTTTAATCAATTGAACTCCTCTCCTGAAGTGAGGGTGTCTACACTGTATTTTTGAAATGGTTCACGTTCACTTTATTTTAGATAAAGATTAAAACTTTCCTGAGTCTGTGATTATTTTCGTCAAACTAAGAATAGTTAAGGGTTAAGTTCATTATCACCATCAACTAGTTCCAACTAATGGTCCAACGACCAGAGGAAAGAACTTTTTGATCAGTGAAAGGTTAGATAAGAGAATTAAATAACTAATCTTGAGAAACAAACTATAAACCACTCCAGCGGTTTACATAATGTGTATGTGTGTTTTAAGGGCCCAGGTGAGTATATGGTAGTGGAGTATCTGTTGTTGGTTTACCGCTGGATCAGGACCCTCCCGTTACTTGTTTGTAACTTGCAAAATAGCTGTGACGTCACTAAATACCTGTGAAACCATGCATCTTACAACTTCTCAAACTTCTGATATATAATCACCTGGACTTGAAATGCCCCTTGTTCTCTGTGACACCCATGATCATCTTAAAAAAATAAACTCCACAATGCTGAGTTCCCACTGTGCCATCGAGCGGCGGTTTCTTCACAAGGGTGGAGGAGCATCGCCCCCCGCCCGCTGAGAGCCATACAGGAAAAAATAAAATGGGAATAAAAAGATTTAATGGCGAGGGGAGTTCCGATCGGAGAACATGGCGGCCGCGAGTTGAAGGCAGTTGCGGCTACAAGTTGAAGGCAAGGCGGCTACAAGTTGAAGGTTGTAGCCGCCGAAGGCACCTACGTCCCGCGATCAATCGATGTGAGGCGAGGCTGAGACCTGCGATGCTGGTTTTCCGCGTCCCTTGTTAGCGGATTTTGGAGGTTTTCCATTTTTTTTTCTGGCTGAGGTTCCTTTTCTTCCGTCCTTTTTTTCTCGGGGGATGTGTGTTGGCGCGTCCACCGACTTGACGCGCTGGTCTGCTGCCGCCCTGGAGCTGAGGAGGGGCCGCAGAGCAGTGGCTCGCGGTCTCCTCCGGGCTGACACCGGCAGAGGCAGCACAGGACGATTTTCTCCCACATTGCAGAGGGCTGCTCCTTCGAAGCAGTCGAGTGTGCTCTCGCCTCCTGAAGACGGAGGTTCCTGGCCATTTTTGGTACAGCCCCGGCTGCAACAACAACGACAACCACCGCAGCAAGAACAGGTGCAGGGGGGGCATGCAGGGAGGGTTTACCCCACTATAGTTTCAGCCAGTGCCACGCTGTCCGCCGAGGGGGGTAAGCTAGTGTTTATTCCCACACAGCCATTGTCACAGTTGCAGCTAAAACCATTGAAACAGGCACCGGAGGGTCAGGAGGAGGGGGTAGACCCTAGAAGTACCCTTGGTAACGACACTTCGCCCATACCGCCTATAACTACAGGCAGTAGGAGAGGCAAGAGGCGTGGTGGTGGGGGGCTGCAAAGGTAAAGTCTGACGGTAAAAACAACAAATATCTCCACGACGGAAAATCTGGTATAAGTGGCAGTACAACCCAGGGGAAGGAGAGGAAGGCTAATGCGGCCTCAGACATAGTAGTGGATAGCAGCCACTCTACTTTTCAGCATTGTGAGGTAAAGGGCAGGAGCATTAAAGGAGGCAGAGCCAAAAGTTATTCCCTGGACTCGAGAACTAAGATTACACCGTCCTTGCGATCTTATTTTAAAGTGCAACCATTAGAGCTGGACGTGGTTAAACAAGGGGAGGCGCTAAGGAAGCGCTCGAAAGGGCAGTTGGAGCTAATCCCTGTTCCAGAAAGGATGGAGGCAGCGGGTAGCCCCTCTCTGGTTTTACAGACCCCTCCTGAAACTGTACTGGTAATTCCTGGACTGGCCCCAACTATGGCTTTGGACACAAATAGTGTCTCTCTGCAAGAGGTAATCCCAGGCTGCTCAACCACCGCAGACAATGACAGCATAGAGCGGGGCAAGGTCTCTGAGGAGCAGGGAATTGGTGGGTCTTCAGCGGCTTCTATGGAGGCTCTCTTCTCTTCCCTATCGGTGGACATTAGGAAGGGTTTTTCTGTTTCCGAGGCAAACCAAGGGGAGATCCAGCTTTTCTGTGAGTCGTTGGAGAAGAAAATTGATCTCCTAAATTCCAGGACAGTGGTTTTGGAGAATGTAGTGGGAGAAATTAGGGACGATTTAGGAGTCGCTAGAACAGATATCGCACGGCTCCAAAAAGAAGAGGTTATGCTCCGGGACAGGCTTGAGATGATAGAAAACAATTCACGGAGGAATAATCTGCGTCTCCTGAATGTCCCGGAGGGGAGAGAAGGGGAAGATATCAAGTCCTTCATTGTTACCCTTTTAAAAGAATCAGTTCAGATCGAAGAATCAGAGGATGACCTGAAGAAAGACATTGAGGATCCACAGGGACCCCTTCAGGAAACATCCTAATCGGTCAAAGCCAAGGAAGATCCTTATAAACTTTCTCACTCTCCCTGAAGGAAAAGATCCTTAACTGCGCTTTAAAGCAAAAGTCCTTGAAACCCAGAGACTTTGCCTATGAAATCCGCTCTGACCTGGCCCGTGCCACGTTGAACAGACAATGGGAGCTGGGTAGGAAAATGGATGATTTTAAGAAACTTGGTGCAGTTGCCCAGTTAAAATTTCCTGCACTCATAATACTCATGCACAATAATAAGATGTATAATTTAAAAACAGCGCAAGAGGCAGATGAGCTTCTGGAAAGTCTTGGCAAAGTCAAAATAGCTTAGTTATGGAGCTACACACATGTCTTTTGTATTGGGTTTACCGGGTTTTTGGGGGAGGGTTCTATCTTATCTTAGGTCTTAAGATTTCTGCGATACTGGACATCAGAGAGAGAGGCATGACACACTGACTTGCTAGTCAAATTCAGCTTAGTCTAAGCTTATGGGGTCACATTTAAAGAAGCAGATTTACAGGAATTTGGAGATAGGGTTTTCTTGTTGGGCCTTAGTCTCTCGCCTTCTTGTAGTATTTTGAGTATAGAGGGACATGGTAGGTTGCCCCGGTGGGCAGAATCTGGGCTATCAGTCCAGGTAAATGGGGGTAGGGTTCTCCAGGGGGGTGTCAAGGGTGGGGGGCTGGGAGGTAAGGGGGAAGCACGTGGTGGGGAGGATGGGGGTTAAAAAGAAAAAAAATTCTCATTCGCCTTGTAGTTTGGTTTGCTCACGTTTGTCATGTTTGGTCTGGGATTGGTATTCCGGGAGACTCGGCACACTCAAGGTTCCGGTGTTTAAACCGCCATGAGCATTATTCGGTTTCTGTCCTGGAATGTTAATGGCCTGAGAGTGAAAACCAGGAGGGCAAAAATTTTGCAGTATCTTAAAGATTCCCCCGCGCAGATTATCATTCTGCAGGAAACGCATCTCCTAAAGGAGGAAATGTCTGGAATCTTTAGAAAAGTAAAATGGGTGGAACATCTCATCTCGTTGGCTCTAATCAGAGTGCTAACATCAGGGGTGTAGCTATTTTGATCAAAAAACAAGCAAATGCTCGTGTTTTAAATTCGATGATAGACCCAGGTGGCAGGTGGGTCATCGTCAAATTGTCTATTCAAGGTTTTCTTCTGACAGTGGTAGGCTATTATGGCCCTAATCAAGATGACCCGATGTGAGGCAGCAAGCACGGGGCGCCGTTCTTACCCGCTGTCATAGACCGGCATCGACCAACCTCTTCCTCGAGTAGGGACCGGACTCCGAGGGTCGGTTTTCGGGAAACCCAGTCCAGGAAATTAGACACACCCACCTGTCGTGTTTCCCTACAGCGAGAGCGAGACCAGGAACCGGAAGCAGGAGGAGCTGACCCCGGAAGCAGTTTATTTCAGCCAATAAAAACGGGCCAAGACCAGGAGGGAGGGTCGTCGACCAGAGAAGGAGTGGAGGTGTATACCGAGCGGAACGCGGGAGAGTTTGGAGAACGAAAACGGAGACCAGTGCGGAGTGATTGATGAGGAGACGGACGAGCGGTGGAGCGAGGAGTGGTGGTGTCCACCGGAGGAGGCTGGAGAGCGGCTGCAACTCAGGAGAGTTGCGGCGGAGCCGGTGAGTGACTGTAGCTCCGGGGAAGGCGGGGGAGGGTACGAGGGTGGTGGGAGGCAAGCGGAGATAGAGGGCACGGGTTAACCAGGCGGAAACTCCGACCAGCACTGACTGCACGTTTAGGGTTATACCACGACCTGAGACCCCTTTCTTTTTCCCTCACCATCCTTTTCCGTATATATCTCAGGAACGTCTGTGAACACTGGCAAAAATAGACCACTCACCAACGGCTTAGTTAAAGTCTTTATTTCTTCCCCTTTTTGTTTTCGACCATCCGGTCAACACCCTTCTGGTGTGGTGATGGGTATTAACTAAATCCCCACCCCACAAGTCACACGATAACTGACGGCCTCCTTTTCTTCTCTCTTATGAGCCTCCGGGGTAACATCAGCGAGACCGAGGAGCCGGGCCCAGTGTCATCCCAACAACGCCCGGGAATCACGAAGACAGACGAGAGAGAAGAAGAAGGAAGAACACCTACACCTATATCGAAAACCTCACACCCTGTCAATAAAACACGTACCTTTGGAAAGTATATTCAGCCTCCGCGTCTGTTTATCTGGCCCGCCCTCCCACAGGTGGTGTCAGAAGTGGGATCCACCGGAGACATGGAGGCTGCACTCGCCAAGATGGCAGAAAACCAAGAACATCTGGGAAAAGTAATGGAGCGCTTCCTCACTGTGGTGGAAGAGGACCGGGGCAAGTTACAGCAAGTGCTTACGGGACAGAGTCAATCGTATGGGGCTGCTATGGATAAAATCACTGAGGCCCTTGGACATCAGAGGGGACTTACTACTCTTCCTTCCGTAGTCCTACAACGGTATGTGAGTGGTGAAGACCCGGATTATTTCTTTAATAATTTCGAGTGAATGGCCACCGCGGCTGCCTGGCCTGCGGACAAATGGGGCCAGTACCTGGGCCCCCTCCTGTCCGGCGACCTGCAAGCGGCCTATCAAGCTGCAACCACACAAGGAGCAATCCCGTATGCCGACATCAAGTGATGTATTATGGAGCGATTGGGAGTAGATGATGAGTCATACCGGATGAAGCTGCGTCAAATAAAAGAGGGACCCCAAGAAACCCCTAGAGCCTTGTACTTCCGGGTAAAAGACATGGCAGATCGATGGCTGAAACCTGCCACTACCGACAAAGACGGGATTATGGCCAAGATTTACTTGGAACAATATCTGTCCTCCCTTCATCCACCCATCCAGAGGTGGGTCCGACAACAGGCCCATCTCACTCTTGAAACTGCAGTAGAGATAGCCAGTGCCTACAGTCGGGCACAAGAACTCCAAAAGGGGCGAGAAGACCCATCCTGGGGGAGCCAGGGCCCATCGCCCACCCCGTCCTCCTACGGTGAAGAAACCCGAACCTGTCACCATCATCCCCAGGACCCCGGTGTTCCGACCCCCTCCTGTTGGCCCTCAATGTTTTAACTGTGGAGGTTTGGGGCATATCGCCAGGTTCTGCCCCCAAAAGGAAGAGTCAATGGAGATAGGGATGGCCCGAAACTACTATTGTTCTCCCTCTGGGAAAAGACCACCCCCTTATCACTGCAGAGTGACTGTAAACGGACAGCCAGTCATGGCATTGGCAGACACGGGCTGCCACCAGAGTGTTATACGACCCCAGGATCTGGAACCAGGGATCGGACCCATTGACGGGACCGTAGCCATACGATGTGTTCACGGGGATACGAAGCAGTATCCCACCACCCGAGTACGGATACAACACCAAAACGACTCTGGGACCTCTCTGAAGGTGGGACTTATTCCCAGTCTACCCGAACAAGTCATCCTTGGGAACGATTACCCGAACTTATCACAAATGATAAAGGATACCCCAACGAAAGATGAAGAGTGGTGGACCACGGCCCCCTTTTCCAGAGAGGAGGACCAGGAGTGGCCACCCTCTAAACCACGAAAAAGTAGAAAACAAAGAAGGGCGGAAAAAGGGAAAACCCCCGCGACGTTGCCTGTTTTGCGGGATGACAACCCCTGGGAAGCCGATAGAAACTTTCACGCCACCCAAAGGGAAGACCCCGTCCTACGAGAAGCCTGGGATACAGCCCTAACGAACGAAGATCCTCTTCATGTAGGTCCCTACTTCTTTATTAAAAATGGGTTGTTATAAAGAAAAGGAGGTCCTGCCCAAAATCCTCAGTTATTGATCCCAGGGCCATTCCGAGAAAAGGTTTTATTTCTGGCACATAGCCACCTGTTAGGGGGACATTTCCGGAACGAAAATAACAGAAAAGCAGATCACAGAACGTTTCTACTGGCCTGGTATATACCAACAAGTAAAAAGGTACTGTCGAGAATGTCCCGTATGCCAGAAAAACAGTCGGTAACCGACCTCCCCGTGCACCCCTTCATCCTCTCCCCATCATTAGTGAACCCTTCCGCAGAGTAGGGATGGACATTATAGGTCCTTTGTTGCCTTCCCGAAGCGGGTGTTGTTACGTTCTTGTCATTGTCGACTATGCCACCCGTTTTCCGGAAGCTATGGCCTTACGCCGTCCAGACGCCACCAACATCGCAAAAGCCATGGTGACGGTATTCTCACGGGTAGGATTCCCAAAAGAGATCTTGACGGATCAAGGGACTCCGTTTGTGAAACAGGTGTGTGCCCAGTTAGGGATCAAACAGATATGGACCACGGCATACCATCCCCAGATGGATGGACTAGTCGAGCGGTACAATGCCACCATTAAAATCACCCTCAAGAAACTCCTGGCCTTAGAAGCCAGAAAATGGGAGGATATGTTACCCCTGGCATTATTCGCTGTTCGATGTAAAGTACAAAAAAGCACCGGTTATTCCCCATTCGAATTATTATACGGCCATCAGCCACATACACTGTTGGAAATGGCTCAAGAGAAATGGGAAACAGAATCAGATGACTCAAAACCACTGGTGGATTATGTGTCCGACTTGAAAACGCACTTAGGACAAATCAGAGCCATAGTCCGTAATAACCTGGAAGATGCACAGACAGCCCAAAAGGGACAATACGATAAAAAAACGAGAGAAAGGTCCTTCAATGTAGGGGATCCCGTGTTGCTAATGATGGCTTCCTCTGACCACAAATTATTGGGACAATGGCAGGGACCCTACACAGTGATCGAAAAGGTGACACCCGTGACCTACCGCATCGAAACGGATACGGCTAGGGGCACCTCCCAGATCTTTCACATTAATCTGTTGAAGAAATGGGAGGGGCCCTTGCCGGCACTCGTGAGCAGGGCGAAGGCACAAACCCCTTTGTTTGATCAGTGTATAGACCCTGTTCTCCCTTCTAATTTGAGGCAAGAGTTGACGGACGTCCTTTTTCCTCTCCAGGACAACTTCTCCTTAACCCCGGGTAGAACCTCCCTGTTGGAACATGCCAATAAAACCCCTCCCGGGCAACGGGTGCGTCTCCGACCGTACCGTATACCCGAGGCACGCCGACTCACCATTAGAGAGGAAGTACAGCAGATGCTACGGATGGATATCATCGAGCCGTCCATAAGCGAATTAAATTCGCCTATCGTTCTCGTGCCGAAGCCAGATGGCTCGGTACGGTTCTGTATCGATTTTAGACAAGTAAATAAAATATCTGAATTTGACACATACCCCCTCCCCAGGGTAGATGAAATGGTCGAGAGAATAGGCAGAGCCAAATATATCAGTACCCTTGACCTTTGTAAAGGGTACTGGCAAATCCCCTTACGCGAACAAGACAAGGAAAAAAACTGCGTTTTCCACCCCTGATGGTTTATATCAATTCAAAGTGCTCCCCTTTGGGTTACACGGGGCCCCGGCTACTTTTCAAAGAGCCATGAATCAGATACTACGGCCTCATGAAAACTATGCCGGAGCGTATATAGACGATATAATCTACAGCGACACCTGGGAACAACACATGTCACATCTGTCCCAGGTGATACAGGCTTTAGGACAACACGGTCTCAAAATAAACCCCGCCAAAAGCCATCTAGCAGCTCAAATAGTGCGATACCTGGGATACTTGTTGGGGGAAGGGGTTATTAGACCCCAAAGCACCAAACTTACAGCTATCTCACAGATCCCGTTACCAAAAACCAAGAGAGACCTCCGAGCATTTCTAGGTTTACTCGGTTACTACCAACGATTCATTCCCAATTTCTCCCACCTGGCGGCCCCCCTTACAAATCTGCTATAGAAAACCGTAAACACCGAGGCTTTGTTAAAACACCCTTCTCCCGACATCTTACAGGCCTTTGAGACCCTAAAACTGTCCCTCACTTCCGATACTGTTTTGGCCAGTCCTGATTACTCCTTTCCATTCGTTCTCCAGACTGATGCATCAGAGCAGGGGCTAGGGGCCATATTGTCTCAGATAACGGACCAGGGAGAGGAGAAACCCATCCTGTACATCAGCCGGAAGTTGTTCAGTCGGGAGCGAAACTATGCTGTGCTGGAAAAAGAAGCCCTTGCGATCAAGTGGGCCATAGACACCCTACGGTATTATCTTGAAGGGAGGGAATTCACCTTATACACGGACCATGCTCCCTTAGAGTGGCTAGCACGGAACAAGGGCAACAATGAAAGGGTGTTGAGGTGGTTCCTGTCTTTACAGCCATACAGGGTTCATACAAAACACCGAAAGGGAACAGAGCAAGGGAACGTGTACTATCTGTCGAGATACCCCCAAGATCACAACCCTAGTAGAAGGACAGCAAGGGGTAGGGGATGTGAGGCAGCAAGCACGGGGGCGCCGTTCTTACCCGCTGTCATAGACCGGCATCGACCAACCCTCGAGTAGGGACCGGACTCCGAGGGTCGGTTTTCGGGAAACCCAGTCCAGGAGATTAGACACACCCACCTGTCGTGTTTCCCTACAGCGAGAGCGAGACCAGGAACCGGAAGCAGGAGGAGCTGACCCCGGAAGCAGTTTATTCCGGCCAATAAAAACGGGCCAAGACCAGGAGGGAGGGTCGTCGACCAGAGATGGAGTGGAGGTGTATACCGAGCGGAACGCGGAGAGTTTGGAGAACGAAGACAGAGACCAGTGCGGAGAGATTGACGAGCGGTGGAGCGAGGAGTGGTGGTGTCCACCGGAGGAGGCTGGAGAGCGGCCGCAACTCAGGAGAGTTGCGGCGGAGCCGGTGAGTGACTGTAGCTCCGGGGATGGCGGGGGAGGGTACAAGGGTGGTGGGAGGCAAGCGGAGATAGAGGGCACGGGTTAACCAGGCGGAAACTCCGACCAGCGCTGACTGCACGTTTAGGGTTATACCACGACCTGAGACCCCTTTCTTTTTCCCTCACTATCCTTTTCCGTATATATCTCAGGAACGTCTGTGAACACTGGCAAAAATAGACCACTCACCAACGGCTTAGTTAAAGTCTTTATTTCTTCCCCTTTTGTTTTCGACCATCCGGTCAACACCCTTCTGGTGTGGTGATGGGTATTAACTAAATCCCCACCCCACAAGTCACACGATAACTGACGGCCTCCTTTTCTTCTCTCTTATGAGCCTCCGGGGTAACATCAGCGAGACTGAGGAGCCGGGCCCAGTGTCATCCCAACCCCGCCCGGGAATCACGAAGACGGACGAGAGAGAAGAAGAAGGAAGAACACCTACACCTATATCGAAAACCTCACACCCTGTCAATAAAACACGTACCTTTGGAAAGTATATTCAGCCTCCGCGTCTGTTTATCCGGCCCGCCCTCCCACACCCCTCCTCTTTGAAAACTATCTTTTCAAATCTGTTGGAATTCCCAGAACCAATTATTATGGCTGGCGACTTCAACATAGTTTTGAATCCTTTGCTAGATAAGTCCCCAAGCAGTAAAGCGAATGTATTGTCCAAGTCCCGGACGTATCTTCAAACGATGATGGCACAGACCGGACAGTGCGACGTTTGGAGAGAAAGATCGGGGTCCCAATTAGGTGTTTCTTTTTATAACAGCAAGTATGGCCACAAGTCCAAGATTGACTACATTCTGGTCAGCCATAACCTCAGGGGTAAAATCAAGGACATGGGCTATTTGACTCCCCATTTGTCAGACCATGCGGCTGTATGGATGGACTTAGTTTTGGTAGGGAAAGAACAATCAAGGGTGTGGACCTTTGATCGTTCTTTACTTCTTGATGAACCTGAAGCTAAATATTTATCTCATGAAAAAGAGTGTTTTCTCAACACGAACATTGGTTCAGTTGAGATCTCAGTGGTGTGGGATGCTTGGAAGGCCTTTCTAAGAGGTATGGTCACAAGCAGGGTATGCTATAAGAATAGGCAGTACAGGGAGGAGGTGGAGCATATGGAGTCTGAAATGAAGGCGGTCGAGCTGAGTTTGAATAGGGAGACTATCCCTGCAAAGCGTCAAGAGCATCTGGTGAAATTAGGGAGCTTGAAGGACCAGCTGGACACTATTATCCAGATGAGGCTCACACAAAGATGGGAGGCCAGTAAGCTTGCCCATTTTGAGTATGGAGAGGGGGACAGTAAACTCTTGGCATGGAAAGCCAAGGCTGATAGGACACGAAATGTGATAAAGCAAATTGACAGCGAGGATAACATCACCTCGGTATCCACCGATGAAGAGATTAGAGATGCCTTTTTCGCTTTCTTTCAGGAGCTATATGAAGAAGACAACGTAGTGGATGGAACTCTAGCCAGGGAGTGGTAAAGCGGGGGTAAGCTTACCTCCCTTAACTCCTCCCAGCGAGAAAATTTGGAGCTAGACATATCTCAGCAGGAGGTCAGGAAGGCTATTTCTGCCTGTAAGGGTGGAAAGGCTGCAGGGGACGATGGGCTCCCAGCTGAACTGTATAGTTCTCTGGGGGAGGCAATAATCCCGACCATGACAATACTTTTCAATAAGATACTATCTGGAGGTGCCAGACTTCCTGCATCATGGGGAGAAGCCACTATCACACTGATCCTGAAAGCAGGGAAGAATCCTGCGAATTGTGGGTCCTATAGACCCATTTCTCTCTTAAATACAGATTACAAAGTCTTTGCAAGGATCCTGGCAAATAGGCTGGGAGCTGTGGCGGGTGGACTGCTGCATCCCGATCAGAAGGGTTTTGTGAGAGGTAGGAACCTATCTGATCTTACTTATGATTTTATTGGTGCTATCGATTTGGCTTCCACCTTCTCACTTCCTCTTGCAGCAATGACACTAGACTCAACCAAGGCCTTTGATAGGGTCAATTGGGGATATCTCTTGGCAGTAATGGAAAAGTTTAATTTCGGTGAGAAATTCTGTCGAGTTATTCAGTTTATATATCGTGATCCCTCGGCAAGACTCCTAGTTAATGGCAAATTGACCAACCCTTTTAAGATCACCAGGGGAACCAGACAGGGCTGCCCCCTCTCCCGACTTCTCTTTGACCTGTACATTGAGCCTTTCGCTCAGCGTTTGAGAGACAAGTCGGGTATTGGATCATTCAAGTTTGGAGCTTGAGAGAGGAAGGTAGCTCTGTATGCGGACGAGGTTTTGATTCTTTCATCTGACTTGGAGACGTCCTTTCCTCAGGTTATTAGGTTGGCACAAGACTTTGGGCAGGTTTCCGGCTATGAGGTTAATGCTGGAAAAACGGAAACCATGTTGTGGAACCTGCCGGAGTGCCGGTACCAGACCAAGAGTGACATAAGGTATCTGGGGGTCAGGATTGCCCAGAATATAGATAAGATCTCAGGGACTAACCTGACAAACGTTTCTAGGGAATGCCACAAACTTAGGAAATCTTGGGCCCATCTCCCATTGACCATTTTGGGCAGGATCAATTTGATCAAAATGGTTATATTACCGAAAATTACTTTTCTTTTTAACACCATTCCTTTACATTTTGAAAAACAGGCGAGTGACAAATTACAGCAAGCAATCAATTCATTTGTATGGGCTTATAGGGCCACGAAAATAGCCTGGAAGAAGCTAAGGCGTAGGAGGGAGAAAGGGGGTCTTACACTCCCCGACCTGCAGTACTATGCCTGGGCTTTTCAGTTATCGCACTCAAGAATGCTGCTGAAATCCCCAGATCACTCAGGGATGGGGGTTATGTTCTCCGCTATGCTAGAAGGAGTGGGGCTGTCGCTGGAGGGGTTTCTTTTCAAATATGGTGATCAGAAGTTCTTCAAGAAGATCAGGCTGAAAGTTCTCCTGGGGATGGCTCGTATATGGGCTAGACTTAAGCAATGCACTGGCCTAAATTATTTTTCAAGCTTGGCTCCTCTATGGGATTCTCCAGGGGCTCCAGACTGTCTGAAAGACAAATTAGCTACACCACTTAAAACAGCAGGATTTAAGGTGTGGAGGGATTTGGCTTCTGATGGTTCACTTATATCATGGTCATTAATCCATAACAGGCTAGAGGAGGGCATGTCTAGGTTTAAGTACCTACAGCTGCAGAGCTGGTCCCAGAATCTTAAAAAACCTATAGGCATAGGGAACACTCTGGAGGAGCAATTAGTATTGAGGCCGGTGGGGAGGAAAGAGGTTTCTTTCTTTTACTGGTCCATAGAGGAAGCCATTGATGGGAGATTTTAAACTAGCCGAAGAACTGTGGGGAGCTTCTATGCCAGACGAACATTGGGAAGACTTGTGGCAAACTTCCTTTGACACCTTGTTTGTTACTGTAAAACCAGCCTGGCTTAGGAGGAACCACTACTTCACGACCCACAGGGCCTATTTATCTCCATCAAGACTGTCCAAAATAGCGAAGGGCCCCCCAGTTAGCTGCAAGAAGTGTGACTTAGTAAATGCTTCAGATATACACATGTTTAAAGATTGCCCAGCGATTACTGAATACTGGGGGAAAGTAGGGGCAACTATAGTTGACATTTTGGGATCCCCAGTTGCAAATTTCTCTCGCCCTGATCATCTTTGGCATTGCTAGCGAAGTGACAGGCCCTGCTAGGGGGTTCCTCTTCTATGCAATTTTGTTGGCTAGGAGAGAAATTTGTAGGAGATGGGTAAAGGCTACACCCCCCACACACTCAGAATGGTTGTCCTCTTTATATAAGACCTCTAAGACTGATTTGGGTAGATTGCAGAATAGTAAGAAGAAAGCACTATGGGATTGTTTATTAAATTTGTCTCCGCGCTAGTTTTTGGGGGAGTTTAATTTAGGGGCTTAAGTTGTTATGTTAGCACGTTGGAAAATAATTTTTGGATCCTATGATTATGCCTCTCTGGAAACTCTCTGACTGTGTTGGGCCCTCTCCCCAGTTTCCATACTCAGTCGGCCAACATTAACAGTCTTCGGCTATAGTTTACCGGGAGAGAGTGAGACCACCCCTTTCCTAATAGGGACCAGCTACATTGTGTGGGATTATTGTTTACCGGTAGGCAGGCGTTGTCTCCTGGTTCCATCTCGATTTCCTACGTCTCCTTGTAACCTAGCAACGGTAACGACATCCTACCTTCTGTCAACTGGGGTCTGAGGCGAATGAGGATTTAAAAAAAAATTAAAAAAAAGGATTTCATGGCCATTTTATTTTTCTGACTTGAGCACTGCAGCAGCCAGTCTACCCCAAGCCCAGAGACATGGCTGGCGTGTCCTCTGCTGCCGACAGGAGCAGTGGCTGGCTGAATGCTCCAAAGTGCAGATTCCACTTTGGCCGGTTGGCTTGCGCTGGCTCTCCACCCATCTGTCTTAGACATCTGGGTGACGACCAAGTACAGGCCTCCAGGGCCTGATGGAGCGTCCAGCCAACCCACTCCATCCAATCCAGGCACTTCTCTCATGCTGGTTAATAGCATGAGAGCAGTGTCTTGACTTACACTCCAGATTCAGAAGTGGAACAGCAAGGAGGACGTGCAGCCTTGGGAAAGTACCATTTGTTTTATTTATTTAAAATGTTATTCTAGTTTTTTTTTAATTTTGGAGGGAGGAGTTGTTTTATTTTGGGCTTTTGGAGGGAATGGAATTTTATTTTGGGCTTTTGAGGGAGGGATGTTTTACTTTGGGGTTTTGGAGGGAGGGGGTGTTTTATTTTGTTTTTTGGGAACTGGTGGGTTACTTCACTCGTCCCAGCACTTTCAAAGGGTACCAGCCACCCCTGGTGCCATCTAGTATGTGAAAATTATAGGGAGTGATTTCTGGCACAATTTAGCAGCCATAATTGTAATGTCCTCAGAGTAGCGAACATCGTGTCTCATTCTGGCTGGGGCATCTTTGTACACTTATTTGATCAACATTCTACTGAGCTCACACAGACCAGGAACATTTCCACAAATTGGAGAATGATAAGGGGCAAGTTTTCTATGCTTTTTAGTTCTCTCTGCAGACTGCCATGTGAAAACTTATAACTGCACACTGTGATGCCTTTTTAACAGCTGGTCAGTGACTTCATCTGGCAGCCCCAATTGCCAGGCAAACTTAACCAATGTATAATATGAACAAATCATGCATCAGAACGCCTCAAACCTGAAAGTGACAACATGATTATGCAATAAACAAGCAGCGCTGCCTCTTCCGACTCCTCACTTTTGCTTCTTTTTCTTCTATTTGCAGCACTTGGAAACTACACAGGTCACTAGGGTGGTGTCCTCTTAATTTGTTAATCCGCCTTTCTGCTCTGTATTGAGACATTGACCTTCTGGTATACCCTCTAATCCTTCTTTCATTCCAATCCAAGTAACCTTAGTGATAATTATAATCTTAATTGTAAATCTTAACCTAATAGCAATCTTAAAAAACAAATCAAGAAGAATGATGGTGCATACCTTTGCCGGTTTCATAGTTCATTTCACAGTCAATACATTATAAATAACGGTTGTAGCATATATACATAGTAGTTGGACGCCAGCCGTGTGGAGACCAGGCACCCATTGTTCTCCAAATTAGAACCTGCAAGTCCTCAATTTAAATCCTAAAATAGCTTGCATTCCAATATAATTGTAATGATCTTAAAAGTCCAGTTATAAAAACTACCTGTTCTTGCTATGAGATGACATCCAAAGTATGAACCAGTTGAGGAGATTTTCTACTTCTGCTCTGAAACTGAAGAAAAACAATGCTAGCTCAGTAATCTTTGGCCGGGCAAACAGACAATTAATTATAAAAGTACCAAAACAGTTTAGCATCATGAGTGGGATAATCCCCGCCTCACTGTCCTTAAAAGAAAAGAACATTCTTGTTCACAAATGTTATAAAAATTTTGATTCTATGGCAGGGCCGGAGGCTTCAGATTAGGCAAATTCAAAGCTTATCCTCAATCATGAAATAAGGATTACCTACTGGTTTGTAGTAGAACTGCTTAAAAAATTGAATCCGATCGGGGCATGGCCGAGCGGTCCAATATGGTGGATGCGTTCTAACCAGCTCCGGCAGCCCAAATAAAATCATCCTTCACAATCCTCACCTGAAAACGCACCGAAATGATCCCAATCCGCATGCGGACAACGCAGCACACCCGAAGCGGAGGACGCCGCTGATCCGCAAGTGAACAATTCAGCGGAGCGCGGCCTACGAGGGAGGCTGCGGGCGCGGTGCGGAGGAGACGTCCGGAGTCTCTTACCCCAACCCCAGAAGAGTTACAGCGACATCCATGCTGCCGGCGGCTGTTGTTGCTGGCCTGTGCCGGCTGCGACTCTGTGAGTGCAGGCTGCGGCTCCCGCTCCATAGACTGCCTGGGGTGGGGGCCGACCGGAGACGCGTCAGCGCAGAGTGCCTTGGGGGCACTAGGTCCAGCCGCGTCAGATCGGCACTGCCTGGACGCCCGCCGGCGGGTTGTCGCAACACCGGATTCGGCCACTGTGGGTTGAAAGCGGGCATGGCCTAGGCAACCTAGCGGGTGGAACCTGGGTCCTGAACTACCCTGGCGGTCTCCCGCCCTCCTCAGTGTGCACACGCAGGCAAGATTAACGGCGCTTCGCTATGCCTGTATTTATATAAGCTGTGGCCCCCCGAATTGCTCACAAACCCAGGGCCGGACAATGGTGAGCCGCACAATACTTGGTAAATCCCTCCAATGAGAGATATTGCACTGGTGGTGCGCTACAGATTGCGCGAGGCGGACGGCCTGACTAGACACTAGCAGCCACGTACGTCGGGATGCTGGATGATATGGGTCTATACCAAGCAAAATATAACAATTAACCCGCTGTGTGTCCCCGAGGGGTGCTACGCCCGTTAGGGGTTGGGGGTGGGTGTCTCCCGGCTGCGGAGGCGGCCAGGCTAGGTCCTGGTGCGGCTTGTGGCTGGGGGCGCTCCATCCTGCCAGCATCTACGGCTTCCCCTCTCATCATCACTGGCACACAATAAGAAGAACCCGGGGACAGGGTGGCAGGACTTCTAAGAAGAGTGCCACCCATTCTTATAATGACAAAAGATAAACTCCCATCCACCTCTGCACGCCAGAGCACTATGGATAGATATACTGGTACAGGCATGCGTGGTGCGGAGGCAGAGGGAACCTCCGAGGCCTTATCAGACACTACCGCCATCCTCGTGGCGGTTACCCAATCCAGAGCAGCGCTGGAGGCCCAGATTGGCGCCGTGGGGTCAGACGTGACACTCCTACGACAAGAACTTCGAGGTGTGGTGGAACGATTGACTGAGTCTGAAACCAGAGTTTCGGGGGTTGAGGATGCCGTCTCTATGCTACAGGCGAAGGTCTCCACTCTAGAGAAATTAACTAAAGGATTTGCAACACGGGTAGGAAACGCAGAAGGGCGAGCCCGGAGAAACACATCTGCCTTGTTGGCTTCCCGGAGAATTGCGAAGGTGGCGACACTGAAAGGTTTGTGGCGGACTGGATCGCCTCGTGGATCCCGGCGGGTACACTCTCTCCCTGCTTCATAGTAGAACGCGCACACAGAGCTCTTCTTCAACGGCCACCCCCAGGGGTCAGACCATGGCCCATTATTGCGCGAATTCCAAACTATCGCGACCGCAACCTTATTCTTAAACAGGCCAGGATGAAAACCAAATTATTCCATGATTCGCATCGAATCATGATATTCCTGGACTATACAAGACTCATCCAACAGCAACGACAATCATTCCAGGCTGCCAACATGCGCCTCTGTGACCTCAAGATCACTTATGCACTGCATTTTACGGCTCGATTGCGGATGGTTGGCAATTCTGAGGGGCTAGCGGTCATCAGTCCTGCCAAGTGTCACGCAGCAGGCGTGACGCTAACGCATTTCAGTGTGGTGTTCCGCATCACCGCACTGAAATGCATTGTCACGCATTTGCCCACTCTCTGCTGACGCGCTGAAAGTTGGCTAAATTAACCCTGCAGCTAGCGCGCTCTGCCTGGCTGTGGTGTGGTGCCTCTGACCTGTGTGCCGTGCGAGGGGTGGGTGCTGGGATGGCCGCTCTGCGTAGTTCACACTGATCTCCGCTTCCGAGACTCCAGGGGCAGTAATTGACACATGGGATCATGCTGCTGAGCCCGTGCTTGCCGGAAATAATCAATACTATGTTGCAAAACTGCAGTCCCGCCCGGCCGCGGCGCTGACCACATTGTGTGAGTCATGTCGAGATGATGAAGTGCATTCATCATCGGGCGCGCAGCTACGCAGCGTGTGCGGGGAGACTGGCGCTGCACACCTGCTGCAGCACTGCAGGCATCATGTCATGCGGTGCGGGCCCGAGAGGCAGGCCAAGGCAGCCAGCACACAAGTTCTCATAGTAAGTACACGTCGCAGCTCAGTACTGCGGCCTGCCAGGTGTGTGACAGTGTCTGAGACTCAGTGTCGTGTGTGATCTGGTGTGATTACGGTGCGCGTGGTCATTGGTGGTGTTTTCGTTTTGCCAGGACTCAGGAGGGCTGAGCTCGCTCTCTCTCTCATCTCATCTGTGGGGGTAGGGGGGGGGGGGTATGCAGTACAGTCCATCTGATTGTCACCTCAACGCGGGACTCACGCGTCATTCAGAGGCCCCACCACAGTCCTCTCACAGACTCCGCAATCATGGTGCTCGCAGAACTGCGTTAAGTTCTGCTCGTCCCGGGCCGTCAAAAATCACCCGCATGGCATTCAATCATTGCCGGGCATCACGTCACGGAGCCAGTGACCGCGTTTGCAGCGGTCGCTCAGGACAGACTTCTGTCACTGGATGGACAGCAGACTCATGTTTTCAGCTCCAGCCACTGGATCCCAGAGGAGAACACACCACTGTGCTGCAGCTGAGAGTGAATATTCGTGCTCGGGTGGCGCGTTTACCACGGGAGTCATTGCGGCCAGGCACGAGGCGGCCCGTAAACAGAATCGCAGCTCGCAGCAAAGTGAGTGTGTCTGTCAGTTTCCTGGTGTTTATAATCTATCCGACTCTCGCTCTGATGCTAATACAATTATGGTTTATAAATCATAATAATAATAATTCAGCGCGCGGTCATCAGCTGCCTGCCCTCCTGTGTGTGTTACAGCTGAAGTATAGTTTTCAGTGACGTAATATCCGCCCTCCTTTTATTTGCTTGGTTAGTGTCCTATCAAGAACTGCACAACACTGATAGAAGAACTGGAGCTGGGAACCCTCTAGCCACCGTGAACAATGGGGAGGTCTAGCGTATGGATGTGAAGAACTTCAGAGGACGGAGGCTCTGCTATAGAAAAATAAAATAAATACATAAAAGCAAATGCAAGGGAACATGCGTTTAATCAACGTAAATGTCGCAGAGATAAAGGACACTCTGAGACACTGCAAGGGATTCATTATAAATGTTAAAAACTTAAACACTAAAGGAAAAAGTAAACAAGCAGAGCAAAAAGCAAAACCACACTGTATACTGAGATGTCATCCAGTGACATTGCTATATATTTTAAAGGTGCATACATGACAAAACAGCTTTGAGGAAAATGGACTGGCTGCAAGTGAAATGTCAACCCATCTGAATTCGAATAGTTGTTGCTTACAGAGAATAAAAAGAGGTAGTGGTGCAGTCTGCAGTGCAGTCAACCTTTAGAACAAAAAAGCAAATGGCTGTTTGTGTGTACCTCTCCATGATCTTTAAACCTGAAAGTTCTTTATTTATTTGGTACTTTCTATTAAGTAAGACATGTCACGATACTAACGATGCAAAGTGTAATTAAGGATAAAGCAAGTCTGAAAACGTACTGCAACTTGGCATTTTTCATTCACTGCCATTGTAGTCATGTGTCTTCAACAGAACGTTGTGTTTAAGAGTTTGACGTTCAAGAGTTTCCTGAAGGAATGGAGCCTGAGTTCTGTTCTAAAGGCAGGGTGTTTAAAACATTTTACAGCCTGGGACCCCCATGCCCACTGATGTATCTCTTTGTTTCTGATGTTTGAAGGCTTGAATGGAAATCATATGTGAGTTGTCCGAGCATAAGTATCGGACAGGAATGTCGTAAGGAAAGTCCCAACAAGTAGCTGCAGCCTTCATTCCAGCAGGCCTTGTGGATGGTCTGAAGAATTTTAAAAATAAATCCTTGGCTCTACTACTGACCACTAAATTGCCCTTCCATTTCTGGTGCTTTGCAGTAGTTTTAAGATCTTCGTAGAGTTTCTTGTTGCTCAAATGGGTTTAATTTCTGATATTTATGTGTTTCCCTCGTCTTCATTGGTTGATTTTGCTCGCGAGAAAATGTCACTCATAGTTGTTGAATGTCACTCATAATTGCACTGAAATTATGAAAATGTCACACATAAGCAATCTGAAACCTTGGCAGCTATGGGTCATGGGCGGTGACTGGAACGATGTCATGTGTACATCGAAAGATAGGAAACGATCCTCCGGGTCCTTGGATGACCACAAGGAATCCAAATTAAAATCTTTCTCTACAACTGTGGGATGGATCGATACTTGGAGAGCGCACCACCCAAACGATACAGGACATACATACTACTCCCCAACACACGACTCCCTTTCTAGACTAGATTATATTTCTATTCCTCTCAAATACATACAGAGATTCGTGGTCTCCATGTACGCTGACGGCACGCTAGTATACCTGCGTCACCCAGAAGAGGCAATACCGGCGCTTATTACAGAGCTGGAGAGGTTCGAAGAGTTGTCCGGTCTAGCCTTAATCCGGGGAAATCCAAACTGTTCCCCATGGGGAATCTGGTAGGGAAAAGTGATGCTGAACTGCCAAGAGTGGGGATGAAGTGGGTGCGCGACGAAGTAAGATATTTAGGGATCAGACTGATACACACACACACGGCATATCTAGACAGTAATATAGGAAGGGGCGTGGAGGGCATGAGAAGATCGGTTGCATTCTGGAAGGAGCTTCCGCTGTCTCTGATGGGCAGAGTGGCTCTGACAAAAATGGTCATCCTACCAAGATGTCTCTATGCCCTACAGAACTCCTTGTATAGACTCCCACATAGTTATTTCACACAACTAGAAAGGCTGATAGTAGAATTATTATGGGAAAACAAGAGGAAACAGATAAAACTAAGCACTTTGCAGAGGAAATGGGAGCTGGGAGGCATGGAAGTCCCCCGATTAGCACTGTATTACATGGCTACACAACTCCAACATGCTTTGCATTGGTTGGACGAACAGGACAATTGGGAGAAACAGCTGCTGGTGGGAACACACGGGAGGACTCCTCTCCCAGAGCTTCTCATGCTGGGGTCCAGAGTGCCCGAATCCTTTCCATACATTATAAGGCATGTAGCTGGGGTCTGGGAAACAGCGGTACAAAAAGTAGTTAGGCGAGCGCCCTATGCCCCAGAGACAGCGCTATGGATCGTACAGACCTTCAAAATGATAGGGCAAACAATGGCAATTAATAAGTGGGTGGAAGGAGGATGCCAAACGATGGGAGATCTATATAGTAATGAGCGTTTTTTAACGAGGGAAGAAGCAGAGAACATATTTGAGCTTGGCGGAGGGCAGTACCCACAGTATGCGAAAATCTCTGCAGTGGCCCGGGAAATATGGCCTGACTTCCCACAGGAACCACCTATCACAAGAGTCCTGCAGACGATAACTACCCTGGCGGGAGGGCGTAGACTGGTTTCACACATATACAGAGCGCTCAGAGAGGATATCCTGAGTGGTCCCCTCCCAATCCACACAAAATGGGATAATGCAATGGACGAGCCCCTCACGGAGAAGGAATGGAGGAGAGTCCACGAAGGGGTCAAGCAGATAAGTTCTAACACAAGATTTAAACTTATAAAATACAATATTATACATCAGGCATATTTAACCCCGCGTGTGCTACACAAAATATACCTGGAACGCACAAGTCACTGTCTAGATGCAGATATCTGGAGGTTCACTTCATACATATTGTGTGGGACTGCCTCGAACTAACACAATACTGGGGGAAGGTGTTAGACATCCTACAATTAGCCACAGGTTGGAAAATATCAATCGCAATAAAAGCGGTGATGCTAGGACTCCTCCCCACGCCAAAAAACTTAGCAGGAAATTCGTCCAACTGGTCCTTGTGTTGGCAAAATGGAGGATAGCAATCAGGTGGTTGAGCTCAGATCCCCCAACAGTCGAGAGTTGGGTTAGGGACATGGATGAATGGGCCACGGCGGAGCTAGTCCGAATGAAAAAAGTCAGGTGAGATGACAAGCTAGAAGAAGATGCGAGGGCCTAGTACCTCATGACAATAGAAATTTTAAAAAAAGAAGACCCCCAGTAGAGGAGATAAAATTGACCCAGTCAGGACAGGAAGAGATTGACGCAGTGGCAACGCCCAGAATATCTCCAACAAACGAGAGTAGCATAGATGGATGAGACATATTAAAGTAGGACAGTCTCTTCCTTTGTGAGGGTATGACATAACACAACCTTAAGGGGAGGGGAGATAAGTTAAAAGTTATTGTTCTACATGGTTGAAAAATGGTATATGCAAAATATGTAATTTAAACGTCCCAGAGGACAAGGATTCTGTAAGCTGAGGTGACATACATGTATGAAAATGTGCTGTTATCATGCAAAATGCCAATTAAAAAAAAAAATACATACAGAGATTGGCAGGTGCCATAATTCTTTGGCGTGCTCTATCAGATCACTCCCCGATTGCGATTCAGCTCTTAATGTGCCCCCATCGGCGTCCTTTCCAACGGCGATTGTCCCCATGGCATCTACAGAACCCAGATTATCGCACACATAGGCACACTGCGTTAACAGAATTATTTAATGTAAATACGGATACCGCCACTACCACAGAGATTTTGTGGGAAGCCATGAAACCAACGATCCACGGGGTGGATATTAGCTATTGTGCGGCGGCGAGGAAACGTCAAAAGCATAATCTCACAGAGCTAGAAGACCGTCTCACTGCGCTTGAGAGGCAGGGTCTAGATAGCAGAGCTTATGAGGCACATAGACAATTATGTTTCACTCAACAAAAATACCAGAGTAAGCTCCTAGAAGAGGCGCGTTGTGTGTGGCTGGCATCCCAAAGCAGAATCTACCAGTGGGGAGATAAATCGGGGAAACTCCTATATCGCCTGTGTCAGCAGACTGCAACTGTCACTCTGCCCCCAGCCATTAGTGATAATGCGGGGAATGTTCTCACGAACCCCGCAGAGATCGCACAAAGTTTTGCAGCCTTTTATCAAGCACTATATTTGCCTCAAGAAGCCATCAGCCCATACCTTATTGAGAAGTTCCTCGATGATATTCCCCCGAAAACTGTACCAGATGACATACGGGCAAGCTTAGACGCACCCATAACATTAGAGAAGTTAACGAAAGCCGTTGCGGAGCTGCGCACTTGCTGAGCAGCAGATCCTAACGGCTACCCCAGTTAATTCTTTAAAGCTTATATAACACTACTAGGGCCCCATCTCCTCAATACAGCCGAAGCCGGCCGCCTACCAGCAGATTGGAGGCATGCTGAGATCGTGGTTTTCCCTAAACCCAGTAGACCCCCAGAACTGCACGCCTCTTATCGTCCTATATCTCTTTTAAATATGGAGGCGAAGCTGCTCGCCAAAATCCTTGCAGATAGACTACTACCACACATATCAGATCTGGTTCACCTTGACCAGGCCGGCTTCATGCCCGGCCGCTCCACTCGCCATAACATCAGAAGGGCTCACAATGCTATAGCAGCGGTAGATCGACTGGACCGGTCAGCCGCACTCTTATTGGCGGATATGGACAAGGCCTTTGATTCGGTTAGTTGGATATACCTATTCGCATTACTTAAGAGACATAAATTTGGTCCGCGTTTCATTGCCTATATCCGCCTTCTATATACAGACCTGACTGCAGCGGTTCGGATTGCGGACTGCATATCGGCCCCCTTTCCGATACAATGTGGGACAAGGCAGGGATGCCCTCTCTCCCCCTTATTGTTTGCCCTCGCGATTGAACCTTTGGCGATTTGAGTCCGGAAAGATGCACTGTTCCGAAGGTTTGAATGGACGCCCGATATTTCGGATCGTATCGCATTGTACGCGGACGTATCCCCACAGATTGGGTCCCAGAATATTTCAAATAATGCGGGCGTTTGGGGAAACATCTGGCCTCTACATGAACGTAAACAAATCAACCATATGGCCCCTACGCGGTACCTGGGCCACAAACCTGACATCCACCACAACCGGGTTGCAGTACCTTGGTGTCTATCTTACAGAGGACCCTACAATATCGTGGGAACCTAACATCGGTGCTGCAACCGAGAAAGTGCGATCAGATCTACGAGCGTGGTCTGGGCTACCTCTATCACTATATGGGCGGTCCACGATCTTTAAAATGATTTCGCTCCCGCGGCTCCTATACCACCTACAAAATCACCCCTTTCCTCTCCCCCCATCCTGGTTTTGTCGAATCAATGCTATACTCGGATAATTCCTGTGGGGCGGAGGCGCCTCTCGAGTTGTTCTCCGTACCTGCTTCCAGTCAACATATTGCGGCGGAATAGCGGGCGCCGATATGCAGGCCTATCATGCTGCATCACATCTGCAGGTAATCAATGATTGGTGGTATGGACCGAGGGATGACCCGGCTTATGCGGTAGAGATGGCTTCTCGATGACCCTACACTTACGTCATACTTATACTGCCGACTAAATGTTCAGACCCTACCACCCGCTACCAAAGTGGTAATACTCACATGGCGACGGGTTCTTAGGCGGATGGGTTGGTGGGGCCACCTTTCATGTGTAACTCCCTTATGGCGCAATCACCTGTTATCTCACCTCGCTGATCTGCAGGGCTTTTGGGGTTGGGACCAGATAGGAATTTAGACCATTGGAGATGTAATGCACGGCCTTAACCTTAAATCGTTCCAAGAACTCAGCCATGAATATTCTATACCAAACACACAATTCTACAAATACCTGCTGTTCTGCCATGCTATCACACCACATATAACCCAGATCAAATCCCTTCCAGACTTCAACCCACTTGAGGGTAAACTTCTGACCAAAGATCTGGGCCACCACAAAATCTCTAAAATATACTAATCTCTCATCACAAACAGTACCACTACATTCGAAATGTAGTGGTCCCCTAGATATTGGTCCCCTAGATACCGATGACTGGGTCGAGGCCCTCGAGTACCCGCGCGGAGCCGCCATTTCCACAAGATTGAGATTAATTCAATTCAAGATCCTCCATAGAGCCTACTATACTCAATATAGATTGTGGCGAGCCGGCCTGATAGAATCATCTATATGTTTGAGATGTCGGAATGATGAAGGCATATTAATACACACAATATGGTCATGTCCACTGCTTGAGAGATTCTGGTCCGGCGTTATAGCATGTTTGTCCGATGTGTTGGGGTGGGTACTCCCCAGAACTCCAAGGCTTACCCTGCTTCACATAACAGAAGAGATGGGGGTAATAGATACAAACGCCATCTACTCAGGGTGTGTCTCACTCAAGCCAAAAGGGATATTGCACGATTATGGAAATCAGATAAACCTCCGGCTATCCGGGTATGGAAAAAAGGTATGGACTTTTGTATGGGGTTTGAGTTACCGTTGTTTCGAGCTAGGGGATGCCCCAGAAGCACTCAAAAATTTGGAACCGATGGGCTGAGTACCGTGGACTAATACTTGCAGATCACCCTTCGGTTTCAGATATCATAGACTCTATGCCTTAAACAAGGAACCCGACGACGTGACTTGTGCTTAGTCGCTCCTGATGGACTTCAAGGCTGCCTGAGGATTGACTCTACATATACAATTATAAACTTGGCCTGGGTTTAAATGTTTTGTTTGACCAGTTAATATGTGACATGATAAATATATATGGCCTTCTGGCCATTGCGTGTTTAAATGCAATAAAAATGTGTTATGAAGAAAAAAAAAATTGAATCCGATGACCAGTCCATCATGTGGATATTGTCCTCCAATCAAACTACAACCTTGAAGGATTTTGAAGCCATGACTTCTCTGACAGAATGGACACCATATATAGCAGCCTCAGTGCTCGCTTCCAATAAAATCTGTTTAATCCAGCAAGCAAGAGTTTGACAAGAAACAGTACCATGGGGATATACTAGAGAGATCAATAATTGTCCTGTTGAAGAAGTCATCAAGAGCAAGATGGCACTTTCATATTGCCTACGGCAGTGAACTACACATTACTTATGATCTCCTGGAAAAGCTATAAAAGAGACATGTCTGGTGGCTGATTTGATTCTTTTGGAGATTACAAAGGAAACTTCTTCTGGAGTAAATTACTACCTGCTACATCTAGTGCTCAAACATCTGAAACCCGCTTGCAGGAAACTAGGCACAGTAGTGAAGCCCGCATGGCAGAAAGATGTTTCTTAGACAGGAGTGAGTTATCAGGCCAAGCCTGAAGGAATTTCAATGTCACAGAGACATCAGATGCTAAGGAAGCTAAAAAGTTTTAAATATGTGTTATATCTGCTGCCACAGCAACCAGACTTCATTCCACGCACCAATGAGATACCTGTTTCATTTGTATCATTTGTGAGTTGCCTTCTCAATGAAGTTGAGAGCCTATCTGGAAAGTCCTGATACTTGCCAGCATCTGCAGAAAATCTCCACTATACCATCTGCAGTTGGTGATGAATAACCAGTGGATGACATTGGCCCAGAGGGTTCAGGAGCAGATTCAGAAGATGAGGAAGATGGGAGGTTGGTAGGATAGCTCCAGGAGAAGGGGGAACCAACTCTGTGTCCTCCACAAGGAAAGATCAAGACTACTTCTGCTAGTTGTGTTCTGAAGGATCATGGAGAAGGGGGAAAGTCATAGTTGAGTCACCTCCAACTCTGAAGAAAGGCATCCATCTGGTTCCGTCACCATGTCTAAAATCAGGCCAAGAATAGCCCACATGTTCCAACCATCCAGAGATATAGCCACTACTGTAATTCTTGATGAACTTCTGCGGTTGAGTGGACCTCGTGGAATATGAAAGGCCCATCTGTAAATGATGAACCTTGCGCCTTTCAAGGGCCCAGTAGTGTAGTGGACCTGGAAAAACTGCCTGGATGGATGAGGCAAGGGGGCCTACCAGTCTGGCAAGTAAGCGAAGAGTGAGGGATTCTTTCTTTAGGGATTTGTAAATCTCTTTCTTTATAGCTCATTTCTTTTGAACAGGGAGAGAGCCAGGGTAGCAAACATGGTGTCTATTGTGAAGCCCAGAATGAACATTTGTCTGGATGGGTAGTTTAGGTAGAAAACTAAAAATTCTAAGAGAGAGGTAGTCAGGTCTAACTGTTGCCTTAGAAGTTGTGAATCTGAAGTTTGGTAAGCCTACCCCTCCATTGTTTTTGGCGAGTCTAAGCTTACTTAAAGAAATCCTCTCTTTTTTCCCTTGCCGTAAAAATTTACTGATAGCTTTATCTATCTTCTTTAAGAAATTATCTGAGAGCATCATAGGGAGCATACTAACAAGATAGTTTATGAGAGGCGATATCATCATCTTGAACGTTTCTATTCTCCCCCACCATGATAAGAATTTGGGTGACCATCCCTCTAAGAGGTCCGAGATTTTTTTATAAGTAATAGTTTCGTTTTCCTCAAGTGTGGAGATAAGATCGCTCGAGAATTCTAAGCCTAGGTATTTAATTGTGCCTGGCTGCCATGTCAGTCCTGACTCTCCCAGGATCTCCCTGGATCCGCATAAATTAAGTGATTTAACCTCTGTCTTATCCTTATTGAGTGTGTAGCCCGATACTTCTGCATAGTCATGAATTGATTTCATAAGGGGCGGGATAGCTAGGGCCGCTTCTTTGGATACCACCAGTATATCGTCTGCATAGGCTGCGACCTTGAATGAGTTTTTGCCAAAGTCTATGCCATGAATATCTTGATTTGCCCGTAGATGTTGGAGGAATGGTTCAATTGCCAAGAGGAAGAGAGATGGGGATAGTGGGCAACCTTGCCTGGTACCTTGTTTTAACGGGAAGGAATCAGATAGTGCTCCCCCCGCCCTCACTCTAGCCTTCGGGCTATGATATAGTGTCATGATCATCTGGATCAAATTATCTCCTAGATTGTATTTCCTGAGTGACGCGTTTAGGAATGACCAATCAACTTTATCAAACGCTTTTTCTGCGTCAAGCGTTATGGCAACAGTAGGAGAGTTAAGTAATTTTGCTTTTTCATTTGCGTGGCAAAAAATCCTGGTGTCACTGGACAACCTATGCTTTAGGAATCCTGTTTGTGACGTATGTATGAGTTTAGCAATGTGTTTTTGAATTCGATGGCATAAAATCATGGCATATATTTTGCAGTCCTGGTTTAGGAGTGAAATTGGTCTATAATTCTTTGTCAGTGATGCGTCTTTGCCCTCTTTTGGGATAACGGTAATTATTGCTTCCGCTGGGGTACCAGTTATTTGTCCAGAAGATGCGAATTGGTGATAGAGGTGTAGTAGTGGATCACACAAGTGTTCTTCAAATGTTTTATAAAAGGATACATTATACCCGTCAGGGCCCGGAGCTTTACCTGTTTTAAGTTTCCTAATAGCTGCCTTAAGTTCTTCCATCATAATTGTACCATTGATAGAATCCCTTTCCTGGTCACTTAGAGAGCTAATTGAGGCCTCCTCAAGATATTTCTGTATCTTGTGGGTTTTCACTTTGGGGTTGGGGCGATATAGTTTTTGATAAAATTCTTTAAATGTGTCTGCAATTTTGTTTGGGTTTGTATGGACGGTTCCTTTTTCATCCTTGATCGCATTGATCGAGCATCTCTGGCATTTGAACTTTAAATAAGAGGCCAGTGATTTGCCGGCTTTCTTCGCTTTACACAGGCGAAGACTTTTTTGTTTATTTATCCAGATACCCGCTCTCGTGCTAATTATCTTAGTGTATTCGTATTTCTTATTTAGGATTTCCGTCAGAGTCCCTGGATCATTATTATAGATATGCGTTTTTTCCAGTCTTGAGATATCATTCTCTAATTTCTGTAATTGTGAGTTCGCCTCTTTATTCATGTTGTCCTTGATTTTAATAATTACTCCTCTAACAGTGGATTTTAATGCCTCCTATCTTGTGAGATGAGAGGTGTCATTCTCTTTGTTATCAATTAGGTAGTTTTTGATTGTATCTTCAATTAGTTTTTTGTTTTCAGGAGAGGCTAATACCTCATCATTGAATCTCCAAAGAGGTTCCTTGTTCTGTGTGGTTGGGTCTGTTAGTGTGACACAGGAGTGGTCGGATACCACTCTTGGTTCAATGGTTGATTGGTCGACCCTACTTATGTCGTTCCCTGAAATTAAAAAGTATTCTATACGTGAGTATGAGTTGTGGGGAAAAGAGTAAAAGGTGTAGTCCCTTTCAGTCGGGTTCTGTAACCTCCAAGCATCTAGCATATTGAATCTATTACAGAGGTGTATGAGTGCTTTGTGTGATTTGTTCACTTGGAATTTGCAGGAAGAGTTCCTGTCTAAACACGTATCCAGTGGGAGGTTGAAGTCACCTGCAATAATTGAGGGGGCAGAGTCTGGAATCATAATAATATTCTCCTCTAGGTCCTCCCAGAAAACACTGTCATCATTCGTAGGAGCATAAATATTAGTTACGAATAGGACCGAGTTCTCTTTCTGTAGCTTAGAGATAATCCATCTCCCTTGTTTATCTGTTGAGTGTGAAATTAAGTCTATTCTAGATCTCTTTGAGATCATGGTTATTACCCCATTCTTTTTCCCCATGGCACTAGAGCATAGAACCTCAGTGTATTGGCCGCCTTTTAACGATTCTGCGAGTTTATTGTCAAGTTTCGTCTCCTGCAGGAGAATGATGTCCGCCTTCTGCTTATAGATATAATCCATAATTTTTTTCCTTTTGACATGGTGGTTCAGGCCCTTAACGTTTAAAGGGACAATTTTAATATGTTTGAGTATAGAATTCATTAATATTTCTATAAAATGTTGTTGTCTAACTCCTGAGTATCCATAGCAGAGCACGGAATTACATAATTAAGTCTCCATTTACGTCTCGGGTTAATTCTAAGTCTCGGTCTACGGGATCCAGAAGCAGCCACCGTGCTTTCTAAAATATTCCAAGCCTTAGGAGAGCTATGGTTGAGAAAAGGCGCGAGGCCCCCTTGGTGTGATTGGAATTTGAGGGCATATAGGAGCCTTGTGCCCCTTTGACCACTGAGCAGAGAAAGGAAGAAGAAAATGAAGGAGAGAAAGAAAATGAAGACGAAAGAAGCATATCTTGTAAAGGAACATAAGTTTGCAAAAACAATTATAAACACCATCAAACCCCACCCACTTACCCTCCCACCCCTCCCCCAAAAAGAACAGCAAAAGTCGTGTCGATTGCAAGAAAATGACAACTCCCTCACAGGAACAGATATAACATTATTCTGAATATCAAACCCTTTTACATTATAGTCAAGATCATGTGTGAATATGTGTGACACAAGACCGGGATGTAGGCGGGAGCAAAATAGTATCTAAACTAAATGACACCATTCAGTTGATTTGGGGTAAGTGAGTGAGTCTTGTACAACCTTGCTAGGGTATGTTCACCCTGCCATACTGGATTTCACTTCTCTTTAAATGGTATGATTAATGGGTCACGGTTGTCTAGTTAGATATCCAGATACCGGTTAGAGACATTCTAGTTTCAGGTGTTAATTGGTCAATTTGGTAAATTTCATCTCATTGGTGCCGGTCAATGTAGTGTATATAGTATTTAGTGGGTAATCTCAACTGTCAGATCCTGTCTTATATAATAGAAACTATAAAAAATCTATTATGTTGGACCGCATGTCTGCAGAGTCCCAGATAGTGAGACGGGTATCAGAAGATCAGGGTGAATGATTGGTGAATGTTTGGTGAGCCATAGACTCATGTATTGTTTGAACGGCAACAACTGGTAAATGTTCTAGAGCTGGCATATTGTGTATCATAGTGAATCTTGGAAGAGAATAATAAATTCTTTAAAACTTTTATAACCTTTGTGATTTAGCTCACATACATTTACTCTACTATAAGACTAACAGAGTATATAAAACATGGGTGTATACGACCGTACTGCATGCATCAGCGTTGATTCTTAGACCCAGGCTCCGGTATATTAGACGTGTCCATTGAAAGTCCTTCAAAGCTGTCCAGAAACTTTTTAAGAGCTGCACCATCGTTAAAAAGGTGAGGGGACCCGTGAGCCACCACACAATATCTTGCTTGGCCGGCAAAGGAATATTGGAAGCCCATCTCTTTCATTCTGGGTCGAAGAGCTAGGAAACTTTTCCTTGTATCAACTGTGGCCTTGGAATAGTCTTGCGAGATGAAAATGTTGTTCTTGTTCCAAAGCAAGTGATTTTGTTTCCTCATGAATAGCTAGTATGAGCTTCACGTGTTGGAATCGCAACGCTTTACAAACAATGGGTCTGGGTTGAGATTTGTTTGGATTCTTCTTGGTAGGGACTCTGTGAGCCCTGTCGAACTCCAGCAGTTTGTCAAATTTAAGTTTCGTCATCAATGGTACCCTCTTTTCTAGAAACACAATGCAAGAACCTGCTTCATCCTCTCTTCCTTCAGGAATTCCAAAGATACGGAGGTTCCCCTTCTATTTATGTCCTCCAATTCTGCAATCCGCTTGCCAAATAATTGCGATTTTAGATCTAGGCTTGTGACTGCTTTCTTCGTGGAGACCATTGTATCCTCCAACTGACTGATTCTATTTTCCGCTTCGGCAATTTTACTGTTGGCTTCTCTTATGTCTTTGCGGATTGCGGATATTTCAATTTGCATGGTATCCGTGTTTTCTTTGGTGGATTTAGCTAGCTCATGCACATCAGCTAATTTCGCAAGAATGATCTCCATGGTCGTGTTTATATCCTGCTTAGGTTGGACTGGTGAGTCCGGTGTCGGAGGATCTGCTTTAACTCTCTTCAAGTTTGTTTTGGTTTCTTTCTCCCCCATTTTAGGGTGGATACCTTTCTTTGTATTGAAGTTTCTCATGTGCTGGAGAGATAGGGTTAGTGCAGCTTGATGTGGAGTTGGGCACAGTTAAGCACCGTTGTGTGCAGTTGTATACAAATGTTATACTCGGTTGTATTGCGGTAACTCATGCGCAAAAGAGACAAGGTTAGTGCAGCTTGATGCGGAGGTACACACCTTTATGCGCAATTGAGTATTTTCCCGCTTGAGCTCCTTATTTACTGATGGCCATGGTCGCTAAGTTCTGGTTACCAAAATTGGTGATTGTTGGAAATGGCCCTTTTTGCAGGGTCACCCCTAAACTTTTTGCCTGCCTCCTGTATTTTTGCTGTCCTGTTTCTGTTGGTTTTATGACTCTGGGCACTTTACCACTGCTGTTCAGTGCTAAAGTGCATATGCTCTCCTTTGTAAATATGACTATGTGAATTGGTATATCCCTGATTGGCTTATTTGGTTTACCTGTTAGTCCCTAGTAGTGTGGCCTGTGTGTGCCCAGGGCTGGTAAACCAAATGCTGCTGGTGGGCCTGCAGCACTGATGTGTGCCACCCACAGAAGCAGCTTGTAAAGTGTGTCTCAGACCTGCCACTGCAGTGTCTGTGTGCAGTCCAGAACTGCCATCTTGGCTGTGAAGTGCACCCACTTCCCAGCCCCTGAACCTTCCCTTGGCATCTTGTAAGTCACCCCTATGGTAGGGTGCATTGTATGTGTAAGGTAGGACACGCCTTGCTGTGTGTAGCATGTCCTGGTAGTGAATTATGCCCCATTTCGTTTTTCACTACTGTAAGGCTACCTGTTCCTCATAGGCTAGAATGGGCAGTTTGACTATTACATTCTATAGTCCTAACTGACCCCAGGAACATGGTAGAAAAACGAATTTAGTATGCCTGAGCTCAGAATATTAAAATACATCTTTTAGTGAAGTTTATTTTTATATTCTGTGTTTGAAAATACCACTTTTAGAAAGTAGGTATTTTCTTGCCTAAGCCTTCCAGTGTGCTCTGCTGTTATGTGTATTGGCTGTCTGGTTTTAGAGGGGCAGGGCAGGCTGAGTCAGACCTGGGTTGAATAGAGAGATCTGCATTTAGAGTGTGGGGAGGGGTGGCTCCTTGACCTGAATAGGGCTGTGCCTGGCAAGGTGAATGCTGGCTCCACCTCCTACTGTGTGTCTGCTAGCAGACCCCCTCTTTCTGAAAGGAAGAATGCAGCCTGGTAAACAAAGTGCTCCAGGCCTGAGCAGAACTGGTTCTGGCTAGGTTCAGTGACTTGTAGCTTCTGAGAACAAAGACTTTTGGGGTATAAATATCTGTGCTCAAACCCCTACAATTTGTATTGCTTTTGGATCTGGAGAGGAAACTCTGTCCGTGCCACTGGAGGAATCTGCAGGAAGTGACTGTTCTTGTGCTTGTGTGTGGTTTCTTGCACTGGCCTGCAGCAGTGACCACTGGACCTTGAAGAAGAGGAAAAGGAACTTTTGAGAGAACTTTTATTTTTGTTACAGCAATTACCCAAGGGCTAGGAAGAGAGCTAGCCTCCTGCTGGAGTCTCAGGCACATCAGACTCCACCACCAACCTCCTGCTTCCTCCCTGCGAGGATTGCTATCTGCTGATGAGGCTCCTGTGAGTTCCAGGGCCCCTAGTTTTGCTTCAGAGAAAAGAGTGCTGGAAATCGACGCTAACGCACGTTTGCGAGCCGCTGCAGCCGAGAGCGCTGGAAAAATCATCACGCTGCTGCCGCTGGGTGCTCGCAACACGAAACCATCGCTAACGCCCCTTTGCGAGCCGCTGCAGCTGAGACGCGCTGGAAAAATCATCGCGCTGCTGTCGCCGAGCGCTCGCAACCCCTAAAGAAATCATCGCTTCAAGACATCGCTTTGCGGACGCCGTGCGTCCGCCATTTTCATCGCATTGCACCGGATTTCGTCGCTCCTCGCGGAGCGTCATCTCTTCGCATCGCAACACAATCGCACAGCGCAACAGGATCGTCGCATCAACTTCTCCCTCGCGGCAAGAAAGTCATCGCATCGGCGGCCTAGCGTGCAGAAGTTGGTCGCAGTGTCTCCGCACGCATCACGCAGATCAGCGCATCATCCTCCCTTGCGGCAAGGATTTCAACGCATCGCCGGCCTCGCGTGCCGAGAATCATCGCTACCACTTCTTTGCGACATTTTGTTGGTTTTGCTACTAAACCCAGGTACTTTGTGAGAGAAAGGGTCGCAGAGACCACTGCCTTGAATTTGAACTTTATTTTTGCAACGTTTGAACTATTTTTTGACAGTCCTTCAACAGCCATCCTATTTTTTGACAGTCTTATGAGAGAAAGGGTCGCAGAGACCATTGCCTTGAATTTGAACCTTATTCTTGCAACCTTTGAACTATCTTTGACAGCCCTTCAACAGCTATCCTATTTTTGACAGTATTGTGGCTTTTACAGTTATTGGTCTTGTGATAAATCTGCCTTTATATAAAGATACTTATTTTTTATAACTACTTGTGTGGTGTCCCTCTGGCAAGTTCCTCACTGTGTTACTGTGTATGGTCATAAATGCTTCACACCCTGCCTCTGCGATAAGCCTACCTGCTCGTGCTACGTTACCACAGGGTTGAGCAGGGGTATTAAAGAGGGTAGCCCTCTCACTCTGACTTAGGAAGAAGGGTCCCTACTTGGACAGTGGCCAGCCATTGCCAACTAGAGACCCCCATTTCTAACAGTGATGAAGCCAAATAGCTGTTGGTAGTAAGCATTGGCAGTTGGTCTGATGGGTAGTGTGGTAGAACCTCAGTTGTCACTTAGACCACATTGAGCGACCTCATCGAACCACTGAGATCTGGAGATCCTCAGAGGTCCTGCATTGTTATTCAGCTCTTTATATTCAGTGTTAAGTTGACTGGTGGAGCAACTCCTTATAGGTAATAATCAAGCTAAGCCTGCATCCTTCCCTTTTGGTATGTTTTCTGAAAGACTGGTATTAAAAACATCTTGTGTAGCTATTTAGGGTGCAGAGCGCCTCCATCTTAAGGTCAGGCGTGTGGATGGAGCCCATTAAATCATCAAAGCTTTTTGTCCAACAAGATAAAAATGTTTTTTGCTAAGTTCATTCAGGAATTGCCCACCTGTGAAAACAATGGTCTCATGTGTTGTGCTCTCTGCGAGACGCGGGGCGATCCGCTATGACTCACCAGCTCAGGGCATGAAACTCCTGGAATGGCCGCCGCCCGACTTGTGGTAGAGATCTGGGGGGAATCTGATCCACGAGTGGTGCCAGGTACAATTCTTTAGCTCATTTGCTGGTTGAATTCAGGGCTCACCAAGACAGCCCAACGGATGGAGAGCGGGGACCCTGGGAGACCGCCACACGCCGAGTGGGAGGGCCGCGGCGAGCCCCAATGTCTCCGAAATGGGCGCGAGCAGCCGTGCTCAACCACACAGATGGGTCTGGAGCCAAGCGACCGGCTGCCCGTGCTGTTGATGAGGCGGTCGGGTTCTGGAGGCAAGCAGCCGGGAGTCCGCGTTGCTGGTAAGTTCAAATGCGGTATATTGGTTGCTGCGCAGGTTGGATCCTACGCGCGAGGAGGCCCCACAAGATTGCGCCGGGGTCAGGCTCCCCCGCTCTGCTCACGTCTTCAGAAAATCAGCAATGGTAAACTTGGTCGCATATTACGCCTTGCGCATAATTGGTCGTTTGAACTGCCTACCGTTTCATTGCTTTGTTGTGGAGTCCGGTGCTCACGGTACTGATACGCATAAACCTTCGTAGCCCGATTTCGCAAGTTCACCGCACCATGCGGACTGGGATGCTCCGATCGTGTAACATCCGAAGAATGTAGGTTGGGGCCAAACCGCCCTTGTGGAGGACTGCCTGGATGTTCACTTCCACGGTCCCGATAAGTTGGTGCTTGAGGAACTCCTTTAATGCAGGTTTTTTATCTCGTTTTTGTTCCGTAAGGACGGAGCTGAAGGCTACGCCGCCATTTTCTCTGCTCTCCAAGCCACGTCTCCTACATCACCCTGACATTCAACATCTCACCAGTTAAAGAGTTATCATACGTTTTAGCAGGATTCCTAGACCCAGACCTATCGGGAGAGGTGACCGCTTTCTGCTTGACTTAATGCTAACTTTGGCGTGTAAAATAGTCCTGTGTAACTGGAAGAGTTTTGGGAAAATGTAATTAAAAAAATGGCAAGAATGGCTAACCTTTTTGAGAGGTGCGGACAATATTGCCTTAAATACCTCCCCTTGGAAACCTAAACACAGGAAGATATGGTAATCGCTTGACTCTGCATCAATAATTTTTAAACCACCTTGAAATATCAGTCCCAAACGTGATTACCACCGTACTAAACCGCAGACCCTTCAGCAAATTATAAACACCCCAACTAGGACTGAGGGATGGTTACCTATCAGAATAAGGTTAAATCAACGAGCCAGCCAATGCTAGTTTATAGGTGTACCCTTGACCACAAGTTTATTCTTACTCTCTTCCTTTACTTTACGTTGTTTCATTAGTTGGGATTTAGTATTTATTTAATTACTTTCATCGTTTTCTTTCTCTCTTGATTCTCTTCACGCTACAAGGAGGATAAAGGATATCCACCATGATTGTTAATGTTATGATACATGCTTTTATTAATGATACATTGAATACTTTTGAACCTCGATACCATCGATCACTTTTAGACACGTGTAACGGACTTAATGGACACTAGTCTGCAACTGTTAAACCAATATGAACACTCAGACCTGCCTATGTATTCTGTAATTTCTAGCTTTTGTGAGATATTTGTATTTTGGCTAGCTTATCAACCAAACATATGTACTCTCGCCAGTCCGGTTGGCCACTTCATTCATCGTCACTGTATCACTTGTAACACTATCTCACCTACTGCCTTTATCTATTGTGGCATTTGATGAATTGCTGTATTTTTATTCCTTTGCTCTGTCTTTTTATTTGTTTTGCGTTTGAAAAATCAATAAAAGTTATTGAAATCAAAAGAAGTTGTGAATCTGAAGACATGAGAAGAAAGTCCTCTAGGTAGATAATGAGATGAAGATCTCTGGCTCTCAAAAATTCTACTATTGGCTTGGGGAGCTTGGTAAAACACAACAGAGCTGATGTGAGCCCGAAGGGCAATGTTAGAAATACATATGTCGCCTTCTGAATCTGGAGTTGAACGAAACAGAGATGAGGCAGATAAATTTAAATCATCAGGACAGCATCCTTCAGGTCCAGCCTGACCATGAAGTCTTCTTCTCTTAAGAGATCTCTCTATAACTGTATTCCTTCATCTTGAAGTGACTGTAAAGGACCCAGACGTTGAGCTTCTTGAGATTGATAACCAGGCTCAAGTCTTCGCCATTTTTGTCTACAAGAAAGACATTGCTCATGAAATCAGAGGGTAAGGCTGATAAGAGAATACGGCTCATTTCTGAAGTAAGCTTAAATTCTTTAGATCTATAAAATATTTCTTCTGAGCTGAGAACATAATCTTACTGGTAGGAAGCTTTAAACAGGGGTAGCATAAAACCGTAGGTGGTACCTCTTGACGGTCATGAGAACCCACACATGTTGCGCGATTTATTGCCAAGCATGAAGAAAATAAAAAAAATTTCCCTCAAGTTCTTGATGGAAAGAAGGGAGATGACTTATCTTGAAGGTACTATTTGAAGAAGAGTTGTGGAAGCCTTTTTGCTGGAATTGGCCTCTGTATCCCCTGGCTCTTGACGGGAAGGAGAGGGTTCAATCTGATTGTCAATCCAGGATCGGCATCTTGAGTTTCCCCTGTAGGGGTGGGCCTATTGGGCAAAGCGGATGGTGGAATGCCTTCAACCTCTGCCAGCCCTGGAGAAAAGGTAAGGGTAGAAGACTTTTTTCAAGACCGATTGCGTCTTTACTAAGGAGGTAAAGGTATTTTCAAATTGAGCCACCTCCTTAACAAAAGGGTGCTAAAATAAGAGACCATGTGCAGATGGACCAGCTTCATTCATTGCCAAATCACATAGTTTAGGATCCAACTTTAAAAGGCTGGCACAGTGACATTCTGGAGATGGGGCACATTTTGCATTCCCCAGGAGGCAAATACAACGTGGCGCCCAACTTGCTAGGATGTCTGGATCAATTGGGGTGGATTGTTCCTTTTCTATAATCACCAAATCAAGTAACTTGGCCTCTGGCCTGGAAAGCTCTAACAGCATATCCTAACAAGCTTTCCTGGACCTGTCAATACCTTTCTACGGGTCCTTCCCAAATTTTACTAAAAAGGTAGACAATTTTGGATCAAGATTCAGAGTGATAGCAACTTTCCCTGGCAAAGAGGGACAAGAGCATTCTCCTCGAAGCCTCTTCCAGACTTCTTTAGGTGAAGGTTTTCGCAATGTATTCTAAAGATAAGCTGCAATCTTCGAAGGCAGAATCCACTCTGAAGAACGGGCATATATGTCTTCTTCAGGGTCAAATATGTCTTGAAAAATGGGAGGAGCGGTTTGTGACTTTGAAGGGCCCTCTCCTCTGTCAGGATTTTCATGTTTTCTTTTCTTGGGCACAGGTGGCCAAGAACAGACATTGTTGTCATAGGAGGCAACAGATTCAACATCCGCCTCTATAATATTGGGAAAAGAGGTTACACTTTGCCAAGCCTTCCACCTCCCCCTCACCTAGGACATTAGTCAGAGATTCAAAGTATCCTTTTTTTAGATTCTCTAAAGCATCTGGAGTCCCAAAAATCAAAGCAGAAGGGGGTTCAGGAACACCCCCCATCCTCCAAAAGGCTCTTAATTGGTGAGCTACTGGGCCTAACAAGGTTGTGATAGATTTCTGGACATAGTTATGAAAGATTTAACTTCTTGACTGCCTGGGCTTTCCCTACCTGGTGCTAAGGCCTTTTTCGGATGTTTGGGCAAGCTCATGTGTAAACCTTCAGAACCTTTTCGTCCACAAAAGGTATCCACACCAAATTTGTTTCTTTTTTTCAACATCCTGGAGATTCTAAATGCACCCAGGGTGTGTGGATTTTCCAGGAAGGAACCTTACAGTTTAGTTTTTGTGGGGAAAATGGGAAAACGTGCTGTGCTAGAAAGCTTATGTTTTTTTTTCAAAAAGTGCCATCAATGAAAGTCTTACTGTACTAGGATCAGCGTTTCCCAGCTTTCAGGAACAAGGAGAATTGTATCAAAAAACATTTTTTTTCCTCTGTTTTGGGACTTTTCTAAGAGGTAGTCCATTTGCCATAATTTTTATGGTTTCAACCTGCTTGTAGTTTGTGGTAGAAACAGTTGGGAAACCCATGGCTAATCCAGAAAAGCTATACATTTCTGAAAAGTAGGCAAAGTTGTGAATGCAGCAAAGGGCGATTTATGTAGATCCCTCAAGGTTTTTCCAATCAAATTAACTGTTGAAATGGGTGTAATGAAATAAGTAGGAAAAACAGCTGTTAGTGAAGTTTTCCTCCCGATTTCTGAGGTACAAAAGCAATAGGCCATTATGCCAAATAAAACTTTCTGGTCCCTGGAATATATAGGGTGTGTAGGCTCTCTATAAACATACAATCCCCAGAGTCAACAACTGAGCTGCAACTTACAGTGATTTTACAATATTATGATTTCATATGGTAAAATATAAAGAATGAAAAATCGGTATGAAGGAAACCTATGTATTTTTCAAATGTACACAAGATACTGAGTTTAGGAACAATGGTTGTTTGTATACCTCAGAATGTCTGGTTACCCATACTATCAAAATAGCTTCTTCTTGTACAGTGACAGAGAAATCTGATTGGTAATAGCAAAAGTTCTACTAATCCGTGCTCCAACATGTTTCCCAATAGAAACAGTATCCAACTTGTGTAGGCGGGCCTAGCGCCAGCGACAGGAAAGGGCCCAAATTGCAACATGGCCAGATAATATAACATTTTTCCTCTCAAAACCGACCCTTTTTTGTTTGCAAAGTGGGAAGCTGTGGATTTTGGGCCTGGGCTCTGCCGTCACCCAGGGAAACCTACCCAACCCAGACATTTCTGAAAACTAGATATTCAAGGAAGTCCATGATGGTGTGACTTGCGTGGACCTCATGAGGTTCTTTTTACCAAGAAGCCCTTGCAAACTTCAAACTGAGGCTAAAAACACACATTTTCCTCACATGTCTGTGCGGAAAGGTTCCGGAATCTGCGGGGTTCACAAATTTCTTACCACACAGCATGCCCACACATCTGCTGAAAAAACTGTTTGTGTGGGTGGGCATATCACCTGCAACGGGAAAGAGCCCAAAGCTTTACATAGACAGATCAAACTTTTCCACTCAAAATCAACCCTTTTTTGCGATCCGGGTGGCTACTGAATTTAGGCACTAGCTCACCCTGCACCCAGAGAAACTTACCAAACCTAGACATTTCTGAAAACTAGACACCGGATGGGGTCCAGGGTGGTGTGATTTGTATGACTCTCACAAAGTTTGTCTTACCCAGAAGCCCATGCAAACCTCAAACATTGTCTAAAAACACACATTTTCCTCCTATTTCTGTGAGGCAAAGTCCCGAACTCTGCAGGCATCCATCCGTAAATCACAACTCAGCGTTCCAACATGACTCCAGGTAAAAATGATACCCTACTTGTGTGAGTGGGTAGGGCGCCTGGCAAAGAAAAAGCCCCAAGGAGGCCTGCTGTGTGGTAGGAATTTTGTGGATCCCTGCAGATTCCTGGAAGTTTATGCTACAGAAACCTGATGAAAACACATGGCTTAACCCTACTCTGCAAGCCCACATATAAAACAAAAATGGCTTAAAGTATCAAAATTTCCCCTCGCTTGCCACAGGGACGGGACTGATGTCATGATGGGTTAGACCCCACCACACCCATTAATTTAGAAAAAAAGTATTCCTAGCATTGAGTGGCCTTTCTGCCCTCCACTCCCTGCCAGGGCAAATTGGGTCAAATGCATTCTCTGTCCCTGAGGGGGGCGGGAGCAGAAATACTGGCAAGAGGATATGCCCCAATGCCAGGGTGAGAAAGCAAAAGACACACACATGATGGAGCAAATCAAACATTCACCCCAGTCAATAGATCTGGGTTAAATCCATCGTTCTTTTGCTCACCATGCCACCCCAGTTTAGACCCAGCCATATGCAAATCAGTCTTGACCCTGTGCCTCATGGGAACAGTCCAGCCCAATCTGCCAAGCCAGGTCCTCCCTGGACCGGAAACAAGCATCCTTGGACCGGTTTCAGGGCATCACCACTCATCAGCCAGGCTAGCTTGAATCCAGTGGCACAGTGAGCTTGGGACCCACGTCTGGGCATACCCGGCACACTTAGGGCGATAAAGCAAAGACACACACACGATGGACGGAATGCAGAGCAAATCAAACATTCACCCCCAGTGAATAGATCTGGGTTAAATCCATCGTTCTTTTGCTCACCATGCCACCCCAGTTTGGACCCAGCCATATGCAAATCAGTATTGACCCTGTGCCTCATGGAAACAGTCCAGCCCGAACTGCCAAGCCAGGTCCTCCCTGGACCGGAAACATGTGAAGTCCACAGGAACTCCTCAGGATCCGGGCGATGTACAAAGGGGTCCACCTCTTGACATCCCCAACTCTGATATAGCACACACAGAGTATTGAAGCGATCAAGCGAGGGATAGGAATTAGGGTAGGAACAGCGGGGAAAGGGATACCTGTAAACAGAAAGCACAGGATTAATACAGTTCTATAACACTGACTACTCTCAATAGTTCTCACTATAATAACTAGTACCTGAAAACAAAGTTCAAGCTGCAGCTGTGCTTCCTTTTTATGACCAGACAAGATACTTCTCCCAACCTGGCAGGATAGATACCTACAACAATAAAACATAGACAAGTTACTAATCCATTCTCACTTCCTTCCCTCCTGCTATAGGAACCCACACACAACTCATACGTACCCTTCTTTCATTCCTCAATAAAGATGAAAAGAAAAAAGAAAAGAAAGTGGAAAGGTCTCTTTCTGAAATCCAATGAGCAGAGCGAAGCAAAAAGAAGTTAGAAGTTCTTGCTCCGTAGTAATTGCGAGAGACCACACAAAGCCAATAACCACAGTCTTCCTCTCCGATACCTGGAATCCAAAATGCGTCGCACTTCGTATTCCAGCTGACCATCCCTGAGCACTGGAGGTACAGCTCTGCGTCTGGCATTCACCGCAGGTTTCAGCAGACTACAGTGGAATACTGGTTGGATCCGTAGAGAAGCGGGCAGTTTTAGCTTATATGCCACAGGATTGATTCTGCGTAGAACGGTATACGGGCCAATGAATCTTGGGTGGAATATACTGCGTACTCTAAAACGGATGTTCTTGGTGGAGAGCCATACACGATCCCCCGGTTGATAACTGGGTCCTTCTTGGCGGTGTTGATCTTCCCATTTCTTGTAGGACTGTTTGGCACGTTTCAGGTTGATCTGCACATTTCTATGCATGGCTTGTAACTTCCTCATTTGAGACCTAACGGTAGGTTGATTGATTACATCACAGGGAACAGACAGAGGCAGTGTTTTAGCATGAAATCCTGTGTTGGCTCTGAACGGCGTTTCCTTTATGGAACTATGCCAGGCGTTGTTGTAAGAAAGTTCAGCTAGCCACAATAAAGACACCCATGAGTCAGTTGCTTCTTTGGAATAACACCGCAGGTACTTCTTGAGAGTCTGGTTTAACCGTTCTGTTTGTCCGTCAGTTTGTGGGTGGAAGCTAGTAGAAAGAACTACCTCCACTTGAAGAGCTTTGCACCACATACGCCAGAACCTAGCAATGAACTGAGGTCCTCTGTCGGACACGATGACCCTCGGGAGTCCATGTAAACGAACCACGTGTGACAGTATCAACTGGGCGGTTTGTCCTGCTGTGGGTAGGTTTTTACAAGGAATAATATGGCCCATTTTCGTGAGGCTGTCTATTACAACCAGAATGGCGTTGTACCCCTGATCCAATGGCAGTCCTAGAACGAAGTCCATGCTGATTGTGTGCCAGGGTTGTGATGGTGTGGGCATTGGCATCAACTTACCCTTAGCCTTGGTTTGCTCCCCTTTTGCACGAACGCATATCTCACATTGAGATGTGAGATATGTCACATCTCACATAAGTCACATCTTTTGCCAACCGTTCCCACCAAAATTGTCGCTGTACTAGGTGCAGGGTTTTAGTACAACCTGGATGGCCAGCAAGTACTGCGTCGTGACACCAGTTGAAAGCCTTCAGTCTGAGTTCTTGTGACGGTAAGTACAATTTGTTTTTGTACAAAGGTAAACAGTGTTTGAGTGTTCAGTGAACACTCTGTTCTGCCCATTTCTGCCACTGAGCAAGGGATTGGTGTTTTGCGACATTGTCCAGAAAATGCTCCAACGTTATGGTGCATAACACCCTATCGGGACTGATAATCGCCTCAGTGATTCCCTGCCGTGGCTTAGTAACCTCTTCTTGACGAGACAACGAGTCTGCTTTTCTGTTTTCCGACCCAGGACGAAAAATGACCACAAAGTCATATTCTGCGAAGAATAACTTCCACCGCATCTGTCTTTGAGTGAGTTGTCTAGCTGTCTTCATGTACTGAAGATTTCTGTGGGCCGTGTAAACAGTGATTGGATTAAGTGCCCCCCACAGATAGTGTCTCCACTCTTGGAAAGCCTTCTTTATCGCCAATAGCTCCTTTTCAGCCACAGTGTAGTGGATTTCTGCTGCATTAAGTTTCCGGGATAAAAAGGCAACTGGATGTAACTGTCCCGTATGTTTATCATGTTGTGACAACACAGCCCCAACCGCTATGTCTGAGGCATTGGCCTCTACTATAAACTGGATCTTAGTATGAGGATGTTTTAGGATTGGTGCGGTACAGAATGCCTTTTTCAGATAGGTAAAAGCTTCCATGGCCTCTGCGTTCCACAGAAAGGGCACTCCCTTTCGCAACAGACGTGTTATAATAGAGACCAACTGGGAAAAATGAGAGATGAATCTCCGATAATAGTTGGAGAAACCCAAGAAACATTGTACATCTCTCACGCTCTTAGGTACAGGCCACTCCTGAACCACCTTTACCTTTCTCTCAGCCATACTTAAACCCGTGGGTGTCAATATAACTCCCAGGAACTCAACCTCTGTCACACTAAACTCGCATTTGCTCAACTTGCAAAACAAACTATGCTCTTGCAGCCTCTGAAGTATCAAAGCAACATGTTTCACATGCATTTCCTGATTGGGTGAATAGATCAGGATATCGTCAATATAAACAACCACGAATCTGTCTACATACTCTTTGAGCACGTCATTAATGAAACACTGAAACGCCGCGGGGGCGTTACATAACCCAAAAGGCATAACCAAGTACTCAAACAACCCATAGCGTGTTTTAAAAGCCGTCTTCCACTCATCCCCCTCGCGTATCCGAACCAAATGATAAGCTCCTCTGAGGTCGAGTCTAGTGTATACATTGACCTCCCTCACCTGATCCAACAACACAGGGATGAGTGGAAGAGGGTATCTGTTCCTCACCGTGTTTTTGTTTAACATGCGATAGTCGATGCACGTTCTTAATTCTCCATTTGCTTTTGCTATGAAGAAAAGTGGAGAGGCTGCCGGTGAGCGAGAGGGTCTTATGAAGCCTATGTCCACAAAATGATCCAAGTATTCTCGTAGATGTTTAGTCTCAGGCTCAGACAAGGCATAGACTCTACATGACGGGATGGTGGCTCCCGCACTCAGATCTATTCGACAATCGTAATCACGGTGAGGAGGTAGGATTTCTGCTTTGGCCTCACAAAAAACTTCCCTGTATAAAGCGTACTCAGAGGGAAGCACCGTCTTTTTCTCAGCAGCTGTAGCAATTCGGAATACTTGAGTAAGAGCTAAGGTATGGGGGCAAGAGGCTTGCATGCAATTCAATGTACACTCTTCGGACTGAAAAACCACTGTTTTCGATTTCCAATCGATAGTGGGGTTGTGTTGCCATAACCATGGCATGCCCAGTATGACCTCATACAGGGGTGCCTCAATAATATTTAAGGTTAGGTCTTCTACGTGATCCTGTTGATCACCTTTCAGAATCAATCCTACTTCTTCTGTGTGTTCCGTGATAGGACCTGATTTCAGAGGCGTGCCATCCACGGCCAACACTTTTTCAGGTATCTCTCTGGGTATACGTTGCAAGTCTAACCTTTGTACCAATCCATAATCAATGAAATTCCCTGTGGCTCCAGAATCAATCATCACCCATACTTGATGTACCTGGTGTCCCGTCGTAAGGATCATGGACAGCACTATGTGTGATTCAGTATTTTTCAGCTCAGTAATAGCTAGTGAAGGCAATTTTAATCCCAAATACTGAGGTGTTTCTATAGCCAAGTCTGACTCCGGTGTGGCCCCATCACCTGTGGTATGTACTGCCATGACCGCTACCTTTTTGCTAGCATAAAATGGGCTCTTTTTCTTGGGCTTATGTGGGCATTCTCTCACAAAATGACCTTTCGTCCCACAGTACATGCAGAGGCCTAGTGCTCTGCGACTCTCTCTTTCGGCTTTAGTCAATGGTGCTCTGATAGCTCCCACTTCCATGGGTTCAGACCCTTGGTCATTAGGGGCTACAGCTGGCCTGGTATCCTTCTCTAGGTGAGCATAAGCTCTCTCACCTCTCCTACGCTCCCCTCCCCTTTCAGCCAACCGGTGGTCCAAACGCAATGTGAGATTCATTAAATCGGTATACGTGGTGGGCTGGGGATCGATTTGTGCTAACACACCCTTCATGTCATCCCTCAGATCCTGATAATATAACGACATTCTCTTCTCCTCAGGCCATGCGGTTTCTGCTATCAACCGATTAAATGAAGTAAGATAGGTAATCAAATCCTTTTTTCCCTGCCTTAACTCTAACAGTTCCCTATCAGCACTAAACGTGGTAGCACGACGGTCAAAAACCCTTTCGAATTCTCTACGAAAGGCATTCCAATCAGAGAGCAAAGGATCATCATATTTGACCAAAGGTACCGCCCGGTTAGCCGCGTCTCCTGTTAAATAGGAAATGGCAAAAGCCACCCTCGAGTGGTTGTTAGGGAAGGAAGCTGGCTTGCAGGAGAAATGCAACATGATCTGAGTTATAAAGGTTTGTATTTTCTGGGGGTCCCCAGAATACCTCTCAGGGCTAGCCAAGGGAATAGGAGGTGGTACATTCACCTGTATCTGTGACGTTGACGTGGATGCGTCGAAAGGGTTTCTAGTCTGTCTATCAACTTTCTCTTTAAGAGCAGCTGTTTCTGCTCTCGAGGTGGCTAATTCTTGTTGGACCAATAACAGTGCTTGCAGCACATCTTCCAAGGACGCCATCTCTGTGAGTCGCCCAGACCGGGAGGAGTAAATATCGTGGGTGCGTAATTCTGTGAAGTCCACAGGAACTCCTCAGGATCCGGGCAATGCACAAAGGGGTCCACCTCTTGACATCCCCAACTCTGATATAGCACACACAGAGTATTGAGGCGATCAAGCGAGGGATAGGAATTAGGGTAGGAACAGCGGGGAAAGGGATACCTGTAAACAGAAAACACAGGATTAATACATTTCTATAACACTGACTACTCTCAATAGTTCTCACTATAATAACTAGTACCTGAAAACAAAGATCAAGCAGCCGCTGTGCTTCCTTTTTATGACCAGACAAGATACTTCTCTCAACCTGGCAGGATAGATACCTACAACAATAAAACATAGACAAGTTACTAATCCATTCTCACTTCCTTCCCTCCTGCTATAGGAACCCACACACAACTCATACGTACCCTTCTTTCATTCCTCAATAAAGATGAAGAGAAAAAAAAAAGAAAGTGGAAAGGTCTCTTTCTGAAATCCAATGAGCAGAGCGTAGCAAAAAGAAGTTAGAAGTTCTTGCTCCGTAGTAAATGCGAGAGACCACACAAAGCCAATAACAGTCTTGGTTCTAATGTCTCATCCCACGATACATAACCTCCTTGGTTATGACTGTGGAGAAAACTAAAATGCCCTGAATTATGCAAAAATAGAACTTATAGTTTTCGTGGCCAAATAACTAAGCAACAGCCACAATGCGAATGTTACCTTAGTTACAGTATTATTGGGAAATACCGAATCACCAACTCTTAGTCCAAACCAGAGTGTTTTCTCGAGCGTACTCAAGCCTGAGCAGCTCTTAGTTCCTGGCAGCCGTTGGTTCTTTGCATATCGCCGTATTTCTTAACGGCATGCGAATATCCCAGAATGCTCTCGCAGCGAGAGCCGAACGTCCGCTGAATATCCCTAGAGGGATGCCACAGTTTCCTGCCTCCACGCCGTCTCCAAGCGGCTGAAGAACCCCAACGGCTTCTCAGCGGGAACACACAGACCGCCATCTGCGTACGTAAAAAACTCTGGTTGATGAAACCTCGGAACTGCAGACAAAGGCGTCCGACCGGAACGAACACCTCGAGGTGGGGAAATCCACAGAAAGTCAACAGAACAGAAGGAGAATACACGAACAGTGCAGCCACGCCGCACTACGATCTCCAAACAGCAAAATCAGAATTACGCACACCGCTCTGTGTGCGTCCCGGCAGATAAACGTCTGTAGCCCCTCCCAGAAGGAAGGCCTTATGGGAGGTGCAGTTTCTTGGCTAATGTCCTCCAATAACCGTATAATGCAGGCGCACCCGATCATTGCCTGACAAAACAAACATCCTGGGACTGGTTTCGGGGCATCACCCCTCATCAGCCAGGCTAGCTTGAATCCAGTGTCACAGTGAGCCCGGGACCCACTTCTGGGCATACCCGGCACACTTAGGGCGAGAAAGCAAAAGACGCACACATGATGGACGGAATGCAGAGCAAATCAAACATTCACCCCCAGTCAATAGATCTGGGTTAAATCCATTGTTCTTTTGCTCACCATGCCACCCCAGTTTAGACCCAGCCATATGCAAATCAGTCTTGACCTTGTACCTCATGGGAACAGTCCAGCCCGAACTGCCAAGCCAGGTCCTCTCTGGACTGGAAACAAGCATCCTGGGACTGGTTTCGGGGCATCACCCCTCATCAGCCAGGCTAGCTTGAATCCAGTGGCACAGTGAGCCCGGGACCCACGTCTGGGCTTACCCGGCACACTTATGGCGAAAAAGCAAAAGACACACACATGATGGACGGAATGCAGAGCAAATCAAACATTCACCCCAGGCAATAGATCTGGGTTAAATTCATTGTTCTTTTGCTCACCATGCCACCCCAATTTTAGACCCAGCCATATGCAAATCAGTCTTGACCCTGTGCCTTATGGGAACAGTCCAGCCCGAACTGCCAAGCCAGGTCCTCCTTTGACTGGAAACAAGCATCCTGGGACTGGTTTCGGGGCATCACCCCTCATCAGCCAGGCTAGCTTGAATCCAGTGGCACAGTGAGCCCGGGACCCACGTCTGGGCTTACCCGGCACACTTATGGCGAAAAAGCAAAAGACACACACATGATGGACGGAATGCAGAGCAAATCAAACATTCACCCCAGGCAATAGATCTGGGTTAAATCCATCGTTCTTTTACTCACCATGCCACCCCAATTTTAGACTCAGCCATATGCAAATCAGTCTCGACCCTGTGCCTCTTGGGAACAGTCCAGCCCGAACTGCCAAGCCTGATCCTCTCTGGACCGGAAACAAGCATCCTGGGACTGGTTGCGGGGCATCACCCCTCATCAGCCAGGCTAGCTTGAATCCAGTGTCACAGTGAGCCCGGAACCCATGTCTGGGCATACCCGGCTCTCCATGCCACTGAAGTCAAGCTATCCTGGACGATGAGGGGTGAAACCTCGAAACCGGTCCTAGGATGCTTGTTTCCAGTCCAGGGAGGACCTGGCCTGGCACTTCGGGCTGGACTGTTCCCATTGGGCGCAGGGTCAAGACTTATTTGCATATGGCTGGGTCCAAACTGGAATGGCATGGGGGAGCAAAAAACAATGGATTTAGGCCCAGATCTCTGTACTGGAGTGAATGTATGACATTGTTCTGCATTCTGTCCATCGATTGTTCTTTTTGCCAATGCCAGGGTGGCATGACCGCACTCCTTCGTTTTGCCCAAAGGCAAAATGCCTGGTGTTCAGTGGCCTTTCTCTACACCTCAGGGGCAGATTATGGCCAACCTCCACAATTGGGACCTACCCCCTTTCTGCCCCCCAGTGGTGAAAGGAAGGTATCTCTGGCAGTAGCGGCCGGTGTGTGGATAGAGTGGGGAGGGGACGGACGGATGAAATGTATAAATATTTTTTTTTTAAACCCTCTCTTCTGCAGGCTCAGGCTCCCAGAGTGCACTGCGGCCCATCCTGATGCTGCCTTCATGTTGCTGAAAGCAGCATCAGGATTGGCCTGAGCGCTGAGGATTTGCGCTCCAAGTTAGACCAGGAACCTGTGCCTGTTCTCTCCAACCTGGCAACACAGCTCGGGTTGAGAGAGCTTCAGTGCACATGATGGTTTGGCTGGCCTGAGACAGCCAGCCCGACCGCCATGCGCACTGAATTGGAATACAAAACACTGCAACAGCCTTTCATCCTCCTTGCCCCGCCCCAAGCTTCAGCTCCAGAGCAAAGATAAAACGATAATTAACAAGGGTTTATTATCGTATTTTCATTTTTTGGCAGGTGGGGCGACGCTCCTCCCACATAGTGGAGGAGCTTCTTCTGATCTCCGGAAAGGTGAGTTCCTCAGCTTTCCAAGAATACCTCCCTTTTGGAACAGTTCCCTGGGAACACGGAAAACTTGGCTGTTTATAGCCCCCCTCCGCACTCCTATTTAAACAAGGAAGCCGGTGCCAGTCCTGCCAATGATGTGATTGTGCCACACATTCGCAGGAGAGTCACACCCCCTGTCCCGGAATGGGAAAGTCTTCTGCTTTGACACAGGGAAAAGGGGATGGAGGAACACGGGAACAGCACACAACAACTGCTGCTTTGGTGCCAGGCCAATGGACATGACTTCCACGTCTGTAGCATGCAGTTGTGAGCTCTACGGACGAAAAAGTCACGTCCATTGCACTTGCAGTTTACTGGCATTCTATAACAGTGGTGCAATGCCTGCACTTATGTTTTCGGCATATTTCATGGGTGCCATATTGCGTTCTCTGAATTCTACAAATAGAAAACAGATTGTGTGCAAGCAATATCAACAAAATTGTCAAATTAGTTAGGTTACTAATAAAAGAATTAATTGCTCCACTATAATCCGTTATGTAAGTACAACACCTCCTTGCCTTAATTACAAACTCCGCCTTCTTTCTCCAAGATAATATTCAAGGCAAACCAGTTCTTCATAACCGTTGCTCTAATTGCTAGCATCTGCACATTCACTAATCTGAAAGACCCTACTATATCTACTGAGAGTATATCTAGTACTGCAGACAGTCATCTAATTTTTACATCATTCATGGCCACACCCTTTGGATGAATCATTGTCCCTAAAATGTCTAAAATGACTCGTCCAAAACTTTGTCTTATACTTTTCATGTTGTATTCATCATCTAACTTATTTATTTGATAAATTGTAGGGAAAACTAAAGCCAAATAACACAAACCTGGCCAATGTCTTGGTAGGTTAAAATAAGCAGTCCTTCCACAAACATAGTAAATTCCCCTCATAATAGATTCTCCCCCAGATGACAGTTCTCCACTAACTTCAAAATACTTGTCTCTCCTACAAATTCTTCTTTCCCCTTTTTTGAGGATTTTGCCTTACCATGCACATCCCACCTTTTCTTTCCTTTTCCACTTTCAAACCATGGATATAAACTGGAGAGCCTAAATTCTACCTCTTTTATCTCTTCCAAAGCAATCTTCTGCTCCTCTAAATTTTGCCCTGCTTTCACTCCTCTCTCATTATTTTCCCTAATAAAATTATGCTCCTTATTACTCAATAAACATAAATAATCTTAATTCAAATTAGTATTATGTCTATTTTGTGCAATCAGTCTCAAGTACTCACCATACTTAATTTTTTTAATCATTGTCGTCAGTAACCAAATTCTCTAAAGGCACATTAACGTCAATCATATAAGGAGAAAGGAAATCCTTGTGACTAAAAATAGTCACAAAGATGTTACAAGACAGGGTTTATTAAATCTCTATTTGTACGTATGTTGAACCCACCCCAGCTGAAATGGGATGGTAAATGCATACATAACATCTGATGACTTTTGTCATATCTACATACTCCTTAATCATTTTAGTGTACATCTTGTCTTTAAACCCACTAGCTAAAGGCTCTTCATGAATTGGTATGATTTGTCTACGTTCATGATAATTAGTTTCAATTTCAGCATTATTCTTCACATATCTTGAAACATTTCCCACAGGAATCAGTAAACACACCAACTGGCCTATGAATTCTAGTAAAATTATAATAACAGCGTCATCCCTTCAATTTTGCAGCATTTACTGTTTCCCATCTTCTCAATTGATTGGAAAAAAACAAAAATTATTTTCTGGCAAAGATCAAAATTAAACCAAAAATCTTCTTTAAAACAATAATATTTCTCTTCTTTTCTTATTATTTCTTTAAAACAACAATAAAACAAAAGAAAACACTCAGCTACTGAGTCTCTATAAAGCTCCTATTTCAAAAATTCAAGCAGTCTTTCATACATTTATAGACCAGTCTCTTAGTTAAAAATCACTTTTCATTCTTTTTAGGAATCTTCTTCATCAATACTGCATAATTAGTCTCAATTTCACCTTTCAAGGTGGTTTTTCTACAGTGTCAGTCTCTGTCTAAACCACTCTCAAAACGATATTGACTTTTGCTCATATATAATCCTCCTCAGTTTCATCTACTTCTTCTTCTAATACCCACTCAGGCACGGCGTATTTTCAATTTGAAATTTTTCTAGTTGGTCTCTTGGCAAGTGGTGACACACACTCACTAATTTCTAGATTCAGTTGTCTCTCAAGTCTCTGTCTGGCTCACACTTGGAATGTCTTTCTACTGCAGTTTTGCATTTTTCATTTTCTTCTTGGCTTTGGTTTGAGCCCAGTCCTGAACTCTAACTCTAACTCAAACTTGAGTTTACTCTTTGATCAAACTTCTCTCTGTTTGCTTTCTCCACAGTGAATCTTTTTCTTCCGAAAGGGGTCTTTTTCACTTTAATTTTCAACTGCAACTTGTCACTGCCTTGATCAGAGACTACTTCTTATCGCCACTCATGCTGTGCTTTTTTGCATTGTAGTAGCTCTTCACTCTTATGAATCTGTAACTGGACTTCAGAAATTTCAAGCTCTTCTTCTGAACTTTCATTCACCTGAAATTTCTGTTCATTTTTGCTTTTGCTTATGCTTTTCACTTTGGCTTCACCAGGTTCAGAGGAATCTTCAACCCACTCTGAATTCACATTGCAAATGTGAGCTTGGCTCTCAGCTTGTTGAGCAGACTGTGTACTTTGATCATTCGCCACATCCACTGCTTCAGCTACTCTCACTCTCTTTGTGTGAGCAGCGTGGGCCCACTGAGGCACAACTGCACACTTTGTCATTATTTGTTGTCAGTATGATCTAGAAAGGGCCCTTACATCTTTCTTCCAGGCAATATCTGCAAACATGCTTTCGAATAACCACCCAATCCCCCGCTTTCAGACTGTGGCAGGGTGTATCTTTGTTGTCTTCAGTTGATATGTTCACCTGCTGAGAGACAAATCTCACCATATGAGCCAGAACTTCACAGTAATCCAGAATGATGTCATCAGTTATTGAAACTAACACTGCTGAAGATACAAATGCAAGTCTCATTACCCTGACCATCACTATCTCGTGAGGAGTCAAGCTCGTCTTTCTGTCTGGAGTATTTCTCAAATTCATCAAAACAAGAGGAAGAGCATCAGGCCACTTCAAACCAGTTGAGGCACAGACCTTCGCCAATTTATTCTTCAAAGTGCCATTGGTACGTTCTACTAAACCCAAAGATTGTAGTCAATAACTACAATGAAATCGCTGATTGATCTCAAAAGTTGTGCAGATTATTTGCAATATTTCATTCTTGAAGTGCGCGTCAGGATCGGTCTCAATCGAAGTCGGGAGATCAAATCTAGGTATCACCTCCCTCATTAACAATTCGACAACTATAAGGCTATCTGCTCTTCTCATGGGAAATACTTCCACCCATTTGGGGAACAGGCAGACTATTACCAAGATGTACTTCAAACCTTTACACTGTGGCATCTCAGTAAAATCTGCCTGCAGTCTTGAAAACAGGCCTTCTGTTCTGCCAGTGTGATTCATAACTGTAACAGTTTCTTGCCCTGAATATTTAAATGACATATCAGACAACGATTACATGCATCCTCAGCAACATGTCAAAATCCTGTATGCTTCCAGTACTACCAGAAGATTCTAACAATGCTATCTCTTCCTACATGAGTTTGATGACGCAAATATTTACACATGGGATTTAACATTGAATCTGGCAAGACATATTTCTTTACTGAATTCACATACAAATTCTGATAATTCTTTTTATAGCCCTTTTCTGATTTTTTTATTTCATTTTCAAGAGCATCTTCCTGCAACTCTAACTTAGAGACGTTTGCATCAAATCCGTATAGAAGCAACAAACATTTTTTGAATTCGGTACAGTATCATTTGTGGAATCACCATTTTCCTTTTTGTTGAACAACTGTCCCTTCTTAGAGGGCACAATATTTGGCCATCTGATCTGTATATTTATTTCCAAAAGGGACCATATCTTTGCCAGCCTCATGGGCTACGCACTTAACCACAGCCACGACTTTCGGTTTCTGAATTGCATTTGACAAATCCAAAATATACATTCCATTTTTGATTGGATTTCCTGAAGATGTCATGAATCCCCTTTGTGACAATAGCTGTCCATAATCATAAACAACACCAAAACCATATTGACTATCGATATAAATCATCACACTCAAATTTTCTGACAAGCAGCAAGCTTGCGTTAAAGCAATTAATTCCGCCTCTTGTGCTGACGTCACATTTGGTAAGGAGGATGCTTCAAGTGTCTCTGTGATAAAGCATACTGCATAAGCAGCTGTCAGTCCTCCATATTGGTCTCTTAAACAAGAAGCATTGACAAATAATGACAGATCTGCCAGTTCCAATGAAATTTATTTTATGTCTGGTCTTGGTTTTGTTCATAATTCAGTCACCTGTATACAATAATGCTCCAGCTCACAAATATTTTCATCTTCTTTGTCTCCACAAGCCTTGTATGAAAATGGAAACAATGCTGCTCGATTCAGGACTTTACATCTCTTAATGGAAATATTTGCTGCTTCCAGACAAGTTTGCTCATAACGTGTTTGTCTACTGTTCGTCATGTGGTGTGTTCTGATCCTTGTCAGAAGGAGCTCAGCTGAAGGTGGGACATAGACAATTAATGTCTTACCCCTCATAATTCCTTCATTGTTCAATAGCCAAGCAAACTGCTGCAGCTGATTTTAAACAACCTGGAAGACTTACAACTACTGGAGCCAATACACGCTGACTGCATAAGTCTTGCATGTTTCTCAGTGAGAATTCAAAGGGTACATCCAATTAATGACAAAAAAGGAAAAACCTCATAGTATCTCATATCTTCCTGAGTGTGGGCGCATGATACAAACTTTCTATCAGTTTCTTGAATGCTACAAGGCACTTATCATCAAATGGTACCGGATCCTGTACATCATTACATGTCTACCTTACTAAAACCTTTTTGCAATTAAGGAAAAATTATTTGGAATCCACTGACAACAGTTGCCAACAATTCCAAGAAACATCGGAACCTCCCTCTGGGTGGTCGTCGGGCTCAATTTCATAATTGCAGAAACACATTCTTTAGAGACTGGTGTCCAAGATAAATGGCTTCTTTTTCACAATAATGCATTTTAGTCTGGGAGACTTTCTGCCAATTTTCAGCCAAGTGATTTAATAAGGCAATGGTATCCAGTTTACAGTCCTCGCTTGTTTAAGATGCTGTTGACAAGTCATCTATATATTGAACTAAGACTGAGTTACATGGCAAGTGTAGACTCTATAAATCTTTCTTCAGGAGAAAATTGAAGGACTCTCAATATACCCTTGTAGGATTGTACACCACATGAGAACTTTATTCAAACATTTTAATGCAAAAAGAAACTACAAATTCTCATGTAATGGGATTTAGAAGCATGCTTGGCATAAGCCAATGACTGTATGCCATTCTGCTTCTGATGGAATCTGGAACAATATTACTGCTGGATTTAGTACCACCGGACAACAAGAAACAACAATTTTATTTATTTTTCTGAGATCTTGCATGATCTTCTATTTACCATTCAGCTTTTTGATTCCCATCACTGGAGAATTATAAGGACTACCAAGCACTTCTCAAAGAATTCTCTGCTGAATAATTTTTTTGATTCCTGTTTTTATTCCTTCCTCAGCTTCTTTTGTAAGTCTGTCCTCTCTAGTTCTAGGAAATATTACATCGGATTTAAGTGTTATTTTCACAGGTTATGCTCTTTTAATCATCTTAGTTTCTTTGCCAGTGCTCCAAATATCTTTTCTCTCCTCTTGACCACTAAGCACAAAATTTATGAGGAAGAAATTCAGCTTAACGGACCGAACGACTGCCAAAGTTTTTTCAGATTTATTAAATACACCAACGTTGTTACCGATCCAAAATGTTCTTTTTCTTTTTCATTGGATTCATCAATTGCACCAACACTAAAGTCACTATGTCTGACTAATGTATGTACATATAAACTCACTGAAAAAAAGATAGATGATATAGTTGTGACGTACAAACTAAAATCCTCTGAATTTAGCAAGTAATAGTTTTCTGCACCACCTCCATACTGACATCCTCAATATATGTTTATATATTTAATTCTGCTATGGTTTGCCCATGGGTTCCCTATTGTTCTTGTGGTTGTGATAGCCACAACTGCCCAATTTCAGCGGTGTTCAACTTTTATATCTCAACTGCATGTTTTTTTCAGTAAACGTTTGTGTTTTTAAACTCTATTTTGTTAACAGTTTGGTGACACATACTAATTGCACTAGTATAGGGAAAAAGGTCCACAGCTTTATATATCTCTATTAATGCAGGCGTATTTTAGGTCTGTGGCACATTTATGTTATCAAAGGACAACAAGCCAGTGATTGTGGTAATTTTTTTCAAACGTGTCTCAGGTGTTGTTGGCTTTACTGATTGATGTATTCTGTATTGCAATGGGCAGTGTTTCCTGACGGTTGTTCCCCGCTCTCCAATCAATGGACACGGTTAAGCTAATGCCCCCATGCAACATCCTGGGATCTGAGTCCGCTCTGATTATCTCTAATTGTGCTATCTTGGCATCAGTGCCTGCATGCCTCTCTGTTTCTGCTGGCACAGTGGGTGTTTCCTTCTCCTCTTTCCATCATCTAAGTACACCAGCCCATGGTGTCTTCTATTAGTTCCCTCTGCTGGTTCCCTAGTCCGCAGCGGAGTTCCACTCCCACCGCAGACTATTACTGTTCAGCTCCCCCACACGCAACCAGGATGCTTTTTAGGTCTCTCCTACGCAGCGCGCATGCGCTGCATAGGAAAAAGACCTCTTGTAATCGATTCCGTTTTCCAGTGAAAAACGTGCACGCGTTGCATTGCTTTTAATGGCAACGCGTGCACGTTTGGCGATTCCCTTGCGGGAGCGAGCTTTAAAACCATCTGGTTTTAATTAACAGATGGTTCCTGCTCGCTCCCGCAAGGGAAACCGGCGCAGCCCCCTCCTCCCTCCCCTGCTGCCTCCTCCTCTCCTCGTCAGCACGAGGCGCGCGCGCTTGTTTCTCTTGCTTTCAGCGTTCTCCCTATTTTTCTATGCCTTTATACCCACCTCACTCCTCTTGTTCTTTCTTGTCCTCTTCTCGCTGACAAATACGCACTATTACGATTTCTCCCAACCATCCGTATTTTCTTCACTTACATTTCTCCATCTTTCCCCTTCCACGTTTCTCACTTTCTTTTTCCGAAACTGCTGCACTATGGTCCCTGTCCTCCTGCTAACCTTTGTGTCTTTTACTTGTCACTCCTGGTAGAAACCGATTAGGAAAAAGCGGATGAGTCTTTACAGGTCCATTGAAAGGCGTTATGCTCGGTTGGCAGCAGATTGTCAAAACTAAGTAACTATGATTACAGTAAGCAATCAGACATTGAGACCAGGAAGAAGGTTCAAGTTCAGCTTCGAATAAAAAGAAATTATCTGCTTACAGAATAGATAGGATTTTACAGAGAGTATATACTGGCTGTGAAGTATGCTGCTTACAGAACAGATTTAGCTCTTTAGAGACTGTTTACATGCTGTGGAATACACTGCTTTTAGGCTCGAGTTCTTCACTTAGATTCCTTACAGCTTGTAGAATACAAGGCTTAGTTACAGAACACGTAGGGTCCTTTACAGAAAGAGTGTTTGCAAGCTTTGAAATACGCTTTTTACAGAATATGTAGGGTTCTTTATAGTGAGAACGTTTGGAGGCTGTAAAATATACTGTTTAGAAGACGTAACATGTAGGGTCGTTAACAGTGAGACTGTTTGCAGACTGTCAAATATTGTGTTTACTGCACTGAGTCCTTTACAGTTAAAGTGTTTACAGGTTATAAAATATGCTGTGTGCAGAACATCCGGTGTCCTTTCCAGCGAGGGTGTTAGCCTGCTGTGAAATATGTTGTTTTGAGGCTGGCAAGAGTTCTTTCCAGAGTGCCTACACCAAACATGCTGTTTACATGATAGATATAAATCTTTACACAGAGTGCAGGTTTTACACCACTCTGCTTGCAGAATAGACAGGGTTCAGTGAGCCAGTTTAGAGGTGGTGGTGGTGGCTAATGCTGGTTCCAAACTAAGTATTTGTTTTACACTGGGAGTATGTATAGGCCTTACAGTGAATGGATGAGAACGAGCATTGACAACACCTCGCGTGTTGCCTGTTGTATAGAGAAAAGGTTCCTTCTTGCCAAGCTTTAATAATGCACTATACATACAGCATGACAATAGTGCAGTCATCCTGCAGTAGTTAATATGACCCTTCTATTATTACTTTTCAATTTAAATATCGGCTCCTCTTAGATGTGATGTCATCATATTGTTGGTTCTTATTGTACAACCGTACCCAGGTCTTGAAAACTCGAACACTTACTTTTTGATGTTCTTTAGTAACACCTTGATTGGTGTTTCTTGATGTCATAACCCCAAAAACAGATATATTATGTAGTGCACCCATCCCTAATACAAAGTACATGTACAGGACAGGTGGCAGCAGTAACTCTCCCACCCCACACAAGCGTAACCCCATGTGATCAGAATAGGTACACCAAAAGGCAGCTAAATAACACATACCAGGGCAGCAGCAATGCGCACATACACAGGACATGTTCAGCTTGTACAGCAGCTGCACATGTATCCCACAGTGTGTGTATGTGATTCTGTTTGTATGCGTGTGTGTGATTGTAAGATGCTGTGAGGCGAAAGTCCACAGCTCAGGTGATGATTTCATGCTGATGGTGGTTCTTATTGTCTGGCTTGTTTTTGATGTGGAATTTCTAAGACCGATCTTTTCTCCACCTCTTCTGCATAGAGAGGCTATAGCGGGCCTGGGTCCTTCACCTCTCCTGGGTGCCAAGGATGCATATTACTCCCTCTGAGGGTGGGAAACTAATGCTTTCATGCAACACCATCTCCTGATCCTTGTGCTGCTGACTATATTGAACACAGATGGCAACAGGGTTGTGCGTGGGTTACAGGTTTACTCCCGCTTACATCTCCTATCCTGAGTAGCACATGCTTCCATGCTGCAAAACAACCCCCATGAATTTAGCACAGTGTGCCGGAGAATGTGGGGGCATGCACAGGGTAAGGGAACAAGACCCTGGCATGTGGGAGAGAAATTGGTCAGAGGCTGAGGATGCTGGTATCAAAAAATATGATTCAATCAAAAAAGAACCTGATCTAATATGGAACAATCCTTGTGAGCATACCCCACGCCATATCTTGGCTCTAATGCTTAGCAACAGCTTCCACAATGCTGTCCAATCCTAGGTGCTCCTGTCCATTTATTTAAAAGTTGTTCAGTGTCATTCCCCAGTGTATAACCCGTAGCGTGCAAATCACAAAAGAAAAGAAAATGTGCAAAGGTTTGGAAGTGCCTCACGGAAACACCACCATGTGAGCTGCTGGTAGGTTCTCACCAGTGTGCTCCGGTTCTCATCATTGGCAACTCCCAAGACCAAAAAAGAATAGTGTAAGAAAGTGCAAAAATTATTTGGATGTGTGAAAAAGGTAAACCAAGCACTTGGAACAATTTCCGCGTGCAACCCTATCCTGACCCCCTTCTGTAGAAGCAAAATTCCCACTGACTTTTGCTTCTCCAAGCTAAAAACGAGCTAAACGACCACTGGCAAAACCATCAATTTTAATCAGATGAGGTCTGCTCAATTTAAAAACCAAGACATACTGTCGCAAACCATCAGTTTTTATGGAAGGCCAAAAACTGAGGATTTGCGACAGTATGGCTTGGTTTTTAAATTGAGCAGACACACGGCACTTATTAAAATTGATGGTTTTGCTAGTGGTCGTTTAGCTCGTTTTTAGCTTTAGAGATATCATTACAGAAAACATGATAATCACTCTGGAATATTGAAAAACCACTAACAGGATTAATCCGACTAAACATTTTTAGCAAAGCGTTCTGATCTTAGGATAGTCATTGAATAAGTAAATCATTCTGGCATGTTTCTCACCTCTTCTCCAGAAAGTGCCAAATGGAAGAAGCTGCTTGCTACTTCTTTCAAATTTGATGAAGATCTCTGTGGCATCGACCGGTACTGAAAGGTTTGGGGAACTCTGGACGCTCTACTTGGCCTTGAGCCAAAGCCTACTCAACTTTGTGTCAAAATAAAAAGGCTTAACTCGACTTATCTAGCAGCACATTACTTTGCTATTACAGTTCTTCATCCATGGATAAGCTATATGTGGCTCTTTTATTCCTTGGTCTTTAGGAGTTGACTGTGATTGCAAGACAATGCTTTTTAGGTCGAGCCTGGGCAGCGCATGCGCTGCTCTGCAAGGCATGCTGTATTCGAGTATGGACTTGAAGCCCCGCCCACTCTCCGCCCATATTTGTCATTGGCTTGTGTCATTGTCCTTCGTAAATGCTGGCTTCTGATTCGTTTATAGACTTGTTAGTCCCTCCTTAGTACAGCGTTGTCTTCATTTGTAACCTCCCATGAGGACTGGCCCTTTTACTTCGGTTGTTACAAGGTATGTCTTATTTAGTCTGTGAGCACTATTTTCTTTAATGAGTTTCTCCTACTGCAAGAAAACACCTACTGCAGGCACGACATGCTTTCCTGCAACTTTCAGCGCGCCATGCCTGCTTTCACTTTCCAAGCAGCCCGGGACAATGGCGGCCGCTTCTTTGAAATGCAATAGGTCTTGCATTTACAAGAGTTTGAGCTATTGGCATTGTAAATGACAATGCCTTTTATTATGTGTTAATTATTAAAACAGATAAATAAAAGGCATTGTCATTTACAATGCCAATAGCTTAAACTCTCGCAAATGCGAGACCTGTTGCATTGCAAATGCTTGTTTAGATGTTGTTAGTATTGCTTAATTTCTATTTGCAATTAATATTTACATTTTAGAAAGAGAATTATGTGAGGAGTCTTTTTATTAATAGTGTATTATGTAGCAGTTAATGGTTTTACTTGTTTAATAGTTTGTTTTTTAATATATTTTTCATTTACTACATAGATCTTATTTAGAAAAAATGTGGCGCTATGATATATTCTAATAGGAGGTGCAGTTTGCGTCTGATGGGTGATAGCACAGTTCATGACAATATCAACGTCATGCATAATTGGCTTCACTTTTTGACCCATGCTTCTTGGGATAGTTCTCTCCTTCGCCTGGGAAAATAGTTGCTTGCATGTTTTTAGTCTTCTTGCATAGGTGTCTTTATGTATAATTGTCTCTCTGCAAGGGTGTCTGAATTTATGTTAGTCTGTGTGTATATTTGACTTTTTCCCACTCAGTAGAAGTGATTTTTCCAAGGATAGGCCAAGGAATTGGGCACTGCACTTTTTTCTCAACTTCAGCAGTTACGCTTTCATGTGTCCCTTCATGTTTGTTGCGCTATGCGTGTAAGTGTCTTAGTGCATGTAGTTCTATAAGTCTATATGTATGGATGCCTGTATATGTTTGTGTGTATAGATGCCTGTAGCTCTGTGTGAAAGGGTGTCTGGAAGCTGTGGGTCCCATCAGGGTCGGACTGAGACAGAAAATAGTCCTGTGCACCAAATATAAGTGGCCCTATAAGTAAATTAGAAAACTAAAAAAGTGGTGTTATTTGCACATTGGGGCAGATTTGAACTTGTAAAGACGGGCTGTATACGTTTTCTGCAAGGTATGGAAGGATTTGAGTATGCCGCAGACAATTTTTGTTTTAATATCAGGGGAATCAACAGTAAAAACTGGCCCAGCAGACCATGAAACAGGCCCACAAACAGTCAGAAAATCGACTCACACTTTTTTCAAATAAAGGTGTTGGCGCCTTTTCTTTTTCTCTTTTATATAAACGCCCTAGAGAAAGAATTGATATCAAGAGGCAAAGATGTTCCATGAATTGGGGACCGTGTCGTCCCCGTGCTTCTTTACGCAGACGACGCGGTCCTTTTAGCTCATACAGCGAATGGGCTTCAGCTGTTACTGGACATCTTTAACGACTTCATGAGGGAATTAAACCTGAAAATTAACTGTGTGAAGGCCTATTTTATGATGTGTGGGCCAAAAAAGGCCCTTTCCCGCCTTCACAATGTTACAGGGACTCTCTATTACCAGAGCTCAGAATTTTAGCTACCTTGGGATAATGTTCTTTTTTGACTTAAAATGGGAAAAGCTCTTGACCTTGAGAGCAGATAAGATGGAGGGGGCAATAGAGGCTATAGTCCGTTTTTTAAACAGATTAGGCCATAAGCCAATCCAGGAGTTAATTGCCCTGTATAAAACGAAATGTGTCCTTCTCGGAACATACGGGGCAGCAGTGTGGGGTTGTTCCTCACCTAGTACATTACAAACAATTTTCTCTGTAGACTGTTAGCTACACCACGGAGTACAGCCAGTTTAATAACCCACTTGGAATCTGGCCTTTCTTTTCTTGAAGATGCAGTTTTAGCCGCCCCTCTGCTCCTGTGGTTGAAAGTTTAGTCTTCCCCATTTTGTTCATTTTCCAAAGAGAATTTGGAAGCCTGCCTAAAACTAGAACAAGCAAACGCCATTCACTGGTTGTCCTATGTTAAAAAATCTTTCTTGGACCTAGAACTTCCTCACTTTTTTCTTTTTCCAAACAAACTTACTGGCAGTGCAAAAGACGAGGTAAAATCTGCATTCTATCAATATAGAACCCAGTCTAGACTTCGCAATCAACATTCTTCTGTTACAGTATTGTGTTATTTAGTTCTCAAACAAAAGATGGGGGTTGAGCACTATCTTCTGTGGGTTGCCAATATAGAACATAGGTTCTATCTTATCCGTTTTAGATTAGGTATGGTTCACTTTTTGTAGCACATCCCCAACATTGTTCATGGTTTTATAGTTTACCACCTTGTCCCTGTGATGGCATTGCAAAACAAACACTTGCCCACTTCTTGTTTTTTTGTGGTTTCTATATTCAACCTCGAAGGCCCCGCACTGAACTGGCTCAAGAGCTACCTGACGGATCGGTCTTCCAAGGTCCAAATAGGAGATTTCTCCTCCAAGAGCCAGGCAATCGACAAGGGAGTCCCTCAGGGATCCATCCTAAGCCCCACACTCTTTAACCTATCTGTGTCGCCCTTGGCTAAGATAATCAGAGCCTATGGTTTTGAAACAGTGTCATACGCTGATGACACGCAATTACTAATCACCCTCGGACCTGATCCCACCGGCACTAAACACAGATTCAAACAGTGCATGATGGCCGTAAATGACTGGATGACAAATAACCACCTATTACTCAACGCTAGTAAAACAGAAATCATGCTCTTTGGTGATGCACAGAAACTATGGACTAAGGACTGGTGGCCGCTCTCTCTGGGATCCAGCCCCCCACCCAAGACAGCAGCCCGCAATCTTGGAGTGATAATAGACAACAAACTCTCCATGGCGGACCACATCAACAATGTAGTTCGCACCAGCTACGGTCTAATGCGCAATCTTAGAAAAATCTTCAAATGGATTCCCCTTTCCTCTTCCATGCCCCTCGTACAGGGACTAATCATTAGCCATTTGGACTACGGAAATGCGCTACTTGCATCCATAAATGAAGTGCATCTGACAAAGCTTCAGGTCCTGCAGAACACTGCGGCCAGGCTGGTCCTAAACCTCCCCCCCGCTCTCCATCGACGCCCAGTCTGAAGACCCTCCACTGGCTCCCCATCAGAAAGAGGATCAACTTCAAACTCTGCTGTCTGGTACACAAAACCCTTAACAGTAAAGGGCCGCAATATCTAGCAAAGAAACTGATAAAACATCAACCAGATAGAATCCTTCGCTCCACCAGTAAACAACTCCTAACTGTACCCAAGGTCCGCACAGTAAGGAACGGTGGCAGATCCTTTTCCAGAATTGCTCCTGAAATATGGAACACATTGCCTTTACATCTCAGAGTGGAAACCGATCACAAGAAATTCCGCAAAGCCCTCAAAACCTGGCTTTTTTAGCTCTGTCGAGCCACCTCTTCTGGTTTTTTGAGTATCAGCTAGCGCTATGAGACCTATGGGTGATATATGCGCTTAACAAATACATACATACATACAAGGTCTTTTTTATGACCCATCCTGCAGTCTTTTGGTGCCAGATCTCATAGCATTTGTCTGTTTTGCTTCTTATGCCTAGACTCAGAACTATGCTGTTTTGCTATTATCATTTTTATCTGCGGGCCTTAAAAATTAGGAAATCACTGAGTTCAAAAGTTTCAATATTAACTGTAGCATTTTGATATTACATGAAGTTTGCACTTGCACTTTGAGTATTGACCATTTTAACTTTATAATGCATTTTTATGATTGATTCTTATTCTTAAGGGTTTTAATTTTGTTGCTGTTCCTTTTTAAAATGTTTTCAATTATGGGGTACGTTTTTTCTATAAATGGACTCATGCAGATCTAAGTAAAATTTAATGACAAATTGTTTGATAGCCGTCTAGACATCCTGGGTAACTTGGCGGACCCTTTATGAGTCCTTTATATAGACAATTTTGAGGTTTTTGTGTCCTTGGTTTTTGTCTTAACTACATGGCACTTTATTATTAATAGATGCATCATAACAAATGTAATTTATCTTATATATCTTGCACTGTGATCTGCATTTTATTGTACATTTTTAACTTGTTTACTTTTATCGAAACAAAGATTGACTGACTGACTCTTACACTGATTGTAAGACCAGCCCATCAGACACTGACTGATTGTCTTATAGACCAGTCCGACCTTGGGTCCCTTTGCCCATTTACTACAGAAAAGACAACCTACTGGCTTTGTCAGTGCTTGTGATCCAGTGTTTCTGGGCCCACGGTAGGAGTTTAGTTTTCCTCCTTTATTGAATCAATAAATCACTTACTTACTTTCTATCTTGGTCCTCCAATGGATCTTTATAAGTCGCACTGAGGGGAACGAGAGTTAGCATTTCCTGTCCTATCAATGTTCAATTTCAATTAACAGTGCAACCAATTTGGCTACACAATGAGAACCAGGAAACAGTAGCCAAGTTAAAGGGTGTTTATTACAGATTAGTAATTAAGTTCAAATAAATCACTCTCAAGACCCTACTGTAGAGATACAAGATAACAACAGGGAGTTCAAACCTTCTAAAGAAGTTTAAGCGAGCAAGAATTAAACAAACGAGAAGCTCGGTTGCTGCAATACAGAACAATAACATGAGAATCTCATGCTCAGATCCTAATCTTAATTGGTCTTTTCTATGCTTTAGAAATTGAATTCTTCCAAGTACAGACCAAGGCACAGAAATCCTCAGAGTTCAGAATTCAAATAGCTCTATAGACAACGATAGAGATAAGACACTAGAGTATTAGCAACACCAGCAGTAGCATTGCAGAAACTCAGTCAGGAGTCTTCAGCAAGTCAAAATTAAGTGTTATTCTAAACCACACTTGGGGAAAGCTTCGGAACATAGGGTAATGTCTTCAAGAGTCCATTCAAAGGCAATGGTGATTCAGGAAATGGTTCGGGTAGGAGTCCGAGAAAGGGTCTGCATAAGGTCTTCAGAAAAGAGCTCAGCAAAGAGTCTGCAAAGAAAAAGCAGCGTTCTAAGAGAGTTCTTAAAAAACTCTGACCAGGTTCAGCGGTGTAGTCGATAAGTTGTAATTCACAAGTCCAGAGGGCATCACCCCTTTGGTTGCATCATCAATCGAAGGCCACTGTTTTTGTTTCAATCTCTAGGTGGATTCACATGTCGCATTCTGCAACAGTAGAGAAAAATCCCACGGTGGACATGGGAACACTGTCTTGGTCACACACTCAGGCTAGAGCATAATAGTCTTTTATTCGTCCACAGGTTTCTCATGTGCTCGTAGTCAAATTCCTTTCCCAGATATGTATCTATTGCTGTTACCAAAAATGTATCTATTCTAAGCTAGCAATGCATGAGAATACCTACAAAAGCAAGTCAGCAGAATACGGGAGCACAGTAAATTTTCAAATGAAATACAAGCTTTTTGAGTAAATTAAATGATGCATATTTAATATGTGTGTGCACATTGAAACATATATGTATGTATTATTTCTTTAGTACTTTTAGTTCATATTGCATAGATCTCACATTAAGCAATCAAACTGCACAGTAGTAGGTATAGATGAGAACTGCGTTGAAAGTACATACATGTAACATTAATGCATACATTGAATAAATGTTATCGTTTGACTTGTACTAAGATGGCACACAAATAAGGATCATTGAGAGCTTAGAACGATATCCCTAACAGTTACACAGACAATATAGCACACATTCAGGAATCGTGAGTAATGTTTCAGCAGTGAAGTAAAGAGGTTGGATTTTGGAACAATTACACATTACTAATTTTCATCTTTGCATTGTAGCGCACATTCTTACTGTAAATCCATTTAGTTGCCTTGAAAAATATACTTTTTATTATTGCATGTCAGTCACTTTATTGATCAACATCCAAAAATTATTTCGAGATTATTTTATTAAATGCATCTCTTAATTAGTGAAGACGGTTCCTAAGTTAAACGTTCGAAAGTACTTCTTTCGACATTAGTAAACATTTTATATGAGAACTGTAAATTCTACAGTAAAGATTCTCCTTCAACAGCAGTGTCAAATGCAACGTGTGCATGAATCACTATGACAGGTAGAACTTGTGTGCAAAGTGCACGTTCATTTTGTGTGTCAGGTATCATTTGCATTTAGGTTTTATTGATGTGTAAAGACTGGGCAGTTTTGCGCTGCACCACTTGTTTTAAGGTATTTGAGCTAGCTCTACGGAGTAGCGAGGCGCTTTACACAAGTTTTTTTTATTTTAGCAGATTGTTTCAAATATGAGCTTTAGGCAGTACTGTATGATGCGTTACTGTCATGTGACTTGACAGCATACAATGGGGAGGTTAAGCTTGAACATATTTACAGTAAGATAAAGCAATTTACCAGAAATAGACGATTTTTAATCAAGTGCCAAAGCAAAAATTAGAACACATTCTCTAGGTTGCACGGTCAATGACCTAGCCGCCAGGCAACATCTTTTCCAGATTTGGGGTTTTGGCACTGTTATGGCTGCAGGAGAAGTGAAATGAATGGCAGTGAAATTTGCTTGAATGCTGTTCTTTCTTCTGTCTTTTGTAGACACTTTACAAACATTTGTTTTTATTTATTGGTTAAGTTCATCGATGTTTTACTTTTTCCAGAACAAGAGGAGTCATTTGAGTTCGTCATTGTGTCGCTAACGGGACAAACTTGGCACTTTGAGGCGTCAGTGTATGAGGAGAGAGAGCTCTGGGTACAAGCAATTGAGAGCCAGATCTTCGCCAGTCTTCAGTCTTGTGAGAGTGTCAAGAGTAAGGTAAGAATGAATGTCAAACCCTTTCTCTTACGTCCGAGCTGTGACCTCCTCTCATTTCTTCACCCCTATGCAATCATTGCTCACTTCAGATCTAATCTACAGGCACCACTTTCACTTTTCTGACAACAGAGATCACACTGCCACAACTCAACTCAAATCAGAGTGTTATCAAACTTCCATTAACTGATAACTGAGTTTTCCAGAACTTTGTGACCGTTAGAAAAGGCGATCCCAATAAAAGCAGCTCCTGGTGTTGGCTTTTTGCAACCATCACTTAACTAGCACCATGTTTCTTGTTACATTTAAGGCCTTAAAGTGTTTTATAGTGCCAAGCAAAAAAACATTACATAAGACACAATAAGTATACAGTGCTCCCAAGAAGCAAGGGCTCAGACACACCTCAAGGTCAGTTCTGCAGAAAATCAGGAGTATGTCATACCTTGCTACCACAAAGTGGACCATGGGAGAAGGAGAGGAACCATTCTGGAGATATTGGCAAGAACTGTCCAATGATGCAGGGCAATGATGCTACAGGCATGCATCTGTTGTGCTTGCATCAGCACATCTTCCGATGCAGCTGGTATCTTTATCCCACTGTGCAACTGAAAGATGTTAGCTGAGTGCACTCTGCCTTCTGCGGAGATCAAGGTGGCCTAGCCATCCTCTGCCAGCTGGATAAATGCCATCAGATACAGAGGTACTCTCCAGGATTCCAGGAGCTGCAGGTAGGCCCCAAAGTGCAGCATCATTGGGGTCTTTGCTACAGTTCTGGCAAATGGCTTGCTCTTTGCAGCGGAGGGTGCTCAGGGAGACTGTTGAGTGGTCCTTCGTCCAGTGGAACGTGAGGGGCAATAAATCGCAGAGCAACATAATCCTGTGGTGCGGGAGAAGGGGCAAAGAACAGAGGTTTGACATTACCATCTGGCTTGGAGAAAGGTCATAAACCCATAAGGGTAACATCACCCCCTAGCCCAGAGTTGTCCCAGTGCATTATATAAGGTCTGCAATTGAAAGAAGCCTTGTAGATGAAAAAAGGTGCATTAATAGGCGGCCTATGTTTAAAGTTATCCAGACAGCCACAAATACTGGCAAGCCCCAACACATGAACACTGAGGCAGATTGAGGATCCCTGCAAGTATCACACCTTTTGTCCAGGAGTAGGCAAAATCAAGAGGTAACTACAGACAACCCTGCCACCCAGGGAGCATTGCAGGACCTAAAAACTGACCAAGGGAATGTAGGTCAAGGAACAGACCCCAGCCAAAGCCTAGGACGGTGTTAGATAGGAAATACCATATACGTAATGCATAAATATACAATGTGATAGAGACTTCTGGCCGCAGATTCCTTACCTTAGAATATTACCAGGACATCAGACTGGATCCGGAAATTTTTCATGAGCGGTACCCCTGCGTGCCGATAGGTGGCGTAGTTCGGCTCTGTGTGGCATTGTTGACGTAGTTCACACCGTAAGTGACGTTCGTGGTGCGTATGTAGGCACCACCTAGGCACGCTGCCATCAGTTCTTTTCTTTCCGCGCCAGCCAGCGCAGAGCCACGAAGAGCTACCCCTTAGTCACTTTTTGACTAGATTTTTTCAATGTTTTGTAGAAGTCTTTTTTGAAGTTTTACCTATTGGTGTGGCATGGGATGTCTTTGAGGAAGGCTGGCTTCAGGCCCTGTGGCACATGTCACCGACATATGTTGGTGACTGACCCGCACCTTGTATGCCTTTGTTGCCTGGAGCGGGACCACAACCCGAAGGCTTGCCTCGACTGCTGCGGCATGCACCTGAAGGCCTTGAGGGAGCGATCCACCAAGCTGATGGCAGCTTGACGTGCGACTCTGCGATGTTCACTGTCCCAGTGAAGGGGAAGGTCCCGGTAGCGGTTGCGGAGACTGAGGTCGACGTCGCAGTCGAAGTCATTGAGCCATTCGGGTAAGTCAAAGTCCCACAAAAAAGCTTGTCTGTCTGCCGATGAGACGAGAGAGCGTCACCTCTCGAGGCCTGGCTCCACGGTTGAGCCAGCATCTGGGTCAGCTCCACGCCTCCCTGAGTTTGCAGGAGCCGGAGTGACCCCCTCCCAATTTCGTGAATTTTATATGGCTGTGCACCTCATCTTTGGGTGGCCTGTTCCTTCCGGTGTGCCTTCGAGACCCGTGGGTTCAGGATGGGCCCCAGGGATCCATTGATGAACCCAGATTGGCGCCTGTCATGATATCTCGACCTTCCCTGGTGCCGACCCCAAGGCTGATGCTCCTGACACCGCTGACACCCTCCGGGGGTGCCATCCCTTTTCTCATCCCCGTCTCTAACACGGAGCAAGAGGGGGGGTCATCTGAAGCCAGCGCCATCCAGAGCCATGCCTTCTGGGCCAGAGCCTGAGCCCTAATCTTACGGGCTAGGACATCGGGAAGATGGGAGGGGTCGCTGGATCCTGAAGAATACCAGCCTTATGAGGGAAAAACTAGATTGGGCTGAGGATCTGGGTGAAGCCAGTGGACTGGATACTTCTCCAGATACTGGCATGCTTTATCCCCCTACCGTGGGTATGGAGGAGGGAGCCTACTATCGAATGGTGGTGCGGAGGGCAGCTGAGGTCCTGGACCTTAGCTTGTCCTCAGTGTCAGCCAAGACTAATGTCTGGACAGAAGTGCTTCAGCCGGCAGTGTCCTCTTCCGAACCGCTTTTCCCTTTCAATGAGCACTTACTGACGTCCTGCTTGGGACTTGGTCCATGCCCAACACAGGGGCTCCTGTGAACAGGCGGATTGCCTGCCACCACCGCCCTGCTCCTGGGGACCCAAATTTCCTCACCCAACACCCTACCCTGGAGAGCTTGGTGGTCCAAGCCTCCACGTCCAGCCGAAATCCTGGTGCATTCTCTACCGTACCCCCGGATAGGGAATCCAAAAGGCTGGGCAATCTTGGAAAGAATATATTTTCTTCCGCCAGCCTGGCACTGCAGTTTGTGAACACCGCAAGCCTTTTGGGCTGCTGTTCCCATGCACTGTGGTATACGGTTGCCCAGGCACTGTCAACGGTCCTGGAGGAGGCCTGGGCCTCGCTCTCATAGGCTGTTGCCGCTGGGAGAGATGCAGCAACGTTCACCATCCATTGTAGACTTGACACCACCAACTCACTAGGCAGAGCGGTTTTGTCGACACTGGCTCTGCAGTGCCATGCCTGGTTGAGGACAACTGGCTTTTCTGGGGATGTCCAGTCCTCACTCATGGACATGCCCTTTGATGGCTCCCATCTCGGAGAGACAAAGCAGATTTGGCGCTGTTGCGCTTTAAGGACAGCTGGGCTACTGCCATGTCCTTGGGCCTTTCTATGGCCCCTCGTCACCCTCAAAGCACCTTTCGCTCTTTTTGTGGCAATAGAATGGGTGGGCAACCACATCGTTACCTGCCCAATCACCGTGGCGTGCAACCTCCCCAGCCTCTGTGTGGCTGCGGTTCCTACTGGCCCATGGGTCTGGTGGCCAGGGGTCAGGTCAGTCCACCAGTCTCCCTGCAGCCGCAGCCTCCAAACCCTCCTAGTCTGCCCACATGTCATCATGGGCACCCAGTCAGTGGCAGGATTCGACATCACCTGCCCTGAATAACGTCCATAACATCGGACAGATGGGTTTTGCGGATTGTCCGGAGGGGTTACTCCTTTCCCTTCCATACTACTTCTCCATCCATGACACCCACGTACGGCAGGCTAACAGAGGACCACCTATCTATTGTCGACACTGGCTCTGCAGTGCCATGCCTGGTTGAGGACAACTGGCTTTTCTGGGGATGTCCAGTCCTCACTCATGGACATGCCCTTTGATGGCTCCCATCTCGGAGAGACAAAGCAGATTTGGCACTGTTGCGCTTTAAGGACAGCTGGGCTACTGCCATGTCCTTGGGCCTTTCTATGGCTCCTCGTCACCCTCAAAGCACCTTTCGCTCCTTTTGTGGCAATAGAATGGGTGGGCAACCACATCGTTACCTGCCCAATCACCGTGGCGTGCAACCTCCCCAGCCTCTGTGTGGCTGCGGTTCCTACTGGCCCATGGGTCTGGTGGCCAGGGGTCAGGTCAGTCCACCAGTCTCCCTGCAGCCGCAGCCTCCAAACCCTCCTAGTCTGCCCACGTGTCATCATGGGCACCCAGTCGGTGGCAGGATTCGACATCACCTGCCCTGAATAACGTCCATAACATCGGACAGGTGGGTTTTGCGGATTGTCCGGAGGGGTTACTCCTTTCCCTTCCATACTACTTCTCCATCCATGACACCCACGTACGGCAGGCTGACAGAGGACCACCTATCTATTGTCTGCCAGAGAGCGTGCCGGCACCAGAAGTAGGTTGATATTCCCACTACTTTCTGGTAAAGGACAGAGGCCTTCGTCTTATCATTGACCTGCGCTCTCTCAATTTCTTCATCAAGAAGGAGAAATTCAAGATGCTCACTCTGTCTGCCCTGGAACCTGGAAACTGAATGATAGCATTGGACTTGCAGGACACCTGTTTTCACATTCCCATCCTGCCTGCCCCCAGACGCTACCTGCAGATCATGGTGGGCTACAAGCATTTTCAGTTTGCTGTGCTCCCTTTTGGTCTCACCAGTGCCCCTCGGTTGTTCACCAAGGTGATGGCAGTGGTTGCAACTCATCTGCAGAGATCAGGGGTACCAGTCTTCCTCTATTTGGACAACTGGCTGCTGAAGGCAGGCTCGCCCCAGGCTGTTGCCTCCCACCGCCAAACTACAGTGGTCCTCCTGCATTCGTTGAGGTTCACTATCAACGTGTCGAAGTGACACCTGGCTGGCCTCCTCTCAGACATTCCTTTTCATCGGAGCTGTTCTGGACATGGTGCAGTTTTGGGCCTATCCTCCCAAATGGTGAGTCCAGGATATTCGGGCTATGATACTGATGTTTCAGCCTCTATCCTTGATTTTGGTGAGACTGATTATGAGGCTTCTGGGCCTCATGGCCTCCTGCATCCTGCTTGTGACACATGCCCGTTGGCATATGCAGGCTCTGCAGTGGAACCTGAAGTTCCAGTAGGTGCAACATCAGGGAAATCTCTCCACCATAGTCCAGATCTCAGAGGGAACTGTGAAGGACCTGCAGTGTTGGCTTACGAAACTCGATTGGGTCAGCGGCAGAACTGTCTCCCTTCCCCAACCGATCTGACGGTAGTGACCGATGCGTCACTCCTGGGACGAAGCGGTCATCTGGGAGAGCTGGAGATCATAGGCCTCTGGTCTCCGGCCGAACCCAGACTCCACACTAGCCTGTTGGAGCTCTGAGTGATCCGATCGGCATTGGACGCCGTTGTACCCTCCATCCAGGGAAGACTGCGGCAAGTGTTCACAAACAACACCACTGCCTTGTGGTACTGCAACAAGGAGGGTGGAGTGGGCTGGTGGACCCTTTGTTAAGAGGCCCTACGTCTCTGGACATGGATGGACCAGCAGGGCATATCCCTGGAGGTTCAACATCTGGCGTGTTCTCTGAACTCCAGAGCGACGAACTCAGCCAAAGGTGCCTAGCAGATCACAAATGGCGTCTCCATCCAGAGGTGGTGCAAGGTCTCTTTCAGCAAAGGGGAGAGCCTTGGTTAGATCTGTTTGTCACCACAGAGAACACTCAATGTCAGCAGTTCTATGTGCTGTAGTTTCTAATTCGGCTCTCGCTCTGAGACACTTTTCATCTCAAGTGGAGCCCAGGCCTCCTGTACACCTTTCCATCCATACCACTCCTGCCCAGACTTCTCAAGAGCATCAGAAACAACTGGGCCCAAGTCATCCTTGCGGCTCCGGACTGGGCACAGAGAGTCTGGTATCACGAGTTGTTGAGCATGGCCATCGGTCCTCCGGTTAGGCTGCCCCTTTGGGAGGATCTTCTGTCACAGCAGCAGGGGAGGGTTTTCCATCCGAACCAGCCAACGCTCTACCTTCTTGCGTGGAGATTGAGCGGCAACATTTGATAGCCTTCGATCTTCCGCCCGAAGTCTGTAATGTTATCTTGGCAGCCAGGCGTCCCTCTACCAAGATGGTTTACACCTGCCATTGGGCTAAATTTGCGGCATGGTGTTCAGAAGGACGCATTGATCCCCTTTCTGCCCCCCGTTCTCAGGCACGCCTGGGTGTTCTTTCCCTTACCCAGCAGGGCTCTTCTCTGGTCACTGTTAAAGGATATCTCTCTGTAATGTCTGACCAAACTTCCCTTTTTTAATCAGCTTGTACATAAGTTTTTGAAAGGTTTGCAACATATTTTCCCTCCCAATCCCTTTGTTATGCCTCAGTGGGATCTCCATCTCGTCCTCACTATCCTTATGTGCTCTCCCTTTGAGCTTATGCACAGTTGTCCACTCAGGCTCTTTACCATCAATACGGCCTTTCTCGTTGCAATCACATCTTCCTGGCGGGTCAGTGAGCTTCAGGCCTTGTCATCCAAGTGTCCTTATCTTAACATCTACCCAGACAAGCTGGTGCTTCTTATGAGAGCTTTCTTTCTCCCGAAAGTGATCACTCCATTTCACGTAGGCCAAACCATCACTCTGCCTACTTTTTATGCTCTGCCTCATCCCTCAAAAGAAGAGAAGCGACGTCACCATCTGAACCCAAAAAGAGCATTGTCGTTCTACTTTGACTGCACACAAAAGTTCCGGGTGGACGACAAACTCTTCGGGGGGTATATCGGAGCAAAGAAATGTCGAGCAGTACACAAGAGTACCATCTCACGATGGATTGTTCTCTGTATCAAAATCTACTATGCACTGGCTAAGAAGCAACCCCCTGAGTGGTTGCATGCTCATTCCACCAGAGCTAAAGCTGCCACCACTGCATTAGCTCGCGGAGTTCCGGTCCTGGACACATGTGAGGCAGCAACGTGGGTTTCCCTGCACATGCTTACCAAACACTACTGTCCCAACAGTCAGGTCCGTAGGGATGGCCGTTTGATCCTGCAGGACTTCCTCGTGTGAGATTGGTCCGCAGACCCACCTCCGGAGAGGTATTGATTGGGTATCTATTCTAAGGTACGGAATCTGCTGCTAAAAGTCTCTGTCAGATGAACAAGTTACTTACCTTCAGTATCGCCGTATCTGGTAGAGACACTATCTAACCGCAGATTCCTTACAGACCCACCCATCCTCCCCGCTCTGCAAACTGATTTCTAGGGAAAGGGTACCTCCCTTTCAGGGCCCTAGTTTTCCACACCAGTACATACACAACATCCTCTACATACCCACACATACATTTTTTGTCATGTTTGAAATTACATGCAGTATCATTATTTTTTTTAATTAATATTTAAATATATTGTTATATCCCTATAGAAGACACAAAACCATATACATAAGTACACAGAGAGTTGTGTTTAGAACAGTTTTACATAGTAAAAGTGTCTCCTTCTGTCCCCTGAAGTAAATAAGTGTAACACAGAGCTTTGTTGAATGAAATCACCGGTGGGCTCAGCAAGGCACTGTTAATGCTTGGTGAGGTGGGAGGCACCATAAGTGTGTTGTATAAGGGTACTAGAGTGCAGTTGGCTGCAACTGTCTCTGTGAAGCTCCCAGGGATCGGCTAGTCCAAAGGTATGGACTGGGAGCCTTCAGTGCTTCCAGTTTCACAGGAGTGTGGACTTGGGGTGTTCAGGGGTGGGCTATGGGGCTACGGGTATCCCAGTGTTAAGCGCTGTCCTTACCTGAGGCCAATAACTTCAGGGTCAGCAGCATTCCCCTGTGCACGAACATCCTGCACTGCCTGCCTCTTAACTACAGAGGGAGCAGAATGAAGAAAGCTGGCTTACCTGTTAAAAGAAATTGCTCTATTTTAAGGAGCCTCAGCTCAGTCTTTCTCCACTTTAAGCCAAATACCTCCCTCAGCTTCTGGGACAGCAATCAAAGGTGGGGATGGCTTTTGTGGCAGGAGAAAGGCGCTACATATGGCACAAATCACCTGATGTTATGGGTCTGCAAATTAGGGCATACAGAACCTAACCAACCATAACACGCTCCGCAGTTTAATAGGCATACTGTGCATTTTAGCTGAGTGGTTAGATGACGCTAGACCTGGCGGTACTGGAGCATTCATGTGCTTCTTATCCAATGTGCTTCTTTATTAGGACCAGGGTCTTCTACTTGCTTATATTCGCGCTTATGATGGCCCTAGTCCGGCTGGGGATGAGAAGGTTGGGGGCACTGGTGACGACCATTGCCTTACGGACTGCTCCTGAACTAGGTCAGAAGAGAGCCGAAGGGGATAGATAGTTTGTGAGCTTCACTGGGGGTGCTATGGGAGCTGGGCCAATAAGCGGCATGGGCGGGCTTAAGATAATGTTATCACTTCTTCATGGTGTCACTTCTGCCTTGTTCACTGTCATCTTTAACATAGACATTTCAGAATTACAGAAAAGGGGGCTGTAGCTCTCACCAAGTGGCCTGCCTGTAAACCTCTATGCATAATTTCCAGAGTGCTGTGTATCTCAGCTTGAATGAACCTGTGTTGTACACTACACCGTGGATATGTACATAGTTGGAAGTGTGTTGCATTTATACAAGATCCCTCCAAATAATGCAGCTGATTCGGATAGCTTCTTTGTCAGCGATAAACCTAGATCACAGTTACTGCCAAGAACAGATCCGACCAGAAAACAAAACACATTTAACAACATAGTAGTATGCAGTATCCCATGTAATGAATACATACCATTGCCGACCAAGGCACCTCCCCTACCACCCTAATACGACGCCATTGGTGAACCAAAGAAAAGTCAATTGTCATGTGCACTCTAGATGTGGACTACGTTTGTAAAATAGATGAAGCAAAATTATAGTCATGGGAGATATTTGTACAGCACACATCCTGAATTGATGTATTTCAAGGAAAAGGAGGCACTGTGTAATAAGGTACTTTTTTTTGGATCGCACAATTTGGTCAATTAGGGAAGCCGGGATTCATCCCAGGTTTCCTGGTTGCACAAGTCAGACACTAGAAAAGTATGTCTGTATCCTGTTTTACACCAAAGATTGATGCTTTGTCTTCAATTCTCTGAGGAGCTGCATAAGTACATTGCATTTTATTTGAATTGCTTACTACCCACGAAGAGGGGTTTAAGTGCTTTGTCATACACTGCTGACTGCACTACTGAGAGTCCAGCTTCAATTAGCTTACTCTCAGCCACAGAGACAAATTTAAATGTGTACTTTACAGAAGACCTAAAGCTGACTTAACCCCACAAACCCTTTCTCCCAAACACCAGAGCCTGCTGTGTGCTCCTCCTTGACTGTTCAAGCAGTACGTGGTGTAAAGAGTTCTTCCTTCTCACCCCTTTTCTGCTTTGATCGGTAGCTGTAAATACAGATTAGCATGAGAGTGTGCATCTTGCCCTCTGCTCTGTCGTAAAATCCCAAATCCAGACTCCGTTTTGAGCACGTTAAATTAGACTGTCTGTCTTTAGTCCATATTCAGCATGTCATTATCTTTTGCAGAACTCGTGAAAGTGTCAATTCATCCAAACAATGACTTTGCTAACACATAAGGTGACACAAGTCTGCTACAAGCTACTTGATCTACATTTCAGGGTCTGATGGTACACCTATAAAATAAACGTAGTCCAAGTTGACGTACTTTCATCATGTTAGTTCAGACCGGTTATGTCTCGAATTATCGAAAAGCCTCCCAATGTAGGATAAAGGTCAGTAGTCAACCCTATACAACCCCCAGGAGTGGGCCACTGAATTCAAGAGGCCTTCGCAGGAGGTTACCACAAGAGGTCCTGCCAGACAGCGATAGTATCCACTCTGATGTAAAGAGTCAATACAGACATGAGAGGAGCTGAGCTCAGCTGATCATGTGTTTTCCTTCCGAGGGAATACTCTGTTTCCAGCTGAAGTCTGATAATCACAGCTGACCCACTGTTAATAGTTATGCAGTGTGCTGGGCCCCAATTAGCTCTAGAGGCATAGTGTAGCATATAGAAGTAGTTCTTAGGGTGATAGGCTGCTAGGAACATTCTAATTATGTTAAAACTGTTCATTTTATTCTCGCTGCTAAGCAACATGCATAACTGCTGTTTCAATTATATTCTGTAATGTTATTACTTATGTACTAAGCAACAGGATGAGGCAGTTGAAATTAAAAGCACTTTCAGGTGTATATAGTGTCTTTTTGTAGTGCAGTGTTTGAGTGTGCTCTTCTAAAGAACAACATTGGGTTTGGATTACCACTGCGTCCCTGAACCCTTTACTGGACTGTTAATAGCCCAGAAAGCATGGACAGCACACCAGCAGGTATGCTCCATGGGTAGTGTGCGGCTTGACCCCCCGATCAAGCAATGGTGCACTGAACTCAGTCCAGGCACCCTTGGGTAGGGAAGCCAAACCTTGTAGACCTGGCCCAAAGTTCCAGGTTACGCAACAGCTCACACAAACTGCTATGGAAAAGAAGTGTTAGAATCTATCCAAGTCCCTTTTACTATAAACAGGATATCAGTTGTGATAAACAAATGTGCACATTGGGTGTTCGAACAGGGTTGTTGCTCCTGCTCCTGTGGCATACCACTACCCCTTGAAGTGCACTTGGTGTAGAATGACAATTTTTCTGTCTTAAGATTTTCTGGAACAACAAGGTATGTCTTCCGATGTAAAAACGCTATTCTGAAGTGTGCCTGAAATGTAAATGAAGAAAAAGGACTTTGTGATTGCAGCATGGATGTCATTTAGTCGTCACCAGGTGTTGCAGCTTTTACCCTTGGCTTGCCTATTGCAACCTCTGCAACACGTGAAAATCTGTGCTAAGAACATTATATTAATATAGAATAATAACCTGTTATTCACTATAATAGAGCACCAAGATGTGGAAGAAGACCTGTGCTGGCAGCTGAGATAAGTAAAACAAAGGCTTTTACCTGTATGTTGCGCGCATGTTTGTGGGTTAGAGTCTGTGTGAGAGTGTCAGTGTGCATATATGGGAGCATGTGTATCTGAGTGAGCATGTGGGAGAGAGAGTCAATGATAGGTGGTGAGTGAGAGTGAATGAGATTGGATGTCAGTGAGTATGAGTGAGTGACGAGAGAGCGCGAGTAAGAGTGACTGCAAGTGAGTGATAGTGGGTGTTTGAGAATGAATAAGAATGACTGTGAGGGAGTGTTAGAGAGTGTGAGTGTGAAGAGTGACAAGTGAGTGAGGGTAACTGAGTGAGAATGAGTGAGTGAAGATAAGTTAGAATGAGTCAGAATAAGAGTGAGTAAGAAAGTGTGAGTGAGAGTAAGAGTGAATATGAGTGAATGCAAGTGCAAGTAAGTGACTAATGAATGAGTGATGATGAGTGAGATTTTGGAAGTAAGAGTGAGTGTGAGTAAGTACCAGTGAGCCAGAATAAGAATGAGTGAGACTGATTGTAAATAAGCAAGAATCAGTGAGTGATAGTGTACGAGTGCAAGAGAGTGAGAGGCAATGTGAGTAAGTGAATGTAAGTGAGCGTGATAGCAATGTGGTGCTATACATACTGTGTTATACAAGCTTTCATGGCAAAATACTGGCACTGGCATACTGGAGGCAATTCTTCGCATGACAGGCACCTGTGACAAAATACTGGCAGTAGCATTGTAAATTGTAAATCCGTGTTTGTTAAGCGCAAACTACTCACCCTTACGGGTCTCAAGGCGCTGGGGGCCGTCGTGGAAATTAAGTGAGCTATTGCCCAGAGTCACATGGTGCTGAGCTGAGCTGCCGCCGGAGCCGGGGATCGAACCGTGAGCCCTGTGCTCCGAAGTCAGCTGCCCTGGCCGCTGCACCACACCTCTCCACTATGAAGGTAGTTTTTGGGGTAATGGGCACCCATGGTAAAATACCGGTACTGCCCTACTAGAGGTAATTCTTGGCCTAAGGGGCACCTGTGGAAATATGCTAGTGCTGGCACACTTGAGGAAACACTTGCCACAGGGGGCACCCTTGGCAAAATGTTGGTAGCACATTGGTAATTTCTTGTCATAACGGAGGACAACCGTGGCATATGGAAGGGGATAGCCATGACAAATTGGTGGACTGACATGCAGGTGTCTCCAAACAGTAGACCGTGAACTACCAGTAGCTCCCAGACACCTTCAAAGTAGGTCATTTTTAAATAAGCACAGGGTCACATTTTTCTTTTAACATTAAGAGAAGGCTGTGTTTACTACATTATTATCATCAGGTTGCAGTAGCAAAGCCTGATAATGAGCAGTTCTCAGTCCTATTTATGACCCAGGTCACAGAGGTGAAAAACTGAAGCACTGAAGTATTTAACTCTTAAATAAAAGTCCTTGCGACTCATATTGGAGCATGGGAACAAAATGATGTTTCTGAATGCTTTTAAATGGGAGAAATTTAAATGAACAGTTACTGAAATGATTAACTCTTCATTTTAATTTCCTCCCATTCCAAAGTGTTGAATTCATAAGCAGCAGCCCTTTTGCACCCAGTGGCCATTAGACACTATGCCATATAAATAACTGAAAAATGGGGCGTGGCTTGGCACGTCAAGATGGCGGTCACACCTTAGGAGTGCTCTGGACCCCTCCGTCATCCGTGCCATGATCCGCCGACACCTGCAGTAATCTAAACCCCAGAGCTGTACCCGTTACCTTTTGGCTGCCGGCCTTGACGGTTTTGGCCGTTTCCTGCGGCGATCAGCCCGTGCTGGCGTATTGTGGCCTGTTCTCCTGCCTCGCCTCTCTCCTTGGGGCGGAGCTCGCTCCCTGCTTTCCCGGGCGCCGGAGCTGAGCATCCGGGAGGTGACGGGCGCCGCTGCGGATTCGGGGCTCGACCTGCGGCCCGTGCCGGCATCCTGTTGCCTGTTCCTACGCCCGCCTCGCTCATCGGGGCGGAACTGATTTCCCGCTTCCCCGGGCGGAGCATTGCGAGGTAGCGGGCGCCGCGGCGCCGCTGCGGAGGCTGTCATCTGCGGGAGGAGGAGTCGGAAGGGCCTGGAACCGCGATCATAGACGGTGAGGCTCGACCTGCGAACTCCGTCCGGTGCGGCCCCTTGCCTCCTTGTTGGAGATCGGAGGAGCGGGTGGTGCAGGGCTCGGCCTGGGTTCTGCGGTCCACGCGGGGGGAGCTCCCCCGGGTTCGGCTGTCGGCTCGGACAGCGGGAGGCTCCTGCGACACTCCAGGGCCTGGAGGCCTCTGCTGCTGGTTCTGGAAGTTGCCCCCTCCGGTGAGTGCGGTGCAGGGAGTCGCTGGAGAGTGCGGCGGGGTGGCGGGGTCTCCCTCTCCTGCATTAGAACCGGACCGTGATCGAGCTGCGGTCGGCAGCGTGGTCCTGGGGGGCCTCCGCTTTGGGGCCTGGCTCCCTGTTGCTGCCCTTGCGCCGGACAGCACATGCACCCTCTGGCCTGGGACCTACCTTCCGCCCCTGGGGAGCTTTAGGCGGTGAGCGGACGGCGGCGGAGGGGTGGTGGAGAGTGATCCGCACCACAGGGGAGGTTCGGCTGCACCACTCGGGCAGCGGAGTGCTGGGAGGGACCTATAACACCCATTCTTCGGCTCTTGCGGACTTTAAGCTGGATTGGCTCTGTGACTGTGACCCCTGGGCAGGTTGCCTATGCCCCCGACCCGTGGACCTGTTTCTTCCCTGAGTTCCCTTCAGCTCCGCTCCTAGTGGGGTGCATTGTCTTGCTGCCTGCTCCCTTACTACTGACGTTGCCACACGTAGCGTCACACGGACCCAACCTGCCCTTGGCGATTATCTGTTCGTGGGCCCTACTTGCCGGGGGATCTGCTGGGGCAGTGGCCTTCCACGGGGGGATACCATCTGTGCCTTTGGGTGGCCTGTTGGGAGAGGGGCTCCCCCCCGCTGTCCCCTACACTTGAGCGACGTCGCTGGGGGTGTAGACCCTATGGAGGCCATGCGGTGAGGTTGACTTGATTCCTGCCTGCCCCCATTGGACCTGTATTGCGGGGCCCCATCGGCGGTCGGTGGGAGGCCCACAACGAGCGCCTGCGCCTTGGAGTGGAAGTGGGGAGTGGGGGTGCCGAGGCATCGGACTTTGGGTGGAGGATTCAGCCGTCGGTCGGGCGGCAGGCGGGTGCGTGGAGGCCCTGGTCGGCGCGGCCCCCCTCTGCTCGTCCCGTCTCCTTCCCCTCTCCCCCATTCCTGGCGGACCTCCAATGACTAGTGGTAGAGGCGGATTGACCTGCCTGGATCTCTCCTTCCCGGGCCGGGCGCTGCCCATTATTGTGTTCCCGCGATCATTTGTCACATCAGTCCCAGAGCTGTCATTGTCCCTGTGGACGCTGGGTGGGGACCGGAGTCGGAGCCGGCTGGGGGGTCATTGAGAGCCCGGTCATCTTTGGGGGCAGACCATGGGCAGAACGGACAGAACTGCGAAGGTCCCCGCCACCCAGACCAAAATGGACCGTTTCACCACCCCAGAGGGGGCTGCGGGGGAATGGCAGGGCAGGATGCTCCTCCGTCCGCCCGAGCTGGCCACCATCCTCCAGGCCATCCACACATCCCAGACCTCGGTGGAGGGCAAAATTGCCGAGGTCAGAGTAGACGTGACTCTCATCAGACAGGATCTCCGCAACGCAAATGCCCGGATTAAGGAGACTGAGTCCAGGATTTCCTCGGTGGAAGACGACGTGCAGCAACTTAAGGGGCAGGTGGCCCGTCTTCAGTCCCACACTCAGGAGTTGCACCGCCGGGCGGAGGACGCGGAAAACAGGTCTAGACGCAACAACCTCCGCCTGGTGGGCTTTCCGGAGGGAGCGGAGCAGGGTCGTACAGCGGACTTTCTGGAGCAGTGGCTGCTGTCGTGGATCCCCGAGGGAGTTTTGTCCTCGTGGTTTGCGATTGAAAGGGCTCATCGGTCCCTGGCCCCCAGGCCAATGCCTGGGGCTCCCTCCCGCCCGATTATAATGCGGGTCCTTAATTTCAAAGACAGAGACATCATCCTAGCTGAAGCCCGTAAGCAACAGCGGCTCCTCCATGAAAACTGTGCCATTATGATCTTTCCAGACTATACCCGTGAAGTCCAGAGCCAGCGGCGCTCCTTCGGAGAGGTCAAGCAAAAGTTGAGGGCGCTCAATATTCGGTATCGGCTCCTCTTCCCGGCCCGCCTGAGGGTGGTATCTGAAAGAGACACGTTAGTGACAGATTCCTTACCTTAGAATATCCCCAGGCGTCAGGCTGGATCCGGAAAGTTTTGCGTAGCAGTACCCTTGCGCGTCGGTAGGCGGCGTCGTGCGGCTCCGCGTCCGTCGTCGGCGTCGTGATCGCCGGGATGACGTCGCGGGCAGTACTTAGGCGCCGCCCCTGCGCGCTGACGTCAGTTCTTCTTTTTCCGCGCCAATAAGCGCAGATCCGGGAAGAGCAGTGCCCTAGTCACTTTTTGACTATCTTTTGTGAAATTTTTCACTGTTCTCTTCAACGAGTCTTCACGACTCCTAAGGTGTCGTAGGGATGCCCGGCTTTAAGCCCTGCGAGGTATGTGGTCGTATGATGTCCATCACGGACCCCCACCTCGAGTGTCTCTTCTGCCTCGGCCGAGGCCACGACACGAAGTCGTGCCCTGACTGCCGGAAACTTCATCCGAAGGCTTTGCGAGAGCGGTCTCGAAAGCTCCTTGAAGTCCGGCAGTCGGCTCCGCGCCGCAGCAAGCCCCGGTCCCGGGAGAGGTCGAGGGGCCGGACGCGGAGTCCCCGCCGTTCGTCGGAATCCAAGTCTTCGCGCTCCTCCGGTAAGTCGAAGCACAAGAAGTCTAAGCGGCGTCATCGCTCTAAGACTTCGCCTCGCCGGTCGCGCGACTCGGCTGAGGTCCCTGTCGGCACCGTCCCCGCCCCGCGGCCCCGGACGTGCCTGTCGAGTTGCCCCGCATTACCCGTCCTTCCCGGGTTCGGGGGCGACTCCGGCCGAAGTACAGAAATTCCTGTCGGCCATGGCCCGCCTCTTCGGGCCTCAAGGTCCCTCCGGTGCGCCTTCGGGCCCCGCGGGCCCAGATGGGGTTGCTCCGGCGTCGCCGTCGACTCCGGTCCCGGCGTCGCCTGTCCCACCAGCCTTCGTCCCGGCCTCGGCTCCGGCCCCGGCCTCGACCCCGGTTCCGGTGGTGCCGCAACCTCCATCGACGCCGGTTGACCTAACCACGCCTCCGCCGACGCCGATGTCCCCGGTGCCGTTTCCGACGCCGTCCGGGGCTCCGGGCGGCGTCGTTCCCGGTTCTCCCGGGTCCGGACATGGAGCCGGACCGGCGTCGCCCGACGCCGGTTCCGGCGCCCGATGAGGCCTTGGGTCCCTTATGTCCCTCCTCCTCCATCTTTTCAACCTGAGGAGGACCAGGAGAGCTGGGAGGGGTCTGACGACCCTCTCACACAACAGTGCGAGTTTGACCCGGACTGGGTTGAGGAACTTGGGGATGCCAGTGGGCTGGATACCTCCCCGACTCTGGCATGCTGTCTCCTCCCGTGGCAACGGAGGAGGGGGCTAATTTTGCAACGGTGTTGCGTAGAGCTGCTGGAGCCTTAAATCTCCAGTTGCCTACAGTGGCCGTCAGGACTAACCTCCTGACTGAAGTGCTTCAGCCGGCGGCCTCCTCTTCGGAGCCTGTGCTGCCGTTCAACGATGCACTCACTGACGTTCTTTTGGGTGCCTGGTCCAAACCCACCACAGGGGCTCCTGTGGATAGGAACGTGGCCCGACGCCATCGCCCGGCTCCGGGCGACCCCCTGTTTCTCTCCCAACACCCCACCCCTGAGAGCTTGGTTGTCCAAGCCTCTGCCTCCCAAACAGCCTTCCCTACCGCCCCTCCGGATAGGGAATCCAAGCGCCTGGATCACTTTGGGAAGAAGGCTTTCTCTTCCTCCAGTGCTGGCTTGCGGTCTGTTAATACCGCTTGCCTCTTGGGCCGATACACCCACTCCCTGTGGGATTCGGTGGCTGATGTTTTGCCGCAGTGTTCTGAGGAGGTCCAGACACTGCTTACCCGCGCTATTGCGGAAGGGCGTGATGCGGCTAAGTATACCATCCGCTGTGGCCTTGATACCGCCGACTCGCTGGGCAGATCGCTTGCAACGACGGTGGCGCTGCGTCGCCACGCCTGGCTGAGAACCACTGGTTTTTCAGGGGATGTCCAGAATACTCTCATGGACATGCCCTTTGATGGAGTCGGTCTCTTTGGTTCAAAGGCGGACCATGCGCTGGAGCGTTTCAAGGATTCACGGGCTACTGCTAAGTCCCTGGGCCTTGCTGTTGTGCGCCCTCCGCAAACGTCTGCTTTTCGCCCCTTTCGTGGCCACGGAAGGGGCGCCCAGTCACGTCCACAGCCCGGCCAACGGCCCGCGCAGCAAGCGCCTTCGCGTGGCCGAGGACGTGGATACCGCCGTGGCGGTTCGGGCAACCAGCGTGCGGGTCAGGCCACCACCTCCAACCCGTCCGCGGCCTCCAAGCCCTCCTAGTCCCTCCTTTCAGGTGCACAGCACGCCAGTCGGGGGCAGGGTCCGCCATCACCTTCACCACTGGCGTCCCATCACCTCGGACAAGTGGGTCTTGGACATTGTCCGAAGGGGCTACTCCCTCCCCTTCGAGACCACCCCCCAGCCATGCCACCTCAATTCCACCGCATGTCAGGGGATCACTTGGTGCTTCTACAGAAGGAAGTCACGGCCCTCTTGGCCAAGAGGGCCATCGAGCATGTTCCGACCCCAGAAGTAGGGCGTGGTTGCTACTCCCACTACTTTCTGGTGCCCAAAAGGACAAGGAGGACATGCGTCCTATCTTGGACCTCCGGAACGTCAATCGCTTCCTCCGGAAGGAGAAGTTCAAGATGCTCACCCTAGCTCAGGTCTTGACTGCCCTCGACCCCGGAGACTGGTTGGTAGCGTTGGACTTGCAGGACGCCTATTTCCACATCCCCGTCCTGCCGGCCCACCGGCGTTACCTTCCGGTTCACGGTAGGCCTCGAGCATTTTCAGTTCACCGTGCTCCCCTTTGGCCTTACCAGTGCCCCTCGGGTGTTCACGAAAGTGATGGCGGTGGTCGCAGCTCATCTGCGCCGGGCAGGGGTTTCGGTCTTCCCCTACCTCGACGACTGGCTGCTGAAGGCGGGCTCGTCCCAGGCAGTTGTCTCCCACCTCCAGACTACGGCCGAACTCCTGCACTCGCTGGGGTTCTCCATCAATGTGCCAAAGTCGCATCTGATTCCTTCTCCACAGCTCCTTTTCATCGGAGCAGTTCTGGACACGACGCAGTTTCGGGCCTATCCTCCCGAACGGCGAGTCCGGGATATTCAGGCTATGATTCCGATCTTTCAGCCCTTATCCTGGGTTTCGGTACGGATGACCCTGAGGCTGCTGGGCCTCATGGCCTCCTGCATCCTGCTGGTCACTCATGCCAGATGGCATATGCGGGCTCTGCAGTGGGACCTGAAGTTCCAGTGGGCGCAGCACCAGGGCGACCTGTCCGATCACGTCCAGATCTCGGAGGGGACTGCAAAACAGTTGCAGTGGTGGCTCTCGAACCGGCAATGGGTCATGGGCAGATCCCTCTCCCTTCCCCAGCCAGAGCACACAGTTGTGACGGACGCGTCCCTTCTGGGATGGGGCGGTCACATGGGAGAGGCGGAGATCAGAGGCCTCTGGTCTCCGGCGGAGTCCCGGCTCCATATCAACCTTCTGGAGCTCCGGGCGATCCGACTTGCACTCAAGGCATTCCTTCCCTCTGTCAAAGGGAAGGTAGTGCAGGTGTTCACAGACAACACCACTGCCATGTGGTACTGCAACAAACAAGGCGGGGTGGGGTCGTGGACCCTTTGTCAGGAGGCTCTGCGCCTCTGGACATGGCTGGAACACCAGGGCATGTTCCTGGTGGTTCAACACCTGGCAGGTTCCCTGAACGCCAGGGCGGACGAACCTCAGCCGCAGGTGCATGATGGATCACGAATGGCGTCTTCACTCGGAAGTGGCGCAAGGACTCTTTCTACAGTGGGGAGAGCCTTGGTTAGATCTATTCGCCACCGAAGAGAACGCGCAATGTCATCAGTTCTGCGCGTTGGAATTTCCAAGGCGGCACTCGCTCGGCGACGCTTTCGTCACGAGTGGAGTTGCGGTCTATTGTACGCCTTTCCGCCTATACCACTTCTACCCAGAGTGTTGAAGAAGATTCGGCACGACCGGGCCCAAGTCATTCTTGTGGCTCCGGACTGGGCTCGAAGAGTTTGGTATCCCGAGCTACTCAATATGAGCGTAGATCCCCGATCCGTCTGCCTCTTCGGGAGGATCTTCTGTCGCAGCAGCAGGGGACGGTCCTCCACCCGAACCTGTCCAGTCTACACCTGCTTGCGTGGAGATTGAGCGGCGGCAGTTGATTCCTTTCGACTTGCCTCCCGAAGTTTGTGATGTGATTCTGGCAGCCAGGCGTCCCTCCACTAAGGTGGTATACGCCTGCAGGTGGAACAAATTTGTGGCATGGTGCACAGCAAAGGCTGTGGATCCCCTTTCTGCCCCTCTTTCTGAGGTCCTTCTGTTCCTTCTCTCTCTGGCCCAACAGGGTTCTGCCCTGGGTACCATCAAGGGTTATCTTTGTGCTATCTCGGCCTTCCTCAGGCTCCCTGATCAGCCCTCCCTTTTCAAGTCCCCTGTTGTTAACAGGTTCTTAAAAGGCATTACTCACCTCTTCCCTCCTGTTCCGTTTGTGATGCCTCAGTGGGACTTGAACTTGGTTCTTACCTTTTTAATGTGCGCTCCCTTTGAGCCTCTACATAACTGTCCTCTTCGTCTTCTGACTCTGAAGACAGCCTTTCTGGTGGCCATCACCTCCGCTCGGCGGGTGAGTGAGCTCCAGGCTCTATCTTGCAAACCTCCCTTTCTGTCTGTTCATCCAGACAAGGTTGTTCTTCGGACGCGTCCGTCCTTCTTGCCAAAGGTGGTTACTGCTTTCCACATTGGGCAGACCATCACTTTGCCCACCTTCTTTCCGCCTCCGCATCCTTCCAGAGAGGAAGAGAGGCTCCACCGTCTGGACCCAAAACGTGCGCTCTCTTTCTATATTGACCGCACAAAACACTTCCGGGTGGATGACCAGCTCTTTGTTGGCTACGTGGGCGCCAAAAAGGTCGGGCGGTGCACAAGAGGACCATCTCCCGCTGGGTTACCTTGTGCATCAAGACCTGCTATTCTTTGGCTAAGAAGGAGCCTCCTGTTGGGCTGCGTGCCCATTCCACCAGGGCAACGGCTGCTACCACGGCCTTGGGCCGCGGTGTTCCGCTGCCGGTTATCTGTCAGGCAGCTACGTGGGCCTCGCTGCACACGTTTACAAAGCATTACTGCCTTGACAGTCAGGTCCGGAGGGACGGCTTCTTTGGCCGTTCTGTCCTCCAGGACTTCCTTGTCTGATCTTTGTTCGCAGACCCACCACCGGGGTTGGTATTGCTGGGGTATCTATTCTAAGGTAAGGAATCTGTCACTAACGTGTCTCTTTCAGATGCACAAGTTACTAACTTGTGTAACGATATATCTGTAAGAGACAGTAGTTAGTGATAGATTCCTTACCGCCCACCCATCCTCCCGTTCTGCGAACTGATTTCTAGGGTTAAGGACATCCCTTTCAGGGCCCTAGTATTTTTCAGACACCTGTGTCAGCTTCTTGCATGGCTCTGCGTTCCTGGCGCGGAAAGTCGTGTACAGAACTGACGTCAGCGCGCAGGGGCGGCGCCTAAGTACTGCCCGCGACGTCATCCCGGCGATCACGACGCCGACGACGGACGCGGAGCCGCACGACGCCGCCTACCGACGCGCAAGGGTACTGCTACGCAAAACTTTCCGGATCCAGCCTGACGCCTGGGGATATTCTAAGGTAAGGAATCTGTCACTAACTACTGTCTCTTACAGATATATCGTTACACAAGTTAGTAACTTGTGCATTTGAGAACAAGACATTGTTCTTCGACAGTCCGAAGGAGGCTTGGACTTGGGCGACGGAGGAACGCCCTCTGCGGGCTGAGGGTGGCGCTGTGGGCGGGGGGCGGGCTAGGCCGCTCCGCCCCCTCCGCTTCTCAGCCTCCTCGCAACCGCTCCCGCAGGCGCCGTGACCGGAGGCGGGCCTGTTCGGATTCCCCACCAGGTCACACTCAGCGGTCAACCCAAGTTGAGGAGGGAGTGCCGAACGGGAGGCGCTCAGGTTCAGCCGGCCGATTGGACGACAGAGGTGACGAGTCCCGGCCCTCTGTAATTGACCTCCCGGACTCGGAGCTCTCCCGTAGCCCGATGCTGTTGAGGGACCCAGCCTGATCCAGTCTCTGCCCGCTGGGCCTTGCTCCGCGGCCGGAGATGGCGCACTGTCCTTGATCTGTTCCTAACCTCCCGATGATCAGTGTCAATAAGCATCCGCTCATGAGGAGGGGTCCTCCACGCTTCCCCATTCCCAGGCGTTTTAGTTTGGTTGTTTGCCCTGCGTATTGGGTGTTGTTTACTACGGGGTCGACAGATGCTTCTGTTCCTGAAGTGTAGGGTGGGGGGTGGGGGCGAGGGGAGGGTTTGGGAGAGGTTTTCCCCAAATGTTGTTTTGTTTCTTGTTAATTTTTGTTTCAGCTATCACGGAACGACGCAAAGTACTGGTGGGAGGGACGGGTGTCTCCCCACAGTAAGTGATCACACGCACCACTATAGGCCCCTAAGCGCGCCTGTACACCTAAAGCCGCACGCTCCCCTAGACCAAGATCTGCTTACCATGACAGATAACGCTTCCCCAATGGCGTCTCTCCACGTGTTGTCGTGGAACGTCAATGGCCTTTTGGATCGGCACAAACGCACAGCGGTCTTAAGGTACGCGCAGCGTCTCCACGTAGACATCCTCATGCTTCAGGAAACACACCTCATGGGCAACTGCTGCCCCTTCTTGGCTCGCTATGGCTATGATAGGGTATGGCACTCCGGCTTCTCCAGGGGCTCGCGAGGGGTTGCAATACTTCTAAGGCGCACACTGCCCTTTGTCCTCACCTAAGCGATCTATGACCCTCAAGGCTCATCAGTGACAGTGTGTGGGTCGCTGGCTGGTACACCCCTTACACTCATGTCGATATATGCCCCTCCCACCAGGCTTGCGCCTACACTCACGCACACTGCTGCCCTGCTACATAGCGCGCCAACAGGTAACATGGTCATCGCGGGAGATTTTAACGCTGTTTTGTCCCCGGCCCTTGACACGTCGGGACCTCCATCTGCCGCTCGGGCGGCGAGTGCGAAACAATTACGAAACTGGTCCGAGTCCCTGGGGCTTTGCGATGCATGGCGCACATGGCACCCACGCAGCGTCCAATTTACACATACCTCTGCGGCTCACCATACCCAAGCGCGGATAGATGCGATCTTTGTCCCCGCGTCCGACTGTTCACTGATTGTTGATGTTCGTATTCTTCCCAGAGGCATTTCCGACCACTCCCCGATACTCCTTAGCTCAGGGGCCCCCCCTCCCACAGCTCGCCAAACGTGGAGGATGAATGCCTGGTTTCTCCAGGATAAAGGTTTCCGGAAGGAAGTAGGGAAAGAGCTTGTACGGTACTTTGATACCAATGTAGGATCAGTGGCCTCTTCGGGTACCCTGTGGGAGGCTGGGAAGGCGACTGTACGAGGCTTCGCAAAGCGACAGCTTAGGAGACAGAGACAATCGCAGCTGCAGGAAATCTCCTCCAAGGAAGCGCAGGCGCTTCGCTTGGAACAGCTACTATCTACTTCAGACGACGCAGCTCAATCCCGACAACTGGCACTCATCCGGGACGACATTAAGCAATTGTCTCTGGATGCGGCTAAGCTCCTATGGAGGTCCTCGGTAGCCAGAGTTTACGGCTGGGGGGATAAGAACGGGACGATCCTACACAGGTTGGCTACATACCCTAGGGCGAATCGTATCATCCCAGAGGTGGTGGACGCAGCTGGAGCGGTGCAATGCGCTCCCGTGGCAATGGCAAATACCTTTGCGGCTTACTATCGGAAGTTGTATACTGCACAAACCCCGAATTGTCCGTTGCCGTTCTCCTCGGCCGAGGTGGGGTACGCCTCCCAGGCTGGAGCCAGCGGCCCAGAAAGATCTAGAGCGGCCCTTCTCCTTGAAGGAAATTGAGGAGGCGATTGCCCTGGTCTCCCCGGGTAAGACACCGGGTCCGGACGGCCTTCCACAGGAATATTATGCGGCATACCGAGATACCCTAGGGCCCCACCTAGTTAATTTATTTAAAGAAACCGTGGAAAGAGGCTCGTTTCCGCCGGAGACGGACATTGCCACCATCGTGGTTCTCCCGAAGTCTCAGCCTCCCTCCCGACTGTGTGCAGACTACCGCCCTATATCCCTCCTTAATACCGAGATTAAACTCTACGCCACTATCCTGGCCCAACGGCTAAAACCCTACTTGGTCTCATTGGTGCACCCGGATCAATGTGGGTTCATACCCCAGCGGGGACCCGCCACTGCCTTCGAAGACTGCAGTTGGCTTTGGCAAATCGGCACCTGCTTACCCCCTATTTGGCACTCCTATCCATAGACTTCGAAAAAGCGTTCGACTCAGTGGACTGGTCATACCTTCAGGGCGTGCTGACCGCGATGGGGTTCGGGCCTCATTTCCGTTCCTTGGTCCAGGTCTTGTACGCCCGCCCGAGGGCACGAGTCTTGGTTAATGGGGTGCTGTCGGAGGCCTTCCCCATCGCCAAGAGCACTAGGCAGGGTTGTCCCCTTTCTCCCTTGCTGTTCGCCCTGGCGATGGAGCCCTTGGCATCCCTAATGCGGGCTGAAGACCGCCTCCGTGGATGGGAATGGCCCAACACGGACAAGATCGCACTATACGCGGACGATGTCCTTGTCTTCCTGTCCGACCCCGCCTCTTCTGGGCCACAGTGTCTCCGGATCCTGCATGCCTTCGAACAGGCCTCAGGGTTGCGGCTAAACCCCGAGAAGTCTGTGTTAGTCCCCTTGCATCTCTCTAGAGAGTGCTTCGACTGGCAGTCCACCATACCACTCCGGAGGCAGTCCTTTAAATATCTGGGGATTTGGATCACCCTTCTTCCGGAGCTGGGTTGGTCCCTTAATGTGGCTCCGCTAGTCAAGAGGGCTAAGGAAGACCTCCTTAAATGGAAAACGCTACCTCTGAACCCCCTGGGGAGGGTGGCCCTGTTTAAAATGATGATCCTCCCCAGATTCCTTTATGTCCTACAGAATGCCCCCTTCTGTTTCTCCAGGGCCTGGTTCAGGGAACTGGACAGCCTAATCACTAAGTTTCTCTGGAGCGGAGGAAGGGCCCGAGTGGCTTTGTCGGTTTGCCAAATTCCCTCCCTACGATGGCGGCATGGGGATGACGCACCTGTGCTTGTACTACCTGGCGGTACGCCTCCTAGTAGTCCACGACTGGTTCAACGGGGCTGGTCGGACCCAGCCTATAGGCTCGAACTGAGCGGATTGGGGCTCATGGACATCCAAGCCATGTTGTATGTGGAGCCCATTCCGTCCCGATTACCTGATGTGACACGCTCTGTGTTGTTAGCTTGGCGGGCCTCGCTCCGTCATACTGGGTGGACCGGGAAGCTGACCCAGTGTACTCCTCTTTGGCAGGGGGCTTGGCTCCGGGAGGTTAGTGGACTGCGGGGATTCAAAACTTGGGACCTTATTGGCATCTCCCAGCTAGGGGACGTATGGGCAGGGGACCATATGTTGTCCTTCCAGGAACTCCAAACGCGCTATTCCCTACACTCATCCCAGTTCTACAAATATTTTCAGTTGAGACATGCCCTCCACATACACATTACGGGCGACATGAGGCTCCCGACTACAGCCCCATTGAGGCTCAGACGACGATGGGTGACTTGGGGAGGGGGTCTCCGCATTTACCGTACTCTAATTAACAACACTCCCACAACCCTGGATAAGCTGAGGGATCAATGGGTGGAATGGGTGGGCCCCCTTGACGAGGTGGATTGGCGAGATGCTCTTATGGCCCCCAGAATAGTCACTGTCTCCGCCAAACTCAAGTTGATCCAGTTTTATTACCTACACGTTGCTTACCTCACTCCCCTGCGTCTGCATCGAGCGGGTTTGCGCCCAGATGCGTCATGCGCAAGATGTAACCATACCCCGGCCGACTTCTTCCATATGGTTTGGCTATGCCCCCGTCTGAGGCAGTTCTGGGGATCCATTGAAGCGGAGCTAACGGAGGTATTAGGGTGGGAGGTGCCTCACGACCCTCGGCACTCCTTGCTGGGGATTACGGATGGGCTGGATGGGTCCAGGAGTGAAAAGTTATTTCTCAACACAGCTATGATGGTAGCCAAGCGGGACATTGCGGCGGCCTGGATAAGCCCTGACCCACCTATCCTGGAGAGGTGGCGAAGAGGGGTAGACTGGTGTGTGACCCAAGAAAACGCCCTCTATAAAGCAAAGGGGTGCGTCAAGAAATACCGCAAAGTGTGGGGGAAGTGGTTGGGGAATGTGGAGGGTCCAGATTAACCTGACTCCAAACGCTGCCAACGTAATTTTATGGGGAGCATGATTGGGGGGTATAATGCTTATGTAATGAACTCATACTTGTGACTTCCGTGCCTTGGTTGATTGTTAATATGTTTTAAAATCAATAAAACTTGCATATACAAAAAAAAAAAAAATAACTGAAAAATAGTTTTTTTTTCCAAATGGGAGAAATTTGGAGTGAAGAAAACCTTTTCAATGAAACATTAAGGGCCTGATTTAGATCTTGGTGGATGAGTTACTCCGTCACAACTGTGACGGATATCCCGTCCGCCAAAATATAAATCCCACAGGATATAATGGGATTTATATTTTGGCGAACAGGATATCTTTCACCGTTGTGACGGAGTAACCTGTCCGTTAAGATCTAAATCAGGCCCTAAGTATTAATGTCTTTCTCCACTTTAAGCCAAATACCTCTTAATGTTTTATGAAGTATGTTTATTCACTTAAAATTCCTCCCATTTAAACAAATGTATTTTTATGTTATAAATATAGCACCATGTCTACAAGCCACTTGGAGCAAAATGCTTGGTGTTTGTAAATGTGCCACTTGGAAATGGGAGAACATTTAAATGATGAGTTTTATGGAATTTACATAAAAAAAATTTAACTCTTCAGTTTAATTTTCTTGATACAGTGCCATATTTATTAGTGAAAAATACAGCCATTATTTTAAGTTGGAGAAGTTTAAAGTGCAGAAAAATGTTCCATACTCTGACCATTTTTGCAGAACATTTTTCTATACTTTAAATTTCTCCCATTTGTGTTATACATGTAACAGTGCCACATATGGCAAACGGTATGTCCTGTGTCACAAGTACATACGACACTTTGTCTCAGTCAGCTGTACACATATATTCCATTCATAGGTACACATGTTCCAACATCCCCAAAGATCACGCTCTCTCTCGCACACGTCGCAGCCGTGTCTAGTGCCCCTAGTATTTTGTTCAAACCAAAGCATCTGGCTGTATGGACATTAGGCTTAAAGTCAATTAAGCTGGGTGTGTGGGCATCTGGTAACAATGCGCGAATTGCTTAGCCTTCAGTAGCTCACAATGATGTTCACTGATCAGAAGGAGCTCTCACTACAGAAGAGGTTGGAGTCCCATTTTTGACAATCATGGTATTTGCACAGCATTAATAGCAACATTTGGGCAAGGGTATATTGAATGTCATATCTGATAGAGACATCTAGTCGCAGATTCCTTACCTTTGAATTCCCCAGGCGTCAGACTGGATCCCGAAGATTTTTTGCACGAGCAATACCCCTGCGCGTCGGTAGGTGGCGTCGATCGGCTCTGTGTGGTGTCGTCCGCGCTGGAAGTGAGGTCCGCGTCACCTATATTGGCGCCACCTCGGCACTGTTGTTAATTCTTTTCTTTCCGCGCCAGTTAGCTCTGATCTGTCGGTTTTTAACAGACTTTTTTCAACATTTTGTCAAGTGTTTTTTGAGGAAATACTTTCTCCTGGTGTGTCGTGGGATGTCTTAGAGGAAGACAGGTTTTAAACTGTGTGGCGCCTGTCATCGCGCCATGTCAGTTACAGACCCACACCTCGTGTGTCTGTGGTGTCTTGAGTTCTACCATGACTCTAAGTCGTGCTTGGACTGCCGGGCCATGTCACCAAAGGCTTTGAGGGAGCATTCCCTGAAGCTGCTGGCCGCCTGGCAGGCGACACCACATTGCGCGACTCCTCGAAGATCCTGACCGAGAGGGAGATTGCGGGACCGCTCCAGGAGTCTCAAGTCGTCTTTTTCTTATTCCCTGTCATCGGGCCATTCAGGGAAGAAGCACAAGAAACACAAGAAGATGAACCGTACTTCGACTTCCCCTCGTCCGGTGGCCGACTCGACAAAGGATCATCGACGTTCGAAGCATGGTTCTTCGGAATCATTGCCTGGGCCGGCTCCGAGCCTCCCACCTTTTCCAGGAGTGACCCCCGCTCAAGTCAAAGAATTTTACGAGGCCATGCATAGTGTATTTGAGCGGCCCGACCCCTCGGCGTGCCTTCGGGCCCCGTGGGGTTGGTGGGTGCTCCATCGGGTTCTGCACTGACGGCTCCAGCCTCGGCGGGCCTCCATGGATCTGTCCATGGATCCTGACTGGCGCCAGTCGTGCCGCCACGACCTTCCCTGGCCCGATGCTCCGGACACTGCCGGCACCCACCGGCGGCACCAGCCCCATTCTGATACCCGGCTACACGTAGTCGGAGCTGCGTCGACCGATGCTGTTGCCGGCTCCGATAGGACCCTCATGTCCTAAGTCGGAGCCTGAGCCATTTTCTGAAGGGCTAGGCATGGGAGAAGAGTGAGAGCGGTCATTGGGTAGTTTGGAATACCAGTTAGAAGGTGATATGGACTGGTGTGGAACCTGGCGATGCCAGGGATCTGGACACATCCCCATACACTGGTATGCTTTCGCCCCCTACCGTGGCTACGGAGGAGGGAGCATCTTATTCCATGGTGGTGAAGAGGGCAGCTAAGGTCCTGGATCTCAAGTTGCCCTCAATGGCAGTCAAGACTAGCATCTTGACAGAAGTGCTGCAGCCGGGAGCTGCTTCTTCTGCACCCTTGCTCCCTTTCAATGAAGCACTTACAGATGTCCTACTGGGAACCTGGGCCAAACCCAGCACAGGGCCTCCTGTGAACAGGACAATTGCCCGCCGCTAACCCCCGCACCTGGGGACTCGAACTTCCTCACTGAGAGCTTGGTGGTTCAAGCCTCTACATCCCATGCTGCATTCCCAGTTGCCCCCGGCAGGGAATCCAAGAGGCTGAACAGCTTGGGGAAGAAGATGTTTTCTTCCACCAGCCTTGTGTTGCGTCGATGAACACTACATGCTTTGTGGGGCACTGTTGGACAAGTGCTGCTACAGGTCCCAGAGGATGCCCGGGCCACGCCGTCCCAAATGGTCAAGGACGGGAGATGCAGTGGAGTTCACCATAAGGTGTGGTTAGGATATGACCTACTTGCAGAGCGGTTTCGACGACAGTGGCGCTTAGACGCCACTCCTGGCTGAGAACAGGAGATGTCTAAGCTTCCTTCATGGACATGCACATTGATGGCAATCGTCTCTTTGGAGACAAAGCATACACGGCGCTGGACCGCTTTAAGGACTCACGGGCTATTGCCAAATCCTTTGGCGGCTCAGTTGCCCTGCGTCAGCCTCGGTCTGCTTAATGTACCTTTCGTGGCTTCGGCTTTTTTAACCACGTCAGCCATATTCCAGCCACCACCCCACGCAAGCTTCCCAGACTGTGCGAGGGCGAGGATGTGGTTCATACCAACCCCGTGGGTCAGGTAGCCCGAGGTTGGTCACAATCACTAACCCCCCACTGCCGCACCCTCTATTCCCTCCTAATCTTGCCCTACAAGATCATGGGCTTCCAGTTGGTGGCAGAATCAGCCATCATCTCCACCACTGGCAGTCCATAACATTGGACAGGTGGGTCTTACAGATCTTTTGGATGGGATACTCCCTTCCCTTTGAATCCTCCTCTACCCCTTTGCCTCTATTTAATGACCAGCTGACAGAGGATCATTTGTCCTTGCTCCGTGAGGAAGTTACGGCTCTCTTGGCCAAGGTAGTCATAGAGAGGGTTCTGATGTCAGGAGTAGGCAGTGGTTGCTATTCGCTCTACTCTCTGATTCCCAAAAAGAACAAAGGTCTTTGCCCTATTTTAGATCTCAGACCCCTCAACCTCTTTCTCAAGAAAGAGAAGTTTAAGATGCTCCCTTTGGCACAGGTTAGGTTCTGTCTGCCCTGGAACCATGAGACTGGATGGTAACATTGGACTGACCGGGTGCCTATTTTCATTTTCCCATCCTGCTGGCCCAACAGCGTTACCTGTGGTTTATGGTAGGCCATGAGCACTTTTAGTTCATCGTGCTCCCCTTTTGCCTTACCAGCACCCCTTTGGTGTTCAGCAAGTTGATGTCGGTGGTAGCAGCTCGTCTGCGCAGATCAGGGGTGCTAGTAAATCCCCCTATCTCGACGACTGGCTGCTGAAGGTGGGCTTGCCCTAGGCTGTCATCTCCTACCTCCAGACTACGGTGGACCTCCTGCATTAGCTGGGGTTCACCATCAACATGTCGAAGTCACACTTGACTACTCAGATGCTCCCTTTCATCTGAGCTGTTCTGGACACTGCAGTTCTGGGCTTATCATTCGAGTAGTGAGTCCAGAATATTGAGGCTATGATTTTGATGTTTCAGCCTCTGTCCTAGATTTCGGTGAGAATGACTCTGAGGATGCTGGGCCTCATGGCCTCCTGCATCCTGCTAGTGACACATGCCAGATGGCATATGTGGGCTCTTCAGTGGGACCTAAAGTTCCAGTTGACGTAGCATCAGGAGAATCTTTCCAACATAATCCAGATCTCGGGGATTGGGGGAATTGCAAAGGACCTACAATGGTGGCTGATGAACTGTGATTGGGTCACAGGCAGACCCCTCTCCCTTCACCAACCATATCTCAAAGTAGTGACAGATGCGTCACTTCTGGGATGGGGTGGCCCCCTGCGAGAGGTGAAGATCAAAGGACTCTGGTCTTCGGTGGAATCCGGACTCCACATAAACATGCTGGTGCTCCGACGATACAACTGGAAGTTGAAAGACTTTCTACCCTCCATAAAGGTATGGCTGGTACAAGCATTCACAGACAACACCACCGCCATGTGGTACTGCATCCAACAGGACGGGGTGGGGTCGTGGACTCTTTGCCAAGAGGCCCTGCATCTCTGAAAATGGCTGGAACAGTAGGGCATATGCCTGGTGGTTCAACATCTGGCAGGTTTCCTGAACGCCAGAGCAGACAAACTCAGCCATCGATGCCTAGCTGATCACGAATGGCATCTCCATCTGGAGGTGGCATAAGGTCTCTTTCTGAAGGGGGAGAGCCTTGGTTAGATCTGTTCGCCTCCGCCGAGAAGGTGCAATGTCAGCAGCTTTCCACGCTGGAGTTTCCAAGGTGGCTCTCGCTCGGAGATGCTTTTCGTCTCGAGTGGAGCTCATACCTCCTGTATGCCTTTCCGCCCTTACCTCTTCTGCCCAGAGTTCTCAAGACGATCTGGAATGACCGGGCTCAAGTCATCTTTGTGGCTTCGGTCTGGACATGGAGAGTCTGGTATCCCGAGCTTCTCAGCATTATCATCGATCCTCCAATCAGGCTGCCCCTTCGGGAGGATCTTATTTTGCAGCAGCAGGGGAGTGTTCTCCACTCCCGAACCAGTATGGCTTCTTGCGTGGAGATTGAGTAGCAACAGTTGTCACCTTTTGACTTTCCTCCCGATGTCTACATTGTTATTCTGGCAGCCAGGTGTCCGTCTACCAAGACGGTGTATATCTGGCGGTGGGAAAAATTTGTATTATATTGTACAGAAAGGTCTTTTAACCCTTTCTGCTTTCTTTTCAGATATTTTACTTTTTATTGTGACCCTTGCCAAGCAGTGGCTCTGCTCTGGGCACTCTGAAAGGGTATCTCTCTGCCTTGTCTGCCTTCTTGCGACTGACAGACCAACCATCTTTTCTTAAATCCCCCATTGTAAATAGATTTCTGAAAGGTCTTGTACATATGCTCCCACCTTCCCCTTTCATTATCCCTTAGTGGGACCTTAATCTGGTTCTCACATTCCTGATGTGTGCTCTCTTCGAGCCTTTACATAATTGTCCCCTCAAGCTGCTTATTGCAAAACAGCTTTTCTCGTGGCAATAACATCTGCCGGGAGGGTGAGTGAGCTGCAGGCTCTGTTATCCAAGCCTGCATTCCTCTCTGTCTTTCTAGACAAACTGGTACTTAGCACCAGAGCCTCTTATCTATCAAAAGTGGTAACAGCATTCCAAGTGATCCAATCCGTCACCTTGCCCACTTTCTATGCTCCTCCACAAACCTCAAAAGAAAAGAAGAGATCTGGACCATCTGGACCCAAAAAGAGCTGTGTCGTTCTACCTTGACTGCACACAAGAGTTCCGGGTGGACGAACAACTGTTTGTGGGGTATGTTGGAGCGAAGAAGGGTCGGCGGTATAGAAATGAGCTATTGGGTCGTTCTCTGTATTAAATTCTGCTATTTACTGGCCAGAAAGCCACCTACTGAGGGCTGAACGGCTCATTCCAGCAGTGCCTGCAGTACCAGTCTTGGACATCTGCCAGGCTGGAAAGTGGGCATCTCTGCACACGTTCACCAAACATTAATGCCTGGACGGTCAGGTTCGCAGGGACGGGCATTTCACCCATTCGGTCCTACAGGACTTTCTAGTTTAGAATGTGTCTGCAGCCCACCACCTGGGTATCTTTTCAAAGGTAAGAAATCTGTGGCTAAATGTCTCTATCAGATTAACAAGTTACCTACCTTTGGTAACGCATTATCTGGTAGAGACATAGGGCCAGATTTACAACGTACAATTGCATGCGCAAACGGGTTTGCGACCCGTTTGCGCATGCAATTTTAGTCTGGGCCATGTACTTACACTATTTTGCGAGTTGCAAATAATTTGCGACTCGCAAAATAGTGTATTGCGACTCGCTATTAGGAAGGGGTGTTCCCTTCCTAATAGCGATGGCAGATCCATGTATGAATGTTTTGCGACCGCAATTGCGGTCACAAAACACTTCAAATTACCGCCCTCTTCAAGAGGGTGGTAAAGAAGTCGCAACCCTTCCCCTTGGAGACCCCTTCCCCTTTGGGACTGGCTCCAAAATATTTTTTAGGGCAGGCAGTGGTCCCAGGGACCACTGCCTGCCCTTAAAAATTAAACGAAAACGTTTCATTTAAAAAAAAAATTCATCCCGTTTTCCTTTAAGGAAAACGGGCTGCATTTAAAAAAAAAAAAAAAAGCTGCTTTATTTAAAAGCAATCCCAGACATGGTGGTCTGCTGAGCCCAGCAGGCCACCATCCCTGGGAGGGCCTGTCATTCCCAATGGGAAATTGTGAGAGGCTCATTAATATTCATGAGCCTCGCAATTTGCGACCCCATTGGGAATTGCAAACAGTGTTAAACACACTGTTGTACATGCAAATTAGCGCCTTGCAAATTGCGAGTCACAAAAGACTCACAATTTGGGAGGTGCTATTTTACGCGTCGTACATCTGGCCCAAGATCTAGCCGCAGATTTCTTACCGACCCACCTATGCTTCCCTCTCTGCTGACACATTTCTAGAATAAGGGCTGATCCCTTTCAGGGACCTAGTTTGGACACACCAGTGTTGGTGCACTTCATGGCTCCTCGCTTCTGGCATGGAAAGTCGCGAAAAGTAGCTGATGTCAGCTCGCCAAGGTGGCGTCTACATAGGTGACACGGACGTCACTTCCAGCGCGGACGCCATGCCGACGGGATCAGCGCCACCTACTGGCGTGCAGAGGTACTGGTTGCGCAAAAATCTTCTGGATCCAGTCTGATGCCTGGGAAATTCAAAGGTAAGTAATATGTGGCTAGATCTTGTCTTTACCAGATAATGTGTTACCAAAGGAAAGTAACTTTTGGCATAGGAGTCACCCATTATACAATTTTGACCCTAGCAAAATGGGGGTATTTTTATGACATGAGGGCACACTTATCACATTTTTTTTTTTTAAATGGGATGAACTAGTGGGAGTGTCAGGTGACATTAGCTTGGCACACTATGTGAAAATGTGTTTTAAAAAGCACTATATGTCCCCATTTTCTTCAAAATGTTCTCGGCGGGAGAACCTCCATCTGAAAACCGCTAGAAGACAGCTGTCTCATTTGCGTCACTAGTTTGCAATATTTCAGGGCAAGTATTACTCCCCACCACTTTCAAAGATAATGTCAGCCTCAAAAAGTGGTGGTATCTAAAGTAGACATTTGTCTGTGTTGTGCTGTTTTATTTATTATGCTGTTATTATGGAAATTCAGCAATGTCAATTATTATGATGTCCTCAGGGTTAAGGACATGTGACATCAATTCCTATGGAATCCGAGGTCATATGATGTCACTTCCTGTGATGTCATAAAGGTCAACTGGTGTATGACGTGACTTTCGGTACCCCTGGCATTTTGGTGATTTTACGTCTATGGATTTCAGGGGTATCTGTTTTGCATTGATTCTTCTAAATAATGTCATTTTGTCTAGTAGGTAATGTGCTTGATCTAGAAAAAAGCAGCTTTTTAGAGACATACGTTGATTTCATCCTACCTGCGTATGTAAATGCTGGACATCATTTCTGACTTCATAACCTTAATGTATTTGCCTTACTAGTTCACAGTATAGTGTATCTCCTTTTTATGTGAAACATTCTGAAAACCTAGTATGGTTTGAAGTTTCAAGGAATCCTCAAACCATTTATTCCTACCATAAATATAGGCTCTATCCGTTCATCGGTTAAATTCAATCTGTATATGGAGGCCCTCAGAATCTCTTTGATTCTATCAATAGATCATTATGCCTACAATATCCAAGTGTACCTCCGTGTCTAAGCAGGGAAAGATGTTAAACAATTGCCACAGAAATTGCCTGTCAGTTATCCAAATTTAGATTTATCTGAGGCTAAATGCAGGATTGCAAATCTAAAGGCAAGGTTATATTTATCCTATTATCAACCCAACCAAACAACTCAGTTGCAGATCAACAGCATTCAATTGACGTGCTCATCCTTGATTCAGCATAAATACAAGTCTGCTTATCTTCCTATTTAATACAAATGTTTTCTTCAAAGCACACATCACAAGAAAACACAGACAGCATGGTTGGTACCAACTATCCTGTGCATGATCATAACACTCCTAGGAACAGTTTTCAGAACCACCCCATAAGCTCTGGTCCGCTCCAATTATGATGGTGGAAGTGGAATGCTGTTAGGGATCCCTGACTCTTTCCTGTCTCCAATGATGATCATCTTTGAGTCTGCTCCATCGCTAATCAAAAGTGTTCAGAAGTTCTACCACATATCACCTGCCCCTAAAGACCTACCATGGCTCCATTACAAGCTTGCATCACTGCACCAACTTCAGATCATGCTGCATTTTTGGCTACAAATATGATCATCTCTGGGGAAGTGAATGCCTTAAAAAGCGCCAAGATATCAACAGCAAACATACGGAAGGAAGCCTTCCCTATCTCTGCATCCAGATCATGGAACATATTACGCACCCCATTTGGTAAAGGAAGCTAGTAACACCAATCAATGTCTCTGAGTTTTTAATTATTTATTTATTGTGCAAATGAAAAAACCCAATTTGACAGGAAAATTTAAAACTTGTGCTTCTTCTGCGGAACTCTCTGAGAAGAAATTGTGGTTAAAGAATGACAGTGCTGGACATAGAAAAAGAAGAAAAAGGAGGGATGCATCATAAGCACCAGCATGAGAAAAATGCGAAACCGGCATATAGAAAACATGCTGATTTGGATGGAGAAAGATACTAAAGAACTGCAATGATCAAAAATTTAAAGCAACAATGAAAATAGATTCTTGTTTTTGATGGCAATATTTTTCCATTGTTACTTTAGCTTGGAACCTCTGGATCCGATCATTCACCATCAGTAAACCATGGGCAAGTGTTAAAGGATGAGGTGGTGAGTAAGGGAATGTGTATAGCTGCAGAATAGACTTTAGGACATGCACCGGAGGGCCTCATTACGTTGGCGGTCGGACGAGTGTCCGACTGCCATCATTTCGGGCATGGGACCGTCCGACAAGGAGTCGGCAGTCCCGACAGCCCAATTATGATGTGACCAACGTGAAGGCGGTCGTAAAAGGCTGTTTAGCATTGTGGCTTGAGCAGCACAGGAAAAGGGCTGTGCACAATCCGCAATAGTAGAGAGCATTTTTCAAACATCCATGCACTGTGTGCCAGAGACCATGTGGTGCCTGGCACAATGTGCATGGTTGTTTGTGAGGGCACCGCAGATGCTCCCTGGGCCACATAGCTGAGGCCAACTGGGGATGGGGGCCCTGCTAGGGGCCCCCAAAGTCCCTTTCTGACAGCCTTTCCATGGCGGTTGGACCACCCTGGAAAGGCTGTGGGAAAGGGACATTGCCATCCCTACGGTGGTGCTTGCACAGGCACCACCTTCATTATAGGGATTTCGATCCGACCTATGCCCCAACGGGCTCCTTGAGCCTGTCGTAAGCATCGATCGGTCCCTCCGACCGACTGCATCATAATGCAGCAGTCGGACATCTATGCTGGATGTCGGTGGGACCACCACCAATGGCCTGTCTGTGGCGGTCCCGCCGACATTATAATCATGCCCTTAGTTGGGAGAATGGAGGACGGTCACATGAAAGGAATTGGGTAGTGCGGGGTGATCCATGGGTGACTGAGAGCAACCTAATAATTTTGATGGTTAATCCTCTGCTCTCTTCCAGACCAGACTAGGCAGCCAAAATGATGCCTTTGCCATCCAGTCTATCCGCAACGTGCGAGGGAACAGCTTCTGTGTGGACTGCGACACTCCAAGTGAGTAAATGTGGGAATCTCTCTCAACAGTCTGCTCTAGGTCTTGTCTGTCTCTTACTTGTACATTCTGTCCATGTTTATTCCAGACTTTTCTTTTGTCAAGGGAATCCGAGATTATATTTACAGGTTTCTCTTTTGCACCTTTCCTTTGGTTGTCACCTTCAAGCTATATTGTAGACCATCGTTTTTTTTTTTATAACTCTATTTATTGACATTTGGTTGCTTAAACAAAATTCACAACTTGCAGTCATCTGTTTGTACATATAGTTTATCGAGTATCCCCGATCATAAGTACATAATTCACTAATTACCATTCTATTGCTGTGCTTTACCTTTCTGAGTACTCCAGCCAACGATCCCATACTTTCTTATGTTTCTCGGGGTATCCCCTGGATTTATCTAAAAATGTCTCTGCTATGGTACAATAGTCCATACCCCTTGACCAATTTACCATTGAGGGGGCACCCTCTGATCTCCAATGTCGTACAATGTCCTTTAGGGCAACCGAGGAGCACATGGCGATCAGAAGCCTGTTACGCCTTTTGCCTCCCCACTCGTCCATCAGCCCCAATAACTTCAGTTTAGGCTCTGATGCAATCATCCTCCCCGCTACCTGTGTCAATATGATGCTTATGTCGCTCCAGTAGGTTTGTATTATAGGACATTCCTAGATTGTGTGAAAGTACGTGCCCATAGCCGTTTTGCATTGTAGGCAATGAGGATCAAGATTGAGGTTCCGCTTATGTAATTGTGTAGGGCTGCAATAGACTCTGTGGAGGTATTTTAGTTGTATAACTCTTAATCGCATGTAGATTATGAGTACCATTTTTGCCTCTGTCCAGTCTTCTTCTTTTTGTGTGCCTACGTCCTGTTCCCACCATTCCTTCAGTGCCTTCATGGGATCACTTTTGTTGTTTACCAGTGTGCAAGAGATGTGTGATGCCTTTTTGTATTATTTTAGTTTGGGTGACCTGTGCTTCCAATGAGTTGTTTTGCGGGAGAGTCAGTGCCGGGGTTACTGATGTCTCTAGTGCATGCTGGAGTTGCAGATAGGCATAGAATTATGCGTTGTGCATCTCGTAAGTGTCTCGTAGGTGTTGAAATGACCATATAGTTTTCCCATCCCGTACGCTTTCCAGTTTAGAGATGCCTTTGGTGTTCCAGGCCCAATACCATTGGTCTTAAGTGCTGCATTCATGTCAAGATTTCTTTGCTTAACATGATGTATACGGTTTGTGCCTTCAGTGCCTTGTCTTTGAGCACCTCTTACTTGATTCCTTGCTCAGAGATTCTCTTTCATACTGTAATTATTTTGGGGGATCAATTTCATCAGGCCCTCCAGTTTTAAATTCACTGTACTACAGAGAATATAGAATGGTATTGAAAAGAAACAGGGGAGATCATGAGAGGTCTCTGAAGAGCAGTCCTTTCTTTTCATAAGTTACCTGATAGGAAGATTTGTTCTTCCAGATATAATTTCCTGACCATCGGGGAGGGGCATGTCAAGACCCAAGTACAGTGGTGGCTGGTGACAATTGAAAGTGGTGGGGCGTAAAATTTGGGCATTACTTATGTAGAGAGCCAAACGAGCAAACTTAATGAACAAACATGATGTCCAGGAACGTAACAATATTGCTATAATAAGAGTACTCATAAAATAAAATAGAAACACGTGAAAAGAGAATAGAATGACATGAATTAATAATAATAAACCGTAAAATAAAAAGGAATGTCACATGGAATTCACCACAGCACCAAACCGTGTAAAGCACCCATGGGGTTAGGGTGGGAGCAGTGCATTGGCAATAAATAGTGTAGCATATACAATAGGATCAGGGCTCAGGATCGTAATGGGTGGGGAGGCACTATATCCCAGTTATGGCTGTCCTTTACTACCCTGCTGAGGGGAGGAAGGCCAGTTTACCTACACTGCCTTAAGGCTCACATCTTTCTTTCTGTGCAAAGGTGAGCAGCTGATGACACTTCCTCCCATCTAGAGTGGAGTGTGGAGTGCAGGCTGCAGAGCTCAGCTCCTGATGGAATAAACTCGTGCAGGCAAAGGCCTGAAACTGAATTTAATGCGCAGATTACAGCAGGGCCATTCTCTCTACCTCCTTTATGTGCCCAGTATCACACATGGCATCGGCGCTACTCACTGGAAGGATCACATACCCCCTGTGCCCAAACTCTAACCCTCGCACTCCATGCTACAACCCTGTATCATTATTAATCAGAGGCCCTATTTCTAGAGAAGCCGATTCTCCAGCAGAGGGAATTCAAATGCCATTATTTTACCGTGACATTTTGCTTCCGTGCACAACTGTCGAGGCCTGGTGAGTTACAGGGGTGGGGGACGGGGGTTGTGCGACGGTCTTATGGGGCAGAGGGCACTTACACGGATGGCTGGCTTTGCGGAGCTGTGATTTACTTGCAGTGCAGAGCTGGCCTAGGGCTGGTGTTCCTCAAAGGCCGGAAGGACTGGGTCCAAGTCAGCCACCTTTTGATGCGGCTCTCGCTGCAGCAGCCCTGTGGCCTTTGTTCAGGTACAAGTGACTGGCCCTGCCCCCTTACTTCGGTACCACCACTGGACCGCCATCCCGAACCCCTTAATGGAAGTAAAGGATTGCAACAATTAAGGGAGCATCTACATTAATATTGCTAGAGAGCCGAGCTTGCTCATTTAAGGTAAAACACCACCTGTAGATGTATGGGGCAGCAACCTCGAAGTTTGTTAACCAGAAAGCCATATACCCAAAGAGAAACCACGATGAGACTAAAGTTTGTGCTGTAGAGGCAGTCATTTTTAAGAAATACCACCCAACTCTTTCTGAATTGCTTATATTAAAAATGTAAGCGTAAACCATTTCAACCGAAGATAAAAAAATTAAAGTTAACGTTCCCCTACTTTCATTACATCACAACCACATGGACTACGCTACTGTTTGCAAGCACTCAAACAATCACATTGTAGAAATGATTTTTCTCGTAGCATATGACATATAAAGATAAACACAGCCCCCACCTACCCTCAGAACAGCAGGATCTGCCTAGATAGAAGCACGGAAGGGAGTGAGTTTTGGAGAGTGACAAGGCCAGGGTACACAGTCTGGGGAGCGTGAGAGAGTCTAGGCATTAATGCGGATGTGAAACCCAACAAAATGCTTAAAACAGCTTTTGAAATTGTAAACTTGACACCACAGAGCTGAACCTCTTTCTAGCGAGTAGCGAGCACTGATTGCCAAATCTAATATGACACTACTCACGCTTACACATTCAAACCTTACACATTCCACGCCAAGCTTAACAGCAGTTTGCACAGACATGCCTTCCATTTGGGAGTGCAAGGGTGCTCGGCTATAAATGACCTCACAAGCCGCGCAGCTATAACAAACTGAAACAATAAGAGTATGGAGGAAGCCAGACAGAGCCCATGGAGAGCCTGGCTCGCACCAACTCGAAACTGGAACAAATCACCCGAAGGATGGTGGACACTACCACAGCTGTCTCTCTCCTTTGTTACACTCTCCTTTGTTACACTCCACGCGTACGCGTAGAGAAACCTTTGCATCGCACCATGTAGGCGGTCTCTGCCATTCACACATGGGACCAAAACAATTTCCACATAGGCCCCACTGCCCTCAGACACTTCCGTGATGTCCGTACCCTGGCATCTAAAACTGGAGGCATCCAATTGGTCTCTTCTTTTTCCACGATTCACACCAAGCCACAGCTACCGTTATTGAGTAGTGTGCCAGTCATCTGTAAATGTGCTTCAGCGCCTCAACTGGTATATGAAGCACTATATAAATGCAACTAAAGCTACTACAGTACACTAAGCGATGCCATAGGGCAGTTTGTTATTATTTTTAAGTTCAGAATCGTGGCACTAGGCCAAAATGTACTGTAACCGATTTGGAAGCAGTTTGTGTGGAAAGATTGGTCTAAGATATTTGAAAATGCCATGTTTAAATGTGTCTAGATGTTGGCCTGGGCCAGTTAGATCACAGAAAACAGTGGTTCCCTTCCCTCGGAGGAAGGACAGTTACGTTGCGTCCTTAATAGACAGAGAATTCACTCGTGTCTACAAAAAATCAATTATTTAATCACAGTTGTAGCAGTGAAAGTTATATATAATCATGCAAAGGTAGGTGCTTCAAAAAGCGGCGCAGTGAAGGTGCCTGGTGACAGACAGTTGCGAACAAGAGTGCCCTAGAGTTTGTAACAAAAGAGGCAATGTCGACCCCATCATCAGTTCAGTTTACAAAACACAGGCTTCCGTTTCACTTCTGGCTTCAAATCGTAAATATTCTTTTGTATTATTTCAGTCAACATATTTGTCCGTTGATAACTTGGAAGCAGGAGCCAGAAGGATGCAGATGTGACAAGCTTTGATTGTTAGGACACCCAAAATGGGATCCCTTCACAGTCGCGGCTCGCGGGGGGGGAGGGGGGAGTTTTAAAATAAAAGAAATCCTACCTGAGCAGCAGGTCTGCCGTCCGCGCTGCCTCGGGTCCGTTGGCGCCTACAGCCCCTCTCAGCCAATCCTGGCGCTGCCAGCAGCGCCAGGATTGGCTTAGGGCACGGTTAGTACTCGCCCGCCTGCCCATTAGGAGACCGAGGTTTGAGCCTTTGCTCAACCCTCGCTCTCCTAATGGGCATGCGCTAGCCAGTGCCAACACAAGTGCGCATGACTGGGCACGGCGCGAAAATTCGCTGCCCTTCCCCACTCATGCGCACTTGTGCTGCTGCCTGTTGCCCCTGGTCCGTCTGACAATCATGTCAGTCAACATGACGCGGACCGCCCACCCCCTTCAGACTCTGAAGGGGGTGGGCGGTCCGACGTCATGCTGACTGACATGATTGTCAGTTCTTCGGCGTCTTTGAACTTAAGTAAACTGATTCAGTTTACTTAAGTTCAAAGACGCCGAGGGAGCTGCGGGCGGGGGGTCTACGCCCTAACGCCCCAATGGATGCACCGCGCCTGCCCAAGTATATTATAAAGACACTGCCTGAGGCAACTCTGAAGGGAGCCACGTGCCACTGAAGCACACTCCAGCGTGTCCACAGTGCTTGCATTCACATGCCCCATTAGTAGGGTGCTTTTGTTTGTAGAAATCCAAGTTATCAGCCCCTTTATTAGGTATGCAAAGGTGCACTCATCACCTATACACCCATAGAATACCAGGCCTGTTGTGTGTTTTCCTATGGATCTGATTTTACCAAAAGGTGCTGTGAGTCTAAGTCTATTAAAACATGTCCTAAGATCAAGAGTATCCTTCACGTGATAATAGGGTGAGGACCAATTCCAAAGTAGCTTCTCTGGAAAACCCCCTATCTCCAAGAACCCTGGGGTCACCAGAAGCACGAGTACAGGCATAAACAAAAATCGCACACAATTTAGAGCATTACGTTTTCTACAGCTCCAGATCTGAATCAGTCAAAGATTTGCACACGCTTGCAATCGAGTGTGAGTAGACCAGACAAGTGTTAGATCATATTATCAACCACCACACTAAATCACCTGAAAGATACCAATGGATGGCCAATTGTCTAGTGTCTGCAACCTGCTGATGCCGCTTCAGCATTCGTCAAAAGGTGCACCGCAGCTTTATGGATGGATGACCCATATCTTTTGAATGCGTTTAAAATGGTTGACACAAACGTAAATGGCAACATTCATGATTAGAAATCGTAGGTGCAAATAAATGGGATTGTGCAACAGAGTTATGCAGTCAGTTGTACTTGAATTAAAAATTTGTCACCCACCAAATTTTGGTGGTGGGTAATGAAGCAGTGAAGGTTTGATTTTATCACTTGATTCACTTTTGTCATTTAAATGTCTGAATGAGGACTGAAGCTAGTTGATACATGGCAGCCATATCAAGTTAAAGTTTATTTACTTCGATATTATGCTGACATGGCTAAACAATTTTCTAAAAGCAGTGTAACATTATACATTCTATTTCATACAAGGAGACTAAATGCGTATCCCCCGTAGACATAGAACATCACATAAAATATATTGATACAAATGAGCTAAGTATGCTAAGAGTAACAATCTGCCTCCGTCAAGCCTTAAGCTTAACAACTCTGCTGCTTGTACTACTAGCTTATTCCTGAAATTATGAACACTATAAAATACATGACATTCCCATGGTTTTAAAGAATTATATACAATTAATTACATTTGTTAAATGGTTAAACCCCCTTGTGATATCAAAAAGTAAACCTCAGGGTGATAGATGTCATAAAGTGCATTTGTGTCATAGCAGCAAGACATTTTATAAGGTGCATATCGAAATGTTGTGGTAAAACTTGCAAGATTATTACATTATCTGCTTCTGTGCCTAAGTTTATCTACAGCATTTCCAAGGGGTGATAACTTGATGCAGAAAACGAATAGTATTATGAGCTGCATTGCTGTTAGACCTGTCATCTTTTGGCGTGGATTCCCCTGACATTTTGCTCTCTGACCTCCAGTGTTTTATTTCGTTTTTGCTGGCTTTAGGACTCTGAGCACCTTAACACTGCTGACCACTGCTAAAGTGCATGTGCTTTTATATAAAATGTGATGACAAATGGTTTATCCATGATCGGTATATTTAGTTTACTTATATGTCCCTAGTAAAGTGGTATACAATATACCCAGGGCCTGTAAACCAAATTCTACTAGTGGGCCTGCAGCTCAGGTCGTGCCACTCACAGAAGAAGCCTTTCAAACCTGACTCAGGCCTGCCACTGCAGGGCCTGTGGGTGCAGTTTACTGCCACCTCGACTTGCATTTCCAACTATTTGCCAAGCCTTAAACTCCACTTTTATTACATATCAGTCACCCCTAAGGTAGGCCCTAGGTAGCCCTAAGGGCAGGGTGCTGTGTAAGTAAAAGGTAGGACATGTACCTTTTTATTTTACATGTTCTGGAAGTGACAACCACCCAAGTTCGTTTTCACTTATGTGGGAGGCCTTCTCCTCTCATAGTTTAAAATTGGAAATTCCTTAAATAGCCTTTTTAAGTGTAATTCCTGATTGCAGAGGAGCTGCTTTATGTTGTATACCATTGGAATAGTAATGACAAATCCTCTTGAGTGGTAAAGTTGGATCTGGTATTACTAATCTAGAAATGCCACTTTTAGAAAGTGGACATTTCTGTGCTCTTAGCTCTCTTGTGTGCCTCAAGCCTGTCTCTAAAACAAGTCTGGGTGAGGTGGCAGCTACACTTAGTGCATTCCCTCTAGACAGCGACAAGTACTGGACACTCATCTGCATCCATCTGCATACTGATGGGTCTTCGTAGGCAAGAGGAAGGGGAGAAGCTGACACATACACCTGAATAGGTAGTGACCTGGCCTGACACAAAACACAGATGTATTCCCCCCCCCCCCTCCCCACAGCTTTTACCTTATCAGTTCTAGTTTGTCAGACTAAGGATAACCTAGAAACTTTAATCCTGCCTAAACTTTCTTTTATATTTTGTATTAATGTGGTCCTTATGTACTCTAGTTGGTGAAGCAGTGCAGCATCACAGGTGTAGTAAACCCTTGCTCTAAGGCTAGAATCTTTGCATCCAGTATGAATATTGCAGGTTTCCTAGCACTCTCCTTTTGATATGTTATTGCTCTCCCCATGTCACAGCCTTCAAGACCTCCCAAAGCATGCAGACAGCGGAGGCAGAGTCTATATTGGACTTGAAATATAAGTCTTTCTCCTCCTTCAAATAAACAGAGAATTTGTCATCAACCAACCACTAAGCATTCAGACGCCATGTTCTGTGTTCACTGCTCCTAGCTTGAACCATTTACAGTTTTATCAGTAAATGATCAAACAGGCCATGAAAGAATGTGCAAGTCTGACAACCATGCAAGTCTGCGACAGAAGGACAAGGAATTCAGTTAGGAGAATAACTAGTAGAATGCTGAAACAAATAGGTATATGGTTTCAAACCCACACACTAACTACTTCACACGTCAAAAAGACCCAGACTGAATGCCCAGCCAGAAAGGAGAGAGTTTCTATGTGGCTCTGCTGCATTTTGTCCAAATGAAGTGTCTAGTGCCATATCCATTGTTACATTGAAGCCACCTCCAATGCAGGATGCTAAGTTTACTTACGTTTTTGTGCGTCAAAGGGGGTGGGATGTAAATGCTAATAAATGTGAAAGGTGGCCGTCTAACATACCGGTTTCTGGAATGTTTTGCTCATGTTTGTCACTCTTCAAGTAGGTCACTACAAGAGCAACATGCTTCTGGAGTAAAATAGCCACGCCCCTAGTTCCCTTAGTGAAGTATGGGTGGTAAACTCAGATATACCTGTATTGCCCAACTAAACCACATTTGGTACTCCTGTAGCAAGAGAACATTGTGGCAGCACGTTTTGGCAAATTGTAGCATTAGTTCTTCTAATTTGTCATTGAGCCCATTTACATTCCATGATTTGATACAATACTCTACGGCTTTATTTGGGTGTGTGCGGCAGTCATTCATTAGGGTGGTGAGTGTTGTTTTACTGTGACCCACCATGCCATGTTGAAAGAGGAATCCATAAGAACATGAAAAAAACTACTTTAATTCCCCAACATTCAAACTCCCCATCCTATGTTGTATCCCAGAAACATCTGTCTTCCTGTCATCACCCTACAAAAGGAAACCAAAGCACAGAGGACGTTCTTAAGTTCCCACGACAGACATTTCTAAAAGTCAGTTAGAGGAGAATCAGAATATTGTTAAGTACCACAAACTGCCAAATTGATACTCAGTAAGGATTGACTTCCCTGTACCTCCCCAAGTCAGAAGCATACATTCAAATAAATGGAGCCCCTTTTCTGGGGGAATGCACATCAGGCAGTTCCCACTGTATAGACTTCTCAGCTTCATGACCTTCTTTCACTTTCGGTTTGGCGTTCTGCAAGGAAAGACACGGTACATATCAATGAGTCCCCCAAAGAGGCCCCCCCCCCAGAAGGGGCATCTCTACAGGTATGATTCATGTGGAAGAGAAGTCTCTTGGGCAGACTCCTGTCCATTTCTCTACCCCCAAGGTCGTGAAAATTGGAGTAATGGGCTGGCACATCTTTCTTACCCATATTAGCTGAGGTGTGGTATGGCTGGATTGATTTCTCTTCTTTCTTTTGTGTCACCTGCCTCTGGGCTGGACCCTCATTGAGCCGATCCGTCAACAAGACTGAAGCAGTGGCATAGCCTTCAGATAAAAAACTTTCTTATCTGCTGTCCAGTACCATGTTTCTACGTGTGTTCTAATTGAACAGGCCTTTGAGTTTTACAGAGTAAAGGAGCATGTATGAGATTTTATTGGCATGGGATTTCTGCTTGACCCCTTCCAACGATGTTCTCTCCTGTTAGTCCTAATGTGTGTAATCAGGGATTAGCAGGACACAGGGGGAAGTCAAATCTGACCATGCTTTGGGCAGTTTATAGAATTTTGTTATGATCTTTATCATTAAGGACTCTATCAAAGATTGGTTGCGGCAGTGCCTCAGGAAGGAAACATCCTTTACAACGCAGGGTTAACCATGGAGAGCTTTTACCATGCATTGCCTTTAGCACACTGCTTTTGCCACGCATGCATTTACCATGCCCACACATGCATTTTTTGATGTTTTTACCACGCATAACTTTACCGCACATGCAGGTCTAGTTAAGGTAAGTATATATGTGTGTGATATATGTGTATATAAATATCAATATATGTGTGAATATATATTCACTTAAAAAAGCCAAAGGTTTCAGGGCTGTTATAGTTAGCAAATATAATTTAAAAAACCTTAGAAATTCACTGAAAAAAAACAAAGGTTACAGGGACGTTATAGTTAGGCTCAGATTTCACTCGTACAAAACCACTGAAATTCGGCAGTTATAGTTACCTGGCTAACTATAACTTACGCCCCCGCAATGCGCTGCTTATGACCTCACATATTACATCACTCTTGACATGGTCAGTGACATCACTGATGACATCTCAAATGACAGAGGGCCTGGGGGAGTCAGACAGGCCCCCCTCCCCCATAGACAAAATAAGGAAGCCCCGGGGAGGTGGTGGTCCCCAGGGCAGCGGGGGAGGCCATATCTGCCTCCCCCGCATTTTTTTCACAAAGCAGCCCCGGGAAGGTGGTGGTCCCCGCGGCATAATAAGCCTCAGGAGGGGGGGCCCGTCCGTCCCTCCTCCTTTTTTTGCATAATGCCCCAGGGACGTGGCCCACCCGGGGGAGACCGCACTTCGTTTTTTAAAATTTTCAGCAGGATTCACACATCCAGTGCAACTCCCACCAAAACTTTTTTTTGGGGGGGTGTATAAGGGTATTGGCTTGGAAGGGCATTTTTAGGCTTAGGGGTGGGTAAGAGTATTGGGTTGTAAGGGAATTTTTAGGGTTTAGGGGTGGGTAAGGGTATAAGGTGGTAAAGATATTTTAGGGTTTAGGGGTGGACCGGGCTATTGGCTTGAAAGGGCCCCCCAAAGGCCTCTTTATTAAATACACTTACCACCCTATGCCTCTACACACCTCAAAACCCTAAAATAACCTCACCACCTTATACCCCTACCCACCCCATAAACCCCAAAATACCCATACCACCCAATACCCCTAACCACCCCTAAACCCTAAAATTAGACTTACCACCCAATATATATATATATATATATATCCAATTACCACTCTAATGTGCATTCACGCACTTCAAGAGAAACGGACATCTTGAGGAGCTTAATTTGCCAGTGCAGCGTTTTTATTTTTCAGTTCTCGGTGCAGTCGATCATGACGCGTTTCGGCCAACGCAGTGGCCTTGGTCACATGATCGCGTTACGTGATAGTGAAACATTTATTGGATACCAAAGTACCATGTGACACCGTGCCTGCAACTTACATAGACATAGACGAAATACTACGGCATGGGTGTTTTTAAAACTTAAACAAATACATGATGTTGGTAGGAGCATATAATGAGTAATAACAGGCAGTGCTGCTAAGAAGGAATATTAATCAGGAATGTCATCAATTTCATAAGTAACATAATTGTTCCACCATTAAAAAGCTCATAATGTATAAAACGCACAAATGCAGTAATAACATAAGCTAGATTGGTGAATAAAAGCACGACCTAAAGTGCCTACTAAAATATATCTATATACTCAAACTTAAGTAAAGTAGTAATAAAAACACTTTTCTTTGCCATATAAAATTTCAAAAAAGGTAAGTCAATATCACTAATACAAATACTGCAATAAAAACATGGTAATTGATGTCATTGACTTCTAGCGATTTATTAAGAATAAATCATTCATAACGTCGTCTGGTCTAAAGTGCAGTGCTATTGTGCAAAATTAAGTGCGAATAAGTAGTGCAAATGTGCATAATCTCACAGATGCATGGATAAAAAAGTGAAGGTAAAAAGTACGAATGGCAGCTGAAAGGATTGAATAGAAAACAGAATGTATGAATACATAAATACTAGGAAACTAAGACTCATTTCAATAGTGTACTTGGGAGCCCCCTTACACTACAGTGCGCCAAGTAAAGAAACCACCTCTTGGGAGCAATTCATATGTAGTGCTGCACATATGACACCATGGCTTGTACTAATCTACGACCTGCTGTAAAGATGACAAAGATGAACACCTTGGGACGCTAAAATATTGGTAGGCTGGATGTGGCTACAGGTAATTATGTGGATCTTCACATAAATTAAGACCCTGAGGGGACTTAGTATCGAGTTCAACTATATATTGAGATTCTAGTTGTCTCAACTTTTTTTCTCGATTACCACCTCGTTTGTTAATGGGTACACTGTCGATCACATAATATTGGAGAACATTAAGATTGTTATTATGTTCCATTTTGATGTGTCTGGCGACAGGATATGTGGGGTCTGAATTTACCGTTGCGCGCAGATGTTGTAATATACGTGCATATGCCTGTAGCTTAGTGCTACCAACATAGCGTAACCCACATTTGCACTGTAAGACGTATACGGCATAATCTGTGCGACATGTAAAGTGACCTTTAAGTTTAACTGGGATGTCTGAAAAGGCCGTGGAGTAAGTGGTAGTATTTACTCCAAATTTGCATGCACGGCATGTGCTGCACTTAAAAAAGCCTTTTTCCGGTGAAAGCCAGCTAGTTTTATTTTCGCATTCAGGACTGGTTTTCACTAGGTCATTGTGCATAGAGTATGCCTTTCGGTAAGTTAAACTAGGTCTAGTTGGCAATATTTGCTTGAGAGTAGCGTCAGTGAGAACAATAGGCCATTGTGCATTGATAATGCCTTTGATGGCATTGGCCTGTTTACTGTAGGTGGTAATGAGCCTACAGGGAGCAATTTCTGTGCTATTAGATGCAGTGCTCTCAACTGAGGTATAATTCGAAGGGGTATCAGTAGTTACTTCCCTACTATTGTGATTCAACAGTGACTGTCTGTCTTTGCTGTTAGCTTTCTTTATTGCTAGATCTAATTTAGTGGGATTGTAACCTCTCTCAATAAACCTCTGTTTGGCTGCACTCTGATGTAATTCTAATGCTTCATTCGAACTGCACGCTCTACGAATACGTAAAAACTCTCCATAAGGAATACTGCTAATGGTATGCCGTGGGTGAAAACTCGTAGCGTGTAGTAGTGTGTTTCCAGCTGTGGGTTTTCTGTAGAGACATGTTTCAATTGCGCCCTTCTCAATATATACAGTAATGTCCAAAAAGTTAGTGGTACCATGGTCAATGTGTGCAGTAAAATTTAAATTCATACAATTACAATTGATATCATCTACATATTTTTCAGCCTGGGCTTGTGTTCCCTTCCAAATTATAAAAACATCATCTATGTATCTCCACATTTGCACCACATGATTTTCCCAAGAGGTCCTGTGATCTACCTGTAGGACATGCTCCTCCCACCAGCCCACATGGAGACAGGCATAGCTGGGGGAGAAGCATGCCCCCATAGCGACACCCTGCATTTGTTGAAAGATATTACCATCAAATGTAAACACATTGTTGTAAAGACACCATCGAATCATTTTGAGCAACATGATGTTATGATGGTACATAGACATAGGTCTTTTTAAAAAAAAGAAATCCACTGCATTTAAACCATCGTCGTGTCTAATGCTGGTTTAAAGGGCTGTTATATCTAAGGTAAAAAACAGATAATCATTGGACCATATTTGTGCATTCAATTTGGAAAGGAAGTCATTTGAGTCACGTATATAAGTAGGGAGATTAATTACATGTTCTTGTAGGTAATAATCAACATAGCTGGATGTGCGCTCAAAAATGCTATTTTTCGCAGAGATGATCGGTCTTCCTGGGATAGGGCTGACTCCTTTGTGAACCTTTGGGATGAAATAGATCGTGGGTATCACGGGAAAATCATTATTTAAAAAATTGAATTCATCCTTTGATATCAAGCCCTCTCTTCTCCAGGAGGTAAGTTCATCTTTGTAGTTCTTACAAATTTTTTTGACCTCTGAGACGCTGATTTTTTTATAGCAGTCTAGGTTGTTTAGGTGCCGATATGCCTCCACTTTGTATTCCTCTTTACCCCATAGAACAATATTTCCGCCTTTGTCGGATTTGTTGATGACTACAGTTGAATTATTCTTTAGTTTAGCCATAAGTTGGAAATACTGTGTGGTACGGTAGTTAGGAGTCTTGACGCAGGATTTAGACTTGCGATAGAGGTTTTTTAATTCATCAGTTACCCTATCGTGGAATATGTCTACCGCATCGCGAGGCATGACCGGCACAAAAGTGGATGGTGCTTTGAAGGGACTTCGCCCTGGTGCCGAGATATTCACTCCTTCATGGTCTGCTATATTTTGTGTACTGTTATCTGATGTATTGCGATCATTTGCCTCTTCCCGCAATGCATGTAGCGTTGTCAATAAAGGTATTTCACCAGCTGTAAACCCGATGTTAGGTACATGTGTGATTTGTTCCTTAGCTTTGATTCCGTGATTCTTGATCGTAAATTTTCAATTTTCGAATAAATTTGTAGACGTCAATGCGGGTTTCAACATAATTAAAATTACTCTCCGGGCAGTAACTTAAACCCAGTGCTAGTAGTTGTTTCTCCGCTTGGTTCAGTTGGATGTTAGTTAGGTTGATGATGGTTTTATCAATAGGTGTTAACGTTGTTGCCAAGGTTTCTTCTGCTGCCCCCTTCCTCTGGAGCCTGAGGAAAACCGTGGGTGAAAACTCGTAGCGTGTAGTAGTGTGTTTCCAGCTGTGGGTTTTCTGTAGAGACATGTTTCAATTGCGCCCTTCTCAATATATACAGTAATGTCCAAAAAGTTAGTGGTACCATGGTCAATGTGTGCAGTAAAATTTAAATTCATACAATTACAATTGATATCATCTACATATTTTTCAGCCTGGGCTTGTGTTCCCTTCAAATTATAAAAACATCATCTATGTATCTCCACATTTGCACCACATGATTTTCCCAAGAGGTCCTGTGATCTACCTGTAGGACATGCTCCTCCCACCAGCCCACATGGAGACAGGCATAGCTGGGGGAGAAGCATGCCCCATAGCGACACCCTGCATTTGTTGAAAGATATTACCATCAAATGTAAACACATTGTTGTAAAGACACCATCGAATCATTTTGAGCAACATGATGTTATGATGGTACATAGACATAGGTCTTTTTAAAAAAGAAATCCACTGCATTTAAACCATCAGTCGTGTCTAATGCTGGTTTAAAGGGCTGTTATATCTAAGGTAAAAAACAGATAATCATTGGACCATATTTGTGCATTCAATTTGGAAAGGAAGTCATTTGAGTCACGTATATAAGTAGGGAGATTAATTACATGTTCTTGTAGGTAATAATCAACATAGCTGGATGTGCGCTCAAAAATGCTATTTTTCGCAGAGATGATCGGTCTTCCTGGGATAGGGCTGACTCCTTTGTGAACCTTTGGGATGAAATAGATCGTGGGTATCACGGGAAAATCATTATTTAAAAAATTGAATTCATCCTTTGATATCAAGCCCTCTCTTCTCCAGGAGGTAAGTTCATCTTTGTAGTTCTTACAAATTTTTTTGACCTCTGAGACGCTGATTTTTTATAGCAGTCTAGGTTGTTTAGGTGCCGATATGCCTCCACTTTGTATTCCTCTTTACCCCATAGAACAATATTTCCGCCTTTGTCGGATTTGTTGATGACTACAGTTGAATTATTCTTTAGTTTAGCCATAAGTTGGAAATACTGTGTGGTACGGTAGTTAGGAGTCTTGACGCAGGATTTAGACTTGCGATAGAGGTTTTTTAATTCATCAGTTACCCTATCGTGGAATATGTCTACCGCATCGCGAAGCATGACCGGCACAAAAGTGGATGGTGCTTTGAAGGGACTTTGCCCTGGTGCCGAGATATTCACTCCTTCATGGTCTGCTATATTTTGTGTACTGTTATCTGATGTATTGCGATCATTTGCTTCTTCCCGCAATGCATGTAGCGTTGTCAATAAAGGTATTTCACCAGCTGTAAGCCCGATGTTAGGTACATGTGTGATTTGTTCCTTAGCTTTGATTCCGTGATTCTTGATCGTAAATTTTCAATTTTCGAATAAATTTGTAGACGTCAATGCGGGTTTCAACATAATTAAAATTACTCTCCGGGCAGTAACTTAAACCCAGTGCTAGTAGTTGTTTCTCCGCTTGGTTCAGTTGGATGTTAGTTAGGTTGATGATGGTTTTATCAATAGGTGTTAACGTTGTTGCCAAGGTTTCTTCTGCTGCCCCCTTCCTCTGGAGCCTGAGGCATTTGCGCCTTTTGCGCCTTCGGATGTTTCTTTTTTGTTTTGCGACGCATTTGTATTTTTCGGTCGTAATGTCTGTTTGCGTTGTTCCCTGATAAAATCCAATTCCTCCGCATAAGATAAAGGGCCCATTCCTGATCTTGAGTTTGATGCTGAGTCCCCACTGCGCTCTGATTCTGTGTCACTGGGAATGGTACTAGCATACGATGTAGAGGCATATGCGTTGTCGGTAGTATTGGGGTTCACTGGCTGTTGTCTTGGCGCTCGAATAATTGTTTTTTGTTGTTTTTTGAGTGAATCGTATTTTCGCGCAAAGGTGAACACCTGCCCTTGCTCATAATCATTCTTGTCTCGAGCGAATTTATAAGCCTTCCTGTTCTTAATCACATCTTCTTGTTTTTTAATACGCTCTTTCATTTCCCTAATGCTTTTGTCAATTGAATCCTTGTTACTGGGATTGGTTAATTTTTCCAATTCATTATAAATGCGTGCAATTTCTGTCATGTTGGTATTCCGCCCATTATTTTAGAAGGAGCGGATTCGGGCTCTCAAAACTGGGAGCCAGCATGATGCGAAGTCCTCTCGGCACACTGCCAGCTTCGTTATACTTCTCTAATGATTTGATTTGCCACCATTTGGTGAGTTCGCTCCTGCTGTTCTTTTCGAGTAATTTTAATAGACCCTTTACATCAATGCTGTGGTCTGAGTCTGTCCCTCCTCCTTTTTTTGCATAATGCTCCTGGGACGTGGCCCACCCGGGGGAGACCGCACTTCGTTTTTTAAAATTTTCAGCAGGATTCACACATCCAGTGCAACTCCCACCCAAATTTTTTTTTTGGGGGGTGGATAAGGGTATTGGCTTGGAAGGGCATTTTTAGGCTTAGGGGTGGGTAAGAGTATTGGGTTGTAAGGGAATTTTTAGGGTTTAGGGGTGGGTAAGGGTATAAGGTGGTAAAGATATTTTAGGGTTTAGGGGTGGGCCGGGCTATTGGCTTGAAAGGGCCCCCCAAAGGCCACTTTATTAATTACACTTACCACCCTATGCCTCTACCCACCTCAAAACCCTAAAATAACCTCACCACCTTATACCCCTACCCACCCCATAAACCCCAAAATACCCATACCACCCAATACCCCTAACCACCCCTAAACCTTGAAATTAGACTTACCACCCAATATATATATATGTATGCAAAAACAGAACAGACATTTGAGGTGAGCAAATTTAGAGTGTCGCTGGTGTTGAGAGTGCTCTTACTGGAGCTGCTTTCCACCTAAACTTGAGAACTACCCAGAGTTCTCTGCTTCTGTTTTTGCATAATTTATTCATCACTCTATGCCTGAAAGGGTTTTGTTTTGATATATATATATATATATATATATATATATATATATATATATATATATTTCACTTATGTATACTAACCTGCATGGTAAAGGCAGATGCGTAGTAAATGCATGCGTTGTTAAAAATAAGTGGTAAAGGCATGTGTGGTAAATGCCTGAGTTGTAACGTCGTACAACCCTTCAGGAGGGCCTCTCAGACTGAGAGAGTGGAAGGAGCTGTTTCAAAGATGAAGCAATAGCAAACCATATCAATGGGCACCAAGCAAATATACAGTCTTAATAGAAATTGTTTGGAAGCATGCCTTCCACAACCTCCAAGAACCCTACCAAATTGAGATTATGTAGTGTAGGTTAATGTTTTAGTGTTTAGTGTAGTGTCGGAGGGTTGTGATGGGTAGTGAATGAGTGTGGGGACAGGAGTGGGGGAATGCGTATGTTTGTGCAGGGGGTAGTGATTTAGGGTTAAGGGTAGTGTAGTGGTGTTTCAGTAGTGAAGGTTAGTGTAGTGTTTTAGTGTTTTGGTAGTGTTTTCAATTTTTAGATGTGTAGGGTAGTGTATTTCTATTTATTATTTAAAGTAGTGTTGTGTTTTAAACATTTTAAAAAAGGGGTTAAATGTCTTTTTTTAATATGACACGTTATTCCGCATACCATTTTTATTACTAGGCAAGTTTTTACTTCGTATACATTAACACTTTCAATGTAATGGTATGCGAACTAAAAACTTGCGTAGTAACGGTTATTGCTAAGTAATAACCGCGTAGTAATGGCATGCGAAGTAATGGCATGCGAAATAACGTGTCATATTCCTGGGTAGTGCTCCCACCTACAGCAATGCTCTCTTCTCAGGGTGGGCGGTGGTGTCCTATTGGGATAGGTAGCGTCTGAGTGCAGTCTTGCTGTTAGCTCAGAGTGCTCCAACACAATCCAGACAAGAGAGGCTCCATGAAAGGTATGTTGCATGCCTGATCCACTTCCTCCCTACCCCCACCCCTCACCCCCACTTCAGCAACTTCTTTTCAGTTCAGCAGGGAGCCTGAGCAGCCACACTAATTAGCCCAACACCATTAGAGCCCTGGTGTATTAAGCGCTGCAGAATCTTGGCACTGCCACCATCTTACGATGAAGCCTGCCTGTCCACAGCCTAGGGAGACCCTTCCAGTCACTCTGCCCTGTGCCACGGCTCCATAGCACAGCATTGCAGACGGACAGGCACCTTTGATCCAGCATTGGCCCAACTGCCTCATCTGGTGCTCCTCAATGTTGACTTGTGATGTCTGCATCCATGCGTTGGCCCCCTTCCCAGCTGCAGGCACTCAGTGCTCTGATACCTTAATGGGGAGCATTAATGGTTGATCCGACATACAACAGTAGCCCCATGCCACAAGCAAATGTCTATGGGCTGATGATATTGTTAATTTGTTGTTCATTTCTTCTCTCTCCCTATTTCTCAGTTGGCTCTTTGTGTTCAGTTTACTGAGTTTCTTTCCACTCACGTCCGTCTGCGCTGTGTACCTTTTGATCGCTCTTTCTGTCCTGTATATTAAGTGTCCAAATCTCTACCTCTGTCCTGAATGCTGAGTCTATGTTTTGATGTCTCTCTTTTGTAGATCCTGACTGGGCTAGTCTCAACCTAGGGGCTCTCATGTGTATTGAGTGCTCTGGAATCCACCGGAACCTCGGCACACACTTATCCCGTGTGCGCTCTCTCGATCTAGATGACTGGCCCATCGAGCTCATAATGGTGATGACTGCCATAGGTAATTCTTTGGCAAATAGTGTATGGGAAGAAGCAGTGGAAGGCTACATCAAACCGGAACAAGAGAGCAGCAGGTAAGTGTCTTTGATAGCAGGAATGGAGAGCATTAGTGTGATGGATATAGTCTGCTTCTTCCAGTTCCACAAACTATTTCTCGATGTTCCTCCAACTGATCATGCCCAAAAAATCAGAACCATTATGTTATATGACCTTATTTGAAGGCAATCTAATTCAAAGCATATGTGAAATCAACATTGTAAATAATAAAATAAATGTGGCAAATATTTTATAAATGATCAAAGAGTAAATATCAACACAAATAGCATACTACATTAAATGACTAGCATTCTTGATAAATCCTGGCTAATGCTGATCAGCAAAGAAAGATTGGCAATCATGTGGGATGTGTAGTATTTGTCGCATTGTATGCTATGTTATATTCTGTTTATTTGTCTAGTTCACAACTCACCCTGGAGGGTATCCTGACACTGAAGCAAGAGCTGTATGGGCGAGCCAGGGTTGGAGCTAGGGGAAGAGCCAGGTCTTCAGTTTCTTGCAGAATTCAAGAACTGAGGAGGAGGCTCTGATGTGCAGGGGCAGGTCGTTCTTGGCTTGAGGAGCAAGGTAGGAGAAGGCACGACTGCCAGCTCAGGTCCTGCGTATGGGGGATGTATCCGAGTAGGAGTTCGGTTTAGCGGAGATGTTTGGTAGGTTTGAGGAAGTTTGTACGGTTGTTGAGGTAGGTGGGGTCAGTGGTGTGCAAGACTTTGTACCGGGAAGCTAAAGGTAGACAGCCCAGAACTGCCTGGAAGGCTGATTTATATTTGGGAAAAGTCATGGTGTTATCAGTCTGTTGCCTTGATAGAAAGACATGAGTCCATATGTTTCTCTCAATCTGAGAGGTTTAAAAATGCTGATTCTATATTGATTTTCAAATCTATAGTGAGAAAAATATCCTCATCATTTTGATGTAAGATGAGAGAAAACTCATGAGAATTATTTCACTGTTTTAATCAAATTATCTCTCTATACTGATACTAGAACACTATTCAACAATAAAGTACATGGCTATGAAAATTAAAGGCCCACTATCAAAACTCATGATTAATATAAAACATGCCATACAATAATAATCCTGAATGCAGAGAAATAGGCAACAGTTATAAACAGAAAGCAACCTATCAGACCCTAGGTCTTTAAAGGAGTGATGGGCATCGGTCAATCAATACAAAATATATGGCCCTTGTTATTTTCCTTATGGGCAATCCTTCGCTTCTCTTCTGAGTTCTACCTTTATTCGGGGAGTTCTTTATGATGATATTCTTAATGGCCTCAATACTTCATGCTGAAAGATATTCTCATATGCGAAACTTCCACTCCTCTAGAATATCTGTGAAGACCAAAATTGTTTTGGTTTTCTGTACCCGCTTAAAACGAAATATAGGTGTGGTGTGAGGGTAGGAATGTTCCATAGTTGCTCTTGAAAAACCATCTCAGGAATAAGGAGGTGCTGAAATATTTCTCATGCTGTCTTCTTTGTACATCTCAGCATCTTAAAACTGATTATCTTAAATGATTTGGGACTGGTGGATCTAGTTCCTCAGTTCACCGGAGCCAAATCCAGACATGGCCCTTGTAATGGTTTTCAAGATTAACATAGACTAAGTAGTGTTGCTGCCCAGTACCAATTCCTGAAGTTAGAGAATGCCCAGCTTCTCTCTTAATGTAGTTTGGAACAGCGTTTCCATGATATTCTAAAATGTTCTCTCCCCTAAAAAATTATTAAATACTGACGTAACCATAACAAAAACATTTACAGAACGTCTGTTGCGATGACATAAATGCAGATAGCAGTTTTATTACCACCATCATTTCATGACTATCCTTCACATTATCCCTTAATACATTTTCCTTAGCTACTTCACTCCCAATTCTCTTTAGTTGTTAATTATAAATAGCCTTGAAAAGATCTTTTTAATGTTGTTATTACTGGTTGGGACGAGACAGTCTTTGAAATGTTAATGGACACGCACCCCTGCTCTGAGTGCCCACCTGTACTGATGTCTGGATCCCTAATGATTTTTGTTGTCTTAGACAAACACAAATCATACTTGTTTTGCCATGACATGGGCCTGTCTCACAGATTGTGGTCTTCTTGGACCTGGAGGGACACCCAAAGCGCTAACCTCATAGTGGTGAAAGGCTTCTGCCTTTTACCATGAGTTAAGCAGCATGAGCGCTGTGGTGGCAGCAGACTGTGTAGTGATCAGTAGTAGTGAACAAGTCCTCTTTCACTGTGTCACTGGAGTGAGGTATTATCACACTATGGGGGTTCTATATGGAGGAATTATAACCATCCACGGTACCACTCCATGTAATCAAAACTCACAAAATAGGTAGCCGGATGGTGTATCTACATAACTCACAACATGTAGGTTGTGAGGGTGGGGGAATGGACGCACACATGTGTTAAGACGAGAACCCTCACTCACCCTAAGGTGACATGCTTCATCATTGGGTTCCCTCTTGCACACTGTGACCGCAAGGTACACAGTGTGGGCTACAACTCTCCCGCAGGAGAGGAGCGTGAGATGTTTTCAAGTCATCCAATGTAGGTTAGAGTGAGGGGCAGAGTGTAAAAAAAGTCAAAAAGTGGGTTAAAACTATCTCCTGGATAGACAAAGTCAATCCTTTATTGGTGTCCCCAGTGGATAGGTTTAAAAACAGCTAAGTGAGAATAGGGATATGGATGTTCCCTATTGGGCTCTGGTCAATAGGGATATGGATGTTCCCTATTGGGCTCTGGTCAACATGTTTCTGCCTAATTAGACAGGATGGTTCTTGGCATTCCTCAGGACCAAATGCTTCGTCACTCTGCTAAAAAGTGAATAAATCATAAAGAAATTACAAAAATACCATACTGTAACTGATATGGCATTGATCAGTGGTACCAGCCGTAGTCAGGTCCACCTTCAATTGGAGACTACTAGTCTACTTCCTCCTTCAAAAAGTCCTTTAGTAACAGGTTTCAGGACTCTGAGTCTCCTGTTTCCTGCCGCAGTTCTAAAGGCTGAAGTGCAGCAGAAATATGTTGACCAGCGCCCAATAGGGAACATCCATATCCCGATTGACCAGAGCCCAATAGGGAACATCCATATCCCTATTGACCAGAGCCCAATAGGGAACATATCCCTATTCTCACTTAGCTGTTTTTAAACCTATCCACTGGGGAGGGCAGAGGAGTGGGCACTTCAAAATGAAGTAGTCCTCCAACATACTCTATATCACATTTAAGGTCTAGAAATGGACTACAAGAAGGGGAGCAGCTTGACATCCAAAAAATGATCAACTGTCAAGTAGCCAGTTATACTTCTGCCTGAAACCAGGAATGGAGACCAAGGCCTGCTAGTCTTGTAGCTGGGTGTGGAGAAATCACCCAGGAAATCTAAGACCACCGTCCCTGGAGCCTGGCGCACCAGCACCTGTCTGCTTGACGAGAGCAGTGTGCCCTGAGAAAGAGGCGAGTGTTAGATGGAGCAAAGTCCAGTGGTGAATCATGTTGAGTGGAGTCTCTTAGGTCCTTGTCTGTGTGCAGAGAAAGTCGGCATCCCTCATATGCCAGAGGAGGGCCGTCGTAAAGTGAGTCGTTATTGTCGCTGTGCTGAACGCCCGTGTTCAGTGTGGAACCGGCTACCACTGTATGCCAGGAGGGGCCGAAGGGGAAGACATTGTTGCACTCAGAGTGCTGTAGCTCGTGTGCGGTTGGAAGCCGGCAACCTCCTACACCAGAAGGACTGCCGTGAAAATATTGCCATTTTGAGTGGGCCTTGAGTGGGCCTTAGGGCCCTGTGTGGCGGTGAGCTGGTGACCTCGCATGCCAGGAGGGGCTGCTGTGAGGACATCTGCTGTGCTGATCGGGTCAGATCCTGTGTGCAGCGGAGAGACGGTGACTCAGTATGCCAGAAGGGGGCCACTGGGACCAAGCAACAAGTGTGTCCTGGTCAGGATCATCACCGGAGGAGAGAGGCTGTCATGGGAACCCCTTCCAACCTACAGAGCCGCTCACCGTGGGAAGGACCAACAATAATTTATCCAGCTTGGAGGAGCCACAAAGAACCACCACTGCGGTTGCATGACCCCGTGTGAGGAACTTGAGGACCGCCGAGCGCAGCCTGCTTAAGCTGCGTGCTCAGAACTTAATGGAGACAGCTGCAGCAGCTCCAGCATCCACAGAGGGGTGTGCTTAGGGAATCCAGTCACTCTGATCCTGCAGGTGCGGGTAAGACTGATTTCAGGCCAATGGATCCCGGGGGAACTTGCTTGCCAGATAGCGCTGCAAGGCAGAAACACTTTTGACTTTAAACAGAGTCGGAGTGGATGGAGCTCCTTAGACTCAGACTACTAGTGGGGCTTCACCTGAATGCCCCCTATAATGAATGGGGAATAATAATATCACTAAGCAAGGAGTGAGTGAGGCTCAGGGAGCAGCCTAAAGAAACACGAGCGTCCTGACCTTAGGGGAATGTGGAAGTAGTTTCGGAATGTGGTATTTCCCTTTGTGTTTGTAGCGGTAAAATAAATACTTCTTTTTACATAAATGTAAGTATTCGACTGGACAACTTTATTGCTGCTGCAGCACGTATTTTGAGTTTTGAGCCTGTGTTCACTCCCTGTATCCACCTTCCCATTATTATTATTCCTAAATGCTTAAACTGATTTAGTATTATCTATATCTGATTGTTCCATCCCAAAATTGACATTGCTTCAAGATTCATTTTGTAAACTGAAAATACTGTAAAATGCTTATTGATATACTTAAATGCATTGGTAATCTCTTGTAAAAAATGAAATGATTATTTGTGTAAATGGTAAGCTTCATTGAGAACCTCCTGTAACTGTAGCAGTAGCCCAATAGCAGGTCATTCTCCCTTGTCAGTAGAGCAAAGTCCTGCACAAACAAAGCAAACCGACATTGTGGCAGCAGCATTCCTTGTCGTTTGGAGGCCCATCAGTCAAGCAGAGGTTTAAATTTGCAATTCCTTATACTGACTAATAGTCTCCGATAGTTTATTTTAAGGGAGAGCTGGCCGGAGGCAGGGCATTTTCTTATGTCAACAGCTAGGAACACCCTGCTTCACACAGCAGGGCTTTTACCTAAACTTGAATATCCTTGAACAAAATATGTTCTCTCCCTAGGCTGTGCAGAGGCTATGTTTTGTAGACCTGTCATATATTGAGTTAATAAATATAAATGTTTTTTCCGCTCATTTGTTGGTCAATAACATTATTGGGTTGCACGCTCGATACCTCTCTTGCTAGACATAAAAATCCACCTGCTTAAAAAGATTAAGCATTTATAATCGACCACCCACCTTAGAACTGCATCCCAAGCCATTGTCATCTCACTGCCTGATTTTGGAAATACCTGTTTAGCAGGATTACCACAATATAAACTTGCCCCACTGAAAGTGTTAGTCCATTTCAGCGATATACAGTTATCATTTACAAAAAGTGAGATCACTTCTCACCAGCAGTCCAAGACACACACTGTCTAAATATTGAAGCAAAACTTAGCTTCAAGATTGATTCCTTGGCTTACAAAGACGTTCAATTAAGGAATCCATCCTGTATAACAGATTAGCTTGTCCAGGGCCGGCTTTATGGCAGTGCGACTGGTGCGGCCACACTGGGCGCTGACCTGTGGAGGGGGGCGCTGAGACCTCAGGGGTGCGCTGTGCTTAGCAATATCTTATGATAGGAGAGATGGAGGCACTTTTTCAGGTGGTAGTGAGAAAATCCGAGGAGGGGGTCATGGGACGTGGGGGCACCAAAAGTGATTGTCGTGTCGCACCGGGCGCCACCAGCGCTAAAGCCAGCCCTGAGCTTGTCATCTCGGAAGGGCAAAGAGAACTCAGAAGCAAAAACTCACTTTACCTGTCAGTCCCGAACTTTGTCCTCCTTTGCCCAAATTCAAATCTTCACTGATATGTCAGCTTCACTTTTGAACTCTTCTTTGGGTGATTTGAGAACTCACAATCAGGAGTTTGACTTTTGCTGCCAGCCCTTGGCCCCACGCACTAAGGCACTTTATCCCCGGCCCCTGGAGGGGCTTGAAAAGCATTGAGGCGGACCCACAGCGCGGGAGACCGCACAATCAGTAGTTTGACTTTTGCCGCCAGCCCTTGGCCCCACGCACTAAGGCACTTTATCCCCGGCCCCTGGAGGGGCTTGAAAAGCATCGAGGCGGACCCACAGCACGGGAGACCGCACAATCAGGAGTTTGACTTTTGCCGCCAGCCCTTGGCCCCACGCACTAAGGCACTTTATCCCCGGCCCCTGGAGGGGCTTGAAAAGCATCGAGGCGGACCCGCAGCGCGGGAGACCGCACAATCAGCCCGTCATAGACCGGTAGAGGCCGGGCTTGGCCACAGCTCTTTATTCTGCTTCCAAAGGTACTGTGACTTTGCGATAAGATTCATGTTTCCCACAAGAAGGAGAACGTTTAACAATCTTTTAAATTTTTGAAGCTATTCCCCTCCCTTTCACTAGTAAAGACTTTCTGGATTGCAAGCTAAGTTGTCATATTAAGCATCTCAGATATTAGTAATTTAGACATAGTCAATTCTTTCCAGGACGCTTTTAATTGTGGTAGACTATATTTACCTTGTGTAACCACTATTATGGGGAAGAGAAAAGCACCGAGTGCTCAGAACAAAAGGTAACCCAAATCAGGGGAGCACCCACGTCAGACTTTACTCAGTTACTTAACGGGAGCTATGGGCGCCATTGAGCAGCAGATCATAACTGTGGAAGAGGCTTTGAACCCAGGAAACTCAGGCTTGGGTGGGGGCACCTCATTAGATAATACAATACAAGGGAGCTCTGCTCCGCCTACAGAAGTACCCAGGAGCACGTCAGGCATAAATGGCTGCATTGTGAACATATCGGACCATATATCAGGCAGTGAACAGGAGTATGATACCCAAGCACTGACTAAGCGTGCCAGAAACCCCGACACTCTCCCCCCTACTATAGGGGAAATAGGTCCAATAACTAGGGGGACCCCTCTCAAAGTCCGTAAAAAGGCCCCCAAAAAGGATAAGTCTTTATCGACACATAAATCAGATAGCTGGGAAAAATCTATAGTTAGCTCTAACACGCGCACACAGAATGAGGTTGTAAAGATAAAAGCTAAGCTGGAAGCCTTAGACACTTTTCTTAGAGAAACTTTAAGCAGCTTAACATGTAGAATTGGTATAATGGAAGAAGCGTTATCCAAATGTCTAGACAAATTTCAGCTTCCCGCTCAGGAGCTAACAACTATCCAAGTGAGTAATCAGGATCGCCAGACTAATAGCACGAGGCGCCATATCACTTACCCTGCCCCTGTCAGTCATAAGGAAACAACACATGTATCATACAACACAGCCCAACAAACCCCTATTATTAATTCTGAGGTTCCCCTCCCTACAATTCCCTTAGTTTCGGCTATGCCTACGCATACTCTAGCTACTAACAGTCCTAATACCCTTAGCCCCCGGAACGACAATGAGGTAGAGCGGCATATAACATACTTGGATCTACCACCAGCTGCCACACCATATATAGTGGTGTTAGCCAACGTCCCTAGATTACAAAATGGGATGGCTGAATCGTGGGAGATTTTAAGGAATAAGTCTCTAAATTGGCTTGGTGCTAGGACGGGCCTAACTGATAGGTTATTCGATGAATTTAAGATGGTCAGGAGAGTGAGTTGGGTAGGCAGAGGACGAAAGAACTTGCCTGGGTATTGTGTGGTGTTGACTTTTAAAACCCCTCAACTAGTACAACTGATTTTGAGTAGAGCCGGAAACCATACCATCTTATGGCATGGTGTTAACTTAGTTCCACTAGGTTATTTTTATCAACCTATATATAATAATTATGTCTTGAAAAACAGGGAACTTCAAACCCAGACTTATAGGCGTCGGTTTAACGTTTCAACCTATAACCGCTTTGATACACTCACCAATCTCGAATCAGTTGACTGACTACGAATAGCGGACCCTACCCAGGCTGTAGCATCTAGCAGAATGGGGGCTTCCTCTAGTGAGGGACCGCTGGTAACTCAATCCAGCAATGAAAAAATCCTCCCACACGTTGGTGCCATGGTAGTAAATGTAGAGACAGTTAATGATATAGTTTCTAATACCTCGGCTGTCTCTATTCTATCCTCTACCTCACAAGCTGGTTTTATATCAATGGACTCGGACGGTGGACGGGGGGTCAATCGTGGTATAGGAAGGAAGGACAAGTGCCAGTTCTTGTTCTGGAATGTTGCTGGACTAAAATCCAAGGTGACCAACAAACTGTGGATTGACTTTGTGAGTAATTTTGATATTCTTAGTCTGCAAGAAACCTGGGTGGAGGATCCCATCCACATAAGTGGTTGTAAAACCCTTCACACTCCAGCAGTTACATCATCCCATGGCAGAGCAAAAGGGGGCCTCTGCACATATATCTCAAACTATTTGAATATAGGGAAAATTGTATTAAACGTTACAGACCGGTATTATCAAATTATCAGTCTCCATGTAGATCATGCATTTTGTATGGTCTTATTGAACTTTTATAATAACGCTTCACCGGAGATGATTGAGGGAATATTGAGATGTTTGAGCGGTCATTTACATAATTTACAGACTCACTCAACCAAAGATGTATTTGTCATATGGGGTGGGGATTTTAATTCCTCCTTATGTCAACATGTCGATAAAGGGGTCTGTGGTATAACGTACGAAAAAGGTCTCAGTTTTTCACATTTTCCACATACACTGTATGGCGACCTTTTGAACGATATCATGTTTACATTTGATATAGGTTTCGCTAATAATCTATGTTCTCCTATGGTTCCTTTTTGTCCTACCTTTAATGGCCGAGGTACTTTCTCCATCATAGATTTTATATTAACATCGAGTAGATATTCCTCACGTGTTAAGGATTTTACTACCCATGAGATCGCTTTAAGCGACCACTTTCCCCTAAGCGTTGATGTGGTGGTGTATAGTCAGGGCATTAACACGAGAGGTAATTCTACCCAATCTGTAGACAATATCACTCTGAGTAGGCAAAATGGATACGCACTTAGATGGGCGAATTTGGATTCTGATGAATTTATTAGAAAAGTTGTGTTGAATTGTAAGAATATGTTTCTATCCTGCTTGGATGAGAGGTCATCCCATCAGGAAATTTTAGAAAACATTTCTGTCATCTCTAATTACATCAAAGAAACACTCCTTGTAAAAGCAAAAAAGAAAGCCACCCAAAAACAAGGGTGGTTTGACACCTATTGTACAAAGGCCTATTCTAAGCTCAAACATTCCCTACATGCTACAGTGAAAAATCAGGAGCATATCAGAGAGGCAAGAAGAGAATATAAGAGGGCATTAAAAGAAAGAAAGATGGCACTAAAAGAGGAAGCTTGGCGCGCCTTACATGACGCCTCGGTTAATCGTGATTCTTCTGCCTTTTGGAAGGCGGTTAATGCGCCCTTTCTGGCTGAGAATGATAAAGCAACTATAGAGATTGCTATCACTGAATCAGAGTGGATATCACATTATTCAAAGTTGTACAATAATCCATTGCAAGATGATCAGGGAACTTTGTTGATTGCAGCTGAATTCGAGCCTCCTTCCACACCTCAAGATTTACCATTACATTTTACCCATAGTGAGGTTAATATGGCTATAAACTCAAGTATGGGTGGAAAGGCCCCAGGGCCTGACGGCATCCCGGTGGACCTTTTTAAATCCAATTTAGCATTATGGGGACCACTTTTAACGCAGGTTTTTAACGCATGTAGTTCACGAGGTTTTTTATCAACTTGGTATGAATCAATAATTGTGCCCATTTTTTAAAAAGGGGACAGGGCGAATCCAGCCTGTTACCGGCCAATTTCGTTGCTGGATTCTACAGTCAAGGTTATTGGACGAGTTTTGTTAGACAGACTGCAGGTTTGGGCGGAGGAACAGGCAATCATAAGTGACCTACAATATGGTTTTCGCAAGGGCCTGGGCACAGTTGAACAGGGCCTTAATTTACATATTTTACTAGATAAATACACCAAGGCAAAGAGGGGAAGATTATTTTTGACTTTTGTTGATTTAACGGCGGCATTTGACTGTGTCATTCATGATAAGCTGTGGCTGATTTTAGAGGGGATGGGTGTGGATGTTTTAATAATCTCCTTTTTAAGGCAGCTTTATTCAGGGGCAAAGGCGAGGGTCCGCTACGGGATGGGCGGTGATTGCACCCAGCACTTTAGAGTGTTCAGAGGTGTAAGGCAAGGCTGTGTCCTTGCCCCATTCCTCTTTACACTGTACATAAATGAGCTAGAAACTATTCTGGTCCAGGAGTGCAGGGGTTTGCCAACAGCAGCGACCCGCCCTATCCCTGCACTTCTGTACGCGGACGACGCAGTTCTTATGGCCTGTACGCCGCTTGGTCTTCAAAGGGTTGTTAATACTTTTACTAATTTTATATCAAATCTGGGTCTTACCATTAACTGCTCCAAAACGTTTGCAATGAACTGCGGGGTAGATTCTAATAAGAAGACTAATACCCTTTTTAAGTCTCGCCTGAGCCAGCGCATGCGCTGCTCTGGCGAGACTTTTAGTAAGTGGCTTTTGAAAGTGCTACCCACAGGCTTTTGCTGGCCTCCAGCTTGCGTTCACGCGAGCGTGCACGCGCGCAGCCGCCATCTGTCTTTCCTCCGTCACGGGTCATTAAGTGCATCGCGATCACTTTCACTTTCGCGGCCGCGTCTCTTTCACGGCCGCGCGGCCAATGCTTTTTTTTAAATTCATTGTGTTTTCTTATTTTAAAGTCTTCATATTTACATATATTTCAAAGCTTGTTTCTTTAGTGGTTTGATTATCTTTCAAATCGTTCCAGCAAGGCGGGGCTAAAATGGAGTGTTTATACTTTTGTATACGCATTGCTTTTTATTGTTCACTGCTTTTATGTTTCAATGCATTCGTTTTTTTATTTTTAACATTTCGTAATGCATTGTTGATATATTTTCTGTTTTCGTGTAACAGTATTTTTGTACTAGCGTATTACAAATAACAATAATGCAATCCTCTGATTGAAAGAATCCTCTATCCCAGGTGGAACAAAAGCACTGCTCCTATTGCATCTCTGCAGAGAGGCCATCAACCGAATGAGCATCATTGCCTCTCGACCTTCGCGTGTCCAGCATGAGTTGCATTGGTGGACAGTGTGAGAAGCTTGTTTTCTTATCCACTCCATCTGCCCCATGTCCGTTTTTTTATCCACCCCATGTCTGTGTTTCTTATCCCCCTTTCCATCCCATGACCGTGTTTATTATTCCCCCCAACCGCCTCGTGAGCGTGTTTCTTATCCCCCACCCACCCCATGTCCGTGTTTTTTATTCCCCCACCGGCCCCATATCTGTGTTTCTTACCCGCCACCCCTCCACTGCCTCACGTTCTTTTTTCTTATCACCCCCACCCATCCCTTGTCTGTTTTTCTTATCCCTCCCCACTGGCAATCGGGCCCAGTTCTGTGTTTTTTTTTTTTTATTCCCCTTTAAACGACAGAAGGAAAAAAAAGCGCCATAACACAGCAAGAGCTGGCCGCTTCATAGTGTCTGTTTTTACCGTCCCAGTAACTAACACCCGCCTTCCTGTTCTCCACCCCCACCCGATTAGCAAAGCTGTTAAATCGCCCATAGGCGAGACCTATTGGCTTTGCCAATGCTTGTTATTAATTTGAAGGCAATAGAGTGTATTAAAACGTTTTCCTATCTAGGGATTTTATTTGATCGATCAGGAACCTAGACTCAGGCAGTTAAAGCCAGAAGGCTGTTGTTTATTAAGTCATTGACGGCATTATCAAATTTTAGTAGAAAATTAGGTAGACGCTCCCCGGTGGAACTGCTGCATATCTATAGGGCAAAATGTGTAGCAATTGCCACCTATGGAGCTGGAATTTGGGGTTATGCCGATGTAAATTCACTACAGATTGTAGAAAATACATTTCTTAGGTTCCTTTTGGCAGTACCGGATAGCACTTCAACTTACAACTGTCACTCGGAACTGGGTATGCCACTTAGAGGACAAGATTAAGATTCAGCCCGTCCTCCTGTGGCATAGAGTTTGGACCGCAGATGAGACTGTTTTTAATTGCCATATACTGAAAGATGCCCTGGGGATTGACGGGGTCAAACAAATAAGATGGCTAGAATATGTTAAAATGTTTTTATCTAAACTAGGCCATTTAGAATACTATAATGACCCTTATACTATGTGCAATGTGTCCAGGAAAGACCTTAAAGCCAGCTGTATGCGCCTACTGGGTGAAATTAGAATTACAACCGAAATGAAAAAATCAACGGTCCAAGCTCATCATCTTACTCTGGCGACCCCAACTATACAACCAGACATTTCGTTAATTACTGGCGATTATGACAGATTTTTGTTAACACGCTTCAGATTGAATATTTTACATAGATCTTTAAGCTTCCCTGATTTAAATGACTGGTCGAGAGTCCTATGTAAATGCCCGTGCGACGATGTTTCTGTACAGTCGACTATACATATACTATTCTTCTGTAAATTTTATTCTCTCCCGAGAAGGAGATGGATCATCCCTGTACTAAAAAAACTTGGACTGAGACAATGTCGCCCCGCATTTCCTAGAAAAAGAAATTATTATTGCCTTTGTTATTGCTTTTAAAAAAAATGTTTTTAAATACCGTAAATCTATTATGATGTGACTTTTTTATGTACTTAGTCTTTGTTAAAAGTAATTTTGACATGATTGTGTTCTTATAATTTTTAATGGAGTTTTAACTGTTTGACATATGCACTGTGCTTTTATGGTTAACTTTTACAGTAACCGAATAAAGAGCTTTTGACTTGAGAACTCACCCTACTCTTCGGTGTTTCCAATGACTCCTAAAAATGCACCTCTTCTTAATATTTCTGCACTGAGTTGAGATACCAAGTATAACCACAAACTTTATAGTCAGCTATGTTTGGTAGTCCAATGTGTTAGCATTGTATTATTATCATTACGAGGCTTTTCTATTAGTGTCTTCTGTATTATTTTGGCTGTGTAAAGCATGACAATACGTTAAAATGCAGTTGCAGTATACAACACCAATAAATAAATACATAACCTCTGCAACTTTTCAGTTGGATGTAGCTGCCTGCATTCATTTTCTCTGAAAGAGAAATATTGGTATATCTGGAATGGTCAGTCATTTTACTACTCAGCACAGAGAAGGGTTGGTCTCTGATCCACCCATCAATAAAAGCCTGGGTGCTACTGTAGCTCACATGACATGGCCCGATGATAATGTAACAATTCATAATAACATATTGATGTCCATAGTTGAAAATGTCAGGTGTTAAAATCTTGCATTTGGATTATAAAAATTCACAAACACACAAATGCATATGAAATAATAGCATATAAAATTATCAGGGTATCAATAAGAATAAATATATGCAGCCAAAGAAGCTCAACCAAGGGCCAGAGCGGTTGTAGAAAGCTTCATAGAGAAGTGGAAGAAAACCATTTCTAGTTAAATAAAATTGTATGACTAAAAAAATAAAGAAGTAACAAAAAGTATAATTGGTAAATGAAACACCAAAAGCCAAAATGCAATTCAATGCAAGTCAACAACACTATAACATTCTGTGTGCGACTACATCACTAGAGTATTGACCAGCCTATGGAAAAAGCAGTTAAGTACTTTCCAGTGGCGGAGACGTCACATCCCTCTTCCCACAGGCCTCTATTCACCAGGCGCCCTTCTCCAGAGTTTTGCATTCAAAACACTGCTCGCACTATCCGTTTACCAGCATGCCCCCAGCCCAGCCCCCTGAGTATAGGAGCACTGGACATAACAACAACAATAAAAATGCTCCCATTTGTCAGGTAGAGGAGAAATGATAAATAAACAGGGATGGTGTCAGGATCACTTACTCTCCGCGCACCGAAAACCAAAAAATTAACTTGACCTCGTGTAATGTAACTGGCTCTTTTGTGAAGCGCTCCAATACCTTTGGGCAGTTGAGTTCATGCTCTTTAAAAATGCCCCAAAAATTAATCTGACCTTCTGTAATGTAACTAGCACTCATGTAAAGCGCTTTAACACCTTCATGTCGCTCAAGTTCATATTATATAACAAAAAATGTCTCAGTCCCTGGGGAGCGGCTGTGAATGTGCTTTGAAATTAGAGGTCTGAGAGTAGGAGGACGACAGGAAGAGGCAGCGGGGCGGGGATGAAGCAACATGAGAGAAGGTAGGGATGAATGCTGCTCCCATTTGTCAGGTAGAGGGGAAATAGTGAATAAACAGGGGCGGTGCCGGTATCACTTAATCTCCATTTTATTTCACTGAGCCACCTTTTTCTTCATTATCACATATGAGTGCACCTCCAAATATGTGAGTTCAGCATGTGTGCTGTACAAAGTACTATTTAATAGACTTAACTTTTGCTCCATGTATAATAAGAATCTGGTCAAATATATAGGGTCACATGGCCTCTGACTTGCCGCTTAGTTCACTTAATAGTATTGACATCAGGGCAGGGATGTTTCTCAATTTATGTTCAGAAACTCTTCCTTGTAATAAAGACTGTCAATGCAGTGATGTAATGTGATATGCTAAGAGAAAACGCTGCTGTGCGCTAAAGACATACGCTTGTTTAAAATTTTGAAGAGACAATGTCCTATTCGAACATGATCTTTGTTGAATAATTTACATACCAAATATTTGTAAGGCTCGGCTTGTGCAAGTGCTCTCCGAGATGGTGCACGATCTCATTATTCCTACTCAATCCTGGACAGAGCACTGAGGCATACACACAAGGGTTGGCAAAAGCAGCGTGAAAACGTTTCAGGCTGTATATCCTGCCTTTTAATCAGCCAATGAAAAGAAAGCACAGTATATCATTGACTGAAAAAACTCAAGTGTGAGCTGCAATCTGATTGACTGATTGCATCTCAGGCTCTACAGTCTGAGCCCGCTTTGCAATCAGCCAATAAGAACTAGTGGTGCTGGAACAATTTACAGAGTGGGGGGTTCTGCCATCAATGTTGCATCTTTGAAGTCATAGGTATAATGAACAATCCAAGCGTCACTTAAATACCAAGTATAGCAAATGAGCCACCTCCGTACAGCAGGAGAGTGGTAAGGATGTGGTATGTAGCTTGGGTGCATTTTGGAGCTCACTGTCACAAAGGTATTAATAAAGCATGATCTGGTAGTGCATTTACAGACAGCACATTGTCCATTGAAATGGACACAAACTTTCCCACTGACATGCAGTTTTACTGATAAAACTACATGGCATGCAACCGATAATGTGTGAGAATCTTGTTCAGCAAATATTTATCATTTTCACATCATCAAGAAAAGTATTATCCTTTGTTTTGATCCTATTAAATTCTTGGTTTCCTTCAAACTTCAGACTTACAAAAAAAGTGCTTTCCAGACTGCTGATATATTTTGAAATATTTGTTCAGCTTATTTACAAGGTATGTTGTCTGTTGCATTTTAGAAAAAACCTTTCATCCTACAGCCTTTCCTTTCACTCTTCATATACCCCAGCATGATTGTTTTTTTTGTTTGTTTGTTTTGTTTTTTGTTGTTGTTTTTTTAAACATCTTTGTATTGATTTTGCATCATACATGTAGTATGGATCATACATTTGTCTTTAGGTTACATATACAGGAAAAACATGATTTAATAGGTATCAGTTCAGTGTCCATCATATCTCGACATGTTGTAGTCAGCATTATCCAGAGTCAGGGCCTTAAGTCAACTATTTACCACCCTGGTCAATTTGGGTGCCCTTCAACACTGATTGTCACCCTACATACCTCTAAAATCCCTCCAAGGTCCCCATACTATTTCCCACTCTTTTGGACACCCTTCGCCCTTTGTATACCACTTGTTCTGCGTTTTGGCACCAATCCATGTCTGACATCCATTCCCGTAATGATGGAGGTTCTGGCTTGACCCATGCCCTTGCAATATTCCTCTTTGCTACCCCTAGTGCTAGGGAGACCCATATACGGTGTTACTTGGGTCTAGGCTCGTCCCCGGACATATTCAGTAGTATTTCTTTTGGATTCATTTGGACCGTTTCGGATAGGACTTGGGCCAGTACCCCGTGATTCGTTCCCAGAATGACTGAATAGGCGGACATTCCCATAGTATATGAAAAAAGGTGGCTTCCTGGCCGCCCAGCATGATTGTTAGACAGTTCACTTTACAAAATCCTCTGACTTTGCAGTCAAAGAAAGAAATATAAAAACAGGAATCAGGTGATATTAGCTTTTCTCTGCAGGCTACCTTGAATAGGACACAGAAATTGCATTATTTTTAAATAACAATTGGCACTGAACACGCGCTCGACTTAGAGCAGCTCTTTTGCGATAATTTAATTTGTCTGGCTTATTTTAACCATTTGCTCACCGCAAGCACCTAACATCCTCAGGCTTCTCTCCAGTCCACCACGGTCCTTGTAGGGGGCCGATTGCGTGGAGAGAGGCAGCCCTGTTGGAGGTCGGCTGGCACGTTGACGGCCATCATCTTTGAGTGGTTTACGCTCTAGTCGTCCCCCATAACACCTTGCACTGGGCTTCGGCCTACACACATAAAAGAGGCCCTGACGCGGACGCACAGCCCAATTGAATAGGACACAGAAATTACATTATTTTTAAATAACAATTGGCACTGAACATGCGCTCGACTTAGAGCAGCTCTTTTGCGATATTTTAATTTGGCTTATTTTAACCATTTGCTCACCGCAAGCACCTAAGATCCTCAGGCTACTCTCCGGTCCACCACGGTCCTTCTAGGGGGCTGATTGCGTGAAGAGAGGCAGCCCTGTTGGAGGTCGGCTGGCACGTTGACGGCCGCCATCTTTGAGCGGTTTACGCTCTAGTCGTCCCCCCATAACACCTTGCACAGGGCTTCGGCCTACACACATCAAACAAGCCCCAACACGCACGCACAGCGGACGTACGCAGCGGGCGCGAGGCAAGCCCATCTGCGCCCGTCCGCGCCTGAACACCGCCAGCCGCCAGGAAGGCTGCATCTTTCACACTATGGGTAAGATAGAAATGCTCCCCCGCACCTACCGGAGAGCTGAGCTCCTGGGGATCGGCGACAATCTTGAAAGGACCGCTTGTAAAGGAAAGATATCCCTAGTTAGTGGGCAGGGTTTCGGGCAATGTTCTAAATGTAATCAGTTCCCTGTCAGTTCCCCCCTAATAAGCATGCAATCGACCCTCAAACTCGCAAATTCACGGGGTACAGGCAAGAACTCCCTAGGGAAGAATGTATATGGAAGCAGAGGGGTACCATATGACCTGCAGGGCCTTTACCTCAACACCCGTTCCATCCCAAAGCACGCATCAGAAGTCGCGGACCTCCTAGACACTAGTAAACCAGACATTTGTTTCTTCACAGAAACATGGCTGCACAAGGATGCCTCCCCCTCTCTGGCAATCGCATTTCCAGAAGAATACAGAGTCATAAGACTGGATAGATTGAATAAAAAAGGAGGAGGAATAGCCATCGCGACTCGCACTCCCCTAAGCATCAAACTTTTGGACACAGTTTCCACTCCTAGCGTGGAAATGATGGTGTTCAGGTTGGAGATAGCCCACAGGTCCAACTGGATGGGAGCGCTGGTCTATCGACCACCCGGCGACAAAAAAGATTTTAGCTCATCACTTCTGGAAGGCCTAGCCCCCTTCACTCTTCAAGCAGATAACTTTCTACTAGTAGGGGATTTTAATCACCACTTTGACATCCCTTCAGACCCAGACTCTAGCCGTCTGACGGCGGCCATGGAATCTCTCGGTCTCTTTCCAAAAGTATTTAGCCCTACACATATAGCGGGGCATACATTGGATACCATTTTCTCCAATATACCGAACATAATAGTGGAACCCCCCCATAGCTTTGACTTGGACAGACCATTTTGCCTTAAAATTCTCCTTGAAAACTCCAAATGATAGTGATAAATGTCAGGTTGCTCTGAAATCTTCAAGACCCTGGAGGAAGGTGACTCTCGCCTCATTCACCCCCTCCTTCAACCCACCAGCTGTACTGGACTATACGGATAGCGAGTCAGCTTTAGTAGCTCTGGAGGACTCACTTGCAAAGGTCTTTCACACTATTGCCCCACAAAAAGTAGGTAAGACTCAGGAAAAAAACGCTCCAGCACCTTGGTACACGAAACCCTCAAGAAAGAAAAATCCACCTGTAGGAAATGGGAAAGGAAATGGAGGAAATCTAAGCTGGAAGAAGATAAACTAGTCTATAAAACCGCCTTCAGAGTATATCTAAAAAATTGTAACATTGCTAGAAGATCCCACCTAGGGCACAGAATCAGTGAAGCAAAAAACTCCTCAAAAGAGGTGTTTAGGATTTAAAAGAATGTACTAATCCTAGGGTAAACAGTCCATCTACTCCTTCAACTCAAAAACTCTGTGATGATCTTGCAGATCATTTCCAACAAAAGATTAACACAATCTATAGCTTATTCAGTAATAAGGAGGTATCGAGTTCGGTAGCCGTCAATACAGACATTCTACATCCTACCCCTTTTTAACTGGAATCTTTTAAGACAATTACCCCTGACCAAGTACAGGCCCTACTAAATAAAATCAGGCTCCCCTCTGGACCTGGCCCCCCATTTATTATCTCATCTTTGGCCTTGGTCCTAACGGCACCCATTACAGATATCTGTAACCTCTCCTTAACAACAGCCACTCTCCCTCGGAAGTGTAAGACGGCCCGAATCAGGCCAATACTGAAAAAACCCTCGGCCGACCCACAGGACCTGCAGAACTATCGACCTATATCATTACTTCCTTTCTTCTCCAAAATTATTGAAGCACTAGTCAATAATCAACTGACGGAGTATCTAGAACTGAATAACTTACTAGACTCTTCTCAGTCAGGTTTCCATGCATCACACAGCACAGAATCAGCACTAACGGAAGTAACTGATACTATAAAGCTAGCTTTAGATAAGGGGACCCCAACCATGTTGATCCTTCTAGATTTGTCAGCAGCGTTTGACACCATCTCCCTTCGAATCCTGGTTCAAAGACTGAGGGAGTTTGGTGTCGGCGGAAAAGCGCTGAAATGGTTTGAACATTTTCTCTCTGAAAGAACACATGTAGTGCTGCTGGACTCGTTTACATCACAGTCCATGATCCTTGACAAAGGGGTACCTCAGGGATCTAATCTTAGTCCCACTCTTTTTAACATCTATGTGACCTCCTTGGCTAAGATTATTAGATCATGTGGCTTTGAGACCATCTCGTATGCGGATGACACACAATTGATGATCACAATTGATCCTGACCCTTCCATCACTAAGGATACATTTAAAAACTGCATGTTAAAAACGGCAGCGTGGATGACAGCAAACTTTCTGCAGCTCAATACTAATAAAACAGAGATTCTTCTATTCGGAAAGGCAGACGAGATATGGTCTGCGGATTGGTGGCCTCCAGAACTGGGAACATCTCCAACTCCGAAAAAATGGGTGAAAAATCTGGGAGTTATACTGGACGACAACCTAGCCATGGACGAACATGTGAAAAGCATCTCGGGTACATGTTTTGGCCTGATGCGAATGCTTAAGAAGGTGTTCCCATAGATACCTCTCTCAGCCGGAAAATCTCTAATTCAGGCACTACAAGTGAGCCGATTAGACTATGGTAACTCCCTACTGGTAGGTATAAGGGAAGGACTTCTCTCAAGGCTCCAGGTTGTGCAAAACACATCAGCTCCCCTTGCTCTTAATCGCCCCCCACGATCGCCATCTGAACCCCTTCTGCTCGACTGGTTGCCCATAAAACAAGCATTGAAAATGCAATAGGTCTCGCCTTTGATTAAGTTAAATCCATTTGCTTTGCTAATGGTATTGTATAGCAAACCAAATGGCTTTAACTTAATCTGCCCGCGTCACTATGGCGGTTAACAAGAAGGACTTTAGAGCTAAGTTCACAAACCTTTGGTGGTTTCACTTTAATGAAGTGGGCCTGTTTGCTGGTGGTGTTGGGTTGAAACTAAGGACTTGCTTCCTGTTGGGTGGCTGCAGTGCCGTGGATAAAATCACAACCATAGGCGTTTTTGGCTAAAAAAACAAGCCACTCAAGATGGTAAAACTCATTAAGCATCAAATATTGAAAAATACAGTTTGCCGAGCCCAAAAAAAAGTCCCCAGAGTGTCACGCTGCCAGTGAAGCATCCAGTCCTACACGTGCACATCTTCTGTCCGTCCACGTGCACATCTAGCTTGGAATCCGTATTGATTCCAAAAGGCCCTGGCATGTAACATTGCTTTAGTTAAAAGCAATCTCAGACATGGTGGTCTGCTGACCCCAGCAGGCACCACCATCCCTGTGATTTTTGCGATTCCCAATGGAAGTCAAACTGACACCTACCTCATTAATATTCATGAGGTAAGTCTATTTGCGATCCATTGGGAATCGCAAAATGCGTAAATCATACATTTGCACATGGGTTTTGCGATTACCAAATAGCGAATCACAAAAATCTATTTGGTAATCACAAATGATTACCTACTGTACACATGGCCCCATCTGCTTAAACGCCTTGTCTGTCACTTGTTTTTTCTTCAAAATCACCCTTTAGGAAGTAAAAACAGAGATAGAAGTATAACTCTGGCCTCACGCAAAGAAAATACTACCATTACAAGTAGATTGGCCAGGCAACCCAGATTTGCTGGAATAGTTCAGTTTTTTCACCGTTTCAGTAAAATTAGCAGTCCCGGTTTTCAAAGACTCCCACTAAACACAGAGGGAGGCACGTTTTCATGTGTTCCATTATGGAATGCATTTAACTCTAGCAGAAGGCAATTTAGTTAACACAGCAGAGTGTAAACGTTGGATTTAATATTCCGCTTTAACAAGCTGGTAAGCACTTAAGTCAAAGCAAAATATTAGTCCTACTTCTGTGTTTGTGGAATGTCCCAAATTCTAGGCTTCAAAATATGGTCACTATATACAAGCCATTAGACATATACACACTTTTCCATCCATCAGACTCGTACCGAGTAGAGCGGTACCCATTTCAAAATGCGCTTCGGCACCCCGTCGGGTGCAAAAAGCGCTATAAAACAATCCAACTACAATGCTGTAGAATACTCCGTCCATTCGCTCTCATTTCCTCCCGTTTCCCCATCCCCCCAATACTCCTTTCCTTCTGTACAGCTCTACGCTGTTTCCCAGCTATCTTTGCTCTTTATGACTCAACACATTCATTCATACATAGATACTGGTGAGGGGTAGAGCCAGCCACAATGTCTTGTTGCCCTGTGAAAGACTGGACAAGAGTCAGTCTCATGAGAGTGGCTCTGCCCCTGGCTTTTCAGAAACACAGGCCAGCTGACGGATATGCGTTCTATTTTTATGTACATTTATTTGGAATTTATTTGGGAGGTGTAGGCGATTGTAAAGCGCTACTAATCATCGTGGCTAGAGTGACGCTATACATGGAACAGACACATACCGAAAATCGATGACAGGGTCCTCTTATTGGCAATGCTCTCATAGCAACCAGCCCCCACCGCCCTCCTCCCTTAGCAGCCCGGGAATCGATTTGCAGAGAACGGCAATTCATTGAAACCCACCGCCGGAGGAGGGCCGGAAAATACACTAACAGAGAGTGACTGAAAGATTGCTGACTCTTTTTTTTCAATATTTGATGCTTTTAGTAAAATATAGGGCAGCCAGTGCATGCATCTGTTGTGCACACCTACCTTCAAGCGAAGTGAAATGACGTGTGTTCGCAGGTGTGCATGGATCTACAAGTATGGGCTGTTGTGCTCTTTTTATGGTGGTAACAATTAATTGTGTTTGTGGTGTTTCTGACACACACACACACACTTTTGCAGCCTCAGATGAAGTGCTGTCATGTTGTGCCATCCATGGGCTGGTTCTGAAGCCTGTGTCTTCTCAGCGGTTACTGCACACACTGTGAGGCGAGACATGCACACCACGTGCGCCTAGAAGCACGCAGATACAAGTAGTGCCAATGCACCGCACGCGCATAGCAGTCTGAGGCGTGTATTGAAGGCGCTTACTCCCCTGCCAAGCGCTCATCCGATCCAACGAAAAACAGGAAGAGTCCCCGCACACCCTCCATGCGCATGAACCTCTACAAAGATGTGCCAAGGCTGACGTCACGTTACTGTCATTGTAACCCACACATACCACTAACAAAGTGAACATTGAACAAGCTCTGTTAACCCGACACTACACGCTGGAACCGTGGATGGATTCCCCCTCCCCCAACCCCCATCCTCACAAAACAACGTAACAGTGAGAATGTGCTAGGAAGCTTAGGCGTGGTAGTAAGCGCCATAGAAATTCCAATGGCGTATGGCAGACACTAGCGTCATAGGCCTCTGGCTTCTAGGAGCAATGGGAAGAACCCAGGTCGGTGCGACAGCTGTCAGCTAAGCTCTCGTAATATTTGCACGTCTTGAGTCTCCTTAAAGTGCAACCGACCTCGGTTTAAGACGTCTGACCAATAACGTTGTCCCCCTACTTGGGGTGCTCTGTTTCTGGGCCCCAAGCCATAGTCAGGAGCAGAGTGAACCCCCCGGTTCTCCTCGGCAGACCAGGTATAAACAGTGAATGATCATATATGTCAATGAGTAGAAAGCGCCTCAATGACAGGGCTGCAGGGAGGCTGCAACTCTCCCAGGGAGAAATCAAATCCAGCCAGGCGAGGAGTGCCATTAGCAACAAGCGCGGTCCCGAAAGTGAAAGGAGGACCGCCCTGCAGACCAATGAGAGAGCTGACTGGCGCATGCTCCAGGCGTGAAGCCAGCGTGGCTGCAGGACACCTGGTGCATGCTCCTTCACGGCTCTCGTGAAGACATTTCTTATCAGCTTGTTAAATAAACAAGCTGATAAAAAATGTCTTCCCGACAGCCGTGAGGCAGGCGAGACAGTCCACCAAAAAGCCAAAGGGAGGCAACGAAAAACCCTCCTTTCCAATGGGAAGCCAGCGTTTACCATGAATGCTGAGGCTACCCAATGGAAATGAGGGGTGGGGCTCGAGTCCCCTTCTCGAAACTGACTTGTTGACTATAGCTCTTGCAGGCGAGGAGCGCATGCGCGCTCCAACGCCAGCCGAGACCTAAAAACGAGCAGTGTTTAAGCTCCTATGTAAGGTCTTTAAAACACTGCAGGGGAAGGGACCAGTTTATCTAAAAAATAAATTAAAACCTTACACCCGCACCCGAAAACTCAGATCTAGCTCTTTTTACTACCTGGCCCCCCATCATTGGAACAAACTGCCGTTTTACATTCGCTCCTGCTCTACTCTTACTCAGTTCAGAAAACTCCTCAAAACCTGGCATTTCAATCTCTAACTGGACATGGTTCTGCTTCTGTTGCCTGATACTGTGGCGCAGAGAGATCCCCCTGGGGATGATTCGTTGTGCTTAACAAATAATAATAATAATAACACCAATCTCCTTGATAAAGTAAGCAGCAATATGTAAGACAAAACCTGACATTTGACCTTTCTTTGAACACACATCACGTGTTATTGCTCATTCACTTTCTGAATGAACAGATCACTTTCTCTTTCCCAGCCCATGGTCGCTCGCCAAAATGGGCCAGTAGACCCTCAAAATAGCTCGCCCTGATAAAAATTTACTTGCTATAGCATGTGGGCAAGTAGATTTTTCGAGGCCTGAACAAGCAACGCACTAAGGGCCCAATTTGCTAAGTGGTTTTGCGGTCACAATGGCCACAGTTCACAAAATCAAAGCCTTTGCCCCTGCCAAAACATAAGTTGTAGAGTATTTTTGACTCACATTATGCACTATGTGACTCACTGCAATTCGGAAGGAAAAGAGAGCACCCCCTCTCCTGAATCCCCATGCCATAGGTAAGGCTTGAGACCGCAATTGTGGTTGTAAACCATTGATTGAATCACAGCACAAATAGGGGGTGGTATCCATTTGAAAAGGGAAGGTGTCCCTGTGGGGCAGGTTCCTCCCCCTTTGTGAATGAAGGCTGGTGGCATTAGGGGAAACAGCCAATAGTCCATGGAACTGCTGAATGCTCCTCCAGTACTTTTCAAAGAATGGTTATTTCATTTCTTCTTTGTGGTACCTGTCCCTTTAAGGGACAATGGTGGGAATAAAAACGAAAGCATTCTGCAAAGGCAAATATAGTGATATGGGTCTGCTGTCCCTCCAGGCCTCCATTTCTGCATTCACATCTCGTTAAGGGGATTCACAAATAAAATCCTTCTTCATGTTATCAGTAGAGAAGTGGTAGGACTGCTGGAACACTCCAAGTGTGGTGTACAGGTTTGTACCCTGCCCTGAGCGCCCCGTTGCGTGTACATTTGGTATCCTGATTTTTTTATTTTCGCCCTGGTCGTCACGATATTCTAGGCGAGTGCACAGATGCTTAGGCCTGTTCCTGACGACGAAAGGTCATGGAGGGCCCTCCTACCTGCAGGGGAGCCTCAAGCATGCCTTTAGTGCTGACAGTGAACTACTGTCTGCCACAAGTATAGGACATAGAGCAGCAGTGGCAGCATTCCGTGGTTATGAGAACTAATAGAGTGACCAGACCTTTTATCTGGGTCACACAGGTCGAGGCCTACTGGCCCACCTGTGTAAAGTTCCACTACATTGTGCATGCTAAGATCTATGCTCTGGCATCCAAAGTGTGGGTTAAGCTTGCTTGTATATGTAGATAGTGTAGCATATGCATGATGTGAGCAAGCCAAAGTAATAAAAGCCAGTGGATCCATTTGGGATACCCTTGGCTTGGACTAGCACAGTATTGAGGGTGCGGACTGTGCTCCTAGACAGTGAAAGTGTATCACGTGCATTCCTATTACTGGAGACAGGAGATCCAGACACTGAATGTGATAATGGAAACAGGGCTGTCTTTAGAAATAGTATGAGCTCTTTGGTTAGAAAGGAGTTGCTGATTAGACTTCCTGGTGACTTTTATGTAGTGGATGGTAGGGTTGAGGGGTGGGACTTTAGAGTCTGTTGTGAAAGGTGAGGAAGTCCTCTAGGTGAGGCCTGCCTTTTTGTCTTTCCATGATTACTCCTTCAGTTGGGCTGATGATAGCCATGTGCAGAAACTTCACCTTTTTTGTTTCTCTGTTGTGGGTGCTCCAGGTTGGAGACAGCCCCAGTGGTACCAGCTGTGATAAACTTCACTCTACACAGAAGCTGTGCTTGGAGAACAGCCTGTAAGTACACTTGAAAAGAAAACCACCCCAAACCCATTCTACAGTTTGAGATAGTGGATCCACATCCCCTGTTTAGAAGTTGTCTTTAAAAGTGGGGCCCTAACTACCCCACTTGGTTCTATGTTTCAAGTATTTTATTACCATGGAAAAGAGAGCTTTGCAAAGTACTCAAAAGACTGCTGTTTAACCAGGGCTGGTGTCTCCCTGAAAGTCTCCCAGAGGTAAGGGAACATTGCCTGGTCGGAACATTGCCTGGTCTGGAGTCCCTGCTGCACGTCCTGTGGAGGAGACACTGTCCACGAAAGAGCGAGGTCCAGCATGTCCCTGATGGCTGTGGGGTACCCAGAAAGAAGCAGTCTGCACAAGAGCAATTTGAAGGGCCCTGTAGCTGGTGAGCCCCAAGACTCTCACTCTGGTTCTTAGCAAGAACCACACACTGCAATTGTATGATTGCCAGAGGCCTGGTTGGGGCTGCATCTGCCAAATACAATAGGGCCGAATATGAGCAGCAGCTGCCATTTGCTGAAGGCCATTCTTTGCTGGAGCTGCCAAATAAAAGAGGCCTGGACAAGGGTTGCAACTACTGACTGCTAAGGATCAACAGGACGGTAGGTCTGGTGAGGACCACAATCCTCCAGGACTGCTGACCAACCAAACCCTGGACAGCATCTATGACAATGGAGCTGCATCTTCAAGATCACTGCTGCTGGATCCTCGAGTTCCTTACTCAGAACCTGGTGCCACGGCCTCTGAAGCAGAGGCTGGGGGGCGCACTTCTGAATACTGCCTGTGCACAGCTCAGACAAACTGTGACAAGGACTTGCTCGTTCTCCATGGCTCTTTAGCTTGGTGACCCTTACAGAAAGTGGACTATTGGTTGTTCAGCCAACAGGTACGGGCATGAGACTTAAACAATTGTGATAAGTAGCTATGAGTTCTACGTCTGAATGCATCCCACAATGCAGCAGACTTGTCAGGTCACCTGTTTGCTGAACTAGCTTGCACTGATCCCCTCCCCACCTTGGTGCGTAGGAAAAAAAAGATAACAAGAAGATAGAAACCAGAGGGTTTTTGTTCCCAATTTGTGAAAGAGCAGCATTGTACTGATACAGGGAAAAGTAGTAAAAGAAAGGAGAAGGGCTGAGAGATTACACATAGGGGTCTCACAAAAATATGTCCAGACTTTTGGAGTTTGTACTGCTCCATCTGGATCCTATTTGTTTGGGAACAGTAAGCTAGGAGTGGGCATAATTTCTGCCTCAGCTACTTTAGCGTTGAATCATTGTTTTTAAACTCAAACACTATGTGCAGGTTTGTAAGAAGGGGAGGGTATACATTGGGAAAATTCAGATATTATGTTAAACAGCATTTCTCAGCCAAAAGGCCAGTTTGATCATGTTTCTACTCGTTTCATTGATATCTCTCTTGTTGTTGAAAATCATTCTAAGGAGTCACTCAAACATATTGTCTGTTTTGAGTTGGGTCCGTAATTTAAGGGTCATTACTCAATTGAATGTGAGCTAATTATAAACCCAAAGAAAATAAATTTGTAGGAGCTGTCGTTCCTTTCAGCCCTATCAATGCAGTTGGTCAAAAGTAGTTTATTTTGGTAAAACCATAAAAACACAAATCACAAAACATCACTTAAACATGAAATTCGTACTGAAAAATATTATAACATAGTATTACAAAATTTAAAATACAATCCCCACTTCAGTCAAAATTCATATTTACTCTTTACACTTTCATGATAGATCTGACCTTAAGTGCCATTGTTATAAATTTAGAAACATCTAAGCTAACCAAGGGAGAATTCATCAATAAAAAGTACAACAAAACTGTCCTACAATTTTGGTATCCCAGGCAGCTAATACAGGTTTAAATATTTCCTACCATGAATTTACAAAACTTACAACAGTACTGCATACAAGATTAGGTTGAACTTTCATCACAAAGGAAAAGTAGACATTTTCTCTACATTGTGCCCTTATGGAGGATTAACATTTCTTGAGGGGGGGGTGAGCACACCTAAAGCAATTTAACATGTTTCTTTCGGGAAAGTTGTCAACCTATTTTAAGTACTACATGATGTTTTAGATCAATCGTCTTTCTCCATTGCCAATGAAAAAAGGAATGGAGCAACATGGTTCAATTTCCTTTAGATGATGGCAACTTTTTGTGGGGATGCCAAAGATAATCCCCTCATTTTATGCACACTTCATTCTATCCTCCAAGTACACCATATATCATTTCAAGCTCTGATTCTTTGACTAGGTGACGATTTGATGGGTCAAATCAAGAATCGTCCATAGGAGCCTCTTTGATTCTAACTGAAGGGATTTCGTTTCTATATGCCCCAGACCCCTGTCCCATTCATGGCTATCACTACACTTTTAGCCTAGTAGATCTTGAGTATAGACGAGATATGCATGCCCCCTTTGTTCTGGTGAAGCTCGACATACTACCAGTAAAATGGATAAATTGGTAGATTTGGAAGTTAACAAACGACCCAAATTCAGGTTATCTTCAAACATGGTTCCCAATCATGAGAAGGAATATGCACTAGTTACATTTTTACTTTTTGTCTTTGTGTTTTTGGTTGCAGGGTCATTATCTTTGATTTTTCTACATTGGGTTTAAGCCCAAGATGTTCACTGTAGGTTACATATTTGGTCACTAAATAATGAACAGTTGCTGCCCTTGTCAATGATGCATCATCTGCGTATGGCAGGGTGGCTTTCCAATCATAGTGGGTGGTCTGAAAAGACCCTTCTCTAAATCATTGATGTATAAAGAAAATGATAAGGACCAGCACACATCCTTAGCAAACCCCCTTTTCTGATTTAAAATCTGTGGTAGATGTCTTGATACTATAACCAGCCCTTCTTCAACTCCTTCATCAATAAGGATGTGCCATTATTTTGACCTGTCAGGAAGGTCACACACAGTCGACAAGTCCATAAGCAAGATGGATATCATCGTTTTTACCTTAATTTATTTCCTGATTAATAGGTAAGGACTCGGGCACTGCTTTTTAGTTTCCCAAACCTTGTCAGATGCTTAGCTGTACCTTCACGAATGCTCCTACATTTTCTGCCCAAGCCTGCAATTTATTTAATATTTTAACTCAGGATTCCAATAGAGAAGTAGGTGATAGCATGTGGCATAAGCCTAGTTACCCGGCTTAACTATGGGGACAATAATAGAACCATTGTTCTGGCAGACATTACATTAGTCAAAAGGGGGCTCTTTAGAGGTGAATTGTGCATCAACAGGAATCCCATCTGGGCCAGGACTTTTGTTTGAGAGGCATTTTTCATTTGACTTCAGTTCCTTCCATTAACAATTTTTAACTTTCTCTACAATCCTGGAATCCGAGTCATTTAAACTTCCCTGTGCCTTGCTGCCACACAATTTACTGAATTGAATATACCAAATATCTTCAGATATGCCAACATCCATGGTGTGATCCTATGTTCTCCTTGATATTATGTTTCAAAAGGACCTGTAATCCTGTGCTTTACAAGCCTTCAGTTAGCACCTCACTAAGTTTCCTTCTCCAGTCAGATAGCCTTCCTATAGTCCACTCTTTTACTAATTATAATCTCTGGTTTACTTAGGTTGGCCTTAATAAAATACCATAATTCCAGTCTAGGTTTCCTGCAATTTACCTCATACCAGTAGTCCAAATTCTTCCCGGGGTTAACACCCCCTTTAACTTTAAGTAGGCTAGCAATTCCTTTTTTTACCTTCTTCTTTTCTTCTAAGATTTCCACATCAATCAGGTCCTGGCCAAACAATCAAGTTTGGAAGTGAGATTCTGTGTTTATTAAAGAAATTGGTCTGCATGTTCCTCGTTGGTCTGGTGGTTTATTTGGCCTAGGTACAGCACTAATGACCGCTTCCTCCAGCTCCTGGGGCAGTCTTCTCTTATCTCTCTCTGCAGTAAATATTGTTAACAAAAGTGGGGCCAGCTGGCCTGTATAACATTTAAGGAATCCTAACAGGAATCTATTTAGGCCTGGGGTTGTTCATGATTATAGTGATTTTATTGCTTTTCAGAGCTCTTCGGTTGTAATAGCTCTGTCAAGTCATCCATTTTCTTCGTCTGATAGGGTGGCTACTGGGAGGCCAGCTAAAAAGTTGTGTATCGGGTTAAGATGGTCTGTTTGTTGTGGACTATAAATGTTTTCACAGTAATTTGCAAACACATAGGCATTGTCTTTGTGATCTTTTACAAATCTTCTACCTACTGCCCAGCATCATCTCTGAGGCCATGAAAGGGCCCAAAGTGACCTTCTCCCTGACATAGCTGGTACAGTATTTTCTGAGCTTTGTCGCCCTGTTTGTAGACCCTCCACTGGGATGCCTGCCACATATGTCTGGCCATATTCATCAGGGTTTTTTGGTAGTGTAACATGGATGTTTTCAACTGTATCTTTATCTTACTACTCTCATTTTCATTGTATTGGGTCTCTGATCTCAGGACGTCTGTTTCTAGATGTTTGAGCTCCTTCCTTTTGTCCTATTTGAGTTTCGATATGTAACTAATTGCTTTGCCTCAAATAAATGGTTTAAAGTTTTCATACAACATCTTCAGGCATGTGCCATTCTCTCATTGAGATGGAAGTATTGTTCTGTTTCTAATCTGAGGGTTTCTCTAAGCATTGCTTTAGTAAGCAACCACATGCTCAGACGCCACATTCCCTGTGGCTATCAAGTGGCTTCCCCGTGGTCATCTCAATTGATGAATGGTCCAATAGTCCGCTGCCATCAGCCGCATGCTGGTGACACGGATTGTCTCTACGTTTGCTAAGAAAAGGTAATCTAGCCAGTAAAATGTTCTATGTGCCCTTCAGAAGAAGGTGTTTACCTCTGTTTTTTGTGTTTCTGCTGACATACATCACTTTAGGCATACATCCCTTAAACCGTACTTCCCACAGAATTTTATTCTTCCTTATAGTTCAGAATCTTCTTAATGAGTGGCCTTGTGGGGCTTCAACAGGAGGGGTGGGGTTTGGGGAGTGGTCTGGGTTCTGGTAGCCAGTATAATGTACACCTTTTCAAGATGAAGCATGGCAATACGGTTTCCATTGTGAGCGTGTTCCAAGAATTGTTCTGTTTTTTACCTTGTACTCCTTCTTGGAACCCCCATGAACCACTTCTGCATCTTGAACCTGGTCCTCCAACGATTGCATCGTGGTGGCAAGTGGATTATCAAGATCTGTAACTGTTGGACCATGTTCTCCAGGTCGGAGATGCAACTTTCTGCCTCCGTAATCCTTTCCATTGCCTTCCTAAAGTCCTTTCGAAGCAGGATAACATCCATGCCTACTTTATCTTCTTCGTTTCCAGTGCTTGCTGAGAACCTTGTATTGCCTGTTGGATTATTGATGTGGAGGAGGAAGGCCCCAGTTGACCTTCTTCAGGATCATTTTGGCTTGTTTCTGTTTCTCCAAATGCTGTGCTTGTGTTATTGATTTTTGCTTGATGCTTTAATAATTATGTACATATATACTCTATATTACTGACCAAGCAGTAACCTGGAAACGTTTTCTCATTAAATTCATCACAGCTTTTATGCAGACATTTATGTGAGATGCACTTTGATATGCAGTAACTGCACCAATTGAATTGGCTGCATATAACATTAAAGCAGTTACAATACATCACTATTTAATGCAGCCTCTGGAGCACAATAATAAACATAGGTATGAACAATCAGATGATAAAGCAAAACTGCAAGTTGGTAGATTTTTACAACAAATGACAATTTTGATAATTAATTAAGTCAGCATGGTGTCTAATATTAGCACCTACACATTTAAGAATGCAAGAAGTACTGCAATCCTAAGAAAGTACTGCTTCTGGAGGAAAGCATTGTATTCCTACCAATGATTTACTACAGTAACACCATTAAAAGGACAGTCAGTATTTCAAATGTTATCAAATGAAGCATTGGAAACATTAACTTATGGCCATATTTCATTTCTCATGATTTTACAGAAAATATGTGCCAATCCAAGTGCATGAAATAATGCAACAGCTACCCGAATTGGAAAAGTTAGTTCCTTTGTATTAATGTCTCATTCATTCTTACAAAATACATCAAGAGCTGATGTTATGGAAACTATTATTGTCCACAGCAAAAATGCAGTTTGCTTAATGTCAACTAATGCATATTGCACGGTGTTTAATAAAGAATTGTTAAAAGACCAAGATGATCCTATTATTCAGTTACTCACCATCAATAGACTGTATTTTCAAGTTTCACTTGCTCCACTGGGAAAATAAGCTGCCACAAAACTAAAAACATTGGATACGTCAATCTCACAAGCAAATATTGGAAGGACACAGGGGAGTGGGCTGGAAATAGGGCAGACTTACTACTAAAAGGGATGGGATTAGAGAGGAGTAAGAGGGGTTTGAGAGGGCCTGGGAGGAGGCTGTCACCCACCCACACAAGAGTAAGCTAATTGCTTTACTCTGAGGGTAGAGACATGTAACATACAGTGTTGTTGTACGTTTACACTCAGAATTTCGGATTACCAAAACCCAAACTTTCTCCAAAGTGTAAATTATGAGTTATGTTACCTACAGTTTGCAAATTGAATGGATTATTTTAATACATTTTGATAATTCAAGTGTTCATGCAAATATAGCATGTTCTGAAAGAATATAAATGATTAAGATCCATTTACACACCAGAATCACATCAGTGTGATATTCCTAGAAATTTTCTTTAAAAACAAACATTGCAGTACTTCTACAAGCAGAACATTTTCAAAGGAAAATCAACCCATACAGTATAAATGATAGAAGAAAGAAATACTCTCAAGTATAGCTTAACTCAATTTTAAAACACAAATGGAATAGAACTAATGTGCCAATCTTACATTAACATTACCTTTTTACACTTTTGATGTGGTTCAAAAAATGTTTATTACTCATTATAAAGTATGAACTGGGGCTTTTTCGAAGATTCTTCAAGATCGACTTAAAAAAAGATTGCATCAGAATCACAAACTTGTGATTTACTTGACATGCAAAAAATACACACAAAGATGCACATGGATTTTTAAAGGCTATATTTAACATTTAGAAGAAGAAAGTAAATATCCATGAATTATTAACACAGACTAAGCTAGAATCACATGTCAAACATTCCAGCAGGATGTAACATTCCTTCTGAAAAATTAATGTTCGCCTATCCCAAATGAATTGTGTATATAGCTTTGATAACATTTGTGTAAAATGCAAACCAAATATAAAATGTAGACAATGTGGAACAGTATGTCAAAGTTCTTTAAAAGGGTCCTAACCCAAATAATATACTATATTAATTTTAGTAAGATATGCTTAAGAGAGGACAAAAATAAACATGCCGATAACAGATTTTAAAGTTAAACTAGATTCTATTGAGAAGAAAAAGAATACAAATAAGGTGATGATATGCTATACAGGACAGCGATCAAACTGGACATTACACTGCATATGTCAAAAGTCCAACTTCATTATGTGAAGTAATTGACAGCGTAATAACCAACAAAGATCAGCTACAATAGAATCCGGACAATGGTTGCCTAATGCTACTAAAAAAATGGAACATTACCTAAAACCTCAATGTAAAATACAAGACTATTTAAAAGGAAATCCCCAAAAATTGAAAATAATTATTTACATTTACTCTCCACCACGCACATTTGCGCACAGAGTAAAACAATGTAAAAATACTATTTAGATCAATTCCGAAACAATCAGTGCATACACACTAAATATAATATCCCCATTTGGGCCCCAGTATCAACTAAAGTCATAAGAGCAACCATATTATTTATTATTTGGGAAATATGTTAAAGCCAGGAGAGGAGCTGTTTTATGTGCCATTTATGAACTTCACCTGTGCCTTTGAAACAGTAACCCACTTGAGGTTGTGGATGCTCATTGAAAGTATTGGAGTGGAAAAGTCCCTAGTCACCTTGCTTAGACACTTAGGGGTCGATTCCGATTCGGGCCGGAAAAAGCACCGACCGACTCGGATCCGGAAATAATACCGACCGACACGTACCCGTGGCGCACGACACGCCAAGTACGATGCAAGGCGCGAAAAATCCGACCGACACGTACCTAAACCAAGTCGACCGACCGAGCCGCACGGAAAACAGCAATCCGGCCGGAAAAACACGCGAATCCAACCGACCGACACGCACCCGGAACAAATCCGACCGAAACGTACACGCGAACTCCAAACCGCAAAGTACGATGCAAGGTGCGAAAACCACGAGCGAGTCGGACGGAGGACAAGCCGTACGACCGACACGCATACAAAACCGAGCCGAAGCAACACAAAACACCGCGACCGACGCGTACGCAGCATAGAAAACTGCACAAACACAGCGTGAACGAAACGGAGAACACCGTACGAGACTAATGCAGGGTCCGACTCGGTCACAAGAACGTTTCCAACATACACAAACAGCACAAAGGAAAAATCACCCAAAAAAGGCCAAACAAGCAATTACCAAGCCAATAAATACTGGGGGGGTGGGGACAGAGAACAAAGACACACCCACAACTCCACCTATATAAAGGACACAAATCACAACCATGAGCCTTTGCAAATGCCATTCCACTGCCAGCACCCAAGAGAAAGCAACCACACACCCACAGCTCATCCCTCACACAAGCCACACACCATCAGCACACCAACAAATACCTACCTCACATACACCCAGCAAAACACACACTCACACACCCTCACCTGCACACCAACACACACATCACCCACCATCACCACCCATCACCATGCCCCCAAGAAGAATCCCAAGTTCCTAGATAGTGAATTGAAAGTCATGGTAGACGAGATCCTCAGGGTGGAGCCACAGCTGTTTGGCACACTGGTCCAACAGACCCCCATGTCGCAGAAAACCAAGATGTGGGAGAGGATCATCAACAGGGTGAACGCACAATCACCATGTCGGCGCACAAAGACCGACATCCAGAACAGGTGGTATGACGTGCGCAGGAGGGTACGGGACATGCTGAAGAAAGACTACATCAACAGCCAATACACCGGCAGTGGCCCTCCTGCCAAGCCAATATACCTCAGGCCCTGGGAGGAGAAGGTGCGGGCCATCCTTCCGCCAGTGAGCGTATATGGACTAGAGGACATCCCAGAGCCTGGTGAGTACACAACAAATGTACACAATATACTGCCACAAAACACACACATCACTGTCAAGGGAGAGTCAAACCATGCACTCATAGCAATTACACAGCAACCAGAACAGAATCATCCCAAAATGTGTATGTCAGTCAGATAAACACAACACATGCCATCAAAAAAGTCACATCCAACTGTGCCAACACATGTACAAACACAACTACAACTACAGCTAGGCAGTGGCACAAATAGAACTAACAAACACATCCAGACATGTAGCCACCACAACAACACCAACACACAGTGAAGACCACTCAAAGGAAGGAATTCTGTGTATGCTGGCCAAGTCAGTGTAGCCAATAGCATCATGGGAGTCGCAGTCACACATATTGCCCCCCTAACTGTCCCATCAACACCACCCTGAACCATGCTCACATCACAGGGAGTGGAGAAGGACTCACAAGATGGCTGACACTGGCTACTGCTGTGGGGAGCACAAGGCCCTGCTGGCAACTGTGCACCAACAAACAGCAGGACACCACTGACTGACATCCTGAGAGACAACTTACACTCCCTGCAATGCAAGCACGTTCCATGGTGGGATATCTGGCTAGCTGGGTGGGAAGGGGGACTTGCAGCACTGACCATAGTCACAAGCACCTCCCCTCACACACCCCCAACACAAACTCCACAGAACCCACCTGGTAGAATGCAATGCCCCCATCCTAACACAAGATCCCACAAAGAACCACCACCCTGGGTTATGTTGTGTGAAGCACAGGGACACTCTTGGGACTTCTAGCCAAACAACTGCCAGGACAACACTCCCAGCCATCCTGTCAGCACAGCCAGCCCACCCCACAGGGAAGCAGAGTCAAAAGGAAGGAAGCATGGGCATGCTGGGAAGGGGGATGGAGGCAATAGCATGATGGGAGTCGTAGTCACTGATATTGGTCACCCCCACAACTGTCCCATCAACACCACCCTGAACCATGCTCACATCACAGGAAGTGGAGAAGGACTCACAAGATGGCTGACACTGGCTACTGCTGTGGGGAGCACAAGGCCCTGCCGGCAACTGTGCACCAACAAACAGCAGGACACCACTGACTGACATCCTGAGAGACAACTTACACTCCCTGCAATGCAAGCACGTTCCATGGTGGGATATCTGGCTAGCTGGGTGGGAAGGGGGACTTGCAGCACTGACCATAGTCACAAGCACCTCCCCTCACACACCCCCAACACAAACTCCACAGAACCCACCTGGTAGAATGCAATGCCCCCCATCCTAACACAAGATCCCACAAAGAACCACCACCCTGGGTTATGTTGTGTGAAGCACAGGGACACTCTTGGGACCTCTAGCCAAACAACTGCCAGGACAACACTCCCAGCCAGCCTGTCAGCACAGCCAGCCCACCCCACAGGGAAGCAGAGTCAAAGGAAGGAAGCATGGGCATGCTGGGAAGGGGGAGGAGGCAATAGCATGATGGGAGTCGTAGTCACAGCTCTACATCCCCCACCACATGGCCCAGCAAGCTCACACTCACGCATGCACATCCCACAGAGAGTGGAAAGGCCCATCAAAGATGTCTGACACTGTTGCTGTGTCGTGGGGAGCACAAGGGCATGCTGGGTACTGCACACCAACCAACAGCAGGACACCACTGTCAGCCATCTTGCCATTGCTCTCACACCCACACACACTGAACTCCACACAAAAGCAAGTAAGTATGGGAATGCTGGGAAGTGGGGTGGAGGCAATGGCATGATGGGAGTCGTATTCACAGACATAGCTCACCCCCACAACTGTCCCATCAACACCACCCTGAACCATGCTCACATCACAGGAAGTGGAGAAGGACTCACAAGATGGCTGACACTGGCTACTGCTGTGGGGAGCACAAGACCCTGCTGGCAAATGTGCACCAACAAACAGCAGGACACCACTGAGTGACATCCTGAGAGACAACTTACACTCCCTGCAACGCAAGCACGTTCCATGGTGGGATAACTGACTGGCTGGGTGGGTGGGAAGGAGGGCCGGCTGTCAACCAAACACAACCAATGCAGACCATGTTCACACCCCAGAAAATACATAGAAATGCCCAAATAATGCAGGACAATGTGCCACACCAATATCAACCCCTGACTGTGACGACTTAGGACAATGCAATGTACAGGCCCGCACCCAGAGGCACAGTCACAACTGTCATGTGTGTCAACCATTGATGCCTGCAGAAACATAACATACATTGTTTGTGTCTCCCAAAAACAGGTGATGATGGGGACACAGCAGCAGACGCTGAGGAGTCCCAGTCCCAGGCTCAAGAGGATGCCGAGCTCACTGGCGTCGTGCAGCCTCTGTCCTCCTCGGACGATGAAGAACAACCTGGCACATCCGGTGCAAGTCAACATGCAGCACCAGCAGGACCACCAGCTGCAGCACCAGCAGGACCACCAGCTGCACCCCCTGCACCCACCCCTCCAACGACTGTCACCACGAATACCATCCCTGCCGACATGGACAGAACAAGGAGCAACACCAGCACAGGGACCCTGGACCAACCTGGGGCCATGGACACCACCACCACCACCACAACCCCCAAGGTGGACCAGGGTTATCTGTGCGTGCCACTGCACACACTGCACATGTCAGCAGGGGTGGTGGGAGGGGTGGGAGACAGAGGTCGCTGCTTGCAGACGTTGCTGGTGTGCATGATGACCCACAACTGGTACGCATAACTGATGCGTACCAGTCCAGCACCGGAGACCTCAGCCAGGTAGTGGGGCTCCTCAGAGACATGAAACAGCAGCAGGCTGCCCATCATGCCCGCTTGGACTCCCACATGTCCCACGTGGAGTCACACATGTCCCGTGTGGACTCACACATGTCCCGCGTGGAGTCCAAGTGGGATGCACTGCATGAGATGACGGCGGTGCACAGGGACATTTTACAATGCCTCCGCCAGATGAACAGCAACCAGTCCACACCTCCCTGTGTGCCAACAACATCTGGTGCCGAACAAACTGCAACTGCCACCGGGAGGGAGGAGGACTCTGGCGGAGAGTCCCCTGCACCGCAGCAGCCTGTACTTGAGGGGCCCCCCCCAAGAAGAGGGGGTCGTCCGAGGAGGGAAAAGTGAGAGGCCGATGGCCAAGCGCAACTCCCAGGAAGCCTGAACCTGTTCTGGATGTTCGCCTTTGTGCACAGACTGTTCACCCTGTTGACGGCAACACTACTCCCACACATTGCATGGGGAGTACAAGTTGGACCAATGTGTCAGACAACTGTGGCCCCGATACTGGGGATCCTGTCTACCAGGACTTTCAATTCACCTAGGAACTTGGGATTGCAAGATTTATGTACAGCACTACCCATCCTATGCACTATTAACACAAATGTATCACAATAAACACACTAATACACCATACTTGCCTCTGTCGTGATTCCAACGTGGGTGCTGTTATGGGGATGATGAACTGCAAAATTACACTGTGTATGCGAACTGCAACAGCAAGGACAACACAGGCATGTGAGTACAGGCAACGTGACACACATGAGGGAGACACACCACCAGGGCTACACAACACATACACACCTAGGCCATCTGACTCATTGCCTACACTGATGTTGCCAGGGAAGACGGTGCAATGCACAGACACCACACCCATTCCCAGTTGTAGTCAAGTAGCCCACAGGTGCAGTAAGCAAATGGCAGTCAAATGTGTGACCACAGACAACGCACATCACAAAGTGAAGCACAGGTTTATTACACAGTTGCAACATGCCGTAACCACTACAGATGCAAGGTAATCCCACCTGGCAGCGGGCACACAGTCAACAACTGTAGACGGAAGGAAGTCCATGGGTGTGGCGCACATCACCTGTAGGGACACAACAGCTACCAGCCTGGATGTGCAATCACGTCGTCGGTGGACACAGTTGACCAAACGAATCTGAAAGTACCCTGTGAAGGACAGAAATGACACACAGTCAAAAGCAATGGAGTACAGGACAGAACAGCAAAACTCATGCACAATACATGTTACAAGATACCCACCCAGAACCAAGTTAGCATGTCAACACTGTTGGGGAGTACAGCCCACCTGTCACCACACATCGCAACACACATCCAGTCAAGTAGCCCATGGACACACTCCAACAGCACCAGAGCACCACCCACACATCATGCCAACTCACATCATTGACATGACACCTCAGGATACTCACATTCAGCTAAAGAAGTTGGTGATGAGCTGTGTGCGGACATCACCATCACCATCATCATCATCATCGTCACTGGCATCGTGGTCCAGGCCAGGATCCTCCACAGGTGGCGGATGTTGGTCATTGTCATCCTGGATGAGAGGCAACTCCTTCCGCACTGCCAGGTTGTGGAGCATGCAGCAGACGATGATAATCTTGCACACTTTCGCAGGGGCATATGGGAGGGACCCTCCGGTCTTGTCCATGCAGCGGAAGCGGCTCTTCAGGAGACCAAAGGTCCGCTCAATCACTCTCCTGGTCCGACCATGTGCCTCATTGTAGCGCATCTGGGCTGGTGTCACAGGGTTCCTGAGGGGTGTCAGCAACCACGGCATGTTGGGGTATCCCGAGTCACCTACGGACAGACAAGTGCACATTAGCTGACTTGGAAAAGTGGGCGGAATACTACAGATCAGATCACACACAATGGCACAAAGTCAGTACACACCGACAAGCCAGGCACGCTGGTTCTGCATCTGTGCCATCATCCTGGGGATGCGACTACTCCTCATCACAAAGGCATCGTGTGCTGAACCAGGGAAACGGGCACACACGTGTGTGATGGTCATGTCTGCAAGACACACCACCAGTGCATTGACCGAGTGGTAGTGCTTGCGGTTCCTGTAGGCCTGCTCCTGGGCCTGTGGTGGTACCAAAGCCACATGTGTCCCATCAATGGAGCCAATGACATGCGGCATCCTCCCCAGGGCATAAAAGTCACTCTTCACGTCAGTGAGTCGTCGCAGTCTAGGGAAATAGATGTACCGGTTCAGGAAGAGCAACATTGCCGCCAAAACATCGCGGAGCACACGGCTGAACATGGTCTGTGACATCCCACCAGCAGTCGCCACAGTATGTTGGAAGGTACCAGTGGCAAAGAAGTGTAGGGCTGCCATCACCTTCACCTTGGGGGTCAGCGCTGTAGGATACGGCCGGCCAGGCTGCAAATGTGGGGACAACTGCACTGCCAAATCCTCAATCAGCTGCCTGGTGAAGCGGTACCGTCGGATGCTGTCCCGTTCCACCATCGTTGCCAGGTCTGGGAATGGTCGATGGACAGCAGGAGCCCTGCAGTGCAGAGGAGAAGTAAGCAAGATTGTCAGTCACCCCACATATGTGGCATTGAACACACTCAAGATCCCAACATACATCATTATGAGGCACAACTACATGAAGTGTGCAGTACCGGAAGGACATGTATGGTACATACATGGCCAACATCTGTCAACACGGTCCAACAGGTGGCATCAATTAGTCCCAGGTTGGCCCATTGGATATCATGAGGCCGTGTCACAGTTCCCATCTCCTGCTGCCGTGTCACAATAACCCCCCACAGTGACATGTGAGGACAGATGTGCCCCAGGCACCACAGCTCAACGACAGGTACATTCCCAGGGACCCTGTAATGCCACATGGACACTGGCATTACATGGAGTATCATGTATACACCACAGCAAAACAACCATGACCCCCACAGGTAGTGGCCCCACTTGCCACGGCAGGACAGACATGGACGTCTGTGACACACACACGCACAACATCAGAGTCCATGCACACACAACGTGGATGTGGAGACTGTCTCCCATTGTGCACATGAAATCAGAGACATTGTAAACACTACATGCACAAAGACTGTGGAGGACCATCACTATTGTGCCACTGGGACACCCTGGCTCAAACATACCGTCCCACATGGGACTCACGGGGTATGTGACATGACATACACATACACCACTGTGAAATGTGACCATGGCACATGCACAGATATGAACAGTTGCACATCACAGTGGTCATGTACACGTAACACCCAGGATCCTGTCCCCATGAACACGTGCACAGCCTGGGGGTGGCTGCCCACAGGTGACACCCACAGGACAACATGTACACCAACATACACACAATAGGAAATGCAGCCTTACATGCCTTATGATAAAGTTTGGACAGGCTGTCGTGATGTAGGTGTGCCCCTCACTCCCTGGGAGCTATCTGTGGCTGGCATATGTCCATCTGAGACAGGCATGCTGACATATGCCAGTCACATGTACAGTGATGCGTTGTACTGCAATGGACCGATCGGTGCCTCCGGCCGGCCCATTGCATTCAATGTGTGCGGGTACGCGTTGTACCCCTGTGCGCGTTGAACTGCAATGGACCGATCGGTGCCTCCGGCCGGCCCATTGCATTCAATGTGTGCGGGTACGCGTTGTACCCCTGTGCGCGTTGTACTGCAATGGACCGATCGGTGCCTCCGGCCGGCCCATTGCATTCAATGTGTGCGGGCACGCGTTGTACCCCTGTGCGCGTTGTACTGCAATGGACCGATTGGTGCCTCCGGCCGGCCCATTGCATTCAATGTGTGCGGGTACGCGTTGTACCCCTGTGCGCGTTGAACTGCAATGGACCGATCGGTGCCTCCGGCCGGCCCATTGCATTCAATGTGTGCGGGTACGCATTGTACCCCTGTGCGCGTTGTACTGCAATGGACCGATCGGTGCCTCCGGCCGGCCCATTGCATTCAATGTGTGCGGGTACGCGTTGTACCCCTGTGCGCGTTGAACTGCAATGGACCGATCGGTGCCTCCGGCCGGCCCATTGCATTCAATGTGTGCGGGTACGCGTTGTACCCCTGTGCTCGTTGTACCGCAATGGACCGATCGGTGCGCACCCATTGACAATGGGCTTGCCTGGCAACGGACGCGTTTTCGAATTTCGAACGAGTCGGTTGCTGTAAATTCAGTTGGTCACACACAACAATGTTGCAAAATCATGTATGTCATGAAGTTGAAGATTTGAAGGATGCTGTGGGCGTGTTTTGGTGCTGCTATTCCATGGATTGGCCAGATTCAGAAGATGCAAACGACTTGGACCTATCACTTTGGACACAAGGGACAGTATCTGCCTCTCCAGCACATATATATTGCTGGCTGTTCCCCTGAGAGCTCACTTGCCTGCACTACATGCTCCAGGACGACATCTGCCACTGCACTGCTGCTGTCTCTGCCCCTCTGGACCCTGCAATGGCACGTACTGTGGAGAGAGCCCCAGCCTTCAGCCTTGAAGAGAATCAGGCCCTGCTGGACAGCCTACTTCCACAGTACAGCAAGCTGTATGGGACACCAGGGGAGCAGGTGAGTGTTCTGTGCACTGCCTTCCTGAATGTGCATTTTGTGTGACTAGCAAGGCTGAGAGTCTGCACGCCACTGGCTAGCAGGCTCACTGAGTAGTTGTCACCCCCATAGTGTGTAGTGACTTGCACTGGACAGGTATGGTGCAGTGACAGTGCATTTGAACATGGTTTTACTTCCCATGCAATGATACCATGTAGTGACGTCTGGCAAACTGTCCATGGGCAGCTTTGCACTGCCTGTGTACATCATGTGCCCCTGTGATTGAGACATGTATATACAACTGTGTCATGCACGGATATGTTGCATGTGTGGTAATGGCCTTTTCACTTTGTCATCCTGACAGGTTAATGCCCATCGGAAGCAGGAAATCTGGAAGGACATCGTCCGGGCTGTCCGGTCCGTGGGGGTCTACAAGCGCCGGAACCGCAACTGCCAGAAGAGGTGGCAGGACCTTCGGGGCTGGACCCGGAGGATTGCACGGGTCCAGCTGAACAGGTCGCCTCCTCGCAGGAGGGGCGGAACACGGACCCTGACCCCCCACATGCTCCAGATCCTGGCGGTGGTGTTTCCAGACCTGGATGGGCAGCTGAAGGCCAGACAGCAGCAAGGAGGGGGTGAGTCAAAGACTGCACTGTGAACTCTGTATTACATGCTTTGTGCCCTCCTCTGGCCTGGTTCAACTGCCACAGTGCAGCAGTCATGTTGTCCAGGAGCCATGTCCCTCTATTGTGCACTGCCCACTGCTCATCTGATACCCAGGTGTGGCCCTTACATTCAGGGAATTGTGTCACTTGGGACTGTGTCCTTGCAGTTTGCTTCACTAAAGGTGGGGGACAGCATCTGTTTCCCTAACTCTGTTGTGGGCATCATGGGTGGGTCCATTGTTCACACAACGCTTGGGTTTGGACATGTGATCTGCGTGTTGCTTTGATATGCGGTCCACTTGCTGAGCTGAGCCACCACATGTGCCTGGGGTATGTGGCACACGCCCATGCAGCGGGTGGGAACAATGTTTGGGCCCCAGGAGTGTGCAGATTACGTGTGTCACACATACATAGCCAGCTATCCACTGTCCAGGGCACATCCCTCATTCATGTGGAGCAGGACAGTCATGCCTACTCCAGGCCATGCAATGCACTCTGTACTCCCACTCCCGTGTATCAGCTGACACATTGTGCACAGTGATTTGACCCCTCAGGTGTCTGCCTCTGTGTCAGTGTGCTGTGGATTAGTTGCCAGGACTGCTGGGGTGTTTCTTGGTAGGGGCTCAGCATGCCCCTGGAGATGTGACCATAGGAGACGATACTTGTGTGTCACATAGGTGTTTGATCAGCTGCCCGTGCAGACTGGGGTATGCGAATGTGAAGTTCAGGCAGCTGTTCCCCATTCACAGCAAATTGTGAGGGGCTCAGGTTCAGAGGGTAGTGTCACAGGTCTCCCATATGTCCAATAGGTGTGACCTGGACAGATGAGGGTTAAGATGATGTGTTGTGTGGGGGATGTACATGTGCACTTGTGCAGCTCCAGGACTTGCATTCCCCATGACCTACTATTGTGACACAGTGCATAGTGTTGTTGTCTGGCTGCCAAGTCATACATCACTGAGACAGTGATGTATGACTTAGCAGTCATGCCTCTGCCATGGCATGTGTCAACTTATTGGTGGTCCTGCAGGGGAGTGACATGTGCTACATGCACACCATAGTGGCGCTGGCTATCAGGACATGGGTGCATCATGGTGTCTGTCGCTGGTATGCATCACATGCATTTCCTATTTGACTCTGGGCATCCCTTTCATCCGGAAACCTGTACTGACTCAGTGGCAAGAGCTGTGATGTGTGCATGTCCACATGCCACACCGTGTCCTCTGCACTGTCCAACTACTGTGTACTTGGTGCATGTGTCCACACTGGGGTGTTGCAATCCAACAGACACCAGACAGATGGGTGCAAGGCCATGTGGGATGTGAGTGCCATGCTTGGCATCAGACTGACAATTGGCTTCTCCTGTTCAGTTAGGGCACTTTTAGCAATGTACAACTAATGATGGCAGGGCTTGCTCTGGAATGTGCTGTGCTCACAGTGGTGTGTGCGTTTGGTGCAGGTGACTGATGTCTGTCTGTTTCCCCATTGTTTGCAGATACATCCACGGCCACGGAAGGGGACAGCTCCACGGACCAGGAGGAGCCAGAGAGCCAGACTGGGTCAGCAGCCGAGGAGTGGTCGGAGGGACCCAGTGGCACGGAGGGCGAGGGGAGCCACACCGAGGAGTCCTCAGCACCATCCACCTCAGCTGAGGACCAGAGCAACTCAGAGGATGACTCCCTTATGCAGGCGGGTGTCAGCAGCCACCACACCCCAGCTAGTGTTGCTGTCCCCGCCACCACCAGCACCACCACCGCCCTCCCATCGGCTCCCATTCCCCAGGTCCGTGGAGGCTCCCATGTTCGGGAGCGTGTCTCCTTTGGCCCAGGCACCGCACCCCCTGCCCCTGTGTCCCCTGCTGCCCTGAGTGAGGAGTCTGTGTACCTCCTTCGCCAGCTCCATGTAGGGCAGACAGCCATGCTGAGTGTCCTCCATGCGCACACCGCACTGTTGACTCAGCTGGTGTCGTTCATGGAGGGCATCTCATCGGGCATGTCTGACCTACAGAGGGGCAACAGGTCCATGGACTCCTCCCTGATGGCAGCAGTGTCCCTCCTCAGACAGTCCCTCACCCCTCCTGCCTCTGCTCCATCCACACTCCCCAGCACCTTACCCGTCCCAAGCACACACACACCGGCACAGGCACACACCAGCACACACACGTCCAGCACACAGACACACACGCCACAAACTAAACGCACACGCACGCACAGTCAGGGGACTGAAACCAGACTCACAGGGGATGGGGCCCTGGTACACACACACGCATCCACGGGCACTGCGCAGTCCTCAGTTGCCTCTCCCTCCAAAGCACCCTCCCTTGCCTCACCTGCAACCCCAAAGACCCAGCGCCTCTTCCTCAGTGACCTCGGCCTCTTCCCCTCCGATCCAGCTGCCCCAGCATCCAGGGGGAAGAGGAAGCCCCCACACGGAGCAGAGTGCCCCTCGCCCCCGGACACCCTCCCCCAGGCGCAGACAGACTGAGGCCCCCACCCGCAAGTCCCCCCGGAGTGGTAAGAGCAAGACCCCGCCGCCGCCCTGCAGCTCAAGCACCAGGTCTCCTTCCTCCATCCCTCAGGCCCCCACTCCACAGGTGCCCCCACCACACCCTGCCCCAGGTTCCCCCACCCACAGATATACCATCCCCAAGAGGCTCCGGCCTTCTCCCCTGCCACTTGCTCTCCCGGCACCACACCCCCGCTGCGCTTGTCTGTGCCACTGATGTGGTGAGGGTGTCCTCCCCTCTGTCCAGCCCACCTTGCCTGTTCCCCATTCTCCTCCCCTGGTGGTAGGCACTGCAGTGGAGTCCACTACCACCCTGTCTGACTTGGGCACTGCAGTGGCGGACCTGTCCACTCCATCTGCAGGGTCCACTGCAGTCGTGCCGGCACCCACAACATCTGAGCCATGCCCCCCAGTTGTGCCGGCACACACCATGTCAGACACCTCCACTGCAGTTGTCAGTGGCTCTCCAGCACCCACCACCCCTTCCCTGCTTCCTCCTGGTGAGCTCTGATCCTGTCCCTGCGGTGCCTGGCCTACCCCCCCCCCCCACCCGGTTGCCACTCCTAGTGGATTGTCCCTGGTTTTGTGCAGGCATGTGTAGGGTGGCATCTGCCACTGTCACCCACTTGTGACTTTGTTGATGGACTGGCCATTGGCCTTTGTTTATGTTCTACCGGACTTCTACTTTTAATGCCACATATGCTGAATAAAGCAACTTTCTGTTCTCTAGTGCTTTTGCTTCTGATGTACATGATGTTGATGATGCTAACCATGCCCTTGCTGCAGTGATGGTGATATTTGGTCTCATGATAATGAAGTGTTACTGTGCAGGAACCCATGTGGTCCAGGGGAATGTGTCCTATCCTGTGGTGTATCCATGTCATCCATAGCAGCATCTGAGGGTGTCATGTGTTCAGTATTTGGCAATGGGATTTCCTACTTAGATTGGCAATTTCACATCTGTGGCTTCCACCCCTGCACATCTGTTGTGCCTGCCATTGTTCTATTCGTCTACTTCCCTGACCGTGTGGCCATCTCCAGTGGACATGCAGGTTTGGGCATCAATGGGGAAGGACTCATCTGTGTTGTCAGTGCAACATTGCTATACAAGTGTGTTGGATCTGTGATGATGATTCCGTTGGCACTTCCATGACCAGGCTGATGTGACGGGAGCCCTCATTTGGTGCTAATTGTTGATTGTGTGACAAGTGCTCAGCTGACATGGTGGGGCCCTACTGAGGCAACATATGGCACAGCTTTCCTCACACAGGAGTGGAGTCCCCTCATGGCAGTGTGTACTCCTGTGACATTGCCTGCGCCCAAGGTGTGTGTTGTATGTGCATGTCTGTGTGTTCACTTCCGTTTAGCTGTGCATGCTGTGATCCCTAGTGTTGTACCTGTTTGTGATGCTAGCTGAGTTGAGCTATGTTCCCCCAAGTCTTCTCCCTGGGTTCTCAGTGATGTGGGTGCATGGCATATTACTGCTCATCAGGGTGTCACCCATAGGTGTGCTTGCTGTCAGGGCTGAGTTTGTGTGCAGACGCAGCTGGGTCACAGTCAGGTTTCCCCTTGGCACTTGTTGTTTGACCCTGTCATGTGATTTCCAGTTTGTGTTATCTTTCAGTGATTGTGACACGTTGTGTGTGTGACTGCTGGCACTCCTCAGGTTCCGGGCTGCAATGTTGGTTGTTGTCTATGTGTGTTCTTTGTGGGTGACCTTGGCTTCTTCATTGGTGTGTGACTGTGGCTGTGATCCCATTGGTTGGTGTGGTATTGCCGTCATGTCCATGTACGGCGTAGTGTGCAGTGTGTCAGACATTCAGGAGTCTTGTTGAGTGTCCATGTGTGATGTGTTTCTGCACCTTGGTTCCCACCCACCACCCTGGAATAGTCATGGGTGCATGTGCAATGTCACCAGTGCATGTGTGCTTCACTGCTGCACATTGTTGGAGGTCGAGGGTGTGGTGTTGAGTGTGTGCAGATGAGAGTTGTTGCCCGGCTAGGCCCCTGCCTCCATGTTGGCCTTGGCTCACTGGCCATGCTGTTTGATTTGTGCTTGTGTAGGTGTGATGGTAGTTAGTTGCTCAGTACACATGACTGTGGTTCACAGTGTGAACCACATTTAGCTTTGTCATCACAGTGGGATTGTAATGCAGCCCAGGGTCACCACATTGTGGGGGCCCTGGGGGTGGTGCTGTGGTGTGTCTGTGTCTTGCTGTGTCAGTTGCTGTCCCTACGTGCCTGTGTGACATGTGTGATTTGTGCTCCCTCTCATCTGACAATGCCTGCTTGCCCACATAGGGAATTTGGATCCATGAGTTACCTTTGTGTGGCACTGTATGCACATCTGTATGATTGGTATTCATGTCTCTTCATGTGTTGTGTGGTTGCCTGGGGACACTGGCACCCCCACCCTCACCTGTTGTGTATGATGTGCAGGGTGGGTCTGCCTGTTTGTGTTTGTGCATCTGCACCACTGCATTGGCATATCTTGGGTGTGCCATTGGCTGTATGTAGTTTGGTGGGTTTCCCCTGCTGTCCCTGGGACTCCTAGGTCATCGGTCAGCACAATGATCATGGTTTGTGTGTCCCATTGCTGCCATGGTATGGTATCTGTTCACCTCACATCTGCAGTCTCCACAGGGTATCTGCATGTGTGTGCCCATTGGTGCAAATATGTGGGTCTGCATTCGGATGGTCACTTCTGTCATTGTGTCATTGATGATTGTTGACGGTGTCAGCCCCCATGGGTGTTGTTTGTCTGCACATGGCCAAAGTTATGTCTTATTTGCACTGCAGGATTTGGCTCCCCCAATTTATGTTGCAATGGGACACATACACTACTTTGCCACTGATGTGTTTGTTGTTCTGTGACCAGGAATCATCCATGCAGTTTGGCAGTTGCACCTCTTACTTTGTCAACACTTACCTTTTGGTCACTGTGATGATGGGGGTTTGGACCCCATTGCCACAATGTTCAAAATGTGCTGCAGCTATGGACCCCACACTTACCTTTTGGTCACTGTGATGATGGGGGTTTGGACCCCATTGCCACAATGTTCAAAATGTGCTGCAGCTATGGACCCCACACTTACCTTTTGGTCACTGTGATGATGGGGGTTTGGACCCCATTGCCACAATGTTCAAAATGTGCTGCAGCTATGGACCCCACACTTACCTTTTGGTCACTGTGATGATGGGGGTTTGGACCCCATGGCCACAATGGTCATGGCCTGCTTGCATTGTGGGTGCCACACACATATTTGTGTGGCACATGTGCTAGGGGTCACATTGTATGTTCAAAGTCATGTTCAGTGTTGTAGGCATTTGACACAGTCTACACACGCTTGTCATGGTGTTGGGGGGATGTCTTCTTCTTGCATTCCCTAGGTTGTGGTGTGCTGGTTGTGTCATGCATTGTCCATCCTATGGGTGGGGGTGGTAGTGGTGGTAGGCATCCTGCCCCCCTGGCTAAGGGTGGTAGTAGTGGTAGGCATCCAGCCCACCCTGGGTGAGGGTGGTAGTAGTGGTAGGCATCCTGCCCCCCTGGCTAAGGGTGGTAGTAGTGGTAGGCATCCTGCCCCCCTGGGTGAGGGTGGTAGTAGTGGTAGGCATCCTGCCCCCCTGGGTGAGGGTGGTAGTAGTGGTAGGCATCCAGCCCCCCTGGGTGAGGGTGGTAGTGGTGGTAGGCATCCTGCCCCCCTGGGTGAGGGTGGTAGTAGTGGTAGGCATCCTGCCCCCCTGGCTAAGGGTGGTAGTAGTGGTAGGCATCCAGCCCCCCTGGGTGAGGGTGGTAGTGGTGGTAGGCATCCTGCCCCCCTGGCTAAGGGTGGTGGTAGGCATCCTGCCCCCCTGGCTGAGGGTGGTAGTAGTGGTAGGCATCCTGCCCCCCTGGCTAAGGGTGGTAGTAGTGGTAGGCATCCTGCCCCCCTGGGTGAGGGTGGTAGTAGTGGTAGGCATCCTGCCCCCTGGCTAAGGGTGGTAGTAGTGGTAGGCATCCTGCCCCCCTGGCTAAGGGTGGTAGTAGTGGTAGGCATCCTGCCCCCCTGGGTGAGGGTGGTAGTGGTGGTAGGCATCCTGCCCCCCTGGCTAAGGGTGGTAGTAGTGGTAGGCATCCTGCCCCCCTGGGTGAGGGTGGTAGTAGTGGTAGGCATCCTGCCCCCCTGGGTGAGGGTGGTAGTAGTGGTAGGCATCCTGCCCCCTAGGTGAGGGTGGTAGTAGTGGTAGGCATCCAGCCCCCCTGGCTAAGGGTGGTGGTGGGCATCCAGCCCCCCTGGCTCAGGGTGGTAGTAGTGGTAGGCATCCTGCCCCCCTGGCTAAGGGTGGTGGTAGGCATCCTGCCCCCTGGGTGAGGGTGGTTGTAGTGGTAGGCATCCTGCCCCCCTGGCTAAGGGTGGTAGTAGTGGTAGGCATCCTGCCCCCTGGCTAAGGGTGGTAGTAGTGGTAGGCATCCTGCCCCCTGGGTGAGGGTGGTAGTGGTGGTAGGCATCCTGCCCCCCTGGCTAAGGGTGGTAGTAGTGGTAGGCATCCTGCCCCCCTGGGTGAGGGTGGTAGTAGTGGTAGGCATCCTGCCCCCCTGGGTGAGGGTGGTAGTAGTGGTAGGCATCCAGCCCCCCCTGGCTAAGGGTGGTGGTGGGCATCCAGCCCCCCCTGGCTCAGGGTGGTAGTAGTGGTAGGCATCCTGCCCCCCCTGGCTAAGGGTGGTGGTAGGCATCCTGCCCCCCCTGGGTGAGGGTGGTTGTAGTGGTAGGCATCCTGCCCCCCCTGGCTAAGGGTGGTAGTAGTGGTAGGCATCCTGCCCCCCCTGGTTAAGGGTGGTAGTAGTGGTAGGCATCCTGCCCCCCCTGGGTGAGGGTGGTAGTGGCGGTAGGCATCCAGCCCACCCTGGGTGAGGGTGGTAGTAGTGGTAGGCATCCTGCCCCCTGGGTGAGGGTGGTTGTAGTGGTAGGCATCCTGCCCCCTGGCTAAGGGTGGTAGTAGTGGTAGGCATCCTGCCCCCCTGGCTAAGGGTGGTAGTAGTGGTAGGCATCCAGCCCCCCTGGGTGAGGGTGGTAGTAGTGGTAGGCATCCAGCCCCCCTGGCTAAGGGTGGTGGTGGGCATCCAGCCCCCCTGGCTCAGGGTGGTAGTAGTGGTAGGCATCCTGCCCCCTGGCTAAGGGTGGTAGTAGTGGTAGGCATCCTGCCCCCTGGCTAAGGGTGGTAGTAGTGGTAGGCATCCTGCCCCCTGGGTGAGGGTGGTAGTGGTGGTAGGCATCCTGCCCCCCTGGCTAAGGGTGGTAGTAGTGGTAGGCATCCTGCCCCCCTGGGTGAGGGTGGTAGTAGTGGTAGGCATCCTGCCCCCCTGGGTGAGGGTGGTAGTAGTGGTAGGCATCCTGCCCCCCTGGGTGAGGGTGGTAGTAGTGGTAGGCATCCAGCCCCCCTGGCTAAGGGTGGTGGTGGGCATCCAGCCCCCTGGCTCAGGGTGGTTGTAGTGGTAGGCATCCTGCCCCCCCTGGCTAAGGGTGGTGGTAGGCATCCTGCCCCCCCAGGGTGAGGGTGGTTGTAGTGGTAGGCATCCTGCCCCCCCTGGCTAAGGGTGGTAGTAGTGGTAGGCATCCTGCCCCCCCTGGCTAAGGGTGGTAGTAGTGGTAGGCATCCTGCCCCCCTGGGTGAGGGTGGTAGTGGCGGTAGGCATCCAGCCCCCCTGGGTGAGGGTGGTAGTAGTGGTAGGCATCCTGCCCCCCTGGGTGAGGGTGGTTGTAGTGGTAGGCATCCTGCCCCCCCTGGCTAAGGGTGGTAGTAGTGGTAGGCATCCAGCCCCCCCTGGGTGAGGGTGGTAGTAGTGGTAGGCATCCTGCCCCCCCTGGGTGAGGGTGGTTGTAGTGGTAGGCATCCTGCCCCCCCTGGCTAAGGGTGGTAGTAGTGGTAGGCATCCTGCCCCGCTGGCTAAGGGTGGTAGTAGTGGTAGGCATCCTGCCCCACCTGGCTAAGGGTGGTAGTAGTGGTAGGCATCCTGCCCCCCCTGGGTGAGGGTGGTAGTGGTGGTAGGCATCCAGCCCCCCCTGGCTAAGGGTGGTGGTAGGCATCCAGCCCCCCCTGGGTGAGGGTGGTAGTAGTGGTTGGCATCCAGCCCCCCCTGGGTAGGGGTGGTGGTGCGCATTCAGGCCCCTGTGTGCATATGTGGCATTGGTGATGGGCATCCCGCCCCTATGGTGCTGCTGTTGCTGGTGTAAGTATATTCTGCATCCCTCTGTGTGTGTGTGATGTGTCGTGTACGTGTTGTATGTGTTTTGTGGTTGGTGTCTGGCTTACCTTCTGCGCCGTACGCGTCCGTGCCTGTTCCGGTAGTAAATGTAGAATATTGGTATGATCGGGACGAAGGGATTCATGGTTGGTTCGTGTCGTTCGTCCTTCTCGTTGCTTCGCGTCGTCCTCGTCGCTTCGCCTCGTCCTCGTCGCTTCGCGTCGTCCTCGTCGCTGCCATGTTCGTCTCGGAGCCGTGGATCGTGTTGTGGCGCGAATCGGAGCTTATGTGCGCCTCTCCCGGATGCTTTGACGTGCCGTGCGTAGCGACGGGTTTGGCGCGTACGGAAAGCGCATCGTACTTGTCCGGCCGGACGGGGCTGCATTTTTCCTTCCGTGCGACTCGATTCGGCGTTTCCGGATTCGCCTCGGTCGGGGAACAGGACCTGGTTTGGGTGAGTACGGCTCGGCCGGATTCTTTGCTGTTGTGCGCATCGTACTTACTCGTTCGGTGTGCTGTACGGATCGGTCGGGAAACAGGCTTTCGCATGGCTTTTTTCCCGACCGAATGGTGTTGGGTACGCCTCCGACCGAGATCGGAATCGGCCCCTTAATTGGGAAACAACAGCTAGGATCAATTATGGGACAAATGGCAAATGTTAAGATCCCATTAAATCGAAAAGAGGGGAGCGCCAGGAATGCTTACTTGCTCCCTTCCTATGTAACATTCTTTTTACCATTCTATCTCTATTTTGCATTTCTGTTTTGCAGATGATGCCGTCCTTGTTTCGAGGTCTGCTAATGGTTTTACAGAATTTATGAAGGATCCAAACCTAAACACAAATTTAACAAAGTCAATTATAATGAGTGGACCTAAAAACATGAAACTCATGCCACTCCATAGGGGGTGATCCCAATGGTAATGTTAAACGTTTTCTGTACCTAGGTATACCTATTGATATGGCATTAACTTGGGGACACTTACTGATTTTAAGAGCTCAGCAATTATAAAGAGCTATAGACTCTGTTTTTTTATTTGCCTTCAAGCTGTGCCAGAAACCAGTTAAAGAGATATTGGAAATTTATAAGAGTAAATGCATTTCTATTGGCATATATGAAGCAGGGGTTTTGGGGTATTCTGATGTTGACATCACACGGAAGGTTGAGAACCACTTTCTTGGAAGACTACTAGCTGTACCCCAAGCTTGCTCCACATACATGTCATTTGGTTGTGGGATTATGTTACTCAGATGACCTGATAAACATGCAACCAATGTTACTGTGGTTTCTGATCTGGGTAAAGCCTGAAACCAGTTTCTCAAGGGCTCTTATCAAAGACTGTCTAACTTTAGACAAAATGGCACCAATACATTGGTTACATTAAACAGTCCTTTAGCATCTTGGCGGGACCTAACCATTTTAACAATCCTTTGTGTGCATAGTTGATGTATTAAAAGATATTGTCAAATGTTTGTTCTTTAATCATTGAGAGAAAACGTGTTTTAATAAGGATAAAAATAAGCAGACAGCATTGACCCATACAACTTTACAGATCGAATTTGGTGTGGCGTCCTATTTAGTGTTAATGCGGAACCCACAGTACAGATATTATCTTGTGTGTAAGACTTAATAATTTGCATTTTCTGTTCACATTAACCATGAGCAGTCCTTGGTTTACTAACCTTCTAAAACGCCCTTGCGACAATCTGTCTGCAGAAAGCACTACGCACCTTATGCTAATTTTCATCTAGTACAGCTCTCAATGAAAATGTTCTATTGCAAACTTTTAATATCAGACAGAATAAACTTGCCATGATTTTTCTACAGCAGCTTGTGAAAGAACAAATGTGTTATGCTATAATCAATTACGTCAGGTATGCTCTGAAAATAAGAAAATTGTATGGAGTGGATAACTGCACTATAAATGCCTTGAGTGGGATAATTGTTTCATGAATGCTGGCTCTTCTAGCCTAAATAGTTTGTTTTTGTGGCTGCTGGGATGTTTTATTCTTTTAATCCAAATTGTCTTACATTTTTAGATTTCAAATGTAGATATTTATTGTATTGTACTTTTATAGCTGTTTTAGTCGAATACAATTTGATTTGAGCACACACACCAAGGAAATACATAAGAAAGAATAATAAACAAAAAATCTACATTGGAAATGAAAGGAAAATCAAATACAGTATGGATATCAAAGTCAAACAGGAAATGCATCTACTCTCCTTTTGCACACATATGTGGTTAGAGAACAACATAAAGCAAAAACAGACCATCAATTACTTTACAAGGTGTAATAGCAAAAATTCATATATGAACTTTACTTTCAAATTATATAATGGAAGACTTGTAATTAGCTAATCTCTTCAATGTATAAAAATATGTAGTACTGCATGGGTTTTCTGACAAATGTCTCCTTTGAAGTGTGTCCTTTTTCCAAAGATGACCCTATAATTACATCTACTAAACATTTAAAAGAATAATGTACTAATAATAACACGATATACATGGAAATAATAACATTTGTTTATTCCTGATGATATCACCACCATCTGCTTTGTTATGCAACAGCAATAAAGATAAATATACATACATTAGATAAGTAATACAGTATAAATGTGTTACTTAATAAATGCATGATCCTTAATAACACATTTTAATTATATGTAGACCACTTATTAAAAAGAACATTTCTTAAGAAAATAAATGTCCTAAAAAAATTAAAGTTGAAAGGATGTTAATGTTGCCTAGTATAGTGATAGTAGCACCGCTCGTAAAAAATAAAAGTTAAGTACACAACTTGAGGTGCCACCTTCACTTTATTTCCTAATTCCACCATTCTAAATCAGTCTTAACTCCAATCCCTGTTTTTACTTGATACTGCTTGAAATAAGATGCATTTAAGAGACTATTTGATTATGAATATAGCCAGGGTAATGGTGGTATGATGGAATTACTAAATTCATGGTGTGACAGTTTATAGGATTGGTAAATGTTATTTGGATGGGTGGAATGTTTTCTGTATTGGTTAATGTGGGCATGCACGATGGTGGGTGTTTGAACGTATGCTAATATTTGTATGCTGTTGTCTGTTACAACCTTGTTATTACTTGAGAAATCTTGAAATGTGATGGGTTTGAGTCAGTTATTGATTATTTTTATGAGTGTCTGAAAGGATACATGGTTGTGTGAATAGGTTCTCTGAGTAACACTTTACATCATTGGCACATGCTGGCTGTGTGTGGACGTATGATGATGGGTGTGTGTATTATTGTGGATGTGCGTATTACTTTTGTGGGAGTTTGAATGTATTGAGATAAGTGTTTTGCTGTATGATAATGACTGTAAGTATGCAATGGTGGCTGTGTGGGCCTTTCATGGTGGGTGTGCATATATGAATGTGGCTGTGTGGTTGGATGATAAGGGGTGTTTGAACTTCATAGTGTTGTTTGTGCTCACAAAAAGTATTGTGTGTGCGGTCATACACATGGTGTTGGGTGGATGACCATGAGATGTGCTGAGTGCACGTATGAAGGTTTGTGTGCTTGTATATTATGGTTATATCGTTGCAGTATGATGTTGATTGTGTGGATTGATCCATGATGGTGGTAAGGTTTTTGCACAAACATATATTGTGTTATGTGCGTGAAATGTTGTATGATGTAGTGAAGATTGTATGTTAGGGTTAGGAAGGCAGCTAAGATTGACTTAGTTCGGTGGGGTTAGGACACGAGGTGTAGGTACCACCTAAACTTTAAAATTTGTGAATTGTTTTTGTTTTTATAGTGAAGCGACTATAAACATTTTAGCTAAACTTAAATCCCTTTCAACGTTAGTTTTTATGTAGTCTCTCTCTATACATATATATATATATATATATATATATATACACACACATATATATATATATATATATATATATATGTAATAAAAACTAATCAGCTTCTCCAGGCTCATACAGTGTATCATTGCTGCAATATACATCATTAGGGTTATGCTTCATCCTCTCGTTTGGAAGGGCTGCTGCCTGCCCCGACCCGTTTGGACTGCTCCTCACATTCTCGGTCATGATGCTGACCCTCCAGCCAGAATGGGACACGCCTCAATTGTTGCTACCTCAACCTGTCCTTGCACACATACTCAGGTGTGAACACACTGAGAATGAAGAAAGTCGAGAAGCAGGCATGACTTCCTGGGCGTCTCTACTCCCATCCGGCTCAGAGGGTGACGCTGAGCAGGTAAGCCGGATCCGGAGGCCTGAGTCCTCTTTTTGCACTAAGTGGATACTGACCTCTTCCTTTTTTAAATAGTCTATTAATGACTTTTCACCTATGCCCTTCGCTACTTCCAGGAGGACATGGATGGCAAGTGTGAGTGTGTGCGTGCACACACGCACACTGCGTTCATGAGGTAGGATGAACATGGAGAGTTTGTGTGTGCTTGGCTGTATGGATTAGTGAACAATACAAGGTAGTAGGGAACCCGGGGGTTAAGTTAATATTGTTTTTTTTTTAAATTATTTTATTTATAAGTTTTGCAAGAGTACAAAGATAACAAAAATACAAATCACAATCACTTACAAAAAGAAAAGCGCAGGTCACATACATTATACGCAATACAAAGTCAAATTGTAAAATTAGAAAGAGGGCAACAGGTACAGCGGGGTATAATTCACAACATTCACTCAGTCATCCCCTCCTAGGGAAGGTCGGACCAATTGGACAAACAAACGTATCTCCCGTATGTGGAATGGGGAATGTTAACCGTGTTAAAATAACTTGACAGCAAAGATGCATTAGTCATTAAAGCAATACAAGCATTAGTCGTCCTGCATTTCAGCCTCTCCCTGGCGTGACGCCTGATATTGTGTGAAGAGACCCCAAAAACTCAATGGACGGGAACATGGCGGAAGCAGCTCACTATAGACGTCCGACTGAGTGTTTACAATACACCATATCGTTTACCCATTCGACCACTGTTGGTAGAGGCCTTCGCATACATCTCATAGCGAGCCTACGCTTAGCTAAAAGCAAGCCCATGGCAATCAGTTTGCGCACTTTTTTCTGCAGAGGTTTCGTGTAGCCTAGCAGCGCTAATAACGGATCAGGTGTGATAGTAATGCCCACAATCTCAGACAGCGCTGTGAAAATGTGACCCCAATAATCAGCAATAGGGGGGCATTGCCATGCCAGATGATAAAAACCAGCTCGCTGCATGTCACAGCGTTCGCAGCCATCAGATTCACGCAGCCCATATCTGTGTAGGCGTTCTGGTGTATAATAGACCCTATTCAAAAACTTGAAATGCGCCAGCCTATGCCTGCCATTGAGAGAGACCTTACGAGTGACTTCACAACAATAAAACCATATATCATCCGGGAGTTGCTTCCCAATATCAGCTTGCCAGGCTAAACGGGCCTTAGAGTATGGAGATATCTTGGTCTGTAAGGCCGAGGCATATAGTTTAGAGACTAGTTTAATAGGGGACTGGGAGCGGAGTAGGATGGATAGAGGAGGAGTTTCCATAGGTTCTGCCAACTCATCACCCAACACCGCCCGGAGAGCACACTTCGTTCTAAAGAACTGGAACTGTGTTAACGCAGAGGGCGACTCCTTATCCGCTATTGCGTCCTCCCAAGTAACCATTTTGCCATTTTTAAAGAGATCTCCCATCTCCGACATACCTAGACTTTGCATGGAGCGAAGCATGCCTCTTTCGGAGCTAAAAACATACCAATGACACCACTCAATTCGCATCCGAGGCGAGTACAATTGAGCTCCGGCTAACAACCCAAGGAGGACATGCCATGCATGCGCCACTGAATTCACTGAGTCCAGAACCCCGCAGCGCCTGTTTGGGGCTTTGGTTAAGAGCCAAGGTAAGGGCTCAGGTGAAGCAGGAACCCTCTCTATATGAAGATGTGGAAGATTCTGGGGACCATGAACCCAAGTATGTGCGTGTGACGCCTGTGTGACCCGATAATAGAGATCAAAATCTGGAGCACCCAGACCACCTGCGGAGCACGGCAACATGAGGGTGTCCAGCGAGACCCGCAGCGTTTTACCCGCCCAAGCTAGCCTCGTCATCATTATACGCAGCTCCTTAAATAGGTGACGAGGAACTACTATAGGAATATTTACGAAAAGAAAGAGAAAGCGGGGCAACACCACCATCTTCATCAAGGAGACTCTCCCCACCAGCGAAAGTGGAAGACGAATCCACCGATCTACATCCTCACTCAACTTGGCAATCGCTCTACCATAGTTTGCTCGGATCACGAGGTCAGCATCCGAGTGGACTTGAATCACCAAGTAGCGGACCGGGTCAGAGGTCCACTGCAAAGGGTAATCTAACTGTGTGGGAGTCATGCAAGGCGTTAACAGGAAAATCAAAGATTTGTCCCAATTGATTTTCAACCCCGACAGCCCCCCAAATCGCAGCACCTCACGTATAATAAGGGAGAGATGTACTTCCGGGTTTCTAATATACAAAAGCGTGTCGTCCGCGTAGGCTGACACTATTAAATTATACTTAGGGAAGCGGAGGCCCCTATGGCCATGATATTTCCGCAGCACTCTCAATAAGGGTTCAGCCGCCAAAGCATATAATAGCGGGGACAGGGGGCATCCCTGCCTAGTGCCCCGCGAAATAAAAATAGGATCAAAAACCACATCCCAGCACGGACTCGAGCCACCGGCGAATTATAGAGTACCGCAACCAGCTGCAAAAAAACATCACCGACCCCCACACGACGTAGCACAGCGTAAAGAAAAGACCATTCTATAGAATCGAATGCCTTGTCGGCATCAAGGAATACCGCCGCAGCAGGGACATCCGGGCGGGTATGTTGAAGGGCCCCAAACAACGTCCGGAGATTATGCGAGAGTGAACGGCCATGAATGAACCCTGCCTGCTCAGGACCAATCAACTTATGTATTAGCGGGGAGAGACGGTTAGCTAGAATCTTAGCAAAGATCTTAGTGTCCACATTCAACAAAGATAGCGGGCGATAGGAGGAGCACTTTTGGGGGTCCTTGTCTGGTTTTAATAACGTAACGATCAGGGCTTCCCGCATGGTCTGTGGCATGACCCCGTCGGCCCCCATCTCCTGGAACAATGTGGCCAAATGGGGGATCAACAGATCACCAAAGGCTTTATAAAATGCCACTGTGAGTCCATCCTGACCAGGAGCACTACCCTCCCTCATCGAGTTCAGCGCCAAACGTATTTCTGAGTGCTCAATGGGGCGCATCAAAACTCCCTGTGCCAGTTTTGCAGCCAAGGCAACACGATATACTCCAAATATTGTAGTATGTCCTCATCACTCAGGGAGACCTTTGAGCTATATAGCTCTTGATAGTAATTCCGGAACTGATTAGCGATATCTATCGGATCCGTCCAAGTCGAACCATCAGCGTCTGACAGAATAGGGACGCCACGTGACTCCAGCCTATGTTTAGCCATTGCTGCTAGGACTGAACCCGGACGATCCGCCTCGCCATATATTCTAGCAGTAGCATATTTGCCCATATGTTTTACCTCACTGTCTGCTTCGGTATTAAACTCGGCAATCGTGGATTTCAGGAGTTTGAGTAATTGCGGAGAGGACTCCCGTGTCAGTTCTTCCTCCAAAGCAGCAATCCGGGTTTCTAAAAGTGCCAACCTATCGCGTATTGAACGAAGGACTCCCGCATGCTTACTGATGGCCATGCCCCTAATATAAGCCTTGTATGACTCCCAAACGGTGGCAAAAGACTCTACAGTACCAACATTAATCGTAAAAAAATTCTGAGATAGCCTCATTCAGTTCTGCTTTAAAAACTGTGTCTAAGAGCGAATAGGGAGGGAACCGCCATAAGAAGGGAGGAGGCCCTCGCGGAGGTATGGAAAGAGTCAATAAAATAGGTGAGTGATCAGAGAAAGTTCGAGCTAGGACTGCACAATCCTGTACCGTAGGCATTAAGGCTTGCGAGCGAAACCAGTAATCTATGCGTGTGTATATGTCATGGGGTGCCGAATAATGTGTAAATCTCCTTTTAACATTTGAGCGAGCTCTCCACATGTCCACCATTTGCAATTGTACAAAGATATCAACAATCGCTCTAGCAGCAGCCGATGGGGTTCTCATTGGTCCCTTGGAGCGGTCTAGAGTAGGGTCCAAAACACAATTGAAATCTCCTCCCACACCACCGATAGAGGGGAATGTGCTCTAATAGCCCGGAAAAGGATTGATAAAATTGCGGATCATCATAATTGGGGCCGTAGGAGTTAACTACAAGTAGGTCAGTAAAGGAATTATAGCAGCGGGTTATAACATATCTACCAGAAGGATCCGAATCACAACATTCAATCCGGAGTTTCGCACTGGGGTTAAACCAGGTCAGAACGCCTCTTGAGTGAGAGGTGAAGCAAGCGGCATGGAAAACCCCCAAAATGCGACTCCCTGTCAGTAGACTGCAGCTCGGATGTAGGTGCGTCTCCTGCAATAAAGCTATATCTACCTCTTTTCTCTTTAAATAAGCCAGAATTTTGCGCACCTTTCTATGGTCATTAAGACCTCTAACGTTCCACGTCAAGAGTTTCAAACTTCGCCTATGAGCCATATTGTTGTGTGATAAGCATGTAGAGTGAGCAGGTGTCTGCATAGTACCCAGCACCAAGTGCCCGAGCCACCCCCCAAATTAAAGAGCAAAAACAACGACATGTGACCTGCAAAAAAAGAGGAATATCATATAAAATCAAATAAATCCTCACATTGCCACCCTCCTCCCACGCCATGCATACCCCAACTGTGCAGAGGCGATAAGTAACCCTCCCTGTTCCCAAAAAAACACAACAATCACAAAAAAATTAAAAAACACAAACGTCAATCCCCAGGACAACATCAACAACAGCGGGTAACGCTTTGGGGCGGATGTTACCCAGCGATCTCAAACTTCACCACCCTCCGCCACACCACCTTTAAGCATACGATCAAGCTTCACTTTTTACAGGAGAAACTATTGGGGGGGACTAAGTCAAACCACAGTTCTGCAAGGGTCACCACTCCAATATTACCGTACAGGGCAATAACACTGCAATTGTCAACATCTTCCATCATGAGGAATTAAACCCCCTCAGCAACCAGGGAAACTGGGTAGCATCAGCACATTGAGTGGTACTGCAAAGTACAAAGGGAGAAACAGTGTGACCCTCGTCCACGGATCTCAGTCATTCTCATCAAGATTATGCGGCGAGACGTCACCACCAGCATCATCCCCACGGTCTCTCCTGCGTTTGCCAGCTACCTCCCAAGTTTTGAGAGCCTTCTGCATGGTCTGCGGATCCGAGAAAATTCTAGGGTTGCCATCAAAGAGAACTTTCAGCCTCGCAGGATATAGCATAGCATACTCAATTTGGTGATCTCTCAGCTTGCGCTTCAATGGGACAAATTGCCTCCGGGCTTCCTGCACCTTGATAGTAAACTCAGGGAAGAGGGAAAGGGAGGAACCCTCATATTGCAACGTGCCCAGTTCTCTCGCCCTGTGTAATGCTGCATCTCTGTCCCGGTAATTGAGTAGCTTAGCTATAATGGGCCGTGGGGGAGCGCCTGGCTGTGGTCTTGGGCCCAGCGAGCGGTGCGCCCTTTCTACCACAAACATAGCAGAGAAGGTTTCAGCGCCTAGTAGTGTTTTAAGAAGTTGTTCAATAAAAGGTTCCATGGAGCCTGTAGCTGTTGATTCGGGTAGGCCCGTGATGCGGAGTTTACACCGCCTCGACCTCGCCTCCAAATCTTCAGCCCTATCTTGCAGCAAGACCAGGGCTTTCTCTACTTGTCGCTGGGCATTAGTGGCGTCGGTTTGAGCTTCTTCTGTTTCGGTATTGCGGCGCTCCGCCCAGTGCTTAATTTGTAAAATATTAAGTGCAGGTGCTCAAAGATTTTTTAGGAGGCCACACCCACTTTACCGGCTCCACCCACTTCTGCCAGAGGCTCCACCCACTTCCGCCAGAGGCTCCACCCACATCCACAAGCCTCAACACACCATAGCCACCTCCTCACATCTTGAGTTCCGCAAGAAGCTGAAGACCTGACTCTTCACATAAGCACCTCGCGGACCTCACACCTGCCCAAGTGCCTGGATACCCTCTTGGGTGATTAGTTTTTCTACAACTCAAATATAACTTAACATAATGTAACATATGGGAAGTCTATGACAACAACTTAAAAGTGAACTCAAATTGGAGAATGTGTGTAAATCTCAAAATGCAGCTTCAGGAACGGTCATTAGAGGACTTAGAGGTACCTTTGCAAATTAAAGAGAATGTGCTTCTACTGTGCTGTTTAAAAAAAAAAAAGGAAGGGTGCAGGAAGGAATACATTAAAGGAGGCAGCAACAAATGCAGGCAAGAAGGGGAGTACTGGAGTGATGATATATATGAGCAATGGATGAAAGAAGGAGGGAATAAGAAAAGAATGTGAAAGGAGGAAATGAAGGAATAGAGGGAGAAAGGAAGTGAATTATCTGTGATGGATGAAAAGAAAGAAGAAAGGAAAGGAGCAAGATAAGCATAAGGGATGGTTGAGAAAGGAAGAAATTAAAGAAGAGGTGAAGGAAGGAGCAGGAAAAAGAGTAAGGAAAGAATGGAGGAAGAAGGATTAAATGCACCCAGGGAGGAAGTATGGGGATTGAATGAGGGTGTAAGGAAGCAAGAATGGAAGAGGGTGTAAGGAAGCAAGAATGGAAGAGGGTGTAAGGAAGCAAGAATGGAATAGGGTGTAAGGAAGCAAGAATGGAATGAGGGTGTAAGGAAGCAAGAAGCAAGAGGGTATAGGAGGCATGGCTGGGGGTGCTGAGGAAGAAAAAAGGGAAAAGAAAAAGATGAGACGAAGGAAAGAAAGGAGGTCAGGGGAATGAGTATGAAAGGTACTGGGTCAAGGAGAGAGGATAATGACAGTGTAATATTGCATAGAAATTGAAAAACAAAAGATTGAAATACATTTGTGTCCTTAACATACCATGTATGTTTGTAAAGCACATATTCACCAAAAGGGGCCTTAACACTGAATTTAAAATGTTGTTATCCAGCTCACTGGCACACATTTTATCGACCTCAGATATATGAAAGACTGAGTTGCCACACCAAGATTTAAATTTATGACCCTGAGAACAAACACAGATTCCTGGAGTGGATATAAAGACATGAGCAAGAAGGAAAAACATAAAAGGGAGAATGAGGAGAGGTCTGAAGGCAAAGATAGATACGGTAGACAAAGAATGTGAAGAGAAGTGAGGAAAGCAGAGATAGGGAGTGCAAGACTGGAATGAAACATGATGAGAATGAAAAAAGGAAAGAGGAAAAAGGGAAGAAGAGCAGACAGCGGGGAGTGTGTGAAAAGAAAGTGGAAGGGAAAGATGAGAAGGTGAAAAATGAAAAGCAGTTAATGAGGGGAGGTGGCGATTAAGAGGAAACATGTACGTAGGGCAGAAAGTGAAAGAAGAATGGAGAGAAGGGAAAGGGGTAAGGTGTGAAGGAAGGAAGATACTGGGGAAGAGCAAGAAAAGAGTACACCACTGCTTTATTAAATATAGAATAATTAAATATGTATAGTTGAGGGGTGACAATGCTGTATCATTCTTGGCCTGTCTCATCAATGCACAGTTGTGCTGTCCAAGACACCCTTTCATTGTCCCCTCAAGAACGTGTTTATACTCATCCAAAATGTGCCCGTAAAAACATATTTAGAAACTCTCCCAAAGAGCGCCCTCCTTCTATCTTCTACATCCATGTTCACATGCACCCTGACTGAGTACTTGGGCAGTGAGATCACATACATTGTGTTCACAATCAACTGATTAAAAACTGACTCTATAGTAATAACAGACATAGCCACAACCAAAATGAACTGAGCTTTCTTGTGTACCTGCATTCTCCATTTCACAGTGCATGAACTCCAACCGCTTTCCACATCTTCTGCGTGAAAGTGCTCAATTTGCATCTATCATGTGATCCTCCCTTTGTAGCTCACTCAGCATGACCACACCCTACTATTACCCTGCTGATTAACCAAATGCTTCTTCCTGCCCCTCTGTGAACCTACCGACACCTACTAATTAACCCCTGGCTTCTAACTACACATTCAAGAACCTGTGTATTTCAAAATGCCAGCCCCATCAAATCTTATGGCCCACCCTTCCAATAACTTTCTAATAGCTACGATTTCCAAATTTTTTGTTATACAACATAACATTTTTTTCAATTTAGATGTTCTACATAGCACTGATCATTTGTTGATGAAAAAGCATTTTTATACAGGCAATGATGATCTGCAATGACAGTCTGTTAGTCCATAACTCTAAACGTGAATTACCACTTGTGGAAGTGATGTTACCAAATCACCTTACATGCAACATCATATTGTTTATTCTGCTTAAACTTTCCTGGGTGCAAACGATCGACGAGGCAGCTATAATTACACTATACAAACATTCCAGTTTTGTTGATATCATACATGCGTGTTACAGGGGCAGAGCACGCAAGCCCAGGCTGCATGCAAGAGTCAAATTAGTTTCAAGCAACGTAGAATAAAGGTATTAGAATGGTGTGCATTCGATCATCTTTGTTTGGATAAACATAGCCTAAAGGCATAGAAATAAGCTTTCAACATTTGTAAGCCACCCAAAAAAACATTTTAGGCACCGACCAACAAAAACGGACTTGGACTAATGAGTGCAGAGCAGCAAGTGCACACCATAGTTAGTGGTGAGCCATGAGCACTTCGAATGCACCATTACAGACAGCTCTAGATCAGTGCTGATAGAAATGCATGCTACGCGCTATTTTTTTTATTTCAGAAAGGCAAGGCAGCAAAATAAATCTACGAAGGATTTCCTTTTCATGGAATCCTGCTAAATGCTAGCAAATCCAAACTATAACGAAACTCAAGCAAAGCAGCCTCTGGCAACCATCGTCCGGATTTTAGAAGGCCATAAATCTGAAGCGCAGGCCCTCAGTCAGCACGGGAGACAGGAGAGTAAAAGAACGTGCTTAATGCTGGATATTTATTTTTGGAGCGGGCGCTTGTCATTTTTTGAAGCAAGTAAAATCTATAAATGAAAATGATACCTGTATTGATAGCGGGCGCTCGTACATATTCACTTCTGCTGGGCTTGGTAATAAAGTAAAACGTTTCTTGGCAGTCCTGCACACTTCCAGCATGCCTTGCCGCCCCCAGCTCAGCCAACAGCCCGCCCTCAGCCACTCTCCAACGGCCGGAAATAAACCAATGTGTTCCGGGAAAATCAGGCGCGACGGGATATCACTAACGTGATGCCGACGCTCCTTCAATATGCCTGGACCTGGGTGGGACTTCCGAGGACATACCAGGTAGCCACTTAAGGAGAGCAGGAATTTATGTTTAATAATTACCGGGCCAGGACTCAGAAAAAAATCGTATAGACCCGGCCCGGTAAAATAAGTGCCGGTGCTGAGCACCGGAAAGCACCGGCACAAATTAAGCACTGGCTCCGCCATATCTAGGCGTTCCGCATGTTTATCAACCCTTTCAGCCATTCTGTCCATCCTGTAGGCCAGCGTGTCGATCTTGGCATCTATAGCCGTCAGACCGCGCTGCATGGATGCGATTTTTTGTTTAATGTCACTCACCGGGTCGTCTGCGGGGTTGTCTGAGTCAGCCATCGCCGAATCCACCACATCTTCATGACGTTTCGATTTACGCTGCTCGAAGTTGAGCTTCGGTTGGGACTTATCCGGTTTGCCCATGGTTGCGCTACTGGTGTGTGCAACCACCACAGTAAGTGTATGCCAAAGATCGTGCACCCCCACGCACCAACTCGGGGAGACGTGCGCTATGCGGCCCGTTCCGACCTCGACGAGCTAGGAGGACAATGGGCACATGGGGGGAGGGTCAGAATCGCAGGCCGCACTGTCTCCCAGCAGATATCACCAAAAAAAGAACATCCGCCTTCCAGACTCACAGCAAGTATGACGCCAACAGAGCACGTTCCCACCTATAGCGCCGCCAGGCCTCTTCCCGCAGTCAGGAGTCCAACTTTAGAAAACTTCAGGCCCAGCCCGGACGATAGCAAGGTCTGCCACAGCACATCAGCATGGAGCAGGCGTCTCAGCGTCCCAAGGTAAAACGGACAACAGCGGGGGTCCAGTACACAATAGATCAGCAGGGTAGGAGCGTAGGCAGCAGGGGCGAGCCCCAGTCACTCACCAGGCCCGCGACCCGCAACCTCCGGGAGTGCTCGGCACACCCTCCGATCCGCGATGTTCAGGATCGGGATCGCAGCCCTCCTCAAAGCCGCACTTCCAGCGAGGGAACGCTGAAGGGCCACAGCACACACGCCGATCGCGTACGCGGCTGGCTCGCGCGGGGCGCCGCAGCACACACGTCGGCCACGTCTCAGGGCCGCACGCCGATGCAAGTAGCGGCGGCCGAGTTCTCCAGTTCTAGTGGCGCTAGGCAGGGTTGGGACGCCTCGATAGTGGCAGCGGACAACCAGGATCTCCTCTACAGGCTTTACGCACCCCTGCAGTGCCAGAGAAGCTGCAAATTATGCCGGATTGTGGCGGTGGACGGCGGAGCTCGATCACCGAGCGGCCATCTTGCAGCTAGGCAAGCTCCGCCCCCCTTAAGTTAATATTGTTAGTGCTCTAGATTAGAGAGATGAGTGGTACAAGACCAATTCCATTAAAAAAAAAATATATTCGCACCTTGTATTCCCAAAAGAGAACTGTAACCTTCATCCACTTCCAGTGGCAGGCTTCACCATTATTTGTACTTCCTCACTACGACAAATCCTTTTGGTTCACAGCCAGTTCCTTTGAGGCTCACTGGCTTGTTTTTGTTACATATGCACAGATATAGAGCTGGAATTGTCTCAATAAATGTGAGATTGAATAATCCTATCCAGTGACCGTTCAATCCGTGTGACATTTTTTAGATTATAAGGGACCTCATAGCTTTAAATTTAATATAGGGTGGTTACACCTTCATTACTTTTTTTTTTCAATCCCCTTGTTGAATGGGTAAAATAATGACCTCGGTATGCCATATAGTGCAACCCTGCTAGTGTTGTGTCATCACGTGCTGCCCACTTTTAAGCCTTAAAGTCGGCTAGGTGGTATTCTTCATTACTGATCCCTATGTCAGAAAGAGAAGGGAAAATGTACACCTGTATTTAATGGTGAGCTGCCTGGTCATTTGACCAGTTGTGGCCCAATTTTTAAGCAACCTAGCTTAACTGGAACTCCCACTGTACTGCGTATGACCAGTTGCAGGAAATGCTGCACAAGAATTGAATTGTTGACAATTAAGCACAAATTAAGACTATATAGAGACGAAAAATAATTTTGAAACTCCTGTTTCCAAATGGGCAACAAGGTGGAGGTGAGAGATGAGTCTTGTCAGACAAAGGTATGAATTTGGGGAAGCCCCCATTAATATATGCTGAGGTTCTATAAAAGCAGAGTAGGCTCCACTGGAGGATAAGTGGGATTCAAATGGTAATTTAATGTGCAAGATATTCCCATCTCCCTTTAGCTTCTTAGGTATAAATATGAGGCACATTCCCAAGACCAGTGTTCCAGGGATTTTTCATTGACTCATGTCCAGACAGCACCCAACACTGTACTGGAGAAACTTTCTGTGTGTCTTTGGCTGCCAGCCCCCTTCCCAGGTCAGCTATAGACCTGAAGTCCTGCAACCATAAAAATGATGATGATAATAATAGTAATAGATTATATTGATAATAGTGAAATAAATGGTGATAGGATAGTCTAGCATACAGCGTTCTTCTTAGTTTTCTCATTGATGTACTGTACTATCGATTTAAGGACTGACCAAAGGTTTTCTTTCGAGATAGCATGGTGTTTGGGACGTTTCTCAATTGGTGGGTTAGTCTGTAATCCATTGAATTCTTTGTTCTATTGATTTGTTTCCTGAATAATGTGGTTTGCATAGTATGCTCACTTTTTCCATTTCACACCTCTTTAGGATCCTCTTGTTCATGAATCCCAGCATTTCTTTCATGTTATGAGTATAGCACCATGCGATACAGATCCATTCCCTCCTACCTCTTAATCAATCAGTCAATCAAGTAGTTTTTTGTATAGCGCTGCTATTCACCCCGGGGGTATCCAGGCGCTGTGCTGCAGGGATCAGTCGAAAAACCAGCTCTTGAGTCCGTTCCTGAAGCGGTTCGGCGAAGGTGCCGTGTGGAGGTGAAGGGAGAGGATGTTCCAGACCTTGGTGGTGGCGAGCTTTGTAGGCGTGGGTCAGGAGCTTGAACTGGCATCTCTTCTGGACGGGGAGCCAGTGGAGGTCTTTCAAGTGCTGGGTAATGTGTGTTCTCTTGGGCAGGTTGAGGATTAGTCTGGCTGCTGCATTCTGAATTGTCTGAAGTCTTTGCATGAGTTCCTGCGGTGGTGGTGCCGGCGTAGAGTGTGTTGCTGTAGTCAAGCCGGTTGGTGATGAGGGCCTGAGTCACAGTTTTCCTTGTGCTGATGAGGAGCCATCTAAAGATTTTGAGAAGTATGCAGATTGTGTGGAAACAGGCTGAGGAGATGGCTTTGACCTGATGTTTCATGAGAGTTCGCTGTCCAAGATGATGCTGAGGTTGCGAGCGTGGTCTTTAGGTGTGGGGGTGGATCTGAGCTCCGCCAACCACCATGAGTTGTTCCAGAGGGTGGTATGTTTTCCGAAGATCAGTACTTACATTTTGCCCGTGTTTAGTTTTAGGCGTTCTCTTTCATCCATGTTGCGTCATTCTTCATGCAGTTGTGGAAGTTGGTCTTCATCACAGTGGAGTCTGCTGAGAGTGAGAGGATGAGCTGAGTGTTGTCGGCGCAGGAGATGATGTTGATGTTGTGTGTTCTAATAATATTTGCGAGTGGCGTCGTGTAGATGTTGAAGAGGGTTGGGCTGAGGGATGACTCTCGTGGTACTTAGCAGATTGTGTGCTTGGGTTGCGAGGTGAAGGGAGGCGGGCTCTGTGGGTACGTCCCATGAGGAGGGATGCCATCCATCTTAGTGCATTGTCTGTGATTCCAATCCGGCATAGTTGGTCGATAAGTGTGTGGTGGGAGACGGTGTTGAACGCTGTGGAGAGGTCCAGGTGATGTGTGGCTGATTCTCCTCTGTTGAGTAGTGCTTGGGTGTTATCTGTTGTAGTGATCAGGGCTGTCTCAGTGCTGTGGTTGGCTCTGAAGCCCAATTGGGATGGTCCAGCAGTTTGTTTCCTTTCCAGATGATCAGTGAGTTGGAAGTTAATGGCCTTCTCCGGGACTTTGGCGGGGAACGGAAGGAGCATGCTGCCACATGCCTTTTGCATCACTTGCTTAATACTTTCTTGCAGAGTGATTTTTAGGTCTTCCATACAGAGGAGCATAGCTTCTTTACAATTCTTTTGATTGAATATTTTTGTCCTTCCAGTACTTACTTTCAGGATACTACTTTTTTTCTCTTGCTTTCCACGCTTCATGGGAGTGCATGTGTTTTCTTGCTCTCGTCCCTCTTCCGTGATTGCTGCTTTTTCCCCAGTCCTCTGAATGCTCTGCGGTATTCTCGCACCCTCAGCTCGCCCATTACTTCTCCATTTGCTCCCAATCACTCTCACCTTTTCGTTTTATTTGTATTTTTATTAACAACAAAAAGCTCTTTCAAATCCAAAAAGTGAGACCTATTGACTTTGCCACTGCTTGTTTTCCATTGTTGCGGATATATTGGAATTATGTTCTCAAGCTGGAATTCGGGGTTATTTCAGGGGCATAGCTATCAGTAGTGCAGCAGGTACATTGGCATTGGGGACCAGAGGCCTGTTGATGCTACTTAAGCTCTTATTATTCGTGTATTGCACTACCGAAACATCAGTTATGGGGCATTTTCTCCGCTTGCTCTAGAGTCCATGCCACCTTGTTATGTTACTGGATTATTTGTATCTGTTGACCTGGCAGTGTTGTAACCAGTTCTGTAAGCTGGTTTTGTGATCTTTAACCAGTATTCTGGCCAAAATCTTTGCCCTGAGGTTTGTTATGGTGGCATGTTACTCAGATGGAAGGTCCTTGTGAGTATTTGACTTAGAGGTTTAATTTTTTCAGCCTGTTTGTGAATTTCATTACAAGACCGGAGGCTAACATTATGCATAATCTTTTATTATGCCACTCCTGTCAGCAGCCCTTTAAAGAATACTAACAACAACCATTCCAGAACTGGAATAAACAGAACTAACAAAAGTCTCTCTCATGGAACACTCTGCCTCTTTTAAATGCTGCTCCTGTAAAGATAAGTAGCACAGCTTTTTTCACAATATTTAATTATTAGATTTGGTTGAGTGTTATGAAAGAGATTTGCTTCTAATTTTCAGAAGCAGGTTGAGTGTGTTTGTTAGATTTATATATTTGTATATAATTGGTTAGAGAGATATAGTCAGTTAAGTAGATGTGCTTGTTTTAATTGTGTTATACATGTTTAGTCTGTTTTAAAAACGGAAGATTATGAAATGAGGTAGGTTTTGGAAAAAAAAAAAAAAAAAAGGAAGATATGTATGAAATGTAAACGCGCTCGTTGCGTTTTTGAAAATACCTTGCGCGTGTGTCTGGAGCGCTCGAGCTTTGGAGGCATAGATGCGCGTGTGGCTGGAGCGATCGAGTTGCTTGTGGAGGAAAGGTTTTTCAGTTATATGAGGCGGGCGCACGCGCGTGTGGTGTCCTCGCGTCTGAGAAGTATTAAGGTTGTGACTGGCTCCCGCGATCTCGCGAGATCACGGGAGCCATCTTGGATTGGGGGAAAAAAATAGTTTGAAGATAGGAGACACGGTTCTTTATGGTTGCTAGGCAGCAGGAAGGCTTCGTGGAAATCGGTTGGCAGTCGTTTACCGATCGGAGCAGTTCGAGTTGTATTTAAAAGGATATTGATGTAAGAGTATTTAAGGATTATTTAAGAGAGTTTATTTTTGGTTCAAGGATGTCTTCTGAAGAGGGAGTTGAGACACAGGCTAAGGTTGTAGAGGGAAAAGTGAGTGAGGAAAGCCTTAGGAGATTAATTCAAAGTGAAGTTAAGTCTTCTATGAGAGAAGTGGTGCAGATTGTGATGGATAATAAAAGAAAGGGGTGTAGATCAGAAGAGGAATTCTGGTCATGCTCGGATGAGGAGATTGCCAGTGGTAGTAAAAGAAGGATGAAAAGAAAGCATTCTGAAAAGAGCAGAAAGGATGGTTTTAACACCATTACTAAGAGTGGTGTCCTTGGCGGCACAAAGAGAAGAGGTGTCCTTGGCGGCACAAAGGAAAAATCAGATGATGAGGATCTGATGGATTATGAGGACCATGAGGGTTCAGAGAAATATTTTGACGAATATGTCTTTGACATGGATCAGGCTGATGATCTGAATGATGATCTAAAAGACGAAGGCGCATCTTCTAGTAAATCTGTTATTAAGGATCCTTTAGGAGGAGAGATGTTTAATCCTTTTGAGCTTCGTCATCCTAGAAGCGCAGACTGGTGGCCTTTGGAACACGTCAGTAGATTCGTAAGGAAATGGATTAGGAGACCTCTTGAGAGAGAGGTCAGGAATATTTTAAAGGCAGAATGTTCGAGATCTCAAATTGATAATAAGGGGTATTATACCCCTAATCTAGACCCAGAGTTAATCACCTATTTATTTAAATTAGGGAAGGACCCACGTAAGGGTCTAGAACGATCTCAAAAGCAATGTCAAGATAAACTGCTAGATACTCTTGGTCCTTTGGCTAAGATTATGGATATGGCAGAGGAGGCCCATTTAAATGGAGATCAGGTGGATATTGATCTGCTAAGAGGTTGGAGTCAGAGAGCTATGGTGTTTTTAGGGAATGCAAATGCTGGACTTTTGGCAGAAAGAAGGAAGACAGTTTTAATGAAAATGAATCCAAAGCTGGGAGAGATGGCTGAGAAGGAGTCTAGTGTGGATGCAAAGGGTTTACTATTTGGAGAAGGAATGGTGAAGAGATTAGGAAAGCACGTGGCAACTTACACCGCTTTGGATAAAGCTCAAAATAATATGAGGAAGGTGTTTGGAGGTGTTTTTGGAAGGGCCAGCAGACGGGGATCTTATGCTGGCCGGGGGTACCAGAGATCCCAATACAATTTCTTACACAGAGGAGCAGGAAGAGGTTTTCAAGGCTCCTATGGTTTCTTCCCTCAACGTGGTCGTTTTGGAAGGGGAAGGAATGGAATTAGAGGAAGAGGACAGACAATATCAAATACAAGAGGTGAGTACGGAGATAAATATTGGTTTTTCCCAAGGAAAAGTAGGAGGACGTTTACGTCTTTTTCAGAAGGAATGGAAGAGGATCACAAGAGATCCTTGGGTCTTAAAAACAATAGAAGGATTCGAAATAGAATTTGTAGAGTTACCTTGTCAGAGTGTGGAGCCAATGGAATTAAAGCTTTCAGAAGAGAAGATGGGTTTGGTAGACAAAGAAATAGAAGCAATGATGCAGAAAGGGGCCATCTGTACGGTAAAGGAAGAAGAGAGAGAGGTGTTGTGAGCACCTTGTTTTTAGTAAAAAAGAAGGAGAAAGGATGGAGACCAGTAATAAATTTGAGAGGCTTAAACAAGAATTTAGTATACAGGCATTTCAAGATGGAAGGGATTAATCTATTAAGAGACATTTTGCAGAAGGGAGATTGGATGGTAAAATTAGATTTGAAGGACGCTTATTTTACGATCCCAATGAAGGAAGAGAGTCAGAGTTATTTACAATTCAGATGGAGAGGCAAATTATACCAATCTGTTTGCCTACCATTCGGTCTTTCTTCAGCACCTTGGTGTTTTACAAAGGTGATGAGAGTCGTGATGGGTTTTTTAAGGGAGAGAGGTTTCAGACTAATTGTGTATTTGGACGATGTTTTGTTGAGGTCTCAAGATGTAGAGGTGCTGATGTTTCAGTTGCAGGAAGTGATCAATCTATTAGAGAATTTAGGATTTCTGATAAACAAGGAGAAATCTGTTTTAATTGCTTCTCAGAATATGGAGTTTTTGGGTTTCAAGATAGATTCTTTAAAGGAAATTTTGATGTTACCAGTGAAGAAAGTGAATATGATAAAGAAAGAAGTTCATCATGTTTTGAGAAAGAACTCTTTATCATTAAGAGACTTGGCGAGAGTTTTGGGATTATTTTCATCTTCAATTCAGGCGATTTTTCCAGGTCCTTTGCATTATCGTGCATTGCAGAGGGTGAGAGCGAGAGCACTGAGAAGAGGATTATGGTATGGGGACCAAGTGAGGTTGGATCAGGAAGCGAAAGAGGAATTGGTTTGGTGGTTAAACAATTTGGAGGCATGGAATGGAAGGGCGATTTTTGGATGCGTTCCGGATTTTGTTTTAGAGACGGATGCAAGTGGTTACGGTTGGGGAGCACGTCTGGGTATGTTGGAGACAGGAGGTGCTTGGACAGATTTGGAGAAGAGAATGCATATAAATTGCTTAGAACTAACAGCAGGATTATTTGCATTAAAGAGCTTCAAGAAGGAGATTCAGGGTTGTACAGTTTTGTTAAAGATGGACAATATTTCAGCGGTTTGTTATATAAACAGGTTAGGAGGATGCAGGTCAAAGGTTCTTTTGGATATTGCAAAGGAATTTTGGGACTATTGTCTAGAGCAGAAGATTGCATTAAGAGCAGAGTTTCTACCTGGGAAGATGAATGTGATAGCAGACTGGAATTCGAGAAACGTAAGAGATTACAGCAATTGGATGTTGAACCAGAGTTACTTTGTAAAAATAGTGGAATGTTTTGGACCAATAGAGGTGGATTTATTTGCAACAAGGTTGACCACTCAATTGGAGAGATATTTCAGTTGGTTGCCGGATCCGGGTGCGGAAGCAATAGATGCTTTTCAACAGAGTTGGACGGTAGTGAGGGGGTATGCTTTCCCCCCATTTGCAATGATTCAGAGGGTTCTGTTGAAGGTGAGAAAGGAGATGTGTCAGTTGGTCCTGGTGACCCCCTTTTGGGTGTCTCAGGCGTGGTTTCCAGGTGTTATGGAATTAGCATGCGAGGTGCCTTTGTTGATTCAGGCGACAGAGGGTTTGTTGGTCAACGAGTGTGGAGAGGAACATCCTTTGATTGTGGAAGGAGTGTTGAACCTTCTTGTTTGGAAGGTGTCAGGTGTTCAGGAGCATTCAGAGGACTTTCGAAAGGGGCTGCTGAGTTACTCGAGGACTCTTGGGCACCAGGTACCAGGAGAAAATATAAGGGAGTATGGAAATTTTGGTCATGTTGGTGCGTGGAAAGGAATTTGGATCCCGTGGAAGCGCCTGTGGTAGAAGTGGTGAATTTTTTGGCGGAGAATTTTGAGAAGGGTTTAAGTTATAGAACTTTGAATTATTACAGGTCTGCAATTTCTGCAGGTCATTCAGTTGTTGGTGGTAGGCCAGTTGGAGGTAATTCATTGGTTTGCAGAATTATGAAGAGTATGCGAATTAGGAGACCTCCTAGAGCTAGATATGAGGTTCTTTGGGATGTGAATTTGGTTCTGAAACTTTTTGTGGATTGGCCTTCTAATAGGTATTTGACAAATAAAAATATTTCTGCTAAATTGGCTACCTTGTTGTGTTTGATATCTTGCAAGAAGGTTTCAGACGTAAAATGTCTGGAGGTAAGTAATAGAGTATTCGGGCCAGATGGTGTTTTCTTTGAGATTAGGAAAAGAACAAAGACCATGACTAGTTCAATTTTTTATCCTAGGTTTGAGGATTGTAAGAAACTTTGTGTGGTAGAGTGTCTGAGGGAATATGAGAGCAGAATGCTGGAGAAAAGAGGTCATGGGGTGCATCAATTGTTAATTTCTTTTGTAATGCCATTTGGAGCGGTAAGTTCATCTACAATTTCAAGATGGGTTAAGTTTGCGATGAAGGAAGCTGGAGTGAATGTAGAGAAATTTAAAGCACATTCAGTGAGAGGGGCCAATGCTAGCAAGGCTTGCTGGTCTGGTGTGAGTCTAGAGAAGATTATGAGGGCTGCAGATTGGTCTAGTGTGGGTACTTTTGCAAAACACTACTTTAGACCAATTGAGCATATGTCTGATGTGGTGTTGAAGGGCTTTCAACATGCATAATGTTAGCCTCCGGTCTTGTAATGAAATGGCGATTCTCAGATTAACATGCAGAGAGAATCAGGATTTCATTAAAGACGCGGAGGCTAACATTATCCCGCCCGCCGCTTCCCTTATTTAATGTTGGAGGTTTTTATATTTATTCAAGAAAAAAAAAAGAAAGAAAAAAAAAGGTGTTTGTTACTGAAATAGATAAATAAATAAGGTTGATATTTTGAGATTTGTATTAAAATAAGAATTTGGAGGATTTACTTGTATGGAGATAAAGATTTAAGTTTAAAGCACGGTTTTTTCTTTCAGATGCACAGGTGTAATATTCGGATTTCGTGGATTTCAAGGACAGAGGAAGAAGAGATTTTATCTTCACAGTTTTCGCATTTAAAGAGGCAGAGTGTTCCATGAGAGAGACTTTTGTTAGTTCTGTTTATTCCAGTTCTGGAATGGTTGTTGTTAGTATTCTTTAAAGGGCTGCTGACAGGAGTGGCATAATAAAAGATTATGCATAATGTTAGCCTCCGCGTCTTTAATGAAATCCTGATTCTCTCTGCATGTTAATCTGAGAATCGCCATTTCTTTCATGTCTGTGCACACATGGGTTGAAGTCCCGTATCAATACTATTTTGTGTACCAGTGTTTTTAGGTCGAGCCTAGCGGAAGCCCGCATGCGCTGCTCGCTCTGCGAGGCATGCTGTATTGGAGTATGTACTTGAAGCCCCTCCCACTCTCCGCCCATATTTGTTATTGGCTTGTGTCATTGTCCTTCGTAAATGCTGGCTTCTGATTCACTATTAGGCTTGTTGGTCCCTCCTTAGTACCGCCTTGTGCTCATTTGTAACCTCCCATGAGGATTGGCCCTTTTACTTCGGTTGTTACACGGTACATCTTCATTAGTCTGTAAGCACTATTTTCTTTAATGAGTTTATCTTACTGCAGGAGGGTCTCTCGTGCGCAGTTGTGACCACCAACTAGTTTATTTAACTCGTAGCAAACGGGAGCTCTTCAGGGGCCATGGGAGACAGAAGGGGGCAACTTAGCGATGCCTTCAAGCATTTGGAATGCAATAGGTCTCGCATTTGCCAGAGTTTAAGCTATTGTCATTGTAAATGACAATGCCTTTTATTTATGTTTTAAAAACCAAAACATAAATAAAAGGCATTGTCATTTACAATGCCAATAGCTCAAACTTACGTAAATGCGAGACCTATTGCATTGCAGATGCTTTTTTTTATTTAGAGCTAAGTCATATCGAAGCCTACTATCAGTTAGATGACTGCTATGACACAATTTATGTGAAATTCTGTGCAAGAGTCTGATTGGAAATATGGGAATACAAGTTTTCGAGGTTACTTAAGCAGCTCTTTTTAGACTGTTGAAAACTAGCAATTGTTTGTTTCTGACTGAAAACGAGAGCATCACCACAGCCCCGGTAATCACAGAGAGAAAACATTTATGAAGCGCCTTTAAGTATCTTTACCATCTATAGGCTATTAATTACAGGAGCTCCTTAGGGTCTAATGGCAGGGTTGCAAAAAATACAGAACAGTTTCTAAGTGCTGACAATGATGGGAAGTAGGGGAAGTAAGGCACAGTCAGGGTCAATTATTTTACCCAAATCATACAACATCATCAGTCGGTGAAGCTAATTCTGCCGTCTGCAAATGAGCTATTTGATAACATGTCACCTAGTGATGGTCTACATCCTCCAAATCTGCAAGAGTTATAAATGGCCAGTATTTGTAAAGCGTGAACAATTACCCGAAGGTGTCAAGGCGCTGGGGGCCGTCGGGAAGATTAGGCGAGCTACTGCCCAGAGTCAGATGGTGCTGGGCTGATCTGCCGCCAGGGATCGAACCCCCGGGTTCCGAAGTCAGTCGCCCTGGCCGCTGCGCCACACCTCTTCCACAGGTAGCATCAAGAATGAAATACAGAGACTGTGGAGCCATACAGTTATTCCCTGAAGAACAATATCAACCTGTACATCGCTAAATACAATTATCAAACAGCATCACTAGCAAAAGTAAGACCCACTGGCTCCCACCCCTTTTAAGAGCATGACTGTGGGTTTTCAGAAACTACTCCTAAAAACGCCTGTTTGCCTACAGCTAAATTAAATTTAAAACTGATTAAAAAAAAAAACCTCACCAATACATCATTCTTAATTATAAATGAACTACTCTGCGCGCACACAGACACTCATAAAGCGCTTGGAGGATGGTTGCGGGTTTGGACGCTATAAAAGATTTAGCATTAGTTATGTGAGTGCAGAAGTAGGCTAATCCCGCCTCTTCAGTGTTCCACGATACCTTCTATTCATTTTCATCGTAAGAAACCAAGGGGTTAACGGTGCAGCTGGCAACAGTGAGACCTGCCTTGTAGACTCCAGGGGCTGTCACTTCAGCATCACTTGTTTGTCCATATCAGAGGGACTCTGCCTGCCATTCATTCCGACACCAAAACAACAGCTCTATTCTGCGCTCTTATCGGCTGATAGCGAGCCGAGGTCAGAGGGCAGCCAGCACTGAGCATGCTCCAGGATGGCATCATTGATTTTCCACTTGGCTATATTATGGGCGCAGCGTCGCAGATTGAGATGGATAGAATTGGCAGCAGATAGTTGTCTCCTCCGCTGCCACGGCCATTATGAGCTTTTCTTCCATGCCATCGATCCACCGCGTGCCCGGAGCAGGGTGGGACGTCAGGACGCGGCCTCCTTTGTGCGTGTCCGGGTCCACACAAGAGAGCTGTCGGGAGAAGACAGACGCGATAACCGACACCTACCGCCGTATTGTAACCCTGTCTCTGCATCGCCCATAACCTTTCCACAGATCACGGGCTAACCTTTTCCTGCAAAAGCCCAGGCCTTGTGGTTATCAGGCAGGCCCTAATGTCGCTGTAGCACTGGGTGGGCCTACGGTTTTTGCCGCTCCAGAATATTTGCCTAATGTGACGTGCCGCACAGTTAGTGCTAGAGATTTTGCACCCTGGTTAAGTAACGCATTATTATTAAGCAATATGTTTGTTCGATTCCGACTGGCTGGGTACATTTTATCTGTACGCGCGCTCGCAGTGTATTACATTTGTTATTTAGGGATGCAATGAGCAAAAAGTTGTTAAATACAGCCCAGGAAACAGCAGATACAAAATCTGAAAGTTTCTTTTTAGGTTTATATCTGTAAACTATGTTGCTTCAGACATGTTCTGTGAGGCATACTGCAGTATGAAAGGCCCACTGATGTTTGGTAGGCAGTTCTATGTCTGCGTGCCGCAGTGATGATTGGCTGGCCCCACTGAGTATGCAATGACCGTCATTGGCTTGTTCCGCAGTCAAGTTAATGAGGTAAAAGGCTGTCCACAGTTTCGGTGCGCAGGTTATGGTCATTACCTCCTCGTCAGCCCTCCCCGTCCCAGTCCTAACTACATGAGCATAGCTCCTCCCACCAGAAACTCCCAAGCCACTAAAAAACCCATCCCTTCAGGCCACACCCACATAACCGTGTGACCCGCCAATCCACATCCTGTTTGTTTTTTCTGCGGAAATTGCTTCAGAGCTGACTTGGTCGTGGGGGGTGCTCTGTGCCTCCTTTCGGGTAAGTGTGAAACGGTCTGCTTGGCGGCCGTTTAGTCCCCTACTTGCCTGTCATTGTTTGCGGGTATGTTTGAGTCCCTGCTTTAGCGGGACCGTGGGGTTATGGGGCCCGGACTGCCTGGTGTGGGGTGGTGACTCCCTGCTGCGGCCTCCCCTCTTCCGGGTTCATTCCCTGCTCTAGCGGGACCACCCGGGGAGGGAGGGGAGGTGTGTTGGGCGCGGCTGGCTTTTCTGCTCGCCTTGGGCGTGGCGGTTTTCCTCCTGCTCGGAGGTGGGTTTCACTGGGTGCTCGTCTCCTTTCGAACCTGTGTTTTCCCTTTCGGTTTTCTGTTAGATGCTGCCTAGGTTGGTTTTTTGCACGGTCGGCGCCTCGTGGGTCCACGCGGTTATTGGTGGCGTTTATGCCCGATCGTAGTGAGGGCTGCCTGTGAGTACACCCGATGGGGGTTTCAGTTTCAAATACCGGGGGGGCGCCGGCGCCCTGGGTCAGTGTTTTCTGTCACAGTGCTACTGTGACGTATTGGGAGTTGCTTACCTGTGTGTCCTCTGGTTCCTGTGACAGGGCTTCTGGGATACTTCAGGTCCTTACAGTTGGAGGCCTGTTTCTGTCTTTCCTTTGTGAGTTTGGAGTTGTCTCTGATTGGCCGGTATATGGGCCGGCCTTCGGTCCTGTTTTGGGATTGGCTGTGGGTCCGGGTGGCGTTCCCTGGTTGGCCCGTAGGGATTTTTCATTGCTTGGTCTGGAGTATTTCTGGGAGGCTGGTTCTCTGTTCTCCTGTTTCACATCATGGAGGGTAGAGGTTCGGACGTGTGTGGGCTCCACTGTGAGGAGGAGGTGGTGGTCGCTGGGTCTTCTGCTGCTCCTTCCCTGGCGGATGTACAAAAGATGATTGAGGCTGCTGTGGCGGCGGCCTTTCTGGCTCGTGAGCCCAAGGGGCCTAAAAGGCAGAAATTGGATGCCTCGGCAGAGGTCGATCCGGACGTTGACTCTGATGAAGAGGTGAGGGGTCGTTTTATCCAGGGGGCTGACCTTCGCGGTGTTCTGCAGCATGTTCGGGACAATTTGGGGTTTCCTGGTCCCATGGAGGGTGAAGAGTCTGAAGACTTCTTTGCCAATTACCTGAAAAAGGAGCCTGAGAGCCTCCCCGTTCATAAGTCGGTGAGGAATGTGCTGGAGGGGGAGTGGAAGGATGTTGACAAACATGCCTTTCCCCGGTTTCTGGCTAAGAGGTATCCCTTGCAGGGATTCGCTGAGGAATTCCCGGCCGTGGTGAAGGTGGATTCCCTGCTGGCTGGTATGGCCTCTCAGAGCCTGGTGGTGTCCGAGGATGCGGTTCCTTCAGATCCTGGGGACAAGCGGGTTGAAGGGGCCTTGAAGCGGTCCTTTGCTGCCTCTAATCTTGCAGTTCGGTCTGCGGCTTACACCAGCTATCTGGTTCAGTCACTTCTTAAAGACTGTCTGGGTATTTCTGAACAGCTCTTGCGGGATGAGGATCCCTCAGAATCTTTGTCCATGTTGGAGCAACAGTTGCGTTTCCTGGCAGATTTGTCCTTCGACTCCCTTAGTGCTGCGGCGGCGGCTGGTGCCTCTGTGGCTGCTCGAAGGCAGTTGTGGCTTAAGTCTTGGAAGGCGGAAGCTGCTCAGAAGGCTGCCGTGATGAAGCTGCCCTTCACAGGCTCTAAGCTGTTTGGGGAGCCATTGGAGGCTTTGATAAAGAAAACTGCTGAGGACAAGAAATTGTTGGCTCCGGTCCGCTCTTCTCAGAAGGGGAAGTTTGCGGGTTATAAGCGGGCTTTTGGGCAGGCGTTTCAATCTAAGATGGCAGCCCAGCCCTTTCGTGGTAGGGGACGTGGCCGGGTGTCCCTTCTTTCCACAAGTCCCGGGGTCAGCAGGGTGCTTCCTCTTCTGCAGGTCCCTCCAAGTCGTGACTATGTGGAGAGTTCGTTGGGGGTACCGGTTGGGGGTCGCCTAACCTCTTTTTTTTCCTGTTTGGGAGGAGTTTGTTCGGGATCAATGGGTCCTGCAGGTGGTCCGACTGGGCTACAGAATCGAATTTGGGACTCCTCCGGTGGATGTGTTCAGGGCTACCCCTGTTCCCAGGTCTCAGACAAAGTGTCGTGCTTTGTTGGACGGAGTTCGGGACTTGGTTTCCAAAGGGGCTGTGGTGAAGGTGCCTGTGGGTCAGCAGGGTCGGGGTGTTTACTCTATCCTGTTTCTGATCCAGAAGCCGAATGGGGACTTCCGTCCTGTCCTGGATCTGAAGGCGGTAAACTTGTGTATCCCTCATCGGTCCTTCAAGATGGTGACTCTACAGCTGATTCTTCCCTTCCTGTCGGTGGGGGATTTCCTGGCTTCTCTAGATCTCCAGGACGCCTATTTTCATGTGCCGGTTCACGCGGCTTCGCAGAGGTTCCTGCGTTTCTGTGTGGGGGTGGATCATTACCAGTTCCAGGTATTGCCGTTTGGCCTGTCTGCCTCTCCTAGGGTGTTTACTAAGGTGTTGGCACCCTTGGTGGGTTTGTTGCATGCTCAGGGAATACAGGTGTTCCCTTACTTGGACGATTGGTTGATTTCTTCCTCTTCTTTCCTTCAGGCTCAGGCACATACCCAGGAGGTTTGCAGTCTCCTTCAACGGTTCGGGTGGATTCTGAACTTGGAGAAGTCCCATCTTTGCCCCTCTCAGGAGCTGCTGTTCATTGGGGGGTGTTCAACACCAGGTTGGGAAAAGTCTTCCTGTCGGAGCCCCTGCAGACTGACTCTTGTGCATGAACTGAGAAGGGTGTTGGGGGCTCCATCTTCCACGGCTCGCCAGTGGTTGCGTGTTCAGGGGCTGATGTCAGCTACTGTGATGATTGTGCCTTGGGCCCGTTTACACTTGTACCCCCTGGTGAATCATGTTCTGGGGCATTGGGATCCGTCCTCTCTGAATTACGAGCTGTTGATACCGGGGGGTGTGGACATCGCCCGGCAGTTGTCCTGGTGGCTGGTGGATCAGAACCTCTTGCAGGGCTCGCCCTTTGTGTCCCAGGAGAGGTTGGTCCTGACGACCGATGCCAGCGAACTGGGCTGGGGGGCGGTCTTGGATCAGGAGTCGGTACAGGGTCTTTGGTCTGTGCTGGAGGCGGAAATGTCCTCGGATTGGAGGGAGTTGAAGGCGGTTCAGTTGGCGTTAGCTCATTTTCTGCCTTGGGTCCTCCAGAGGGATGTGATGGTACGGTCAGACAACACGGTGGTGGTGTGTTATATCAACCGTCAGGGGAGTGCGAAGGTGGCTTCCCTCAACTTGTTGGCGCAACGGATCTGCCTGTGGGCGGAGTCCCACTTGTTGTCTCTGAGGGCTTTACATCTGCCGGGGGTTTTGAACTTGGAGGCGGATCGCCTGAGCAGGGTGTTTCCCTCCCTGGCGGACATGTGCCTGTCGCAGGAAGTGTTTGGTTGCCTGATGGCCCTGTTCGGGGTCCCGGTGGTGGACCTGTTTGCGGCCCCGGAGAACGCCTTGAGGGAGAGGTTTTGTTCTCTGGTTCGGTCGGACGCAGTTTGGAGGGTGGATGCCCTGTCCTTCCTGTGGGAGGGGGGCCTGCTGTATGCTTTTCCCCCTATTGCTCTGATTCCGCGTGTCCTGCTGAAGGTCAAGCTGGATCGGGCTTCGGTGATCCTGGTGGCTCCGGATTGGTCCAGGAGGCCTTGGTTCCCTCTGTTATTGAGGTTGGCGGTGGGGCCTTGCTGGAGGTTGCCGGTGGTCCCTTGTCGTTTAGTCTTAAACACACCCCTCTAGTCTCTTTATGAGGCTAGAGTTCGAAGTACATAAGTTACAAGTCGAATATCAACAGTAATAGCACAAATACACGTTTGAGCCCTAGGGGCGTACCAAACCATATACCAATAAAGTGGTATAAGAACCACGACTGAGCTAGACACAAGGCCTAGAGCCTGTAGAAGTGCTTGGCCCTCAAGGAACCACCCAAGGTAGTGACACAGGGGACCCACGGGGGACGCTTGCAGTGTGAGAACACAGCCGCGAGCCGCCGTTGACTTCTATGGGGAATGTCGCGGTTGGAATTTGAAAGAAAAAGGACACTTAGAGGAGGACTTGGAGCAAACCCCTTTAGAACTAGGCTGTTCTAGAGTCTATACCCACGGGAGCACCGGAGTACTCGAGTTACCTCACCCAGGGGAGCTGGGTGCATAGGTGTCTTTCGGGGTCGGGTTTCGTCGTCGTTTTCAATGGCGATCTGCTGCAAAGTGCTGCTGGCGACCAAGTCGAAAGTGTTCGGGTGGATCCAAGGGTGGATCGAAGATCTGAAGAACCTGAAAGCAGAGGGGACAGAGTCTGGGTCACTAGCCAGTGACCAGGAAGGCGATGAGCAGATGCCCACCGATGTCGGGTGCTTCAGGTAGGTTGACGGTCATCTTGACTCTTCAGCCACGAGGTCCAGGAGGCGTTGACGACGACCAGGAGCTGGATTCGAGCTGTCCCACGACATCTGTCGCTTGCTGAGGTGTCGGCGACCGGATTGGACCCAACAAGCCTTGGCAACGGCAAGTCTCGTGGAAATGAAGAAAGGACGGTGGTACAGACCAGCAAGGTCTGAGGGACTCACCCAGCGAGGTAAGTCAGGGCACGTCTGGAGCAACCAGGAAAGCCCAAGCAGAAGAAGAGTTGCCTTCGGGAGGGCCCACTAGCCAACGGACTAGCGACCGCGAAGGAGCCTCGAGGGGACGCACTTGGAGCTGGCTCACAGGACACTCGTGGAGTGGAGGCCAGTGATCTTCGGTGCAGTCGGTGCTAGAGGCGAGGGCTACTCGGAGCCCAAAGCACAACTTCGTGGGAGACCAGGAAGAGGATGCACTTGCAAAAGTTCTCGGTGTCCAGGGGTCACGGTTCCACGTTACCCACGACAGCTACGGGCCTCAGCTTCGCTGGGGACTCAGGGCAGCCTCGGGGAAGTCTGGAAATCCACCTCTGGTGATGCAAAGACTTCGGCGTCCGGCGGGAGCTTCAGCGATGCAGACCGGACAGTTGCTTCTTTGGTGCCTGCCAAGCAGGGAGTCACTCCTTGACCCCAAGGGAGATTCTTCAGTCCTCTAATCTTAAAGTAGAGCGTCGAAGGTCCAGGATTCGGCTTCAGAGTTTCGTCCAGGGTAATCTAAAGTCCAAAGGACTGGTGTCCCATACTTATACTAAGTTAGGGGGTTGGACATACTCTGGGGACCCACCTATGGGAGGGTCAGGGAAGAGGGGTGGTTACACCCATTCCCTTTGTTCAGTTTTGCGCCAGAGCAGGGGCAGGTAGCCCCTGCAACCGGTTTGAACTGGCATATGCACAGGGACACCAAATGTGCTCCCAGTGCAGGACTTCAAAGCACCAGAGTGCTCCCGCCCAGCCCCAATACACACTATCCTGTCTGGGGAGGTGGTTACACCTCCCTTCGACAGGAAACCTATTGTCCAGGCCTCCCCTGCCGGAGCTTCAGTCAGCAGCAGGAGGCCAGACCCGTGTCTGTGGCAGCAGCATCCATTTTGGGATGCCAGGGCTCTGGAAAGAAGTTACCGGGTAGCCCGGTGTGTACATGTCTCTCCTCTAGAAGGGTGGAATGCTACCCCGCCGCCAGGACTGGCGGGGGGGTAGTATTCCAAGATGTTTGACACCAAACACGACATGTTTTGGTGCAGCCAGTCCAAAGTTAGCATTGTACCGCGAGGATATAATGCACTTAAGAGTATATGGTCAGGCTGTACCACAAACAGCATCAGAGGAGGGACTCGAACGCTGTAGAGGGGCTCTGCTCATGCAGGGGCACCCTCTCACATAAAAACCAAGCACTCTGCCTTCAGGATTGGTAAGGCCTGCCAAAGGAGAGACTTATAGGTTTATATGTGTGTGCAATGGTAGTGATATAGGTAGCCTATACCACAGTAAGGGGTGCATGCACCACCTTACCCAGGCTGCAGTAGCAGACCTGTGGTGTCAGTTTGGCTGGCCTTCCAGGGATGGCATAATACATGCTTCAGCCCCTGGCAGGCCTCTGGGGTACCTATGCCCTGGGTACATAGTATACCATATACTAGGGACTTATAAGGGCACTTCAGATTTCAATCAAAGATGTACCTAAGGTACATGGAAACCATTTTAAAGAGTAAGCAGATAAACTGGGGCCCTGAATAGCAGGGTCCCAGTCTAACTAAGTCAAAAACCAGCAAAACACCAGGAAAAAAGTGGGGGCAACCATATAGTCAGATTCCACCTTCCTACATAGCACAATAGGCATCCTGTCACAGGGAGGTGTGACCACCTCCCAGACAGGATTTAGTGTATTGGGGCTGGGTGGGTGCACTTTTACAGTGCCAGAAAGTCTGCACGAGGGGCACACTTGGTGTCCCTGTGCATAGTTCAGTTCAAACCAGTTCTAGGAGCCATTTGCTCCTGCTCTGGCGCGAAACTGGACAAAGGACATGGGTGTAGCCACCCCTCTGTCCTGTCCCTCCCCTAGGAGGGTCCCTAGAATCTGTCCAACCCTTTCCCATGGGTATAAAATGGGTTACCTGGCTCCAGGACATTAGATTTTACGTGGACAAGATTCTGCAAGAAGATACCACTACACTTCGACCGTCTGGACACGCTGGACTTCGCTGGACCTCCCTTGGGCTCGACTTCCCTTGCCGTCCCCAGTCTCGCCACTGTCCGTGATCCATACAGTCTTCGTGCAGGACCCTGTGGACCTCCAAGACAACAGAAGAATCTCCCTTGGAGTGAAGGAGTCACTCCCCTGCAAATGCAGGCACCGTAACGCATCTGACCGGTTTGCTGATCCTGAGCTCCTGCGGACTCCGAAGGCTCCAGCAACACAGGAGGTGGGTTTCTGAAGGTCTCCGAGGTTGAGCTGCCCTCTCGCTGAGTTTGAGGCGGATATCCCTCGTGGGGACCGTATACCCGTACTCCTGTGCACCGCGTGTATTTGCAGCTGCACATGCTTGTTGTCGTGCAACAATTCTGTGCAATGGGCCATTTGTAGCCCTGACCCCAGTGCATCTTTTCTGAGAAGGACTCCGGCATCCTCGCACTCTTTACCCTGCTAGCTGGTATCCTGTGAAACCGCCTGAGGTCCCCTCGCGACTCCTGTGCCTTCGGCCTGTGGGTCCACTTGAGGGTCAACTTTGCTTTATTTGGGATCCCCTGGTTGCTCCAGGTCTGCCCTGACTCCCCTTGCTGTGGTGAGTCTCCTGGTCCTTGCTGGGCCAGATCGACACCGAATTTGACCATCTACGTTGTTTGCCGCTGCCAAGGCGTGATTGGTGCTCCCGCCGGACACGACCCCTCAGCACTCGACATCCTTTGTGGGACAGCTCGCCTCCAGCTCCTGGTCGTCCTAGACGTCTCCGGGTCCTCGCAGCTGAAGAGTCAAGATCACCGTCAACACACCTGAAGCACCCGGCATCGGTGGGCATTCGTATACCGAGCCCCTGGTCACTCCAAAGTGACCCAGACTCTGTCCCCTCTTTTTTCAGGTTCTTCTTATCTAGAATCCACGTTTGGATTCCACCGGACACTTTTCTTTCTTCCAGCAGCAGCATTTCTTTGTCAACATCCATTGAGAACGACGAGGGTTTCCGACGCCACTTCGCACCTATGCACCCGGCTCCTCTGGGATAGGTAACTCTGGTACAAAGGTATCCACGGGTGGGGTGGCCCTCCAAACCCTTAAGTTCCAAGGGTTGTCTTCGTAATCTGCTGGGAAGGGTCCTTAATCTCTGATTTTCCAACCGCGACTTTCCCATTGAATTGTACGGAGCACGCAGTCGTGTTCTCACACTGCACCCGTCCACCATGGGGTCCCTACTCACTCACCTTGGGTGGTTCCTTGGGGTCCCAGCGATTCTACACCTTCTAGACTAGGTCTAGTCCCGAGTCGTGGTTCTTATACCACTTATTTAGTATATGGTTTGGTCTCCCCCGGGAGCCCACTGTGTATTGTGCTACTTACGTTTGATTCTTTGCAACTGTGTTATTTGATTTGTGTTCTATCCTCGTGTAGAGGATACTAGAGAGTGTTATATATAATAAATACATATTTATATAACTACTGTTTTGTTTTCCCTTTCATTTAACCAATACTATAAGGTTGCATTCTGGTAAAACAAGGTGCTTAACATTCCTTCAAGACTTAGCCTGAAGGCTGCTCTCCATAGCTACCACTAGGATAGCTTTCAAAAGGTTATCTTTGACCTAATCACCATAAGGGTTGTTTGGACTGGTACAAGGTGCCCACTTTAATTAGTTTACCAGGCCAACTTCTCACAACGGTTCACTGCTGGTGGGTGGTCGACTTCGACATTTTCTTCCTCTGTGGCAGCAGGACGTTTCGGATGGCTGGGTCCTGAGCACTGTGGGTCATGGTTACGTGATCGACTTTTGGCAGGTTCTGCCGGATTCTGGGGTTCGGCTGACTCCAGTGCCTGTCTCCGGTCCTCGCAGAGTGGCTCTGCTGGACGGGGTGTCCTGTTTGCTTGCCAAGAAGGCCATCTGCCGGGTTCCTGTTGAGGACATCGGGACGGGGACCTACTCCATTCTGTTCTTGGTGCGGAAGGTGTCCGGCGGCTTTCGGCCCGTCCTGGATCTCAAGTGGGTCAACTCCTGGGTTCGGACAGTTCAGTTCCGTATGTTGACCCTTCAGGCCATCATTCCGCTGGTTTGGCCTGGTGAAGTTTTGGGCTCCGTGGATCTCGAGGACGCCTATCTCCACGTCCCGGTCGCCACTTCTTCTCAGCGTTTCCTACGGTTCGTGGGGGACGCCCATTTTCAGTCTTGCGTCCTTCCCTTCGGCCTCAAGTCCTCACCCAGGGTCTTCACGAAGGTCCTGGCATCCCTCATGGCTCTCCTTCACGCAGAAGGGGTTTTCATTCATCCTTATCTGGACGACCTCTTACTGCATGCTGCCGGGGAGTCTCTTTTGCTCGATCGGGTCGGGAGGGCCTTGGAGGTTCTTCAGGGACACGGTTTTTTGGTGAACTGGGGGAAGTCTTCTTTGGCCCCCTCTCGGGACATGGTGTTCATCGGAGCTCGTTTTCAGACTTTGCTCGGCCATGTTACTCTGTCCGACAGGCGCCTGGTCTCTCTTCAATCGCAGGTTCGGGCCTTGATGTCCCGGGAGGCTCCTCCGGCGGTCCAGTGGCTGAGGGTGCAGGGGCATTTGGCTTCTGTGGTGTTTCTGGTTCCCTGGGCTAGTTTTCACCTTCTCCGCCTGGCCAACTGGATCCTGTTGAGTTGGTCTCCGGGGTCTCAGAGTCTGTTGTCCCCGCTACCCATGACGGAACGGATCCAGGGGGAGCTCTCCTGGTGGCTCTGCCGGCGTCACCTTCTGGCAGAGATTTCATTGGCTCCTCCGGCTCCAATTGTGATGACTACGGACGCCAGCCAGTCCGAGTGGGGAGCTTGGCTGGGGTCGGATCAGGTTCAGGGGTGCTGGTCCCTGCTTGACTCCCAGAGGTCTTCGAACTGGCGGGAGTTAAGGGCGTTTTGGCTTGCCCTGGTTCACTTTCAGGACTCTCTGCGGGGCCATTGGGTATTGGTTCAAACGGACAATCTGGTGGCGAAGTCCTATGTCAACTGTCAGGGGGGACTAGGTCCAGGTCCTTGAACTTGATTGCCAGCGACGTGTTTCTGTGGGCTCAGGTCTGGGTGCTGGGTCTGTCTGCTCTCTACATTCGGGGGGTGGACAAGGTGCGGGCCGATCTGTCGAGCAGGGACATTCCTTCGTCACAGGATTTCTCTCTCCTTCCCAGTTTGTTCGACCAGTTGGTGGATCGTTGGAGCCTCCCTGTGGTGGACTTGTTTGCGGACCCGGTCAATGCCAAAGTGGGCCTGTTTTGTTCTCTGGTCCGGTGTCCCGGGGCTCTGGGGGTCGACGGCCTGACCTCTCCTTGGCCTCGGGGTCTTCTGTATGCCTTCCCCGCCTTTCCACTGCTCCGGGCCTTTCTGGTTCGGAGGGACCGTGCTCAGGTGGTGTTGATTGCTCCCCGTTGGCCTCGGGCAAATTGGTTTCCTCTCCTGGCCGGGTTGTGTTGCGACCGGGAGTGGGTCCTTCCGGTGGTTCCGTCTCCTTTGGTGTTTGCGGCGGTTACACCTGACGGCCTGGCGGTTGAGCGGCAGGGCTTAGCTGTTTTTGGGGTCCCTGACCATTCGGCTGTCGGAGGTCCTCCACTCTTCTGTCCTATGCTAGGCATTGGAGGGCCTTTTCGGCCTGGTGTGCTGTTTAGGAGGTTGATCCCATGGTGGCTGACTTCTTTTTGGGGATGCAGTTCCTTCAAGAAGGGGCTCATCTGGGGTTGTCAGTGGCTTCTCTGCGGGTGCAGTGGGCTGCCATTCAGGCTTTTCGGGGCTCCTGGCGTAATTTGAGGGATGACGGGGGCCTGATGCCTCGTTTTTTTCAGGGTCTGTTGAATTTGTTTCCTCGCCCTGTCCGTTCCTTTCCTTCTTGGAATTTGCAGCTGGTGTTGGATGTCCTGTCCGGTCCTCCCTTTGAGCCCCTGGAGGGTCTCGAGTTGAAACTGTTGACTTTTAAGACTTGTTTTTTGGTGGCCATCACCTCGGCTTGACGCTTGGGTGAGTTGGGGGCTTTGTCTTGTAAGTTTCCCTTCTGCAAGGTCTTTTCGGATCGGGTGGTTTTGGTGCCGGTGCCGTCCTTTGTGCCTAAGGTCAATTCGGCGTTTCATCTTAGTCAGGAGATGATTTTGCCTGAATTCTGTCCTGCTCCTTCCTCGGCTGAGGAGTCTCTTTTGCACTGTCTGGATGTGCGTCGGGCTTTGCTGTGGTACCTGCAGGTTGTGGAGTCCTTTCGGAAGGGGGACGCTTTGTTTGTTAATTTTGGTCCTGCTAAGAAGGGTGTGAAGCCTTCCACGGCTACATTTAGTCGTTGGATTCGGTCCACGGTTTTGTTGGCTTATAAGCTGCGTGGGGAGGATCCCCCGGTTTGGGGTTCAGGGCCGTTCTACTCGCAGTATGGCTGCTGAGTTGCGGTGGTGGAGATCTGTAGGGCTGCGAACTTGTCTTCCCCTTCTACGTTTGTCCGTCACTATCGGATTGCTGATCTGGAACGTTTGGATAATGTTCTGGGCCACAGGGTCTTGTCCTCTATGCGGGACTAGGGATGTTGATCTGCTGTGTTTGGGGCACGTTATTAAATTTTTGTGTTCTTTATCACTCAGTTGTCCGTCTCTGTTTTCTTCTGCTTGCTATGTCCTCACTTGTGCTGAAGGAAGGCGAGGGAGGGACGGGAGGTAATACGTCCATTACTATTGATAATGGCATTACTCCTAGTCCTACTCCCTCGCCTTCCTTCTAGGACCCTCCCGCCCTCCCGGTGCGGTACATCTGAGTGCTAGCTCGGCTTGTTTACGTACAGGTGGAGGTGGAGGCGGGCAGAGTTTTTATGGGCTGGGGGTAGGTCTGGGGGAGGCGGGGTCTCACTTGTGCTGAAGGAAGGCGAGGGAGTAGGACTAGGAGTAATGCCATTATCAATAGTAATGGACGCAATTACTGTTACACAGTCTGCCATCCATATTGATGGCCTGTTGGCAGCTTTGTGTTTGAGTTCTAAGGTGGGTGTGGCCTTTCTTTCCCCATAGTTCAAATGTGACAGTTTAACATACTATATATATGATTGCAGCATATCTTTGTGTTTTGATAATGATGATTTTTTTTATTTTTTACCGTTTTCATGCTTATATTCTGTATACTGTTCTCTATACGAGTTACGTTTATGGCATTTGCTTAATAAAGATGATTGACTTGGGTTGTAAGGTGATGGGTGGTACACAATTTATTTAATTGGTAGTTTTACTAAGCACCACAATGTTGCCGTACATCGAATCTGTACACAGTAATCAGCAGTTGGGTGTAGTCGGGGTTAAAGAGTAGTGTCCACCTAAAGGGAACAGTGGAGTGAAGCCTTGTTCAATATTTAAAAGTTATTGCCTCTATTGTTACTGGTCTTTAAAAGGATGCAAACATGAAAAGTTTGGGCTTTAAGAATTTTTAGAACTGGAAGCTACGTTCTGATCTTGGATCGAGTTTCAAAAGACTTTAGATTCCGGTGCTGATTCATCTGTCTCCTTGTTTCTATTGACCAAAGGTCTCTTGTTGGATGATGTGCTTGGTGGCTTGTAGGCTGCGGCAGGGGTGCATTGAGTGTGCACAGATTATACAGGTCGCCAAATCCCTTCTTCAGGCAGAACTTGTGCATGATGGCTGAAGATTTAGAATTTCACCTTTAACTTCAAGTGGAGCCAGCCAGTGGAGTGCTTTCAAGTCTAAATTGTCATAGTCATGTTTCTGGGATTCAGGCGTAGTTTAGCACCTCGATCGGCAGCCTTAGCAGTCTGACTATAATCTAATATTGGGCCCTGCGTGGACAGTACTACAGGCGTTCAGACGACACATCACAAAGGACTTTGTCACCTTCAATCTGTGGTTCGTTTCCAGTAGTGCATTGATTTTCCTTAGGATGGATAGTTTTAGTTACACTTTTAACTATTGCAATGCTCTGGGGTGCAAACATCTAATCTGTAACAAAGTAAAGAAATGCACACCATTTTGTATTAGCTGTCTAACCTACATATTCAGTAGTTTCTTTTCAATAGTTTCTCTATGGAGATCAGAACACACACCTATTGGATGTATGTGCTCCCCGTGTCCACAAAGGTTTGTGCTGCAAGGGTAAGAACTCTCAGCATGAATTTCAAGTAAAGGTTCCACAAGTCGCTGGGTTACATGAGTATTAGCTATTTTCTTCTAGATGACTGTTGATAAAGTAATTCTGCAGTTACGGACTGGTGCTACTGTTGTCATGGATTCATTCTAAGGTTTGTTCTCAATAGTAGTAGTAGTAAGTAAAGTTTATTGTATTAATCAAAGATTACAATAATGGATATAAAACATCACACATTGTATAAATAAGCTTCTAAAATGATAGGATTCTAAAATTGTGACATACAAGCGGCTGATTTCAATGCATCTAAGCTCCGAGCGTATCATTTCAAGTATGAGCGTTATCTTTTGATCATAATTGATTAGTGTGTATAATGTAAAACTTCCATAAAAAGCATTGTTTCTTAAATACAATTTCTAAACTGCACTAGCGTCCTAAAACATATATTTATACTCATACTTTAGGAGCAGTTTGCATGCAACTTAATCCATACATAGTCGGCATAGTCTGAACAATTATAAAGATGCATGAGTGGACTTTTTAAGTTTCAACAAATAGCAGCACTGGCCTTGGTATTCACACCATTGACCAAAATATTTCCGGCCTCTTCCTTCGATATTTCTTGGCTTACTGACTTTTCTTACCAGTACCAATAAAGTGCTAATGTGCCAAAATTTGCAAGAAAGCATAAAAGTTCACAGATTTTGTGCAACAAATTACTTATCCCTAAGGGAAAATCAGGATCTCTAAATACGTAATAAAGCTATATAAATCTTTTTCTTTAAATACATCAGTATAGATCCAGGATACTCAAAGTACAGCCCGGGGGCCGCATGTGGCCCTTCTGACCATTAATTACGGCCCCCTGGTGAATAGCAGCACTGGGCTGCTGTTCACTTACAGAGCAGGCACATTCAGAAAACTGTGAAACAAACGGGCATACTTTATTTACACGTTAGCTAAAGTAACGATAAAGAAGAAAATGTGTCCTAGACAATTTATATTTAGGAACACCTTTAGTTTTAAAGACATCTTGCGCTAAACATGATACACTCTCTGCAAACTTAAAAAAAGATGTGCTTTATTAACATGCATGAGCGTTTTAACTTAGTAGATCATATTATATCACTGTATTGAGAGGCATATATGAGGAGTGATAGTTTTCAAACATGATCTTGGAAACATTCATGCCACCCATTCTGAAAACAATACCTTTAGTGAACTAAAAGGCAGGTCATTTGTCAGGTGCACCTGGTGTGTAGTCTTGGTTGTTACATAATTGGAACAACATTATAGTTTATAAAAATTAAAAAAAACACAAGAGAAGGTTTTGTACAGCACGCATCCTGAACTCATATTTTAAAGGGCTCTCATATGTAGTAATGAAGAAATAGGAGGCAGAGTGAAATTAACAAATTGCCTATGATCACACAAATGTGAAGTGTGGAAGCCAGGACTGATACCAGGTTTTCTGGTTTCACATTTTGCACTTCAGCCACCAGATGAGTAGCTCTTTCCCACTCAAGTTTTACATTAGAAGATAATGCTTTGTCTTTAATTCTTGCTGCATGAGAATAGAGCGTTGGTGGCAGACAGAAGTCGTGTGAAGACTCGGAGTGTTGTCCGCGCTATGTATCTGCTTCACGTCCCCCTATGCCCACCTTTCATCACCCCGGCCTTCGCATTGCTGGCATCAGTGCGGCCCTCGGGCATGCCACAGACAGTTCTTTGCGGCCCCCCGTGGAAATTTTTGCAAGTACCCATGGTATAGATCATAAAATCATACAGCTAGGGATTTAAAGGCCTGATCTAAAAATGATGTAAGCGTTATTATTGCTCTGTCTTCCCTGACACTGAAACAATACTTAATGGTTTCCACAGTTGATCTTATTTTTTCTTTGTTAAACATGGAGAGTAAGTATTTTTTTCCCTAAATACAACAATTTGCATATACAATATGCAAAAGAGATTCAGTTGCAAGACCACAGAGACAACAGGCAGTTTTACCTTTAAATGCCGGGTTCCATTTCCTTTCAAACTCATAAATCAGAATGTAAAACAATCTAAACCTTAAAAATTTCCTTTTATCATAGCCTTCCAAATTTGACCATAAATATTTTTGGCTCAGTACAGAGTAGGTATCGGACACTAGGTCCATATGCTTGTATTTTTTGGCTTGAGCCAAGTCCGAGTCCCACTGTTTAACAGTAAAGGTATCATGGAGGAGGATTTTCCAGTCTGATCGATTCATTTGCCCCAGTGTCTGTGGATCAGGTAGTTCATAAGATTCTAAGCCCGCCAGTAAGATGTGCAACTCCAAATCCTTGTATATAGATTTATCCAATTCTTGGTATATTAGATGTTTTTGTGAGGTTGGGTCCTCTTTTGCACATTCTCAGATGTAATTCACGGTGCTTCTATAGTGGAGTGATGTTAAAGATTTTAAACCTAATTCCAGTCGTATAACACAGTGGGGAGTTGCTGAGTGTAGATGTAATAGATTGCGTACACATTGCATAATTTTTTTTATCGAGACTGGAAATGGCCTTGTGATTCAGTGCAAGACATGAATACAGTAGATCTGTAACCTTAAGTGTTTTACCATCTCTTCTAGTCACCATCTTGTTCCAATATCTCACTTAGATCCAATTTCCATATAGAATCTTTGATGTAAGGCACCCATATAGTTTTATGGGCCTTCTTCAGCATTGATACATCTTTTCAGCTTTCCTTTTATGTCACAGTTGCCTCAGAAGTTGAACTAGAACATAACAAGTTTTAATACTACATTTACTTCTTTTAAACTTAACTCTTCCTATAAGGCAACTGTGGAATTAAACTTGGCCTGTTTTAAGAAAGTCTTCCAGCATCGGTTTTGGCCTAAAGTTTGTGCAGACAAGTTCTCTATGTCAAAAGATGTTTCCATACAATGCAACCACTCTGGTCATCAATTTGTAGATTTTTATCTACACCAGAGTAAAACAGCAATTTACATTAAGACGCTATCACGAACTTCCCCTTGTAATGTGTACTTCTAAATTACCCAAATTTACTAAATAGCTTATTCAATTTCCTTTTATTACAATACTCTTAGTAGCACATTTCATTTGGTCACAAATTATCACCTTTATTTTTGTTCTCATGCTTTTTAGTGCTTCCTACAGCAGCCATTTTCGTGGCTACCTCTTAAAGTTTAAGAGGCATTCACTGTGCAGCAAATACACTTGTGCTGCCACGATCAAAAAGACCAGCGCCCTTTTTTTCACTATCTTTGGCTAGAAGTGGTGAGCCACACTTACTACTAGAGATGCCAACAGCAAGAAAAGCGGTCTCTCAAAACAAGATGGACGGAACCCATGAAGGCATCAGAAAATGCGTCAGGTCGTCACAGAATAAATGCAAAATGAACACTAGGGTAAGCACTGTTTTTGCACTGCAAAGATTTCCTTGCATTTATCTACTCTCCTGATTTATAAAAGTGTCTTTTGTAAAGACGTATGTTTATTTTGTTCCAACATCTCTGTGATGTCTGTGGCTCCTTTGTGTGACTCTTAATGCTTCCCTAAAGCAATTATGTTCCTTTACCTTGCATACATGCCAATAGTCTATAGTAGGTAGGAAAATGCTAACCTTACAACAAGAAAGATTGATACTGAACTTTCTTCACTCTTGAAACCTCTCCCACTTCAACAACAATTAATAGAAAAATAATTTCTCAATTTTGTTTGTCTACATCTACATTTTCCTGAATGTTGGTTTGTATGCTTCATTCTGCCTACTTTAAAACGGATTGAAATGGTTATGTGGAAAGTTTATATTCTATGTAAAAGAGTGCATGATTTAAAAGGACATACCAGTTGATATGTGCATCAGGATTAATACTGCATGTTTTGTTTCATGCTGTGCATGCACAGTTATTTTTGTTATTATTGACTGACTGCTTAGTGACTCATGTTCTTTTCCTTTGTAGGGTAAAAACTTCACTGACTTTAGAGAAAGGACGGTCAGGTTCTACAGCCAGGAGTTAGAGGTGTAGGTGGAAGCCGTCCTGTCCTGTTGTTTGAGCCTCATCTCTTTGGAGCAAAATGTTGGTGGATACCACTTTCTTCAAAGAAAGTCATGCGGGAGAAAGCTGCAAATTTAATGCAGCACATTTTTTGCAAACCATGGTTTAGAAAATTGTCAAAAAGGTGGTATGATTGTGTTGTAGATAATATGGCTGACAATTCAACACTTCAGGTGGAAGTGGTGGCTCCTAATTTGATCTTGCCCTGACACCCAATCAGGCACAAGTATTGACCACCATAGAGATTGGAAGTGTAAAGGGCTTGTCAAATGTGGAAACTCATGATATACCAATCGTGAACAATGTTTTTTTCCCCCATGAAGTATTGCCTATTACTAGTGTGAGATGTTACAGGTTGAACCTTTTCAAGTGTTTTACTTACAGTTCCTGCATGTAGCAAAGCAGAATTTGAAATATATTACACTGGTGTTCAAGTTATCCATGCACTGAAGGATAATATTCTACTCCTTTTCAGGTGACGATACCAGCATTTTTAGAAGGAGAAACAGGAGCAGATACAGGAGACCTCGCAGATACCAATGTAGAAGCAGGCAGAGTAGTAGGCAGTGTTGCCGCATCTGAGACTAGTAATCCACCAGAGATGTCATAAGTGTATTGGAAATCTGCCACCCACTTTCAATTTACCCCACAGCCGACCAACCAGGACAATCATCATATCAGTCTTCGATGAGGTTTTTGTAGGAGTTTGAAGCAACTTCTTCTGAAGAGAAAACTGAATAAGCTTAATAACCACTCTCAAAAAATTAGATTCAGATGCTGAACAATACCAAAATGCAGACAGAAACAATAGTTGAATTAAACAAGCTTTTCAGTCCCCACTTGAAAGCAAGAGCTACCATCAGAACAGACCTGAAGAAAATGTTTAGAAACATTAGTTGTTAATCCTGAACACGTGTGGATAGATACCAATAAGTACTGACATAAAGAAATGTAGGCCTTAATCATGGAATGTTTTCAAAGCAACATGCTTGCATATCCCAGTTAATTAGAGGTATGCAGAATACTGGTAATTCATAGGAACTACCTTCTAATTATTGTTGGGTCAGTTACCTCCTGCTAATGCTACGGCCCCTTCCCCACAACGTACACATTGGGAGCAGCCTGATCCCCAGACTCCTGATGCAAGTAAAAAACAAGAGCAGTTTAATTGTTTCTTATGCCTCAGACATGCCATGCATGCCTAACAAAAGACATTTGTCATAGCAGGCTTTCACCAGGTTGATTTTGTTAGCCTGCAGGATGTTGTTCCTTCCAACTATTTGGACAAATAGAAGTCGTTATGACTTTTTCATTGACAAGGGTAACCAAAGTAACGGTAATTACTCAAACTCACATAGATCTTGAACATGTAAAATAGAAAAGTGAGAGATCTTTATTTTTTTGTATTTATTTTTTGCACTTCACTGAGCATTTTGGCAAGATATTCTTTATATATCAATAGTACCGTCGTGCAATAAGACATTAAGGGCTTTGGGTTGATAAACAGAGAAGGTGATGGGAATATATGAATGATATATATTGAAAAGCATACATACTTTTATCATTAACACAGACTTACAGAGACAGATTGTGTGATGATACATTAGTTAATGTGATGATTGTGTGATGAGGTGTTCCTTCATGCCAATTTTAAATAATGTTAACAGCGGAGTTGAGTAAATTTAATTCCAGTTGAATGGTTCCAGTAGTTGAAATAATCGAAATCTGGATGCAGGAGATGGTGATTTAGGTGTAGCTTGGAGGTTTTTAATTGAAAAATAGCTACTCATGACTACATTGACTAATGTATCATCACACTAATCTGTCTCTGTATGTCTGTATATGTGATAAACTCATGATTTCTGAGAGGTAGTTTGGGGAGGAGTAGTTAAAGGTTTTCAACTTTAGGATTAGTAACTGGTGCATAACTCTCTTTTTAGTTGACAGTCTGCTTGGTGATAGAAATGTGATGCAAGATGGGTTGAGGACAGGCTTATGAAAAAGAGCAAAGCTTTAGTTTCTATCCTATTTCCAAGTGTGGTTATCTAACATAAAAACAAACTAAGACAAATCTCTGTTAGAAGGAGAAGAATGCATGTGGCCTGATTTAGATTTTGACTGGCAGTAAATCCATCTGTAACATTGACAGATTTTGTATTTTTTTGTATAAGAAGTTTTTATAGTGCATTCAAGGATGAGAGGTAGCTAAATGCTTTACATAGCACTGGAAACCCCAGTCAGGTCAATTCTTTATTCAGTCAATATTGCCCATAAAAGCACCAAGATAAAATTACAAAATGCATGTATTAATGAAATTTAATACATATTTATGTGATAACCATGTGTAAACATCATCATTATCGGGGCGACATTTTCGCCCCAAAACCAATGGCACAGCTGAAACTGCTGCTGCACTTTTTCTTTCTCGCATCTTTTTTTCTTGTTTTCAATGTACTCCTTTTATTCCAATTGTTCATCCCAATCTTTCATTATAAAACTGTTTAAATCCGCATGCAAGGTAATGCAATTTTCACAAGTCTCTCATGTTTAAGATGTGCCCATCCGGACCTCTCTTCGAAAACACGTACAGACGCAAAGTTCATCAGAAAGCAGTTTATTGAAACCCAATGCATTTCGGGCTACTGGGGCCCTTCGTCAGGGGTAACTGAAAATAACCATAAAACAAACATTATTGTTACATTAGACAGTGTGTGTACATAGTCTCTCTCAACAAAAACGAAAGTTTACAACACATTTCTCTAAAAAATATCTCTTGTGAAAAATCATATTATGCGCCACAGTGCAACCAAAAATAACCTCCTGAAACCTCTGGCAGAATTCGGTCCCTTCACTTTGTTGCTATTTTAACTCAATATACACTCAATCGGTGACATCCCTATCAACTCCATCCGCCGTGTATCTCCTCTTTTTCTTTCCCCCACTACCTGCATATCCCGTCTTCAACCACCATGTCACTCTTCACTTTCTTCCAACCACTATCTACGAGTCCCACCCATCACATCCTTCCTTGTCTACACATCAATTACTGCCGTTTGTATTCACCTCAATTCCTCATCACCCATCTGCTCCCGCCCATAAATACCAACATACCGTTAAGTTGTGTGCAAAAGACGCATAATAAAACTCGGATAAAAGCAGAAATAACAAAGACAATATAAAAAGCCTGACCAACAAATAACTGACATTAAAATCGGTCCGCTATGCTTTCAAAAACTAATCCGGGCCAACTAAACACATATTTCGCTTTGAACTGATAAAAAAACCATAGTCAGTAAATAACTTTTTCCTTAGTTCAGTGGCTCCGCAAAAAGAATTGCAATCCCAGAACACACCAATGGTGACGAAAGTAGTTGTAGGAATAACAGGGCAGGTCTTACTTGGGCAAAGTGATTATTTCTTACTAGGGGGAGTGTAAATGTATTGCTCAAAATACAATAAAAGTCACAAAAGACTATATAGTGCATCAAATTCTGTTCTGGAAAATGATCACCAGGACAAGGTTTAAGGTCTCCTTGTTTACAAAAACCTTTGGGAGTAACTAAAAAGCAATGAATGGTATTAAACCTAAACACTTGTCAGTTAGGAGTGATGAAAGGTTTTACTAATAATCCACAGGTAGGGTTCTCCCTTTGGACAGGTTTTCTATAAAATATGCTGTTTTACAGTTGGCTTAACAAGTTCCCTCCCCTCTTTCATTTTGCCACTTATCCAGGAGCATGTTTTTTATAACTGCTATTTCCCTGGGTCATAAAGGTCTAGGTTTGATAAATAGATCCATACAGTGCATACTCGACAGAGTTTCTTTAGCATACCTTAACCACGGGATATACAAAGCCCGCTCAAGTGCTCTGCAATACTCAATAACTAACTGATTTAAAACGAGGACAGGTCTAGGCTAAATTCTCAACCAACGAGTAACGAGTGTCAGCGCGATATGGTCAGAGATATATCCCAAACCAGCCTCCTCGTGTAGCATGAATGAGGGAGTTCTGGCGGGAACAGCAAGCGGATGATGCCAAAAGTAGTTTTTGACCATTTGAAGCTCTCCCCTGTCTTTATACCCCCATGCATCACTCCTATAAGTCGTCATTGGAATACACTTTTCTCGAAATACCTTTAATAAAGCAGGTATCGGTTTGGCCCCAAGTCTAGGAGCAAAATCCATGGTAGCACCCAGCGCCCTCATTAAAGTGTTCTTTTTCAGGGATTTTTGAGCAACCCAAGAACTTCTACTATCAAACAAAACCCCAAATAAGGGAAGTTTGGAACCTTTGTAAGTTCAACCCTATTGCCAAAGAACTTTTGCCCACCAGCCTTCCGACATCGAATCGTCATGGTATTTGATTTAGTAAAATTGGTGGACAAATCTAGGGATTCCATAAAATCAATAAAGGCATTTAACAAATGTTGGGAGACCCATGGCAGTCCGTGCAAACAGGACTGCATCGTCTGCATATAATAGGGCGGGATTAATTTAGACTGCACCCTAGGAATATCCCTGCTGGCAACTGTCAGAGAGTCCCCGAGATTGTCAATATATTGGGTAAAAAGCAGGGGAGCCAAGATGCACCCCGCCTTACCCCTCTCTGAACCCTCCAGGAGGCAGTCAGGCTGCCATTCTCGTTGTATCTGGCGAAGGCTGAAAGAGTAGAATGAAAACTATGTAAAAATGCCAAACTCTCAACCTCCATACCTAGGTCCAGAAGAATGTGCCATAGTTTGGATCGATTAACTTGGTCAAACGCAGAGGTTAGGTCCATGAATGCCATATGTAGGCAAACCCTACTTGGTTACAGTATATTTGGCCACTATCAGTCGCAGATTAACACACTGATTCAATTCAATGTCCCTCTTCCCTGCATAAAGCCATATGGTAAATCTGATATTACATTGGAATTATCAAGCAAAGAGGTTAAACGCTCCAGGACAACTTTCCCTATTATTTTGGTGGCCAATTCTAAGAGGGTAATAAAGCAATCGTAGGTCGATTCGTCCCTTACCCTTTTTTTTTTTAAATAGGGAGAATTATTGCACTAGTCCAGGAAGAGGGGAAACTACACTTGCATGCTGCATTGAAAACACGAGTCAAAATATTGGCCCAGGTCTTATGATCTGGTTTTTAAAGGTCCGGGGGAACACCATCTGTCCCTGGCGCCTTACCCCCTGCTGCGGCCAGGATAGCTTTCCCCACCTCCTCAATGGTGGAAATCAGGGGTGGGGTATCTTTTTCCTGGAACCCAAGGGGTATCGGGTCCTACCAGGTCCTTCCCCCTGTATATTCCCTCAAAATGGGTTACCCATCTGGCGGGGGCAATAATACAGTCCAGTCTGCTATTTACTAGGCCAGTAAAAAAAGGTCTATCAACTATCTCCCAAAATGTGGTACTGTCTGCTAGAACAGAGGCTTGGCATAGGTCCTCCCATGCTTGCTCCTTGATAGCCCTTTTCCTTTGAAACATAGCTATTTTATATGCTTTCCTACAAGCCCTGATATTTTCCTCGTTCCTGGGCTGCTGCTTTAGGGCAGCCATTAAGGCTCTGTGGGTCTTAGAGCAACTGCCATCAAACCACTTTTCCACTTTATTAGCCACAGTTTTAACATGGAGCAGTAGGTTTGTGACAATTTGCCCACTAAGTTTAATAAGGGCCTCAAGGACTTCCCTGTCCTGTGAACCACTATCTAAGCATAGGGCAATATCACCCGAGTTTTGTGTATAGAAATTATTTTTAAAAACCTCAGGTACCACCCTATCCCATTTTAACCTCCTGGCCTGATCCTTAGTACTTAGGATTTTGTTGGAATGGCTCTTATCTGCAATATTATCCAGTCCCAAGTCCCAAGCCAAATCTATCAATGCGGGATTATGGTCACTAAAATGATTCCAACAGTCTCTCAATGTATTGACTCTGGAGCTAGGGGAGCTGATAACATAATAAAATCTATAACTGAGAAACAGCCCCTACCAATAAAAGAGGGGATAATTTTACCCTCACGTGTCTGTAACAATACAAATTGTTAGCTGCCAAAAGCTCTTCAAGCAGATTACCCTGTTCCGTATGTTCAAAGTGGGTAGCCAGTGGAATTACATCTGGTGTACTTTTTACGAGAATAGAGCCTTGCTGGCAAAGATGAACATTAAAATCATCCAGTATTATAAGCTGGTAATGTTCTTTTCTCCGCTTACTGTTCCAAAAAATATTGCAACACAAAAATATGTTCTGTGTCTAAGGCCCGACTAAAAGAATTATAAAAATTAACCACCAACTATGGGGGATTATTTAAAAAAATCAATTCAATAGCCAGCAGGTTTGCTGATTTGCTTTTCATCAGACCCAGAGTACAAGGGATTTTAAGGGAAACAAGGCCACCCTTTGCACTCCCTACTGCTGAAGGAGCCTCACCTTTAAAGACAGAAGAATACCCATCCATAAAAAAAGATCTTTCAGTATCCCACGTTTCCTGTAAGGCCACAATGTGGCTTTCCCTAATCTTTTCCATCGACCTCACATTGTCTCTTTTGGACTTCAGGCCTGCAATATTCCAACACATAACTTTTAAAAGAGGAGGAAGACAGTTTAGACCCAAAAAATTGGGAGGCTTCGTCACAATACCCAACGCGCATGGGGGCCTTGGACTACATGGCAGTGTGTTGAACAGACTCAATCGTTAACATCCAGCCCCAGCAAGGGTCAAACCTATTTTCGAGTGGAACTACAGCCCTAGGTACCTCTCTAAATGACCACCCGGGGCCTGGAGGCAGACCACCCACTGCCAACATAATTATTTTTGTTGATAGGGTAAAAGTACTGGAGGGGAGCAATCCTAATCTTAGTTACTGGATCCTGTATAAGGAACTACTCTGTACAAAGGCTTCTGTGTATCTAGGATGCCTTAAATTAACTATGATACAGTCCCCCTCAATGTTTTTCGGCACGTTGTGACCCACCCATCCCACTCTCCTTGCCATTATGACATATGGAGACAGAAGTGGCCCATTTACTAAGGTGCCGTCACACCAGTGTTTTACCTTATGCATAAGATCTAATGTAGTCTCCCTTGCACCTGACCTAATTGGTGGAACCCCTGTTAAGATGACTACTAAGGGCGCTGGCTCTGGGGGCAAGTGTAAAAATGTAGTATCTTCCGCCTGTGTCACAGGGTGCCCTCCCCTAACAGATATCCTTGTGTAACTCCCACTAGGTTGTATACTTTTGTGAGGTGACATTATAGCTTTGAGAGGTACATAAAGCCCAGTTCCCACCCCCACCACCTGCTGGATTGGAAGTAACATTCTGAGCCCCTGATATGGCACAATTGGTCCTACTGGCTCTGTTGGGAACTTCCCCCAAGCCCATGGGCTCATCAGGCGGCCCACCATGACAATTTGCTACTGTGCCTGTGGCATTGCTTTTGGCCTCAAGGCGCAACACAATGGAGGTCAAAAATTATTACTAAGCAGTGGCTCAAGCATAGGAAACAGCTTATCCACCCTCTGGGCTAAGTCAAGACCAGGACCGAAACCAGAACCTGAGACTGGGAGATTAAGACCCTTGCATTTCGGGGAAGCCCTTTTCCCACCAACCTGTTTCTTTTTAACCGGTGTTTCAATAGGTGGTGTAGTGTCATTATCAAATAAGTCCTCCAGATCCTTCAGATCCACTACGTGAGTTGCAATGGGGAGAGATATTTCCCTCGATGAAGTGCTGGCCATCCCCTTGGTGACTGTTTTGCCAACTGTATTAAATCTGCTTCCAAGGAAAGTCTCCTCTCAGTCAGGGTGATTTCCTTTGAGATGACACTCGCTGCTCTTACCAGAAAAGAGTCTATGGTGGTAATTGTGTCTCCTCTCGACGAATCTGACTTCTGCTTCCTTTTACCCATAGAGGCGCATATAATAAAGGGCGCGTTCCTATAAAAGTCACTAAAGGAAAAAAAAGCCCAACCCCTGTTTAGATAGATTAATAAATAATAACAGCACAGTGGTGTGTGTCTACATGCAAAGGGTAAGTATATACTTATAGTATTTTCAACCCTACACTTCTTAAGCCCCCCAATACTAAATCAATATAGGAAGTTAAACAAAGTCAGAGGGGGCTGAAGAATAAAAAAGTACCTCAATTTAAATAAGCATTCCAAAAAAACCAAGAGGAGTGGCCCAGCCCAGCCTCATCTGGCTGCAGACAGGCCCTCTCTTCGCCCGGGCCACACCCACGCAGTGGGGCTCCCGCAATGTATTTAAATCCTGCAGGTGCGGGAAATGCATTGGCAGCCCTCCTCAGCCACTGCTGCTGGGGCGTGATGTACTGCCCCTCATTGTACCAACAATGAGTCCTGCGCAGTGGGGCTCCTGCAATGTTTTTAAATCCTCCAGGCGCGGGAAATGCGGCTGCAGCCCTCCTCAGCCGCTGCTGGGGCTTGAAGTCCTGCCCTTCATTGTACCAACAATGTGTTGGGGAAATCCATCTTAGTGATGGTGCAAAATCCACTTGATTTAAATGTTTCCGCTATTGCAGCCAGAAATCAGAAAAAACTTTATTTGGTGCAAAATGTATCCATAAACGTACACAATTCAGGTTAAAAACAAGGTAAGAAAAAATTAATATTTAAATAGGTATATATTGAGCCAGTACACAAGGTGGAGACTTAAATACATTTGGGGCCACAAGCCATACTATATGACTTTGAAAAGTTTGTTTGGAGGTCAGCCATGAATTGAGTAAAGGGGGATACTAGCAAACGCAGAGGTTTCAGAGTGCGAGCCATCAGCACTGCATCATCAGCGTTTAGCAGAGTGGGGAGTAATGCACCATTCACCTTGGGGACATCAGGGGTAATAATGGTTAGATATGGGCTGAGCTTATTAATATAGAGTATGAAAATTAGGGGAGCCAGACACAGTCTTGCCTCTCACCTCGAAGATTTTAATCTCATTGGAAAGTTCACCATTTACTCTAAACCATATTCTGGTGTTCATGTTCTCATGTAGTGAGGCTAGCAAATGTGCTGAGTGCTTCATCCATCCCAAAGAGAGGAGAAGTCTCTCCAAAACCTCGAGCAGTTCACACAGTTAAAAGCCGAAGTCAAGTCCATAAATGCAAGATACAGTGGAGTTTGTTTAGCTATTGTGTACTGGCCTATAACTAGATTTTTTTTTTTTTAAACTTTATTTTCAATTTTGCATAACAATACAATGGCATCGGTAAAACATATGCATGCATGACACTGGGCACAGTAAGGAGTTATATAAGCTAAGGCCGCACCCGTGATGAAAGGGACAACGGGAACGGAAAGGACATGCACAGATCTATCATTGTAAAGGAAGACACCGGGCAAAGCACCAGGTGCCAAGGCGAGTCCCCTCAAAGTCCACCCTGAGATTCCCCTCTATGAGCTGAGCCTCCGGATATGTCTAAGTCTTCCTGCTCCCCGTCAGTGGAACCCTGTGAGAAAGACTCCCTCTCTGCTAATCCGCAGTACACAGGGCTCGCCAAGCTGTTAAGTCATCCTGCAGCTTCTCATCTGTCCTGGTGAGTTTCATATGCGCCTCTTCGGCTAGGGACCACTCTCGGACATCCTTAAGCCAAGCATTGAATTCAGGGGCCCTCTGCCCCATCCAGGTTATAGCTACCCTCCGCCTAGCAAGCACCAGCAATAACTAGATTTAAATTAAACTTAATCCTGTGATAAATAACTCCACCTAGTATTTTAACTAATGTATTGATGAGCGAGATAGGGCGATAGCAACTGGGATGAGATCGATCGCCTTTTTAAAAAAAATGGGAGAATGGTTGAAGTAGTCTTAGAAACCCGGTACCAGAGAGTGTGCAAAGTTGTTTAAAAAGTTAGTTAATAACGGTGCCCAGAGCTCAATGTTCCACTTTATCATATCTATAGGGACTCTGTCCCTATAGATATGTTAGCCTTCCCACTAATACTCTGTTGAATAGAATCAACAACTTTAGACAATGAAACCTGTATGTCCTGTTGCTTGCTACCAATCATGCCGGGCTGCGTGGCCATTGCTATGGCGGAATATATTTTGGAAAAATGATCCACCCATACTTCACTTGAGATGTGATAACTAGTCATAGTTACAGTCATGATTAAAGGTTTGCATAGCAGTTACAGCAGACCAGAAGGACTTGCAGTCATTCATAGATGCTGATTGGTCTTACGTATTCCAATGCTGAGTGATGATCTTATTCCATCTCTTTGCAGTACCTGCTTTATACTGCTTACGTAAAGCAGTTACGGTGAGTGGGTCCCTAGGATTAGCTGTAAGGGCCCTATGCAGCTGGCGGTTGGCTATCAGTCAGTCATCATAGGTGCAATATCTATGGGTCTGATTGGTTTTACAAGAGCTTTTTTAATTCGGGCACAAAGGGCATCAAAGGAACAAACTACAAAGTTCTGACCTGCCTCATCGGCCTGGCAACACATAGGCCCTAATTACGAGTCTGATGGTCTGAGGACCACCAGACTCGCGGGGGTGCAGCAATGACGATTGAGCCACTGCTGCACGGGCGGTCCGACCGCCCCATTACGAGTTGGGCAGTCCAACCGCCCCATTACGAGTTGGGCGGTCGGACCGCCCTGGTACTGCCGCCAGGGAATTGCCATTCCTTGGAGGTGATGTGGTGGTCAAGAGGCCGCAATATGCATGGTGGGACTGCTGTGGTCCCGCCAAGCATATTACGAGTTTCTTCTCCGCCGGTGGTGTCATGGAGGTACCTCCTCCATGCACACCGTGGAGGAGAGGAAACAAAGTGCCTCCTACACTTGTGGATGCACACAGGGGGGCATAATATGTGCCCCCCCCTGTGTACATGCACAGCAGTTCCTGCAGGGCATGGACTTTTGAGTCCATGCCCTGCAGGAACCTTGCAATGCGTTCCCATTGCAGTGCCTTTTTCAAAGGCACCGCTGACTTTGAAAGAGCCACTGCCCTGGGACTGCCACCCCACTCTCCAGGCCACTGTAAAGTCGTAATCTGGGGTGCGGCAGTGGCATACCGCTGCCCGCACCGCCAAAACTCTTAATCAGGCCCATAGTCAGCTCTTGGTTGTCCCTTATTAATGTTTTATGGAATTGGACCGGGTTACGGATTTTCCATACCAATCGAAGACTCTCTGGGGATGATTGTAATTTAATAATCCCATCATCAATATCGGATGAAATCCTCAGTGATACAAACAGTGCTGCTTCTATGGGTTTTGATCGCGAACATTTGAGGGAATCATAGCTCCATGCTGTAATAGGTTGATTAGGCTGCTGGAGATAAAAATATAATCAATTATTGATGTGCACCCTCTAAGTAGGCATCCCTTGTTCACTAATACCTTCCCAGTCCATAATATTGTTCAAATCATGGGTTGAAATATATGCCTCCAATCCCTTGCTTCTATGACCTACACACTCTACAATAGGCTCATCATCGTGAGACATAAAATGCTGGGTCAGCCCGGCGTTAAAATCACCTGCCAAACATAGATACACCTGATGCCCCCTAACAGTGGTCTTGCCTACAAGTGACTCGATAAATTCAAACAAAACGAACAACTTCATATTTGGTATATTTACAAAATCATAGTTATAAAAATGAATCATGTATAGACTTAGGTTCCCCGTGATGAGCACAGCCTGAAAATCCTTTCTAGGTGTTTCCAGTGCCTGGCCATGTACACCAATTGACTGATTAATCAAAATAGATAACCCCCCCTGATGCACGTCCACAAACACTGAAGGCTGAAGGTCCCAGGTTTCCTGAAACAGCTGGATATCAGAATTTCTTATAAATAGCTGCTAGCCAGGAAGGTATGCCTTGGTGAAGGGCAGCTACATTCAAACTCAATTTTTTTAGCGGGTGTACCGTTGCTTAGAATTTACAATAAATGAAGTGAAGTTAGGCGGCCGGAGAGAAGCCGTAATCTAATTGGGCACTGCCTTATGACTTATGGCCACACGTCCAGCCAGTCTATCAATGTTGGTGAGCTCAGACAGGACTGCAAATCTCTTTTTTTGCCTCCAGGGCTGTCTTAGGTTGTAAATAACTGCACGTGAGGGAGGGCAATGTTGGTTTACAAAAGACGCCCAGAAGGAATATAACTATCCCTGAACTAGGATGCTTGCCCCCAACATATGAGTTAAGTACATTTCTCACACAGGCCGAATATCCAAAATTCATCACAATGCAGTCTCACTCTATGTTTTTACTCGAGGGCTCCACCCAACCAACTCTGTGTATCATTAAAATCTCATTACATTCCATCAAATAAAATCTTTGTGATTACAAAGCCCAGTGTGTTACTCTATTATGCAGTTGATCCCAGGATTCAGACTGATTACAGCTTTAAAGGCGGTACACCAGCTTTTGCAATGAAAATTCCACCAGCTGAATGTCATCTAATAAGTGAAAACACAGCAAGGCCTCTTCTAATGAAAAGGTTAACTTTTTTGTACCCCCATCCTTTATCCAAAGGACTTGAATTGGAAGCTTCCTTGCATTAAAGGACACATATCCCATCTACCCCACCTCAGCTCAGGCACAGAATGACATTTTCGCTTTTGTGTTCTAGTAAAGGGATTCAATGCACATCATTTCCTTTGATCAAATTTATGCCAAATACCTGGAAAATGTTGAAAAATATTGTTCTGGCACCTCATGTCCAAAATGGGTACGAGGACGTTCTCCAGACTACATACATTTGATATTTATTCGGTCAGTCAAAAATAACCATAAAAAATCAAACAAATACAGAGAATAGCAATGAAATTAAAACAATATAGAAAAAGATGAAATTCATAGAAAAATACAAACTGAACAAGAAGAATTCATCAGACCTTACTGATAAAAGGAGTAACACAGTTAAAAAAGTTATCTCAATTCATGGTGATTCAAGAAAACAGTACTCAGCAGAATAATTGATCTAAAAAAATCTACTATCTCAATATTATAAATGTGCCCTCTGTCGTATAGCACTTTACCTATAACTTGCTACCACAGAACAGAGATAGGGTGAGGAAAGAGACTGAATAGAAAACATCCTGCACTGCCTTTAATTAACTTGTCCTAAAATGGGCAATAAATAGCGCTTTTTCAATACACTATCAAATTTGCAAAAAAGCAGAAAGTGTATCGTGCTTTGAGTGGCAAGAGAATCACAGGGACACACAGACAAGTTATTAAAATAAGAAACGGGCTCTGGAAAGTCAATTAAAAAGTGTACAGTATTCAATCTCAGTCTTGTTACTAAAATATACGTTTCATGTTCGAGACCCTATTAATGGCTCGGTGCCTGCTGAGGTACATATCGTTTAAAACTGTATATTTTCCAGACTCACTGTGTGTTCTCTCGACATTACATTGGGCCAAAAAGTTTGCCTTTAAAAAATGTATCCTGCTAGAAGCGAGAGTTGAATAAATCTGGTAATTGCAGAATGCGGCTAACTTTTTAAATATATAACAGCCATGAAATCTTTAGTGCTTTATCTAGTTTAATACAATCTGTTAAAACCAACCAGTTATAATTAGTTTCCTTCTTGGTCAATGCCTTTACCCATAGCAAGAGTGGCTGAAGCGCGATTAAGTCACTAATCTAATGAAGCCTCAGTTCTGCGTGGCATAGATAGGTAGCAGTACACAGTGGCACAGCCAGCAGTCTTCTAATTAACCCATTCTCATTCCTCTGTATAGGTAAGTAATCTTTCATGCCCCAAAGTCCAGCACCATAGGAAGCAATTGACCGACAATTTGCATTATACACCATAATCAATTCTTTAAGAGGCTGAATGTCAAATGTAGAAGCAAAACTGAATGTAGCTTCAGTACTGCTTGCAAAAGCTGCTGCTTTAGCCCGACCCAACAGACCCCCCGACTAATTGTCAAATGTAACACCCAAATATGGTAATGATGACACAGTTCTATTTTTTTATTATTGACATTAAAAGATGTACATTTCATCTTATATGATCCATATACCATAACGTGTCTTTTGGTCTGATTTACTGTCAGATCTAAATGTGCCATATAATACAGAATTGATCCAACAAGAGGTGGAGGCCTAATGGAGTACTGGCAAGTAGGACCGCTTCATCGGCATAAAGCAGAGCCGGTACTGGACATGCACCCACACAGGGCAAGTCAGTATTGCAGCTAAGCTAGTGTCTTTCCAGGCCATTTATAAACCGAGTGAATTGAAAAGGTGCTACGATGCATCCCTCGCATTCACCTCTATTTCATGTAAACGCCTGCATAGTCTTTCAGTCAGGTCCATATGTAACACTGGCAGTTACCTCTGAATGGAGTTCCCTGAGGAAATTAACAATATTCCCAAAGTCAAATGCCTAGCCAAGATCCATAAAAGCTAAATATACCCTCCCATTCTTAGCCACACAATATTTATTATTCAGACAATAAAGGTTAAGTCACTGTTCAGTCGTTCCATGGCCAGTACGAAACCCAAACAGAAAGCATATTATTGTCATGTGCCTAAACATCTAAGCGATCTAAAACAAGTCTGCCCATTATTTTAGCAGTGGAATTCAGTGATATCTGACAATGGCACTGGGAGTCCGCTTTACATCCCTTCGTAAAAATATGGACAATAGTCCTGTGGGACTACGTTTTTGGTGGACCAAGGCTCGCAAAGACCTTCAGTGCGTTTGCCAAAGTGCAATATTGTCCTTAGAAAGGTCCACAGGGACCACATCAGGCACCAGGCCCCGGAGCCTTGCCACCAGGGCATCTATTTAATGCACCTACTACATCTTCTAATGCTATATCAAAGGCTGTGAAATGAGCATTGGATTGGTGCAACTGACTATCATGAGTCTCAGCAAATTGAGATCGCCCAGAATAGACCTTGGAAAAGTGTGTTATCCATTTATCATGAGAGATTAGCATATGTAAAGCAGATTTAGGGGAGTCACAACAATAAGGTTGATGAATAACTTGTCAAAAAGATCTGCTATCTTTAAGTGTACTGGCTACTCCTAAAGACTGGCAGGCTTCCTCATGTATAGCTCTTTTGATTAGCTAAAGACATCTTGTATTCCTGCCTGAAGCCACGCTCAGTGTCAGGATCCCTAGGAACAGTTTTTAGAGCAGTCAAAAGATTGTTGTGCACCTTTGTGCAGTGGGAATTATCTAGCAAGTTTCTTTTTGTGTGACCCTGAGGTAATAGTATGAAGATGTCTAACAGCACCACACAATATACCAAAACTATTGATAATATCAGCTGCTTTGCCATCCTCATCCAGACATTTTAAGAACCCAGTTTTGTTGTCACTAATAAGATCAGTAAGGAGTTTATCCTTATAGACAAGATCCTACCTCAGCAACACACCCCTATTTGTTTTAGAAACCAATGGCAGTAGGATTTTTTTGCGTCTGCAACTTAATAGAGGAGCAGCCTAAAGTAATTGTTAGACAATTGTGGTGACTAAAAACATTATCTAAAGCTATGTAGTCCTTTAGCCAGCCCTAAAGATCGATTGAAACAGATAAAATTGATTATGCTAGTGTGACCTCTGCCAGTGAAGGTTAAGCTTATCACTGGTATATACGAGAGAGAACCAAAGCAGAAATGCAAACAAAGCTTTAATAAAAGCAACCTAAGAGCATCTCCATAGAGACTGTGGCAAAAATGTTTGAGCATCACCCACAGGACCTAATAAACCACAAGACACAGTGATTGATAGATGACAATGACGAATATTCAAATCTCCCACCTATGCAAAAGGAAAGGGGCTACTGTGATTATTTATATAGGACTCAAGTTCCCCATGTAGGGAATTAATAATATTGGTGTTATTCTAATTAAAATTGTTATTATAGAATTAATAAAATCTTTGTTGAGCAACAGCGTACCAAAATTAATTGAAAATGGGAAGACATAAGATTGGACCAGACTACCCTACCTGAAAATGAGAGATACTAAAGTGATCAAACCTCTTTTTGGCCTGCCTGAGCTCGCAGGAGTAAAATTAGATGTGAAGCCATCTATGTATTCACAAGACGTAGCCCAGGTTTTTGACATCAAAAGATGTCATAACCATTAATAAAATCAGTCATTCTGGGTTCGATAGCTTGGCAGCCAAACCTGCGATATGCAAGTCAACAGTATGAACTTATTGACCTGTGAGCTATTGCTATGTTAGTTGTGTGGCCCCTGTCCCCAGTGATAAGATCTGGTGGTGTGGGCAGTGGGTAATTCAGATGGACTAGCCCTCTCTATAGTATTAATGATGCCTGATTTCAGACATAAAAAATTGAGCAAAATCATGCATGACATGGTGCACTGCGAACGGCCATTTTGAACAGGATATTGCAATCTAGGCTTTGCAGTCCAGATTAACTCTTTTCATACCATGTTTTCTATTTTTATTTGGTACTTTCTGTCTTGTTTCCCTATCCCTGTATTTCTATTTTTTCTCAGCCTGTTTCCTTTATGTTTTGTTGTTCTCTCTGCCTCCCAGTCATGAAAAAGACAGGCAGCCTGTCCTGCATCTCTTGACGGCTCCACGTGAGGCATAGCCTCATGCAATAATTTATCTGTGGAGGAGGTGGTGGTGCAGATATTTTTGTTGTACAACGCCATCTTCTCATGTTGATGCCAGGCTACAGCCATGCTGAGCGTACACTCGGCTCAGGGTGTAGTATGACCTGCAGCACTGGACTTATTCGCCCCCCGCTGCTGGTAGTGCACCACTGGGCCAGCATGCTTAACCAATAGCAGAACCTGTTCAGAATAGAGCTGGCGATGACAGGTAAGTGATGGTTAACTTTTTTGTTACACTTACATTTATATATATATACAAAATATTTAGATATTAAGTAAGGGTTATCACTGTAAAAAGGGCATAGGATACATGTCTTCTTATATATGAATTAATATACTGTGCCTTTTTCTACAGAGCTAAACCCTTATTTAATTTCTAAATAATTTTGGATATATCCTGATATCCAGATGTATTTTATTGTGTGTACACCAATTAGTTTACATACTTTCTAATATGTTCTTTCTTTACTTATTTCCTCCTTTTTATCTTTCTCTCTCTCTCTCTCTCTATATATATATATATATATATATATATATATTTTTTTTCTTCACTGAAAATAACAAAGGTTACGGGACGTTATAGTTAAGAAATAAAATGTAAAGAGCTTTAGAAATTCACTGAAAAAAACAAAGGTTACAGTGACGTTATGGTAAGGTTCAGATTTTACACGCACAAAACCATAGAAATTCAGCAGTTATAGTTATCTCAAGCAACTATAACTCCTGCCTTAAGGTAATTATAACTCGAGCCCCCGCCATGCACAGTTTTCTCATCAATAATTTCACTGCAAATGTTGCAGTGATATTATCAATGATGTCATAGAAGATGCCATGAGTGATGTAATATGTGGGGTAATTAGCAGTGCATGGTCAGGGCGTGAGTTATAGTTTGGAATGTATGGCAAAGATTGGCTTAATTTGAAGTCACGTAAATGCTCTTCTTGATTAAATCTGTTTTCCAGTGGGAATTTTCATTCCATTGTGGTCCACGTTTTTGAATTTATCCCCGCTGTACTCTATTGTTTTTTGTTCCTAATGTTATTTGCCCAGGTCAAGTGGGGTTATATAGGTGAACCCCCATTTGCAACACAGTGCATTGATGCATTGACTAGGGAAGCATTAATAGTGTCCACACTTAAATCTGGCAAGGCCAAATATTAAGCTCCTTAGGACAATTTGTTATGCAATAAAATAAGGAGTTAGGTTGTTCTATGGTCAATGGCATTAAGATCTCATTTAGTTGAGATCATTATCAGGACAGGTGTGTGAGCACCTAGTATCTATAAGATCTATTAGACAAAAATTGTGGGGTCAGAAAGTAGAACCCCAATTGCCTGCTTAATGTATTCAATTGTTAATTTAAAAGAAAAAACTTGCCTGGGGGTGAGAGTAGTGACAGACCACTTACTGAATTAATTTAGGCAGACACATACAATGATTGCCCATGTGGTATATACACCTGAATTCAAATCAAATATAACTTAAATTCCTAATCAAGCTCAAATTGTGCTGTCTTGGATGATCAAGGGAATTCTTCCTAGGGGACGGGTGGTCCAATAATGTACCAGATGTCCAGTCGGGGAACCTCATTTATTTTAAAACAACTTCATGATGCCCAAGAGTAATGGTGGTCCTGAAGTGAATGAAAAACCAGAGGGTTTTTTTTAGGACAAGGTAGCTCTTTTCAATTAAAGCAGGGGCGTGCTCAAGAGAAATTAAATTGCACTTACGTGGTATGCGATAGTTGTAGTCGTGCTTCTTATATCGGAAACGTAATGAATAGTTTCCTATTTTACTATGCCTCTTTTGAATGTTATCCGAGTTTCTGAAATATATAAAAGACTGATCAGGGTCTTTACGAGCCACGTGATCGGTTCTGTGATTTAACAAAAGAAGGCGCAAGAACTTAGGTGGCGTATCTTCGTCGGCCGAGTGAATCCAGGTGCCGGTCGGTAGCTCCGGTTGACCAAGTGAAGCCTCACTAGTTCAGTGGGAGCTGAAGCTCTTTCTATAGACCGGAAGTGTATGCGCAACTCGTTCTGACAGATGCAGACTAGTGTGCTGACCGCGGTGTGCAGCAAGCATGCGCCTCGGTTGCAGGGGGCAATAATCTCCTGGATATGTTTTATATTTGTTGCAGACATTTCCGTGATTATAGACAGAGTTGAGAATTTGGAAATGTAACCCTTGACCAAGTGATAATGACGGATAGTCAAGGATAATCACTGTTAAATTCCCAAGTTACAATTGAGGCTCCGCTTGTAATATATGCTGCCTGTTATATATAGGGAATTATATTCAATCGTCGGGGCTAAAAGTCCCATGATCGCAATTTGAAAGAGAACAATATTCCTCATAGGTATTAAATAAACAATTATTTAGAAAATTATATGTTTTCTTAGGATTTTCATAAAATCAACATAAAAAACAAAATTATATAGAAAGACCGAACATCAACACATACAAAATTAAAATTGTACAGCAACATTAGATATTTGTAGATATGGTACATGTGACAATTATACTCATGGGGTCATACAGATTAAGCCCAGGATGATTAAGGGCCTAGACTGCTGTGCAGCTATTCACTGATTTGGACAATGAATGGATGAGGAAGGCAAGGAAGAAGGAAACATTTCATAGAATTGCATTCTATTCTTCTTGTGTGTTGAGCCCATTGCTGATCGATTGACATTTGAAAATCCATTTGCATTCCAGTCTGTTAAGTATCATTTGATTGTTGCCACCTCTTGGTTGTGGTTTCAAGACATCGATAACTTGCCACGAGAGATCATTCTCAGAGTGTCCTCTTTCCACAAAATGTTCAACCAGCGGGGATGTGAGTACTTTGCAGTGGATCCTGCTCTTGTGTTTGAGATCCTTGACTTTATCCTCTGCGTAGTTTGACCTATATATTCTAGATTTCATGGACATCGTGTACAGTAAATGACATTACACGAGTTGCAGCATGAAAAAATGCCACATGTTTGTTTTATATTGCCATACTCTAATGTTTTGGTGTTGGTGGTTGAATTACAGGCCAGGCAGTTACCACATTTGTAATGCCCCAGAACTGAGGGAAGCCCTAAAGAGGAATAGATTGTGTTCTCGATATGTTTGGGCTTATGTGCTCTTACCAGATGATCTCTGATATTACGGCTCCTTTTGAAGGAAAATAAGGGCAGTTCAAGTGACATGTCAGTGGTAGTTAAGACATTCCAGTGTTTTTTAGTGCTTCTGGTTAGTTTATTACTAATTGGGCAGAAAGTGGTCACACGTGATTCTAGACAAAGATGTTATGAGTTTGGGTTGTAAGAGTATACAGGAGAGTGACTAGATGTGAAAGGGCATGTTTGAATGGGTATGTAAGTATGTGAGTGAGTGTGTGAGTGCTTTTATGAGTGAGTGAGTGGGTGTGTGAGTGGCTGTATGGGTGAATAAGTGGGTGTGTGAGTAGCTATATGGGAGAGTGTGAGGCTGTGTGAGTGGCTGTATGGGTAAGTGACTGGTTGTAGGAGTAGCTATATGAGTAAGTGGTTGTGTGAGTGGCAGTATGAGTGGCTCTATGGATGAGTGAGTGGGTATGTGATCAGTTGTGTGTGTGTATGAGGGGTTGTATAGGGGTGTGAGTAGCGGCGAGTGCTTGTGTGGATGATGCCATCAGTGATGTCATTTGAGATGTCATCAGTGATGCCATTGACCATGTCATCAGTGATATAATATGTGAGGTCATAAGCAGTACATTGTGGAGGTGTAGGTTATAGCTAGCACAGCTAACTATAACTGCTGAATTTCACTGGTTTTGTATGAGTGAAATTTGAGCCTAAATATAACGTCCCTGTAACTTTGTTTTTTTCAGTGAATTTCTAACTTTTTTTAATGTTGTTTCTTAACTATAATGTCCCTGTAACCTTTGATTTTTAAGTAAATTTCTAAGGTTTCTTTAATTATATTTGCTAAATGTAACTAGTAACCTTTGACAGTGAGTGTGTGAGTGCGCGCATGAGTGTCTCAGTTAGTCTGTGAGTGGGTGTTACAGTGTCTGAGTGGGTCTGTGTGGGTGTGTGAATGTCTGAGTAGGTCTGAGTGTGTGCATAAGTGTCTAAATGGGTCTGTGAGTGGGTGCATAAGTAAGGATGTGAGTGAGTACATGAGTCTCTGAGTGGGTCTGTGAGAGAGTGCATGAGTCTGAGTGAGTCCATGAGTCTCTGAGTGGGTCTTTGACTGGTCCTGTGAGTCTTGAGTAGGTCTGTGAGTGGATGCATGCTTGTCTGAGCATGAGTCTCTGACTGGGTCTGTGAGTGGGTTCATGAGTGTCTTTGAAGGTCTGAGTGGATGGATGAGTCTCTGAGCGAGTGGGTGAGTGAGTGGGTCTGTGAGTGGGTACATAAGTAAGTATGTGAGTGAGTACATGAGTCTGAGTAGGTCTGTGAGTGAGTGCATAGGCTCCGAGTGGGTCTCTGACTGGATGCATGAGTCTGAGTGGATCTGTGAGTAGATGCATGCTTGTCTGAGTGGGTCTGTTTGTCGGTGTGTGAGTCTCTGACTGGGTCTGTGAGTGGGTTCATGAGTGTCTTTGAAGGTCTGTTAGTGGATGGATGAGTCTGGGTGGGTGGGTGGATGAGTGGGTCTGTCAGCGGGTGCGTGACTCTGAGTGGGTATGTGAATGGGAACATGAGTGTCTGAGTGGGTCGGTGAGTGGCTGGATGAGTGTCTGAGTGGGTCTGTGAGAGCATGTTAGAGTCTGAGTGGGTCTGTGAGTGGGTGGGTGCATGAGTGAGTGGATCTGTGAGCGGGTGCATGAGTGTCTCAGTGGGTCTGTGAGTGGATGTGTGAGTCTTTGAGTGGGTCTGTGTGTGGATGCATGTGTGAGTGGGTGTGTGAGTGACTGAGTGGGTCTGTGTGTGTCTCAGTTGGTCTGTGAATGGGTGAATAAGTGAATGAATGGATCTGTGAGTGGGTGCATGAGTCTGGGTGTGTGAATAGGTGCATGAGTGTATGAGTGGGTCTGTCAGTGAGTGTGCGGTAAAAAAGGGGGCACATGGGAGCAGGTCCTTGTGCCAGCTTCCCCTGTGACGGTCCTCCTGTCCATCTTGTCTGCAGTCTGCTACCCTCTGCTGCCTTCGGTTTTGTGCCTCCGCCGCTCATTTTCTGCTCTTTTTTCGACCTCTTCACTCCTTCCCTCTATTTTGCCTCCTTCTGCTCATTCTGCCTGTTATTTTACCTTTTTCTGCTCTCTCCTGACTTTTATTATGACCCTTTCTGCTCGTTTCTGACCTTTATTCTGCCTCTTGCTTCTGGTTTTCACCTCAATTCTGCATTTTTCTGCTCACTTCTGATCTTTTTTTTCCTCTGCTCATTTCTCACCTTTATTTTCCTCTTGCTGCTCGTTTCTGACCTATATTTTGCCTACTTCTGCTCTTTTCCCCGGGATTGCGAGGGGAGCCTCAAGGCCCCACTTGTCCCAGCCGGCTGTCTGCCTCCTGCAGGAGCCGGCATTTCTGCTGCACGGAGGAGCTGCTGGAGCAATCGTTTCCCCTCTGTCCCTGCCCGCATGTCTGCGGCAGAAAGCGGCAAAATAGAGATCAGAAAAGAGCATAAAGAGGCATAATAAAGTCCAGCAATGAGCAGAAAGAGGCAAAATAGAGATCAGAAAAAGGCAAAATAAAGGTCAGAAACGAGCAGAAAGAGGCAAAATAGAAGTCAGAAATTAACAGAAAGAGGCAAAATAAAAGTCAGAAACAAGCAGAAAAAAGGCAGAAGATGAGCAGAGAACGAGCAAAATCTACTCAGGCACTCATGCACCCACTCATAGACCAAATCAGACACCCTCACAGACCCAGTCAGATACTCATGCACCCACTCACACTCTCTCTCACTCACTCACATACCTACTCATAGACTCATGCACCGACTCACACACCCTTTCACAAACCCATTCGGAGGCTCATGCACCCACTCAGACCCACTCACAGATCCACTCAAACACTCATGCACTCTCTTACAGACCCACATAGACACATACCCATCCAATCACAGATCCACTCAGACTCATGCACCCACTCACGGACCCACTCAGATTCTCACACACTCCCTCACAGACCCACTTAGACACTCACACATCTGCTCACAGACCCACTCTGAGACTCACGTACCCACTTACATACACACTCAGACACTCATACACTCACCCAGACACTCATGCACTCACTCACAGACCCAGTCAGACACTCATAAACCCACTCACACACCCAGTGAGACACTAATTCAGGTACACCCAAACCCACTCAGACACTCACGCACTCAGTCAAACACCCACTGAGACACTCACACACTCATTTTCAAAGGCTACAGGTTACAGTTAGGAAATTTAATTTTTAAAAACCTAGGAAATTCACTGAAAAAAAGAAAGGTTACCGGGATGTTATGGTTAGCAAATCGAACTTAAAACACCTTAGAAACCCACTGGGAAAAAAAAGGTTACAGAGATGTTATAGTTAGGCTCACCTTTCACTCGTACAAAATCAGTGAAATTCAGCAGTTATAGTTTTCACAAAAGAATAGAAGGTGCACCAGGAAAAGAAGTCCCAACTATAGCAATGGAGTCCTTTAGGTTTCTTTTATTTGTTATGACATGATATTCAATAAGACATCAGCCAGCGCGTTTCGTTCTTTACAAAAGAACTTCTTCAGGGCAATACAAATGATTGAAAAAGGTCCTATCCAATCCTGAATGTTGCGGGATATAAATAAAATCCCAAACCGTAACCCCCTTGACAGGAGTTTCAGGATAAAAAATCGCCGTTGTAGATGCTCTCAGTTAGTGTCCTCAGTCACATTCATTTAGTAGTGAGGAACAAGTATAACAGAGAATCCCATCCGGATACCTCCAATTCAGAGTTCCAGTTGGTCAAGTCCAGCCCAATAAACAGAGTATTGGTTTCATGGCATCAGGTGGTCCAAGCGAGTACGCTCTGGTGTTTCCCACCTTCAAATTCAGCAGTTATAGTTACCTGACCTAACTGTAAGTTACGCCACCGTAATGCTCTGCTTATGACCTCACATATTACATCACTCATGACATGATCTGTGGCATCACTGATGACATCTCAAATCCCATGTATACCAAGGTACTACATAAGTTAAAATAGTATACGTTCTATACTACTAATGAGTGATACTATTTCTAACATATATTATGTGAGTGGCGGTGTGACTGTGTGTGACTGAGTGCTGGTATGGTGTGTGAGTGGCTGTATGGGTGTATAAGTATGTATGTGAGCAGCTGTGTGAGTGACTGTTGGTGAGTGAGTGGGTGCGTCAGTGACTGTATGGGTGAGTGAGTGGGTGTACGGGTGGACATTTCATCAGACTGCACATAGAAAACATGAATGCAACTTTTCAATTTTCCCTTGCAGTGTAATTTCCAACTCACTCTCCTTTTCAAAAGCACGCTGCAATCTTATTTATATCCTCATATAGTTTCCTTGTGCTGTTATCATGACTGTACTGTTCATTTATCCTTCTTGTCTCAGTTTTCATCTCTCCCATACAGTGCAATTTCTATGCCAGCAAACAGTAAATGAGAATCCACTGTTACATCCTAAGCCCAGTTCCACCTTTCTTTTAGGTTAGGTAACCCCATACCTTCTTTTCACACAGTGGAGGCTGGCGGGTCAGGCTCCATATAATTAAATTCCAACAGCAGTTTCTCTGTGTGGGAGCCCAACACTCTTAATCCGGGCAGCCTCAGCGTTGCGGCGACTGAGCTCCCTGCCTATTATAACCAACAAGCCTCTCCAACAGAAGAAGTATGCCTAATGCCTTGATTTACAGAAATGGAAAGTACTTTATTTGACATCTTAACACTGGGGCCAGCGGCTATTAAACCTGGCACGTTTCGGATCCTGTAATGAGCCTTAATCATAGGTTAACAATCCTCCTGATTTTAAAGTGACCACGTGTTGAATCAGCGTATTGCAGACGACTTCGATATGCCGTGGTCTTAAAGTCACAACTTCATCAGACTGCACATAGAAAACATTAATGCAACTTTTCAATTTTCACTTGCAGTGTCATTTCTAATTCACTCTCCTTTTCAAAAGCACACTGCAGTCTTATTCGTATGCTCATATCATTTCCTTGCGCTGTTATCATGACTGTACTGTTCATTTATCCTTCTTGTCTCCGTTTTCATCTGTCCCATACAGAGCTATTTCCATGCCAGCAAAAGAATAGTGGATCTAGACTTAGGATGAAAATGTGGATTACCTTTTACTGTTTGCTGGCATGGAAGTAGCTATAATTTTATTGTAGAATTGTAGAGCTGGGAATTATTATGATGGTGCCTGGTACTGGTGAGTCATGTTTTCTACTCTTCTATGAATTTACAATAATTATTCTCACCTCTTTCCTTTCTTATACAGCATGGCCCCCTTTATTTTCCTTTTTTGTATTTTATCTAATTTCTCCTTTTATCTATTTTAATGTATGTAAATTCTGCAGACATCCTTGTGTTTCCTTTCACATTTCCTTGTGTTTCCTCGGCCTGTTTCCTCCTGCCTCCTTTGGTTTTTCCCATTTTCCTCATTTTTTCTCCGTTGGCAACAACAACCCCCTTTTCCGTCTTTTAGGTTTCTCCTTTCCCTTCTCTACTTGCCTTTCCCTTGATCATTTTCCTAATCATTTCTTAGCCATTTCTCTCTTTATTAAAACCTTTTATTGCATTTTATGATTTGATTTTTAAAATTTAGAAGTAAACCTTTCAAAGTGATAATTTGGCTAGCGAAAATGTCATATTTGGTTGGTATTTTTTCACTTGTGCAAATAGTGCAGTTGGTAGTTTAAGTGCCTTTGACTTTTATTTTTTCTACAGCCTGCCTAGGTGTACTTGGAGAAGTAGGGCAAGCAGAAACAGGGCCAGGAGGGTCACAAGGAACAAGTGGTTGCTTGGGTGAGTGATAAGTCAAGTTCCTTTTTACATGACAACTACTGCGCTTGTTAAGGTATTCCTTCCTTGCCTCTAGCCCGATTCCCAATTCTTTTTAAGATGCTCCTCTTACTATGCCTCTGTGTCTGCTTCTCAGCCATTTATATTACTGGGTAGAAGAGGTGTGCTACCTGCCCATACTTTCCAGGAACAATATTTGTTGTAAGGACAAGGCATTAGAAGGGAGTGTGTAGTCTGGGTTGTGATGCAGGAACCAGGAAGGGTCACTGGAATTATTGCTATAATGTGCCAATAGTTGTCTAAAAATCATTGGGCTAGAATTTCTCAATTATGTTGCATGAGAAAGTCAGATTAATTGTGCTGCATAAATTTAACGCACCACTTTAAACTGTGACAATATAATTTTGCAGTTTCCTAATTTTTTAACACATTAAGTGTCAATGGAAAATGTGACCCCTGATTCGATTTTTAAAATGTTTTCCAACCATTTGAGCAATAAGGATTTTTTTTTAAATTATGCATAAGGCTGTGAATGAATTAATGCAAAGTACTGAAAATAGCACATATGTTTGAAAAAAGTCCCAGGGATGCAGAATCACATAATTGCAGTAGCCCTAGAGAACCAGCAGCATTGTGTGACCGAGGTCGCAAGCGTACTAACAGTGGATACTACAATTCTTGTTTTTTTCTTCTTTCCTTAGACCTTCCTACTGTTCCTGTCAGAAACCGGGAGGAGGAGGAAGACCATTAGTTAAAGGCCCAGCGGGAGATAACTGCTCAACTGAGCCTGAAGAAATTCCAGGCAGTTTAGGCAGCCTTCCCTTGGCTGGAGGATTTTGAGGAGGAGTGGGAAGCTGCAGTGGCAGCTCCCTCAAGCTACCTGCTGGAAGCAACAAGTCATCGGAGCCATCACACTCCCACAGCAGTCATGCCCTTCACCCTACAACCACAGAAGTACTCCAAAAATCCATAGCGAGCACAGAGACCCCAGTCAAGGGTCAAAAAATATGCTAGAGAGGATGGCAAGTCTTTTGGAGTATTTTATTTGGGAATGGGGTGGGTCTGTTGTAGGTGATGAGTGTTGGAGCAGTTGGGAAAGTGGTAGTTTTAGTATAGTTTTGTGTTTGCTTATGGTTCAGAGAGGGTGTGGGTCTTTTGTAGGTGTGATCAGTTGGTGAAGGGATAGTGTAGTTTTGTGTTTGTTTAAGTTTAGCGAGGTGGGTAGGTATGTTATAGGTGGTGTGGTGGTTGGGTTGATTTTTATAAATAAATATTTTTTGTGTTATACCTAACTGTGTCTTCTTTTATTAGATTCGTTATTGCTTTACTGTTTATTCAATAGCATCCCCAGTAAACCAGGGAGCTTCACCTGTCTAACAACAGTAGCTAAACCCCAAACCTGGCCCATCACAATGAACAAATAAGGTCCATCCATCGTCCTCTCTCTATCTGAACTCCCTTAACAGGCTACCTCAATGCAGGCCTCCACCCTCCCGCAACCAGTGTTGTAAAACTGACCATGCCGAAGCTGTGTACCCACCTTCATAAGTTGATTTCACTTGAACTCCCTCCCATCAGTAATAGCTGTGTACTGCCCTCCCATCTGCAATCACCCCTGAGGAGTAATGCCCTTAGAACAGATGTTTAATCTCATCCATTAAACTTCTGTCCTCAAACCCAAACCTCATCCCAAACCCTCATCTGAGATGGAATGTTTGCCATCTCCCCCAATACCTGTGATTAGTTGACGCAGATGTTTTCCACATGGAACTAACTGTAGTGGCCCACATGGAAAATATCCAGCAAACAAGGTTTTATTTTGAGTGGGGCAAGTGAACCAGGGAAAGGATTCTGCAAAATTAAAGACACAGTCCCTGGAAAATCCAAGACAGAGTCCAGCATAAAGCAACACATTGTAGAGTGATTTACTAAATCACATGTTTTCAATCATTTTTCCAATAGAAATACAGTTCATATTTTAGGTATAACAAAAAAGTTATATATAATATAATCCTTACTTTGTCTTTAATTTATATGAGTACAAGTCTGGATTCTCTGTGGTCTAGAGATTATAGAAAATCTATGCACTACCTAACTTTATCCAAATATTCAGTATTATAGTTTATTCTCAGCACCAACATGTCCCTTGGGAGGGCAGAGGATGTTGTTGTGCATGACTATCTGTAATAATTTACAGTTCCTAACTCCACATCTGCACTGCCCAAGTGTGAGAATGTTGATGGTAGAAATAGTTTACAGCACAATCAATCTCACCACTAGGGAAAGAGGATTAGGGTGTTAATCAGTGGATTCATGGGGGGGAATTAGAAAAAATGTGAGATAGAGACCGTCACCATTCTACCGGCACTGCACATATTTCATGGAAGGAAGGTGTAAGTTAAGTTAACCTTTTCAAGTAGCCTTAGCAGCCTATGCACTCCTATGCTAGATACCTAGGCTGGTATGCATTATATAGAGTACACACACAGTCCTAAAACATTTATAATGAGAAAATAGCATTGATACTGAATAAAATAAATGGTGCAACAGCATTCTGGCATTGCCTGTTCTGGGCCAGCACTGCACCACAGAGTAGGAGCACCATGATGGTTCCTTGTAGAAGAGAAGACATGTTGGATGAGAAAAGAAAAAGACAGTGTTTGAGAGTTGAGGTAAACTTCATGTGGGAAGACTGAGTGAGGAGCATAAGCTGACATTGCATTTACTAAAAGTCATTATTGTGCTAACACAGACAACTAGCTGCATGTGCCTTGAATGATTGACTAGCTAAACAATAGAACTAGTCAGGTTTAGCTATGCACATCACTTGCTCAATTATTACTTAGGAGTTGCCACTTCAAGTACTACTCAGCATTCATTAGTAAATTAATCGCCTCCAGTTGATAGGTGTATTTCTCTTCAAGTCTTTTCCAACAGAAGTAGATAGAGATCGGCCCTTCTCCTATAGGTTGACGGTACATGCAGATTTTCTTTCTTCCAAAAAGAGAGAGAGATCTGGTGAACAAAAAAAGGAAAAGTGACTGACTTAAAAATACCAAGTTTACCTTAGCCCCTCCCCTCTGTCACATGAATTATTTGGCATTAATTAATTATTTTAAATCACCCATTCTACATGTGGTAGCTGTCTATGCTTCACCGTTGTGAAGTAACAAACATAAGCAGTACAGTCTTGTGAATGTTTACTAACAGCCTATCATGGGAATTAAAAGTGAAAAGTTAGGTATAGAAGGCATCTTGTTCTTTCAGGGAATGGAGGCTTCTGTTGCAGACTTAGATGTAGCTGCTTATTTCAAAGTCCACGATCGACCCTAAGGTTAAATTAGTTTTCTTTCATTGTTACCACTTAGTCGCCAAGCAGAATGGCTGTGTCCTCCTTGAATATCTATCTGCTCTTCTCCCTTCAGTTCATTTTAGATTATTTACATGTGTTGCCAACGCAAATATTAAAAAAAAATATCTTTTTTTACAGCACACATTTCTATTATGTTATTCATGTATTACTTTCTTGTCAAGAATGTAGAGTTGATCTTTATATTCAGGGAAATCGTCTGAAAGATGATCACGCCCCACACTTGGGATGTTTGAAAAATCACTATCCACTACTGTTGTGTCTTTTGGAGCCTGATAATTTTTGACAATGAAATGTTTATTCATTGAGATCATCATCAGTACTTCCACGTTTCAAGATGAGACACTGGTCCTTCTGCCCTTGCCAATTGTACAAGCTGAATTGAAAACCCACTCAGAGGATATACTGGCTACAGTACATGTTAGATAGTTTATTTCCAGCTAGTTGAGGACAGGCCTCTGTTGCTTTTCCCCATGTCAAAAGATCAATGTCTCTTGATCGAAGTAGAATTCTCTTTTGTCATCCAACTACTTTGTACCATTTTCTCTATTGGTATTGTTGTTTGCCTTTGCTGTTTGAGTTTTCTGTGTCTGTGTTCTTGATGTAAGTCCTAAAATTGCCATACACCAACATATAGCAGAGGTTGGTTAGTGTTGTTGATTTAGTTGGTGGTGTGTCTTGGAATGGCGATTGTTTTACCAGTGGTGAGTTCTGCTGCTGTAGTTGCAACATGCTTCTGGTCTTAGAGCCACCACCGTGCTCTCTAGAGGTTCGTGAAGATAGCACATCAGTTCTTCTTTGCCCTCGAAAATGCATTCTTTCATTTTCCAGTTAATTCACTTTCTTGGTGATCTAGTTCCAATCCAGTATAGTGATACAGTTGTACTCTTCAGAGGACGCAATGTGTTGTTGCAGTCTCAGATCTGTATCCAGACGAAAGATTTAGCTGTTGACCAATTGAGCTACTTCTTCAATGACATTGGTATAAAATTCTGCCACCTCACGCAAATTTCCTGGCAGGAAGTGCAACAATGGGATGGCTTCGCTCATGGTAAAATCATTTTTGCTGGTTTCTTGTGTCTCAATCTCAAAAGGTACTAGCATTTACTTCAGGCAATATTAGCTACCCTTAGGCAGCCTCCATCATCATGGCTTTGGCAGTTGCATCCCCGTCTCCTTCGTAGCACAGAATCATTGATAGACCTATATTGCTCCAGTAGACGTTGCAGCAGGTAGAATGTGGAGTTCCAATGGATTAGCACCTTCTTCATGCGCACTTTTATGGGGCCTCTAGTAGCACAATGAATGATCCTTTATTGCTTCTAGGCTTTCAAGGAATGGCTTAAATGTGTGCAAATCTTGTGATAGGTGACCAGTATGTTTTTGACTGCATTTTTGAAGAAGTCCTGCATAATTAGGTTCATGCAACAAGCTAATCATGGCACTCTGAAGTATCCTCCCTCTTCCATGATTTTGATAACATTACTGCCATTGTCAGTTTTAGAACATCCAGTGCCTTTCGTCGAAGCCATTCATAGACTGGTATCGAATATTTTCAGGGTACTGGCAACAATGTTGGCTTTCCCCTTGCAGAGCATTGCTTTTGCATGTCTTGAAAAGCATCAGCAATGATGACGTCCGAGGGTTCCCTTTGCTTGACCCCTTGAAGGAAACCCAGAGTGTAGTGGTGCACATGTAGTCTGAAGCTTGGCAGCTAGTCCACCTGTCTCCAGTGCGATTGATAGACTTCATGGTGTTCTACTTCATTGCAGCAGCTACCCATACCAGGATGAGGTGGTGAATCTTTAGCACAGTAACAGTTGAAACAAATCTGCTTTGGAACCTTTCATTACGGACAGAAGGGTGCCTCAAATTACAGAAACCCATCTCCTTCAAATAAAGAAAAAGTGAGGAGGTCATTTTGACCAGTTTAACATTATATAAATGGACCAGATCATGTGTTTAGTGTTATGGGGACTCCATGCTTAACATAGTCGGTATAGCGAATTGTTGTGTTTAATTTTTGTATGTGACCTCAAGTGACTTTCATGGAGGTAGGCTGTTTTGATTCTTTGGGGTGACCTTGGCAAAATTATTTTGTTTGTGGTAAGCAGAGGTTGCTATAGTATACGCTGCAAGGAATAGGGCTGCTTCTTGTGAAAACTAAATCTTCATCCTAAGTATCTCCTATCTATTCAGGTACCTCACTCTCAGCAGCAAACAGTATTTTTTAGGTGCTGATCCCACAGGATTGGATGATGTTTTTTCATATGGGCCTGTTAGCCCCTGGTACCATGATGTTCACTTGGCTACCCACAGTGCACTAATCCGCTGCAAACTGCAGTCTGCAATATGGTCCTCATTCGTCCTAAATGCAAAAAAGTCTTTAAAGAAGAGAGCTTCCTTCTGGAGCCAAAGCCAGGAGAGATGGTGCTAGGCTGTGTTTGCTCTTCCTTGGGGCGGTCTTCGACTGTGGTTAGGGGGTTGTTGGTGCTGATGTTTGGCTTTTCGAGAAGGTGGAAGCAGGTGGTGGTACAGGAGTAGGATGAATACAAGTTATCTGTGCTTCTTCTGTGCCATTCTTGATATGAACAATCATGGATTTATTTTTTTCGCTGCCAACTAGGCTTTCTGAAACTTTCCTTTTTCCTTCTCTTCCGTGGTGGGACTTTAGGGCCCATGTAATGTCACCTTCATCTGAAGGGGGGGTTCGAAGAAGATGTGGCAGTGATCTTTCCTTTCCTTGTAGGGGATGGTGAAGACAGTGTGTCCAGTGTAAGAATAATTACAACATCCTTTGCGCCGCAAGTTCAAATTCCCGCTCTGCTCCTACCTCAGGAAGTTGAGGTGTAGCAGACTCTTGTTGCTGTTGAGTTTCCTAGGAAGACTCTGTTTTATGGGACAATTCTATTTCAGATTCACTGTTCTCAGCTTTGAATGCAGCATTGATAAACATCTGCTTTGTTTTTTTGGTGGTGGTGGTACAGTTGTCGATCTAGGGGAGATCCTCCTCCCAAAGCCTTGCGGTCCAGAAGAAGGTGCAGCAGATGCGCACATTATACACCTTGGCGGGAAAAGGGATGAGGATTTGATGCTAGTGGTGGCAACAGATTTCTTCTCACTCGCCTCTTTCTATGCAGGATCCTCTTTATCAGAAGCCATCTTCTTCACTTCTTAATAGGCAGCAGCACAAGCAATAGCATTTATCATAGAGGTCTCTGGTCTCCACTAATTCACAGACCTTTCCCCAATCTCATTCTTGTCCACCTGCAGGGAATACAAAAGAAGAAAGACAGGTGAACTTGAGCATTCTAGTCAATTAAATCAAGTTATCATCATAACAATAATAAACTCATGTGTAAAAGAATTGTTTTGTTAGACAGAATGATACTTAAACCAATGTCACTGAAAAGCTACATAATAAATACCTGCTGTCCCTTGAGGTTTCAAGGGACCTTTGTGGGAGTCAAGGGGAGGTTAGAAAAACTTGATTAATTTAAGTAAAAATATTAATAACCATGACACAGAGGACCCAAACCATGTGACAGAATATGTGGAAAAAATCTAAACTGCCTTGTCATTCCAGGGCCTATGTGACCCCTACGGGAGCCCTTGTTAGGCTGGCAGAACGTGATTAAATTAATTAAAAATATCATCTGAGGCACAGAGGCCCCAATCCATTTATCTGAAAGAAACACATAGTGATAGATTCCTTACCTTAGAATATCCCCAGGCGTCAGACTGGATCCGGAAAGTTTTCGTCAGCAGTACCCCTGCGTGTCGGTCGGTGGCGTTGTGCGGCTCCGCGTCCGTCGTTGGCGTCGTGGTCGCCGAGATGACGTCGCGGGCGCTACTTAGACGCCGCCCACGCGCGCTGATGACAGTTCTTTCTTTTTCCGCGCCAGCAAGCGCAGATCCGGGAAGAGCAGGAACCCCCAGTCAATTTTTGACTGACTTTTTGAGGCTTTTTGTCTCTATATTTTCATCGAGTCTTCGACTCCTGGTGCAGTTAGGATGCCCGGTTTTAAGTCCTGTGGGGATTGTCACCGCATGATGTCGGTGACGGACCCGCACTGAGTGTGTCTTTTCTGCCTGGGGCGCGACCACGACCCCAAGTCGTGCCCCGACTGCCGGGCCATGGCGCCGAAGACTTTGCGGGAGCGGTCCTGAAAGTTGCTGGAAAGCCCGGCAGTCGACACCGCGCCATTCGAGATCCCGGTCCCGTGGGAGGTCGAGGGACCGTGCGCGGAGTCATCACCATCGATCTTTGGGATCCAAGTCTTCGCACTCGGGGTCAGGTAAGACGATGCACAAGAAGTCGGAGAAACGCCATCGTTATCCGACTTCCCCTCGCCGGTCGCGCGACGCGGCTGAGGGTGCGGGTGGTGCTTCCCCCGCGGCTCCGGCGGAGCCTACCCAGTCGCCGCCCGACTACCCGTCCTTCCCGGGGTCGTCGGCGACTCCGGCCCAAATACAGGCATTCCTGTCGGCCATGGCTCGCCTCTTTGGGCCGTCGGGTCCCGCTGGTGCGCCTTCGGGCCCCGCAGTCCCGACTGGGTGTCGTCGCCTTTCCTCGCCGGCGGCTCCGGCCCCGGCGTCGCTGTCGGCTCCGGCCTCGGCGCCGCAGGACACCCTAGGATCCAGGCCTGGATCCCGGTCGACGCCGGTTGACCTTGTCACACCTCCACCGACGTCGACTCCACCGGCACCAGTTCTGACGCCGCCCGCTCCTCGGGACGACGTCGACCTCAGTTTCAGCCCCGATGTGGACGCAGCGTCGAGCCGGCATCGATCGATACCGTTCTCGACGTTGCTCGGGGATTTTTATCCCCATGTCCCTGCTCCTTATTTTAGACCTGTTGAACAGCCTGAGGAGCAAGGGGAGGACTGGGAAGGTCTGAGGACCCTCTCGCAGCTGCTTCCGAGTCTGAACAGGACTGGGCTGAGGAAATAGGGGACGCCAGTGGTCTGGATACCTCAATAGACCTTGGCATGCTGTCTCCTCCTACCGTGGCTACGGAGGAGGGTGCTAGTTATGCTGTGGTGTTGCATAGGGCGGCCGAGGCCCTACACCTCGAGCTCCCTACTGTGGCCGTCAGGACTAACCTCCTGACAGAGATGCTTCAGCCAGCAGCTACTTCTGCGGAGCCACTGCTTCCCTACAATGAAGCCCTTTCTGACGTTCTTTTGGGCACTTGGTCCAGGCCCACCACAGGGGCTCCTGTGGATAGGAACGTGGCCCGACGCCATCGCCCGCCTGGCTCCGAGTGACCCCATTTTCCTCTCCCAACATCCCACCCCCGAGAGCTTGGTTGTCCAAGCCTCTGCTTCCCCAACCGCCTTCCCTTCCGCCCCACCGGATAGGGAATCCAAGAAGCTGGATCAGTTTGGGAAGAAGATTTTTTCTTCCACCAGCTCTGCGCTGCGGTCCGTGAACACCGCATGCCTCTTGGGCCGTTATTCCCACTCTGTGGGATACGGTGGCGCAAGAGCTGCCCCAGTGTCCGGAGGAGGCCCGGCCAGCTCTCTCCCAGGCTGTTGCAGAGGGGAGAGATGCAGCAAAGTTCATGATTCGTTGTGGCCTAGACACCGCCGACTCACTGGGCAGGGCGATTGCAACGACGGTGGCAGTTCGCCGTCACGCCTGGTTGAGGACCACTGGATTTTCGGAGGATGTCCAAAACACCCTTATGGACATGCCCTTTGATGGCCGTCGCCTCTTCGGCGACAAAGCGGACAGCGCGTTGGAGAGGTTTAAGGACTCACGGGCTACGGCAAGTCCTTGGGCCTCTCGGCAGTCCGCCCTCCTCCGCCTTTCGCTTTTCGCTCCTTTCGTGGCACAGGAAGGGGCGCCCCGCAGCGTTCGCAACAGAGCCACAGGCCTGCGCAGCAACAATCCCAGCGCGGACTCAGGTTCCGCCGTGGCGGACCAAGGGGCCAGCGGGCGGGTCAGTCCACCACCACCCCGGCCACCACTGCCTCCAAACCTTCCTAGTCCGACCTTTCAGGCCCATCAAACGCCAGTGGGCGGCAGGCTTCGCCATCACCTCCCCCACTGGCGCACCATCACTTCGGACAGGTGGGTTTTAGAGATAGTCCAGAGGGGCTACTCCCTCCCCTTCGAGACTACCCCTCCAGCTATGCCACCTCAGTAAGCCGCATGTCGGGGGATCACTTGGCGCTTCTTCAGCAGGAAGTTGCGGCCCTCTTGGCCAAGGGGGCCATCGAGCGCGTTCCGACGCCAGAAGTAGGTCGTGGTTGCTATTCCCACTACTTTCTGGTGCCCAAGAAGGACAAAGGCCTGCGTCCTATCTTAGACCTCCGGAACGTCAATCGCTTCCTCTGCAAAGAGAAGTTCAAGATGCTCACTCTGGCTCAGGTCTTGTCTGCTCTCGATCCACAAGACTGGATGGTAGCACTAGACTTGCAGGATGCCTATTTCCACATCCCCGTCCTGCAAGCCCACCGGCGTTACCTACGGTTCACGGTAGGCCACGAGCACTTTCAGTTCACCGTGCTCCCTTTTGGCCTTACCAGCGCCCCTCGGGTGTTCACCAAGGTGATGGCGGTGGTCGCAGCTCATCTGTGCAGATCAGGGGTTTCAGTCTTCCCCCTATCTGGACGACTGGTTGTTGAAGGCGGGCTCGCCCCATGCAGTCGTCTCCCACCTCCAGACTACGGCCGACCTCCTGCACTTGCTGGGGTTCTCCATCAACGTGCCGAAGTCGCACCTGATTCCCTCTCAGAAGCTCCTCTTTATTGGAGCGGTTCTGGACACGGCGCAGTTTCGGGTCTATCCTCCCGAACAGCGAGTCCGGGATATTCAGGCTCTGATTCCCATCTTTCAGCCCTTGTCCCGGGTTTCGGTCAGAGTGACTCTGAGGCTGCTGGGCCTCATGGCCTCCTGCATCCTGCTGATCGATCATGCCAGATGGCATATGCGGGCTCTGCAGTGGGACCTGAAGTTCCAGTGGGCGCAGCATCAGGGGAACCTGTCCGATCACGTCCAGATCTCGGAGGGCACTGCACGTCAGTTGCAGTGGTGGCTCACGAACCGGCATTGGGTCGACGGCAGATCCCTCTCCCTTCCCCAACCGGAGTTTACAGTGGTGACGGATGCGTCCCTCCTGGGTTGGGGTGGCCACATGGGAGAGGCGGAGATCAGAGGCCTCTGGTCTCCGGCGGAGTCCCGGCTCCATATCAACCTTCTGGAGCTTCAGGCGAACCGGCTTGCACTGAAGGCATTCCTTCCCTCTGTCAAGGGGAGAGTAGTGCAGGTGTTCACAGACAACACCACCGCCATGTGGTACTGCAACAAAAAAGGCGGGGTGGGGTCATGGACCCTCTGTCAGGAGGCTCTGCGTCTCTGGACATGGCTGGAACATCAGGGCATGTCCCTGGTGGTTCAACACCTGGCAGGTTCTCTGAACGCCAGGGCGGACGAACTAAGCCGCAGGTGCATGCTCGATCACGAATGGCGTCTTCACTCGGAGGTAGTGCAAGGTCTCTTTCAGCAGTGGGGAGAGCCTTGGTTAGATCTATTCGCCACCGACGAGAACGCGCAATGTCATCAGTTCTGCGCGTTGGAATTTCCAAGGCGGCACTCGCTCGGCGACGCTTTTCGTCGCGAGTGGAGTTGCGGTCTGTTGTACGCCTTTCCGCCTATACCACTTCTTCCCAGAGTGCTGAAGAAGATCAGGCGCGACCTGGCACAAGTCATCCTTGTGGCCCCGGACTGGGCTCGAAGAGTATGGTATCCCGAGCTACTCAGTATGAGCATCGATCCTCCGATCAGACTGCCTCTTCGGGAGGATCTTCTGTCGCAGCAGCAGGGGCGGTCCTCCACCCGAACCTGTCCAGCCTCCACCTCTTTGCGTGGAGATTGAGCGGCGGCAGTTGATTCCTTTCGACTTGCCTCCTGAAGTTTGTGATGTCATTCTGGCAGCCAGGCGTCCCTCTACTAAAGTGGTATACGCCTGCAGGTGGAACAAGTTTGTGGCATGGTGCACAGCAAAGGCTGTGGATCGCCTTTCTGCCCCTCTTTCTGAGGTCCTATTGTTCCTTCTCTCTTTGGCCCGGCAGGGCTCTGCTCTGGGCACTATCAAGGGCTACCTTTCTGCAATTTCAGCCTTTCTCAGGCTACATGATCAGCCCTCTCTTTTCAAGTCCCCTGATGTAAATAGATTTCTCAAAGGCATTACACACCTCTTTCCTCCTATTCCTTTCGTGATGCCTCAGTGGGACTTGAATCTGGTTCTTACATACTTGATGTGCGCTCCCTTTGAGCCTCTTCACAACTGTCCTCTTCGTCTCTTGACATTGAAGACTTCCTTCCTGGTGGCCATCACCTCCGCTAGGCGGGTGAGTGAGCTCCAGGCTCTTTCTTGTAAGCCTCCTTTCCTTTCAGTCCATCCGGACAAAGTGGTGCTCAGGCCCCGTCCTTCCTTTTTGCCAAAAGTGGTTACTGCCTTTCACATTGGGCAGACTATTACCTTGCCCACCTTCTTTCCGCCTCCTTCCAGAGAGGATGAGAGGCTCCACCGTCTGGACCCAAAACGTGCGCTCTCATTTTATCTCAACCGCACACAGCAGTTCCGGGTGGATGGCCAGCTCTTTGTTGGCTACGTTGGCACCAAGAAAGGTCGGGCGGTACACAAGAGAACTATCTCCCGCTGGGTTGTCTTGTGTATCAAAGTCTGTTACTCTTTGGCTAAAAAAGAACCTCCGGTGGGGCTGCGTGCTCACTCCACCAGAGCTACTGCAACCACTACTGCATTGGGACGCGGTGTCCCCCTGCAAGACATCTGTCAGGCAGCCACGTGGGCCTCGCTGCACACGTTTACCAAGCATTATTGCCTGGACAGCCAAGTCCGGAGAGACGGCTTCTTCGGCCGTTCTGTTCTCCGCGACTTTCTGGTGTGATCTTAGTTCGCAGACCCACCACCGGGGTTGGTATTGCTGGGGTATCTATTCTAAGGTAAGGAATCTATCACTATGTGTTTCTTTCAGATGAACAAGTTACTTATCTTCTGTAACGATATATCTGTAAGAAACATTAGTAGTGATCGATTCCTTACCGCCCTACCCATCCTCCCCGTTCTGCGAACTGATTTCTAGGGTTAAGGTCATCCTTTTCAGGGCCCTAGTTTCAATGCACCAGTGGTCAGTATCTTGCATGGCTCTGCGTTCCTGGCGCGGAAAGTCGTGCACAGAACTGACGTCAGCGCGCGTGGGCGGCGACTAAGTAGCGCCCGCGACGTCATCTCGGCGAGCACGACGCCAACGACGGACGCGGAGCCGCACGACGCCACCTACCGACGCACAGGGGTACTGCTGACAAAAAGTTTCCGGATCCAGTCTGATGCCTGGGGATATTCTAAGGTAAGGAATCTGTCACTACTAATGTTTCTTACAGATATATCGTTACTGAAGGTAAGTAACTTGTTCGACAGAACATGTGGATACATTTCCAAAAATAGGTAATAAATATCTGGTGTCACTCCAGGGTACATGGAACTACTTTGTCCAGGGAAGGCTAGTAAAAAGTGATTACAGTAATTAAAATGAATAATTATGGTGCAGAGGGCCCAAGCTATGTGACAGAAGATGTGGAAAAAATCTACAAAATGAGAAATAAATACTAGGTGTCCTGGAAGGCCACATGGGACTCGTAGGGGTGTCGGAATGGCTCACAAAAAAACGATTACATTTTTGAAAAGTAATAACCAAGGCCCAGAAGAAGCAACCCATGTGGAAAAACGTGAGAAAAATTACAAATTGTGAAATATATACCTGATGAGAGGCAGGGGGTTCATAAACAGATAAAACTGAAAATAATAACTGTGGCCCACAACTACCAACCCACAAGAAAACTATAGCAACAGAGATAGCTACATAGAAAAATGTAGCAAAAATATGTTAGCTCCTAAATAGCCTTAATATACAGTGCTCCCCAAAGAAGGCTTCTAAATGTGGCATAAAGTAGAAAATAATCACTGGTCAGGCACACACACTTGTTTCACAAAATAGTGGATTGGCACCTGGCAAGAACGGAGGAGGCATTGAGGACAAAAAGAACATGGCTGCCTGCACTGGATCCCATTTCACCAACAAACGCATGCAAAACTGCAGGGAAGGGTTATACAAATAAAAAACCCAAAATGTGCATGGGCTGATACACCATCATAAAGCAGCAACAAAAATGTAAATAATCAACCTAGATAACAGCACAGCGAAATGGGAAAGCAATAGTTTACAATATATTTAAAAAATGTCTTAAACATAAACAGCTCTCGCCACAATTACTCCTGCATAACACTTTTAAATTTGGCACAAGTGCTCATTAATGAATCATCTAATATACACAAATGGTGGGCTACCAAATGGCGAAAAGGATGGCTGAGAATGAAGGAAAATGTCTAGCTATAAAGGCCTAGACTGTTGGAGTAACTCCAGCCACCGACATTCACATTCAGGCAAAAGATAACCTACATTTGGCATGAACTCAAGGCCATCCACAAACCCTTAAAGTAATAAAATAAAAAATGTCTCCAGCAGAACAGTAGTGAGAAGGTAAAAAAATGCATTGCACAACTACATGAATAGTATACAGCAAACTAGGCACTAAACAGTAAAATACAATGGTATAATCACAAATTTGGGGGGAAAAAACAGAAGGAAAAGGAGGATACATATATATCTCCAGGAAGCCAGAATTCCAAAATGTCCTGTGCCCTTAGGAAGGGAATCAAGTAATTAAGAAAGTTCAGTGCAGCACTTATCAAAACGGTTGATTTTTTTTTTTTTAGGGTGGTCAGAAAACGATTTTTTCCTTTTTTAATTTTTTTTATTTCGTTGTTGTCGGACTGCCTAGAGTTTGGGCAATGGGTGCTGGGCAGGCATAAATAGGATTAAGGGACATTGATCCCGTAATCCTATTTATGCCTGCCCAGCTTAATGGGGACAGCTTAATAGTCCTTCAGTAATATTTGTACTTTTCCTTTAATCTTGTTTTTTTAAACAAGTTAATTTGCATTTAGCTATTTGACAATTACATCAGTATGGCCGTAACGCATCACTTCATCTTTTTATCGATCATATGAAAGGTAGTAATAAAGTACAAATCACGCAATGCAATAATTATCTTGTGTATAGATGACACGTTCATGACCCAAGATCTTCTTTAGTATATAGTGACACTTCTTCGTTGATACTCGACTACCCCTCCCAGTGCCGCTGTAGTTCACCCAATAGCCGGAAATATTTACCTGTTTTTGTGGAAAAACCTCTAAGGTATTTATAGGAAACTTCAATGACATACAGTGGTTCATTCCTCGTGCCCATTCACCCAGGATAGGTGGATCCATGGTACACCAGTTCTTTGCGATGTCATGTTATGCAGTTACAAACCCTAAATCTATTGGAGCAAATTTATATCGATATGCAGGTCAGAGGGAATATGTGAAAGGGTCAGTTTCGGATCCACACCCAATTGTCAACTGTTACTTTGTGCAATGTGCGACTCACCCTCTCCCAGACATGTCGAAACTGGGGGCATCATCATCTAGTGTGGCTGAAATCTGTTGGTTGTTTTCAGCAGCTCAGGCATTTGGGTATGTTGATTCTCCTGAAGCATCATAACCTACAGCATGCAACATAGAATTGATGTAGGTATTTAAGTTGGATTATGCAGAACTGGATGGCTATGGAACCCTCCTTTTGGTGCCATCTTGCTGATTTGCCAATTCTAATCAATTAGTGTCCCCATGCCTCTCTCCAATGCCCTTCTGAGAGCGTTGTCTGGGGCATTTATCACCAATGACCTTAACACTGTACATATCTTTTGACGACGCATGTTTCCCATTAACAATGTGGCTTCTAAGGGATTGTAGTCAGGGAGTTCTGTGAGGCCTTTTTTTGTAGGCGTGGAGAGCGTGTCCCAGTTGTAGGAATTTGAACAATTGGTTCTTCTACATGTTATGACTAATCTGGAAGTCTACTCTTTGTGATATCTGCCATTATGTCTCTCAGTTTTGAGATTCTAATTTTGTCCAGCACCCGTAAGCCTTGCAAGGTGCTAACCTGTCTTACTTTATGGCCCAGCAATAGTTTGTTTTTTTGTGAGCTGAACATCCCATCTAAGACTTTGTAGTGTGCGTGTGGCCATTCTTTCATTGCCAGTGGAAGTGCAAAGGGTGCGTGTCACTCACTGCCCACTTGTCTATCCTTGGAGTCAAGCCATTAATTTAGTTTAATTTGGTGTGCGGCACAGTTGTATGCCACTGTGTCCACCACTATATGCCCATTGCACCGATTCCTTCATGATACTGGGATGTGCAGATATGTATGGAGAAGGCCTCTGAGAGTAACCCTCCCTGCCATAAAAGTGTACAGAAGGTGTGTATATCCCAGAAATCTGGGCCACAGGCTGATATTTTCCAGTAGAGGGAGTCAAACAAAGATGGCTTAAGCTCTTTCTGTGGCCCATAGCAAGGAGATCTCCTGCAAATGCACCAGAGGAAGAGGGCCTTGCAAACAGCTGTCTGCAAAGGCTGCCCGCAAGAACTCGCCCGCCACCTGCAGAGACAAGAAGCCTCATAGCTGCTGGTAATGGATCGTGGCTTGCCACAAGATCCGGCACTACTATAAGTCCACTGACCTGCTCATCTGCAGATCCACACTATGTGTCACTCATACTCATGGCAGAAAGAAATGTGGCAAGGTGTGTTGACCTTATTGGACAGGCGGTCTCTCGTTCTCTCCATCTGCCAGTTTAGCACCCCATTTAAGTCTCAGCCTATAGTTAGTCTCCCTAACCTACGATCTGGGTTTTATGCTGTGAGCTAGTTTTCGTTCCATGCAGATGGAAACAGTGGGATGGGGTGTATCTGCTTCCCAGTGATTCCTTGGTTGCTGTGTAGCATCTGTGAGGGTCTCTCCATCAATGCAAAAGGAAGAAAGTTCCTTATCAGTATTGCCACTGCCTGAGATCCCCTTGTGAATTTGGTTTATAGCATTTATAAAAATCTCTGTTGTGCTAGGAAAAGGCATAGCACCCCATGAGGTGAGTTACCTGTAACAGTAGGATGTCTGTGCCATACTGTTTAGCTGTTTTAAATATAATATACATATCTTATTTAGTAAGCTGTTACATTCCAGATTATGATACATGTATCTGAGTGTTAGAAGTCTATGGTTTTACTGGCCATGATAGGTTGTTTACTGCAGTGTTGTGAGATTTATGTGTGATATGAATTATTTTGCATTTGTGCCACTGTCGCGGAGTAATGCTCAACGAGCTGTAACCCTGAACAGAACGCCCTATGCCCCCTATACCCCACCCTACACTTCAAGAACTCAAAGTATCTGTTGAGCAATGCATGTTGTGGTCCTGCCAATGTTGTCAACACGACGTGGAATACCTAAGTTAAACCTAAAACCTTAATAGTGCCATACTGTGCGCCAGGCAGGCACAGTGGTCAGGAGGGCGAGCTCTATAATGATCTCCATGTCCAGTCCAGTGAGCCAACAATTTGCATAACACCATGCCACATAGGCTACCAACTGTTGGGGCCCCACGACTCACTGTTTCACAGGTTTCTGCCATGAACAGAGACAATGTCCAGGTGGGAACCCAACTGGTATTTCTTCTATTTGACAGGGTGTAGCATTCATATACTCTGGCTGGCTATTGTGAGCTACCCTCGTCATGGCCGGGTGAGTTCTTTTTGTTGTCAGATGTCTCAGCAGCTGAGTCAGAATCTGTATTTGGGAACGATTAGGACCCTTTCCATCTTCTTGAGAATGATTCATTCATTGGTGTTACCTCTTTTTGGTCACTTAGTTTAGTCGCTGCCGGTTCTAGTACTACCATAAGGTGGTCTCTATTCCATCAGCTCCCGACGAGCACAAAAGTTGATTGTCTCGACGCACAGCTCATAGCTACAGTTTCACCCGTTTGAAGGATGTTCTTCATTCCTGCACTAATTTAGTGTACTCAGGGAACAGGAGGAGTCTTTTGGATTTGAACATAACGTGCGCTTGTAGTTCAGTTTGTAAAATGCAGCCTCGCTCCTTATAGTTCAATAATCAAGCTCTGATCGGCTGCGGGATTCCCTGGAACTGGTTTCAGTCTCTAGGCTCTCTGGGCCCGACAGATCAGATTTTGGGACCCAAGTCTAAAGCCATTCCAAAAGGAAATTATCCGGCTTTATTCCCTTCATGGCTTCTGGAAAGCCCACCAGACATGTGTTGATCCCACCGGTCCTTCCTCTGCATCTTCCACTCTGTCCACCAAGCTCTTGGTAGAGGAGGATAACTTATTTGCTTGTTTTCAGGTCACAAATGGTTTTTTTCATCTCTGAGATACGACCCTATGCCTTGTGCCCCTCTTTCCACAGTATTTCTCTGGTCTAGCTGCAACAGGATCACATCTTATCCAACTTCCATAATATGTGTTTCAAATCCCTGTTGTGTGCTCTCAGTAGCCAGCAGGATCATCATGGTGTTGGTATGTTGGACTTCCCACTCGCTGGTTTCCTGCCCCTTGACATACTTTGTCTTTGTAAGCTGTTTCCTAGTGGCTGCCGGCTTGGCGAACTTGTCAATTTTGAGTTGCTACGACCCTTGGGCAGTCTTGTCTTTCACCATCTTGGCTATATAGTTCGGCATGGAGTCATCTGTCCAGAGGACTTCACTCCTAATCATCAGTCTATGGTACATACCTGTATCTGTATTGGTGCGTTAGATTGAATTCCAGAGCAGGGACTCACGAGCAGTGCCAACCCAGCTGTGTCTATGCTTAGGATTAGCACTATCTTGTAGGAGTCCCACTTGTTTCAAGGCCTCTGTTGCAGATGCTTCCACAGTGGGTCCTATAAAGAAAAAGGGAGAAAGAGGGGAATTCAGTCTGTGGGGGTGCCACCAGAGAGGTCTTAGGAGTTTTCTGTTGCATACCCTTCTCAGGGGAGTTTTCACCACGAAGTCAATTGCAGCTCTCTACATTTTGAGGGGGACTTGCATGTTTGTTTAAGCGCCATGAGTTAGCAATATTTGGGTGCCCTTCAGCACACCCATGCTGTACCGCCGTGGGCTCGCTTTGCATTATGAGCATCGTCTCCAATTTTTTCTAAGGCATTTTTTGCTGTAGGTGTATCTCCATGTCATCCTCAAAGGAGCTGTGCCCGCAGAGCTTTTTCCCCTTGGGGTGGTGTGGAGGGGGCACACAGCTAAAGATAGTACACTCCACTCAGCACCTGGACCCTGGGTGTCTTGTTCAGAGGTTTGACCATCCACTGGCACCCCTCAGCAGTGGAGGACACGGTCCCGGGGCCTCCCCAACCTGCCGTTCTCATCAGTTGCTGTCCCTAGGGTAAAGATCCCCGATTCTTTGATTTTTCACACCCCACCACTGCAGGTCCAAAATCACCCCACTCACTCAATCTTCCTGCTCGCTCTGCTTTTCCCCACGTCTTCTATAGTCTATACTGCAAGGAGTGAAGCTCTAGTTTGTTGGAAGGCTTTTCCTTTCTTTCCCTTGCAGCCACACAAGTCAGTCCACAATGTTGTGGAAGAGCGGTCTAGGGGGACGTCCTTCCTCATAGGGTATTCTTGCCTAGTCAATTATTCATCTATTCATTAGGACGTTTGCTGGCTTCACAACGTTTTTGATGAAAGTAGTGTAAGCCCTTCTACCAGAAGGGCTGCATAAAAATTACAAATTGGTTACAGTTTTGGAGGTCATGGTTTGGTGGCCATATAGAGTGCGTAGGGACAGCTGCAAGTTACAACTTAAGCGGTGAGACTTTAATACATTTAACTGTGTACATGGTTTTGTGTGGTCAAAAGGAGAGGGGAGTGGAATATGTTTATTGTGATGGAGTAAGATTTTATTGGTTCCATGAGTGAGTCTTGAGGTCTCATTTAACTTGTTATAGCATGTAGCTGGATCACAGGTGATGTGGAAGGGCATTCCAAAGGAAATCTGCAGTAATTAAAATGATCTGAACCACATTTGGGCATATGCACTTTGGTACGTATGTTTTTCTTTATGGATCTCCTTGATCAGTGGGATCTGAATTTGAATACGTTTGGCAAAATGGCAGAGGAGGTGATCACCCAACACTTGCGTCTTCTGCAGTTATGTGTTTGGGTACGTTATTATTTTAGCAACGTTTATGACTTTATCAAAAGAGACAGAGTACTTGGGTAGCCCTACCAGCAAGCTTTTGCAGGATTACAGTTAGCTCATTGTATGTGTTCATTAGGTATTTTTGCCCTTTGAAAGGGTGGTGGTGGTCAGAATCTTCTTACATTGAGGTGTTTCAGATATGGCACAGGAGCACTTGAGGAAATGACAATCCTGGTTAAACCACCCAGCATGCTTTTCTAGTCTGCTCCTCTTGGACTAAGTAACTTGGCACAGAACACAAGTTAACCTTTTCCATTTCCAGTTTTGCATGTTTGAACCTAGTGGCACACAGTGCCATTTGGATATAACAAATTAAAGTGGCATAAGGGATTCAATGTAAAGAAAACAGTGACTGAGGCATTACCAATACCAGTCAGTCATAATAGCTTTATTCGACAAATAGTCATAAAAGCTGAAATGCAATACAAAATTTATGACCAAAATATTATTATTTTTTTTTTTTAAACTTCCCATGAAGATAAAAGTCCATAAAATATTATAAAAACAACAATAAAATTTTTTAAACTCCTCTCAATGTTATATACATTTATACAAAGGAGTCCTTTTACATTAAGACACGAAATTCCATGGACAACTCAACTCCTGCCTTACGCTTACTACCTTTTAGTATTAAAATAAAAAATAAAAGGAGAAACAAACCCCAATTTCATTTAAGCAACTAAAGAAAAAAGTTAGGCATGTAGTACACATTCATTACAATACAGCAATCGCTTTTGATCTAATGACCCATGCCCAACCTAAAAATTTAGCTAAAGATATGGCAAGGGGTAGCCATGTTTCAGTGCGAATTAATCTAAGAGCTACCTCATGTTTTCAGGTACCCAGAGCTCTACAAATTGGTGCCAACCATATACGCCGCGGAACTTTATAGGCGGGACACACAAATAACAAATGGGCCAAAGACTCCAAGTTTACATGACAAATAGGGCAGGAGGTGTCGTCCACTGTATCCCATCTCGCAGTAAATGACTTTATGGGTAATGTGCCCACTCTAAGTTGGAAATAGAGCTTTCTATCGTGAGGCTTCGTTATGGTGTCCCAGTATGGTTCCAGCTTTTGCACTGGTTTTACATCTAGGAATTGGCCCGTTAGTGTCGAAGGATCACTATTCCTAAAGATGTTAACAGACACCCATCCCCAATAGCTTTCCTTCAGCTGTGCTTTAGAGGAAAACGGAGTGTTTTCAGGATTCTCCCATAAAGCGGCCATGCCTATACTTACTAAGATAGATCTAACTTCCTGTAGCCATTTGATTTTCTTATAGCGATCCGCTCTTATTAAATCTTTTAGGCCCTCAACATAAGGTGTCAATTCAGGTGTTGACCAGATTCTCCGCCAATACAACAAAGGGCGTAATCTGGCACTGTCAACCAAAGCCTTCCTGCCTAAATCATAGAGTAATGGCCGTACCGGTGTGCTTTGTGGAAGGTTGGTGATTTTACGTAGAAAACTATTTTCAGCTGTGGTTAGTTTTGAAAGATTTTTAAATCCCCAGAGCTCCGCCCCATATAATACTGCACTAACAACTTTCATATTATAAATGTTCAAAACTGGACTAACTGGTTTTGTAAACGATGCATTAAACTCAGCCAGTAAAGTTCCTGCCAACTGCCGATGTTTCAGTGTGGCCATATCCAGTTGCTTACCCCACCTCATGTCACCCTGCATAATGACCCCAAGATATGTAAAATCTTTTACCTGCTCTAGGGGTCGCTTATTCAACACCATCACTCCTCTATAAGATCTGTGGGGTTAAATGTCATAAACTTTGTTTTGGACACATTTATCTCCAAACCCCGCAGATGGCAAAATTCCTCGAAGAGTGATAGGGCTCGCTGTAAACCGATTGGTGTTTTAGCGATTAACAGCGTATCATCTGCGAACATGAGGATGGGGATTTTCACGCCCGCCAATATAGGAGCATCAGTTGTGTTTGCTTCCAAAAATTTTACAATACCATTGATGAATATAGAAAACAGCGTTGGAGCCATCACACAACCTTGTCTCATCCCTTTTTCCACTCGAAAAGGGGAGGTAACCTGGCCCTGGGTACCCCACCTGATTTTTGCGTGGTTTCCCTCATGGAGTCTAGCTATGAGAGTTAATAGTTCTTGGGGCATCTCCAGATCTTGCATTACTCTCCACAATCTACTACGGGAAACGAGGTCAAAGGCTGACTTTAAATCCACAAAGGCAGCATACAAGCTGCCTTTGCCTAAGACCACCGTTTTCCAGTAGAGCAATGTGAAGCGAAAGGTTTGGTCAATGGTACTTGTGCATGACCGAAAACCTGCCTGGAATGGTGATATGTCCTGCTCATCAATCCAATCTTGGATTTTATTTAGCACAAGGCGTCCCATAATCTTTTGTAATGAGTCAATTAAGCTTATGGGTCTATAATTCCCAGGCAGTGACTTATCCCCCTTTTTAAATATTGGAATTATCTCCGCTCCTTTCCATGAATCTGGTACCGGCATACCTTTAGCAATTTCATTCATTATAATCAAGATATATCGGCTCCATTTTGATTTATTGGAAAGGAATATATCAGCTGGAATCCCATTGGGGCCTGGTGCTTTACCTCCCATTACAGAACCCAAAGCGATGTCAACATCTGCTTCATTAAAAGCTGGACCATCATAGTAAGTATATGGGAACTCAAACGCATCCTTGTCATCTATACTACAAGCGTATTGAGATTGGAAATGCGTTACCCATTGATCTTGGCTTACATGATTTATCGGCCCTACAGGTCGGCCATCTCTACCCCATTTAACTACATCCCAAAATTGTTTAGGATTTTTGCTTTCGCAGAGCACATTTAAGATCCTGCCATCTATTCTCATCCCAAGATTTCTTAGCAGTCTCCTGGACTTTCTTATAAATTTGCCTGGCATACCGCACTTTAGTCAGATCACCATCCTTAATTGCTATCCCCAGGGAACTACGAGCCTCCTTGCAATCCTTGTTAAACCATTTACTTCCTTTTTTGTGTTGATTACCTCGGTTTTTACAGTTTTTATAGAAATAGGTACGAAGTTGTATAAAAAACTCAGCATGAAATCCAGTTACCAACTCGGGAGGTGCCAGGTTGACCAAAAGATCTTCTAATTTTAATATTGCATTATCAACATCTATTGAGATTTTATCTAGGACTTCAGGGTTCTCTATTACATTTACCCATTTCAGGCGCCTCATATCATTCGTGGGAATTAAATCTAGGGATATAATTTCTCTACTAGAGTAAATGGCGTCTTTCTCTACCATTACCTCAAAAACTGCACACAAGGGATTGTGATCGCTCTCTATTCTCTCATTTACCTTCATGTCCCTTAATGCATGTCAAAACTGACAGTTAATCAATAAGTAATCAATGCAGCTAAAACTAGAGCCATTGTTAAAAGTACATGCACCGTCTCTAACTGATTGGGTTCTGCCATTTACAGCCCTTAATCCTTTCTCCATACAGATGGAATTTATCTGAACCACCACATCAGTCCATTTTTTTACTGGAATTAGATCTAATTTAGGAATTCTCCACAAGTCATCTACATCATCAGTAAAATTTGAGTTCCCATTTAGGAGGGGTTCAAAAGTCGCATTAAAATCACCCGCTATTATTACATTTATACCCCTAGAATATTGGTCAAGTAAAGTGTCCAAAACTACTAAAACCTCTGATTTCCTACCCTGTCTCCCTCTTGCATAGATGTTATAGATATCAAGCTTTTCGCGCTCTCCCCACTTCAACCTGAGAGCTAATATATCCTTATTATGGGCCTCGAGGACCTGCACAACAAAGCCAATTTCTTGGCGAACCCAGATTATTAACCCTCCTGAGGGTCGACCTTTTCCACCAGTGATTGCTGGGACACAATAGTTTAAGTAGCCTGCACTGTGGATAGGATCCACCGCCCAGGTTTCCTGGAAAAGGCAGACATCATGTTGTGCAACAAATGTCTGCCAATCTGGAGATACGAAATGGATTTTATCCCAGCTATATTCCATGACAACACAGATAATCCTCCCGGTAAATTTTCACCTGGGCTCTGTGCTATCACGGTGTTCAACAAATTTCCTTGGTGGTCAGCTAGCTCTATATTTCCTTTAGTTGTCAATATATTATCTGAGAGTAAATTACTCATTGTACATTCCACCTCTCTAGAAGGGTAAGAACAAATACTGGATTCTCTATTTGGTGGAATGAAGTCATTGGTACCTAATTCCTTCTGGGGCACGTTCAAGAGTCAATCATTAGATTCTAGGTTTGAGGATCCGCCTAAGAGGGAATCACCTTGCCCTAGAGCGCAGCCCTTATCAGTTACAATGGGGAAACGTCTAAACTGTATTAACGAATGGTCTGGAGAAGACGTGCGAAATTCCAAGGCTAGCAAATTTTCAACTAGATCTTGACCTTTTAGTGTTAACTCAATACAATCTAGCGGGTTTGTTCGGGAAGAGAGTCTACGAGCTCTAAAAATATCTTCTCTAATAACCGAACGACATCCCCTAACGTGGCGGATCCAATGGATTACTTTATTGGTAAGGGAATCTGCGTTTTCAATGCTATTCCTACTAGCGTGTTTGGGGACATTGACCATGTACATTTTTGACGCCTGAGGCAGATTTATACCTAACGGTGTAATAATTTGTTGTCTGCAATTATTTAAAGTATTCCCTGGTCCTGGTATGACAGGGCGCCTAATTTGCATTTGTGATAGATCTGATTTTAGATTAAGTGCTTGAGCGGGACACCCCAATGAAATTGGCTCTATTTCAAGTCTACTTTCTTCCCCCGCATTATAACGGAGCGGAATATTATCCTTACTCCGAGAGAGCTTTGTTATAGTAGCCAGATCCCGTTCCTGACAGTTTGCCTGCTTAAATTGATCAATCTGCCTTACCCTGGGGTTGGGAGTTTCTAGTTGAGCAGGAATCCTTTGTGATAGAAGTTCAACCATAGATGTCAATTCTACTAACTTTGTTCGCATAAATGCCACCTCCGCTCTTAGTTCACGAATAAGAGAAGGTATTCCCTGAAAATCATCGGTGGAATATAAATTCAACCATGAATTTGATGTAGGGGGGGAGCTGCAGGACAGCGACTGGGAATTATTCAAGTGATCATCCACCCTCTCTTCCTCTTGCAGATCTATGAGGGGCGCAAACCTATTACTACAGGCAACTGTTGTTTCCCCTACCTCAAGGTTACCAATCTTTCCTTTCGCTAAAGCTGCTCTTTCTGCCCTCATGGCCATAGATCCCTCAGTGTGGAGTTCTAGAGTACCTCCCCTCATTGGTTTATGAAACATTGCGGGAATTGTTACGTGTTGTCCTGCGCTGGTTTTGTCCGGTTGGGAGGTGCCTACAGCTTGTTCAATACTAGTAGCTTGGGTGGATGTATCATTAACTAAAATGTCCTCACATTCGCTGATCAGCGTATCTATTCTATCTATGGTGCAGTTATTACCTGATGTCTTCTGTTTCAGCGTTTTCCTCACCCTTTTCCCCCTACGTTCTCTACCGCTTTCTCCCCCTCCAAGAGCTCCACTATCCCCGTCCATTGTTTTCCTTTTCCCCATACTCAATCCTTAGTGGATTTGTGACCTCTAAGTCTCGTGATACCTATACAACACTTCACTTCTGGCAATCAAATTGATCAACTTAAGTTCTCCCAGGACCAGCACGTGAGAAAATAACAGCATATAATGCTATATTATTAAATGATATTAGGCTAACAGTAAACCAACACTCTTAAGCAAACCTGGCGTAATGGTACCAATGAGGAATTGTTCTGTCCACAAATGTCCACCACATGAAAAGGGGGTGGCCCTGCCCTGCCTCTTTCTGCCGATGACGGGCAAGGACGGGCCCGCCTTTGGCCCGGGCTTCGCCCGGACGCCGCCCGCGCGCGTCGCGGGTGATGTTGCGCGCTTTTGAGCGCGAATCCGGCTGTTCAGCTCCTCCCCTGGCGAGTGATGGATTATGGGGTTTGGAGTCCCCAGCAGGTAGCAGCAGTGTCCACCATTGTGAGTATTATTTTTAAGCCAAAGTGCCATCAGGGCAGAGCACTTAAGCAGATAGTGCTGGATGCAGGCGTGTTTGTGTTCACTACGATGTTTCACTTCTCATGCATTGCCCCCCCTCCCAACGTTCCCTCCTTTCCCAGAATTCTTTTTGAAAGTCTGGGTATAGTGCCAGATGTTGGACCTACCAATCCCCCACTACCCATCATAGTAAGGGTGTAGCTTATAGCTGGCCACTACTTGTCCTGTCTGAAGGAGGCAGCTTGCAGTCCATGCTGACAGAAGGCAACTCTGAAGCTCAAAAGCTGGACATTGTGACCAGCACTGGAGGTTCGAGTGCCACGGGGGGGGGGCTTAAGAAGCAATGGTAGGAAACATGTTTCTGCCAGTGATTAGATGAATTGGATTTCATAGTGTTGAGCAAGGGTGAAATGCTGATGCTCACAGGCAAGTGTGGGGGGGCTAAAGGAGATCACAACAGGATAGGTATATGCAGGGCATAGAAGGCTATTAGCCGAATTGCTTATGAAAATAATTTACTTGCTTGTTTAAGGGAGCAAAATGTGTACAGAATTGCAAGAGACCCTGGATGGTGTGTCTGCCAATGTTGTAACTGATGAGATGATGTGGTGCAGCCCCTTTGGGTTGGGCTCTGGTGATCCTTGGGCCCTTTTGTCTTCGCATTCCTTGCCCCCTCTCGCACATGGCGTGAGTCCCCCCCCCCTTTTACCTAGTTCCCTGCCTCCACTCTTCTCTCGCAGACAGGGGTCCGGGGGAGGGGGAGCACACAATGGTATCTGCTGCTGTCAATTTTCTTTGTGTTCCCCATGCTTGGTTCCTTGGCTGTTATTAGTTTGCTTAGGTAACATAACCTCAAAACGCTGTGCAGGTGCCGAATTGCGTTGTTATACATCCGATATGCGTGGCTGTGTGTCCAACCTGAAGAGACTGCTGTAGTGGGTCCTCGGTCCCAATAGGTGGATCATTGTTCCATTTGTTTCCTTCTGATTGACGGCTGTATTGGATTGTACTGTTTTACTCTCTTTGGCACTGGCATGTGTACAATGCTGTTGCTGTCACAACGTGTATTATGCAACTGCTGAATAAAAACAAGTTTAAAAAAAAGAATTGCAAGGACATGCATCCTAAGTCCACAATATATGTGATATTGTAGGTGTAAGTGAAGAATATACTCTTGATAGACATGTATGTAGCACATTGAACCCTAATTCTACGACAATGCATAATAATAGGTGTGAATTACTACCAACCTCAATGGTCTTCATTTTATGGCCCTCGGTAGAAGGCAGCTTGGAGTTATCCTTACAGAGATTCAAGCGCAACCACTGTGCTGTCCATCCAGTTAGTTCAGAGGGTGCGTAACCTATTGAGATAGCTCACTGCAATTGCAACATTCCTCTTGATCTGTATAGTATTTAGTTCTGGTATGAAATTAAAGTACTTTCTTTTAAATAAAAGATAAGCACTGGACTGGACAATATGTTAATGTGTCTGTTGGTGGACTGTTGATTTCTGAGCTCTTCTCTCCCACACTACCTCCCTGATAAACCTGTAGCTACTCGCCCTTGCTACCCTGAGAGTCCGGTGCAGGATGCTTTGTACTTGGCCCAGTTTGCGGAGCCATAGTAGGACGGACACCAGTGGCGAACAACCTCAACTACCACCGACGGGGCTCTGTAGCTCCTGTCTGCCCTCTGGCCCCTCTAAGGGGGTCTGACAATGACTCTATAATTCCTCATAAAATTATTATTTTCCTATAGTTAGTTGTACTACGGGTATGTTTTCTCTATTTAATCTATTCTTCAGATGGCAAGCAAATGATGCACTACAGCTCTCTCCAATTAAGCTTTGAAGTATATATTTTGTAAAAAAAAAAAAAAAAATTCTTAGATTACCATTTTCCAAAGAAGCTAGCATCGAACCATGTTTCTTCAATTTGGCATCCATTTCTAGTATTCTTTTCTTATACTATCCAGATGTAATTTCGATCGTTCATGTTCAAACTCTAGTATCTGAATAGATATTAGTTCGTTTTTTTCGTTTTCTTTAACACAACTGGTAGACATTGCTCATGCTATGTATTTAACTTTAAAAGCTTTCAACACAGTTATGTTGTACAAATCAGTAACCCCACTACTCAGAGACACACTACTATTCTTCACCACAATCTGAAGACCCCCCCCTATACACCGGACAAAGGTATTTCAAAATCTTGGTCGAGCAGTGCTGTAGGCGTGTCTTGTTTCGGTATCATTAATAAACCGAACAGTGAAAGAGAAATAAGAGAGGGCCGAGGTTCAGTAGCTGGAGATCTCTTTTGCTTGATTATCACTGACTTCAGATAGTTTCTACTGGTTTCAGGCAGTTTCAATTTTCCTACTGATTTTAGATTGTCTTACTGGTTGCAACGGGTTCTTACTACTTCCAACAGATTCCCACTGGCTGTAACTAGTTTCCACTAGTTCACGCTCATTCATTCCTATTGATGTTTGTTGGTTTGAACCAGTGATATCCGTTCTAAACTGCGTATGGCTGTAGGATGTACCTTTTGAGCACTGAATGCAGGGATACTGGGAATATGGCATGGCCAAAGGATACGTAAATCAAAAGAATGAGCAACAAATAACAAGGTCCAGCGGGGAGCCGCTAGCGTTAAGTATAAGCTGCGTCTTACTGGTATCTGGTGGCAAAACTCACGTTCAGTAATGAGGCAATCGATAAGTACTCACATGAGGGGGGCGCGCAACTAGCGGTGCTCCTACCCTTGCTCAGGCTCCCGTGGCTGTCTCAAAAGATCTCTGGCAAAGAGCCCCTTCGCGGGAGCCCGTTGGGCATTGCAGCGCCGGCCCGACGAGCACAGCCCAATGATGAAGCATGACATCCTTCTGGGTGTGTGAGGGCAATCCATAAGAGACCTGTTCACTCCCACCACCATTAGGAACTGCACATTCTTTTGATTTACGTATCTTCCAAGGAGCGTTGTGCAGGACCTCACCAAAAGCTCCCGTTTCCTCTTTTTGATTTAAATGGCCAAAGGATAGGCATGACCAGAGGTTGAGTGCAACTGGTGCAGCTGACAGTGCACAAAGTGTATCAATACACGTTTATAGAAAAGCTTTAAAGCGATGGCATTGTTATCTACCAAGATCACAACGTATATTATAAAAAAACATTAAATATCCTGAAAAAATGTTTGAAGGGATGTTATGGTTACTGTACAAATTCAGAAATATACTTCAATGCTGCAGATTTTAACTGTGCAACAGTAGGTGCTGCGTGTCGTGTTTAACACTCCATGTAGGACTTACTGTTGCACAGTTAGCACCTCACAGATTTATTTCACTGATTAATGGAGTTTCTTTTGACATTACATTTGATATTCCTATTACCCATGACATCAGCGATGCACAATCTAATAATAGACCTGAACTGCTGACTGTTACTGAAGCTGCCACCCTTTGTAATTGATGTACTGTCTGTCAGGACATCTGTTGCCTGTCAGTAGAACTACCCTCTTTAGACTCCTTGCAGTCCCTGCTAGTTTATAATTTTGCTGCAAGTGGAATGTCATCTATTATTTTCTCTGTAATCTCTCTGGAGTCATATGTTGTTGGTTGCGATCGGAACTGCAAGCTATGGCCCCTTTAAATCGCTGTGTCGACGTTTATTGACTGTCACTGGAATTGCAGCCTTTTCGCTACATGTCATCCCTGTGAAGCTAACTGTTGACAGTCTGTGAATCTGTGTCTTTTTTTTCCCCTGCATTGTTTGTGGGGCCCTCTGCTGGCGATCAGTGGAAGTTTAGCAGTTAGATGTCTGTTCACTGACTGTGTGACTAGAAATGTAGCTTTTGATGTGTATAATTATGCTGTTTGTTTGGTTAATTTCATAGGAGTAACTCTAGTCCTTCTGTGTTAGCATCTTTCATAGAATCACATGGGGGCTGTCCGTCTCTCCTGTAAGGCAGTGTTATATTGGCACACTTGTGCTTTAAGAATCAATCTGGAGATGGCCTTCACAGGCAAAGTTTAAAGCCACTTTGATTGGATCTGAAAATAGTAAGACACTGATAATGCAACCATACCTCGCAACCCCCACCTCACTTCTCCCTCTCGTTTTTTGTGTTCTTCGACATACTCTGTAACTCTTTAGTTCTCTATAAAGCACCTTATTACCTGGCTGGCCATGAGGTGCTATATAAAAACTTCAAATAAATAAATGTATTTGGTTAGGCTTCTGTTTTAATATTGTCCTTTTATGTAGCCATGTGAAATGCGCTGAGGATTCTGACTGCTCACTGGGATTAAATCAAAGCATATGACTCTGTTAAAGACATCAGTGCTTGAATTACAGTTTAGTAATTTTCCCTTCGCTTTACTCCTTTGTATGGGATGCTAAGCCTCAACTAATAATGAGTGTTCTTCTGGTCCCTGTTACAATTTGGTACTTAGTGCATTTCTTTTGCAGGGAGGAAAAAGAACGCTGGATCCGTGCTAAGTATGAGCAGAAAGTCTTCTTGGCTCCACTACCACCGTCTGACATACCTCTGGGGCAGCAGCTTCTACGGGCAGTGGTGGAGGATGACCTGCGCCTGGTGATGACACTGCTAGCACACGGGTCCAAAGAAGAGGTTAATGAGACATACGGCGATGGTGATGGACGCACAGCACTTCACCTCTCCAGTGCAATGGCCAATGTTGTCATCACACAACTGCTTATTTGGGTAAGAAACAACTTTGATGAAATGGGTTCATAAGAATCCAGTGAAATGGACTCCAAATCACTTGCTTTCAGGTGAGGATTGACTCATGCCCACTATCAGACACCATAACTCTTCTGAGTAATAGTTCTGTGCACTAGTGCGCAAAATGAGCGGTGAGTGACATTGTAGGATGTTAAATACAAAGGTCTCTTAGGACAGGTTTTTAGATACAGTAGATTATACTATCCTGGTTGTCTAGGGACTTCATGATTTACATTGCAATTATGGGGCTGATGGAAGAAAAGACTGGTCAGGAAAAGTGGTCGCAAATTGCACACTGTCTTTTTGCGACCCGTCTCTAATTTTTGATGCAACCTAGATACTAGAACCTCAAGTCGAAGGGGTTGCAGAATGATCTGCCTAATGAATGTAAATTAGGCTACTATCTAGCACTTGCTGTAATTGGCACTGATTACAAAGATGGTGAACTTCAAGGAACAGCTGGCCACTATTCCTGTTATTTGCTGTCTCGCAAGGGAACTTGTTTTTTCTAAAGTTGCATGTGGTCCTAAGAGGAACCAGTGCTGCTTTACAAAAAATCATCTGGGAAGAAATTGGGAGGAGAACCCCAAAGTTGCCCAACATCCAAAGAATTTCAATGGTTTGTGACTGCAGTTGCACTCACATTCTGTTGATACATATGCTGAATCACAGTTAGAAGGGGACGTCCATTTCATTCTCCTTTCTAATTGCGATTTGGAGTTTTTTGATTTTTTGAATCACAGGCTTCGCAACCACAAAATGGCTTTGTACAAAGGGCCTTCAGTCTTTTTTACCCTAAACTCCTGCATATCATGTTATTTTTATAAAATCTTTTTATTGGCATTTCATTGATATACAGGGTCAATATAACGTGATAACATCAATACAGGTGTTCGGTACAGCACTACAGGACTGAATGCTCTTGGGTGTAGTTACATTGGGTTGAAGTCTTGACACAACAATCTACACTGTGCCTGGGAGCGGCACGCAAATGCTGCCCGTGTGATCTTGTGCTGTTCCCTGTAAGGCATGCAATTGCTCTTGTGTTGACCTACTGTGTTGGTGTAGGGTATCCTCACCTATTGTGTATACTTTTAATATAAAACATAACTCTTCAACATGGGTAGTGTGAACTGGGACTCACTGTGTAGAAGTATACGCGCACTAGTGAGGGCTAGTGGGTCATAGGGACGGCGATAGTTGCTAGGCTTTGTGGCGCAGGGAGTGGGATGCGTTGGGCTACATAGGGGGCACTGACTGCCTTCCGTGTGCGGGTTGGGGGTCGCTCCTCTCCGAGCCTCCATTTTCTGGGGGGGTGTGCTGTGCACCCTCGCGGCGTGCTTCCTCTGCGGGGGGTGTGGGGGCCTGTGTAGGTGGCTCATCTATTGCCACCTGTTTGAAGGCATGAAGTAACGTGGCCCAGTGCATGGAAATGTGGTGTTTGCGGACGACCTAAATCTCTTCCAATCTAGGTGCCTCCTCCTCCGAGGCCCCCCACTTGCAGATCGCCCCCGCCACGATCGATGGCCCACCCAGCACCCTCCAGTGCATGGCTATGCACCTCTTCGCTAAGAGAATGCCGAGGGAGGCAAAACGCCACTCCACCTTTTGGTGTTTACGGCGCCTGGCTATGCCCAACGCACAGACCTCCCATGTATTGAGATCGTTGAGCCCTGTTACCTCGAGTAGAGTGGCGTGTATCGTGGTCCAGAATGCGTGAAGTGCCGGGCAAGCCCAGAACATGTGGAGGAAAGAAGCACCGGGCTCCGGGCATCTAGGGCAGGTGAAGTGCGTTTTGGGGTAATAGCCCTGAAGCATTTCTGTGGTCAGATATGCGCGATGCAGCATGTGGTATTGTATGTTTTTAAAACGATAGTTGCGAGACACCTTTTTCGGGAACTCAAGGGCGTGTTCCCATTCTTTATCATGGAGGGGCCTTTGGAACTCTTCTCCCCATTTGTCTCGGAGTGGATTTAAAGTGGTCGAACCGAGCATCCTGCATATCATGTTAGTAGGAGCAAGTCAGCGATGCAATGCCTTTACAATCATAGCCCAATAGTACTGGTATAATGTCACAAAATCTTATATTCTGGCATGCGTGTTGTGGACCATCAGGTATAATGCAGCAAAAATGTTGAAAAACAGGTGAAGAGAAATGTATAGTGATATTTACTTAGTGTAACTGGTTAAGGATATCTCTTTGTATTTTAATCATGAAGTATCACTGATGAGGTCAAAAGGGAGTGCCAATAGTTCTTCATCCCCTTGGGACAGCAGGGGGAGCGGTTAGAGGTGCACCATGTGTTTGTGCTTATAGAGGCTTTAGTCCAGCCAGAGTCTTCTTAGGACACAATATACAATTTTGCTGTTTACATACTGCATGTAAGGGGCACACTCAGGCTTCAAAATTCCACTAATACTGCTACAACTCATGGGCTACTCAGTGGCGTTTCAGAACAGTAAGAAACCATAAAAACCTTCTTGACAATGAAGTCTTGTCTCATGTCATTACCAGCAAATAAAGTTTTGCAGCTGATTTCCTTAGATGTGTATCTTTGAAATGAACTGCCTGACAAACATGCTACTCTTTACTGCTGTATACCATATGTTTGTTCATCAAGTACTTAATTGTTCAGACATATAGAAGCCTGCAATAGCTGGCTACTAGCCCAGGCTCTGAGGACCCAATGAAAAAATAGTTTAGGACACTACATCCAAAACTCATCCAAAGAAATTTTATGGAAGCTTGGCCTTTTTAACATCCCACAGTGTCTGCCATTTGTTTGTGCACTACTGACCTCTGTATTGGTGAGAACAGTTTTGTTCTCTGATATTGGACATAAGTTTATCTTACTCTGTAAGCATCAGAAAGTTTGAAGGGTGAGCATTTCTTTCAAGTATGTGAAATATAAGGTAACAAGGTTATCCGATTTTTTTGTATTATTGCTTAGTATATGGGCATTGAGGGGAATGTAGGGAAATGAGTTCAACAAAACTTGCTAAATGGTTCTATAAAAACTTGGCAAAATTGATTCACAAATGACTGGAAATGAATTCTGATAAACTGAGAACATATTCATATCAACTCAGGGTTATATGACAAGATACCAGGAATACAAATATAATGATAAACACATATTGTGAACCACAATATTGTGTTAATATACTTTGTATGTAAACCACAAAAGTATTAAGACAAAAATATCATGGACCAGAATATCATAAAAAAACAGGTAAGTGTGTTGATTTTACAATATATAGCATTATATTTAATTACCTTTCTATATTAAAGTTTTAAAAACGAATGCAATTTTATATAGATAAATGCAATAAAATAAAATAAAGTTAATAAAAATATAGCATATACTCAAAAAAACCATTATTTAGGCTGTTAATAAAAATACATTGCATCTAAATGTTGAATAATAAAAATGAATACACATATACAGAACATATAGATAGATAGATAGATAGATAAAAAACTAAAAATATTATTGTGCCTCACTAAGCAATAGCAGGGAAAGTGTTGGACTTTGAAGGCATCGGTTTTATTATTTACACTCCAGTCCAAGCAGTGGACTTTGGAGTGCCACTCCAATCTTAGATTAAAAGGCAAAGTGAAGAGAGGTAAAATTTACTATTCTCCAACATAAGCAAAAGTATGGAAAGTATTACATTTGAAGGGGTCAGTTTTACTGTTCCCACTCTAATCTTAGGAACAGTAGGGAAAGTGTAGGACTTTGGAAGGGTCAGTTTTACTATTCATAATCCAATCTTAGCAACAGTGGAGAAAGTGTTGGACTTTGGTGAGGTCAAATTTACTATTTTTACTACAATCTGAGCTACAGTTGGAAAAGCATTGGACTTTGGAGGGTGTAAATTCACTTTTCCCACTCCAATCTGAGCTCTTGTTTGGAAAGTGTTGGACTTTTGAGAGGCCATATTTACTATTCGCACTCCTAAACTATTTAAATAAAACATTTAAGTATAGACCCCCAAAAATGTAAATTGTAAAATATCTTTGAAATAATAAATATAAAACAAATAATAATAAATTTCACAAACACAAGTTTTGTGTTACAAAAAAAAAAACGTATTTAATATTTTTAAATGTTTGCAGTTAAAACACTTCCTACCTGATTACCATAAAAAAATTAACACTGAGGCATGGCCAACCAGCATGGCCGAGTGGAGCTGAACCGCCTGAACTCCGCTGCACTCACCCCGAAAATCAAGACAGCGGGGGGCTCCAACGGATACATTCAAGAGATTTGGCATTTCACAGGAAGGGGTGTCCAGAACCCCCTGAAGCGCACTGATCAGCCTCAGTAACTCCTGCAAAGGCCTGACCTTCCGATGCGAGAGAAGAGAGCCGCCGGCACCATTATACCACTCAACGTGCTGACCGTGAGTGAAATGCGGCATATAAAAGGCTTTGGGCACCTCACCTCCCCACTCAGCTCTGCATCAATGGGACGGTACTACACCCTCGGGCCTCAACAGGGAATACGTTAACCCTCCCAGAAGCAGAGTGAGGCAGGCTTACCTGACTTTAAATTGGTATCTGCGAATGACATTTCCTTAGGTAACGGGAAAGATGCAGCCCATGTGGTCTGGGTCTACTAAGGATAAATGTTTTGAAGGGCATTGAACAACACCTTAAGTTGGGTCTCTGCCACCCATAACTCCCACCAGCCCACTTGGCTTGCCACCGAGCTCACAACAAGGCAACTGTAGCCCTCCAGCAGCACCCAGCCTGTCTTGCAAAGGCTATAATTTCTACAACACTGGAGAGGGACCCCTCCGAGGGATAAGGTCTTTGACATTGGAGACAATATTCCCACATCAGATGCTCATGGTGGGGTCCCTGGGATGACCTGACTGGTAGACAACCACGCAGAGGCGGGTACTCCCCCAAGTCCTGGCCTGGGCCATGGAGCATTGAAGCCCCATACATTATGAGGCTTCGAATAAGCATACAGGGCTAACATCTGTCTAATCTCTCAGTGGCAGGTCGCAAACTCTCTGACAGTCCACCCCAGTCACTGCACCATGGTATCTTTGAAGGAAGCCGTGGGTGGGGACGACATCAAGGGCTCCTCAGCCTCTGTTAGTCCACGGCGAAATGTTCTTAACTGCTTTCCTTCCCAACTTAGTTGCCTGAGTCCTTGGCTGCAACATACATGCCTCCAAAAGAGACACAGCAGAACACAGTGTCCAGGTACTTCCAGCCGACGGAGCTCAGAGACATGCACCCTCCTACCCCAGGAGACAGTGATCCAGCGCGATATTAGCAAACAGCATTCATACACCAGATACTCACTTGGGCCCATACATTCATACTACGCTAATACTTACGCTGGGTTTATCAGTTGTTACTCTTTATCAAAATCCCTGCTACCAATTACCTTCCGAATGAAGAGTAATGACTTACCAATGAATCCTTTGCTAATTGGGAAATTTAAAATGAGTGACATTCATTATAGTACATAATCCTGAAATAACCACCGAGTCAGAAAGTTTTAAAATGTTTATCTAAAGATTTAGCAGAGTAAAATACAGAACCACACGGTACTTAATCGCAATACCCAAGATGAAGCATAGAATAACTATTGCTAATTAATGACGGTCCCTCAGAAAAGGAGAGGATAGAGATAGCAGCGCAACTAAAGGTTGCATTATATTTACCTAAGTGCGAGAACCAAACCCCTTGGCCAAGGAGTTGGAAAGAATAGGACCCAGGAAGGATGAAGAGCAAAGACCTCCTCCAGGATCAGGACAGGACCGGTGACCTCTCTACAACGACGCCTGCGTCGTTCCCCTCTCTGATACTCGACTTCTCCTCGATTCGCCCGTGTCTTCCTTCTAATGGACTCCGCCGCCCCCTCCTCAGGACCTCTCTGGACAGCGATTCAGTCTGCAATCGATCAGCTTGGCAGTCTGGAGCTAAGAGCTAACTAATTAGCTAATTCTATATCTATTATACCCTTCTACACCCATGTACCTCCCCTTAATGTTGCTAAAATATGGGACCACTACTTCTGATTGGACAGGGACAGGGGTGGATTCTCACACCATATTGATTTGTAAGCCTATTGTTTTTAAACTACCGCCCCTTCAATTTAATACATTTGCTTTATTTCCCACCCGTCTCATGACAAAATTTACAATTTATTCATATAAAATGTTTCTTTTCGACGAGAACATCTTGGTATGTAGTGGTGTCGGCCAGCAGGTCATGGCCTTGGGTGATGTCCAAGTTGACTTCATCTTTTTCTTTCTGGTCTGCCTCTCAGGGCGCATGTGCAGAATCTTTGTCACACGAGCTTTCAGTTCACCAAACCCAGGCCCAAGTTTACGAACTAATAAAAGTACAAGAAGAAAATATTAAAATCACAAATAAAACGTTTCACTGTATGCCCACTCTTTCTACTCTATTCCCATTTAATTATAAATTCTATCCCGCATTGGTAGCGTTAGAGAAACGACAGTTTAATAATGACATGAGAGCAAGCTGAAGCATGTGAAAACATCAAGCAACCATTTTAATGCACACTGCGCAGAAGCAGAAATTTCCCACCAAGCAAGAAGAGACGTCACAACACATGGTGTGGTTGGGACATGCGCAGTAGGGTTCCCGCGTTTTAGCGGCCATTTTGGATTACGGACAAGCGTTATTCATTAATAAAACACATAGGCAAGCATCCTTACTATTCGTGTAGTGTATGCAAGGATTAGTAGAGACAATACAAATTTAATAAATTAATACTGTGAGGAGATTGCATTCGAGCAAGTCTCATTTGTGAGTCCTTGCTCCATCAATCCCCTCTCTGATGGTGTTTCTGAGCCATCAAAATACTACCCACAATCAGATGCCAACTTCTAGCAAATAGTTTCATTCTTATTTTTACATTTTCTATTTTTACCATCCCCTTTCAATTTCTTGTATAATTCACTTCTCCATTCTTCAAGTTCTATTTCATCTAATTTTCTCTTCTTTCCTTTTCCTGTCACATTATATGTTCCATTCTTTCTACAACATTTGCACCATATTATTATTGTCAGTGCTATTATTGCTATCCCTGCTAAGGGTACTAATATTTGACCTATAAGTCCTTTTCCTACATTAGCAAACCAGGTACCAATTGACGCAATACTACTTGTCAATCTTTCCCATACACTATCAACTTCCAGTGGTTTTAGTTCCTTCTCAAGTTTAGTTATATTCTGTATATACGTTCCAATTTCCGCACTCTTATCAGGAATATAAGTGCAACAGTGTTTTGTCTTCAATAATTTACAGACTCCGCCCTCTTTTGCCAATATAATATCAAGAGCAAGTCGATTTTGCATCACCATAGATCTAATCGCAACCATCTCCGCATTAATCATTAGAAATCCTCCAGCAGTATCCGTTGATAAACGATCAACCACTGTAGACAATTTACATATTTTCCTTGAGTTCAGAATTATTCCCACCGAAGGTATTAATGCACCAAATATATCACCTACAATTTCAGAAAAACTAGCTCTTTTACTACGTATTAATTCACTATTGTTTTCATTGCTCCCAGTGTTTCTTTTTACGTGGTATATCTTTGGAAATACTATTCCAAAATAACAACTTCCATACCACCGTGCAGGAAGCCTAAAGTAAGCCTTATTCCCACACACATAATAGATTCCAGGAAAAACTGAATCTGTTCATCCTTTGATTCCCCAACCTCCAAGAATTAAGAAATTATGTTCACATTCACTGGTACCGATGAAAACATTGTTATAATCAGTTTTTAACCTATGTAGACAAATTTTCCCTGTCTTTACAAAATCCAAAGCCATAGCAGCTTGAGCCTTGCCAGGTGTGTAACTCCCTTCTTTCTCAGCCCAAGGTGGCAAATGAGCCTTATGCTCAGAAGCTTTCTTTTGGAAATCTTGTCTTCTATCTTCTACTAAATTCAAAAATATCTTTTCTTCTTCATGTAGAGAACACGTTAGATTGTGTCTATGTGCATGTGTTATGTCTATTGATTTCATTGTTAAGAAAAATTCTCCCATACACTGTGCGTCTTGACTACTAAGCACTGGGTTCATACTCTTTCGAATCAGAACCTCAGAAAATATCACATCTATGTTTGAATAATAATATTGAAGTCTCCCTGTTCTATAAAATAAACTAGACAAAACACTACATGATATGCCATATGTCAGTGGTAAGTGATGATATGTTAATCCTTCTGCTACTGATTCAGGTAACTTCATACAGACATAACAATTACTAACTTCCATGGTATCTACATACTGAAATAATAACTTTGTGAAAACATTTAAACTAGTGTCGTTATCAGTTATTTTATGATGAAATTCTGGTTCATTTTCTGCCATTAGTTCTACTCTATTGCCCTTCATGTGTGCTGTCTTTCCTTTAGTTTCGTTATTAATCTTTTTATCCATTATCATAAGGTAAGGGACTGCTACAATCAGGACTAACCATACTATAAGCACCATTACTAGACTACATATGCATATTGCACAGCATCTTCTACAACATCTCTGTTTTGGTCTCCCAGCAACTCTATCGTCAGGCATTTTCGACAAGGAAGATCGCTCTTCTTATCTATTTCCTTTTTTCTTTATATGACTCTTTTGCTTAGTCAAGGTGGTCTTGTTTCTTTCTCGTACGTTAGTTCTGCACTTGTTCCTTCGTCACCACTTTCACTTGACTCTGAACTTTCGTAATCTTCAAGAATGATGTAAGTCCAATCAGGACCCTTGAATTTGTTATTCACAAGTTTGTCTTTTACTTCTTCTTTTCTCAGTTTTATTCTGTTGTTCAGTTTGGCTTGTTACTTCATTTACTTGATCTGGATCGTCACTTCTGTTTTTTATGTGGTATTTTACTCTTTTAACGACACTCGGCCAATGATCTCCTTTTCTTGTTTTCTTTGTTTGCACTGTTTCTTTATCTTCGACTTCAGAAATCTCTTTATTTTCACTTTCTGACCCTTTTTCGTTTTCTGCAATTACTGTTTTTCTTTCTTGTTCTTTCTCAGGTCTGATTTGTTTTTCTTCAGCAGCTCCACTGTGAGTTTCCAATAATTGACCTTGTGCTTGATTTATTTCTTCATGTTCATTTTTCTCGAGATCTTTTTCTTCTGTGTGATTTTCCTGATCTAACTGGTTCTGATCAGGGCTTATTGCACTTTGTACTTCTGCAGCCTGACCGGATTCTTCTAAACCTGTCTGTTCCTGCTCAAAACTTGTTGGTTCTTCGTTAATTTGAGCCCAGTTTCCTTTCCCTATCTGGTCCTGCTCAGGTTCTTTTATTGTATGTTCTTCATTTTCCTGAGCTGCTTCTTCTTCACCTATCTGATCTTCTTCGATTTCCTCAAATCTGGTTTGACTTCTTGTTCTGTGGTAAACTTCAGGAATTTCTACCACCGGTATCCAGTCCTGACTTGTGCTCGGTTGTTCTTCTTCAGCTTCACTTGAATCTCGAGCCTGAGATCCCTCCGCTGGGCAAAATTCAGCTTCCTCAGTGATTGATGCTGACTGAGGATTTTCTTCTTCAGGGTCTGGTACTCTTTTGGTGTGGCTTACGTGAATCCAATTAGGAAATCCTGCACACTTCACTGCTGTATTTGTGGTCAGTATTACTTGACGAGGACTGCCCCATCTGGGTGATAGACACGTTTCTCTGGTGTGATTCTTCACTACCACCCGGTCACCAGGATTCAGATCATGTTCCTGTTCAGGCTGCCTGGAAACTGCGTCTTCTCCAACCTGGTGAGAGACAGAACCCACTAGGTCAGCCAGTCCTTTACAATAGTCCAGTACCATATCATCAGATATATTCAGCAGTTTGTTTGTGGGAACATGTGTTTGTCTCATTGCTCTTCCCATCATTATCTCGTGGGGGCTCAATCCTGTATTTCTGTCAGGTATGCTTCTGAGTCCCATTAAAACAAGTGGCAATGCATCTGGCCATTCTAATGATGTTGATGCACACATTTTTCCCAATCTTGACTTTATAGTGCCATTCAATTGTTCAACCACTCCAGAAGCCTCTGGACGATATGCACAGTGCAGTTTCTGCTTAATTTGGAATGCTTCACAGATTATTTGGATCACTTCACTGTTAAAATGTTTTCCTCTGTCTGATTCCAAAGTTACTGGGAAACCAAACCTAGGAATGAGCTCTCGTAGCAACAGTTTTGCGACTGTAATGCTATCATTTCTCCTGGTAGGGTAAGCCTCCACCCACCTTGAAAACAGACACACTATGACTAGTACATATTTCAGCCCTCTGCATGGTGGTAACTGTATGAAATCGAACTGGAGTCTTATAAAAGGACCCTCTGCCTTTCCAATTTTCCCAAACCCAATTATTGTCTTCCGCCCTGGATTATGCATCTGGCAAGTTAAACATCTCTGGCAAAGACTCTCTGCAACAGCCCTGAACTCCGGATTGTACCAGTTTTGTCTAAAAAGCCTAATCATTGCATCTCTCCCTATGTGTGTGTCTCCATGATACATTCTGGCCATTTGTGAGAGTAAACAGTCTGGCATGACTGGTCTGCCATCAGCACTGATCCACACTTCATCATCTCCTCTTTGGGAACAACCCACTTTGATCCACAAATTCTTTTCATTTTCATCAACATCATCTTGTAATCTCTTTACATCATTCCAAGTTTCAGGTGGCATATACAGCATAAGTTGGCAGCTGATTCCCATTCTTTCCACCCTCTTATTGACTGACAATCTATTTTTGGCACAATGTTAAGCCACCAGATCTGCATATCTGTTGCCGACTACCACCCAGTCATCTCCTGACTGGTGTGCGGCACACTTCACCACAGCCAATTCTTTTGGTGATTGTATTGCTTCCAGCAATTCCCTTACAAACTGTCCATTTTTAATGGGGGATCCTGAAGAAGTCAGGAAATCCCTCTGCATCCATAATTGGCCAAAATCATGCACAACCCCGTAACCATATTGGCTATCTGTAAATATAGTTACTTTTTGATTCCTCCCAATTTTGCAGGCTTTTATTAATGCAATCAATTCAGCTACTTGTGCAGATTTGACTCCTGGTAAATAGGATGCTTCGACTATTCCAGTTAATTCACATACCGCATAGGCAGCAGTTAATTTACCATCTTCATGTCTTTGACATGAACCATCAACAAATAGCTCCCTGTCTGGCTTTCTGAGGGGCTGTTCTTCTATATCTGGGCGAGGTTTCGTACATAACTCTGTAATCTGTAAACAATCATGTTCATTTTCTTCGTCATCTTTAATTTTCTCATGATATGGGTCTGGTAGTAAGGTTGCTGGATTTATTATAGTACACCTTAACATGGTCACATTTTCAACACCCATTATTATTCTTTCATATTTAGTCAGCCGACTAGGAGTAAGATGTTGCGTTCTGGTTCTTGTCAATAGAATCACAACAGCATGTGGAACAAACACCTTTACAGGATGTCCCATTACAATTGACTCACTTTGTTCAATGCTCAAACAAGTAGCTGCCACTGCTTTTAAGCATCCTGGCAACGCGGCTGCCACTGGGTCCAATGTAGCAGAAAAATATGCTATAGGACGTCTGTCTAAACCGTGTCTCTGTGTTAGGACAGAAAGTGCACAATTTTCTCTTTCATGACAGAATAATGCGAATTCTCTTTTATAATCAGGCATGCCTAAGGCTGTTGCTGAACATAGTGCATTCCTTAATTTTACAAAAGCTCCTACACTTTCATCATCCCACTCAACAGGATCCTTTGCTTTCTTTTTCGTCATGTTAATTAAGGACTTAGCTAGTATAGAAAATCCTGGTATCCATTGCCGACAGTAACCTACTACTCCTAGGAACATTCTTACTTGTCTTTGGGTTACAGGCATTTGCATTTTCTTTATTAATTTTACTCTTTCAGAGGTTACTCTTCTTTTTCCCCTCTCAATTTGGTGTCCCAGATATTTAACAGCTGTTGTACAAAACTGCAATTTTTCAGGTGAGACTTTATGCCCTTCGTCGGCCAAAAGATTTAATAGTGCTATGGAATCAACAACACAGTCCTCTCTGGTGTTCGATGCCACCAATAAGTCGTCGATATATTGCACTAGGACTGAGCTTCCTGGCATCACTAGTTTCTCAAGGCACTTTTTCAATATCTGATTGAAAATGGAAGGACTTTCCGTGTACCCCTGAGGAACACGATTCCATACATAGACTTTGTTCTCAAATTTAAATGAGAAAAGATACTGGCTATCTGGATGCAATGGTATTGAAAAGAACGCTTGACATAAATCAATTACTGTGAACCATCCTGCACTCCAAGGAATTTGGTATAGAATTACTGCAGGATTTGGCACTATAGGACAACATGGTTCCACTATTTTATTTATTTTTCGCAGGTCCTGAACAATCCTATATTTTCCACTAGGTTTCTTTAGTCCCATGATTGGTGAGTTACATGGGCTACTCATTACTTCTTTTAGTATGTTTTGCTCAACCATTCGATTAATTTCTTCAATTACTTCTGCACTCATTTTGTACTGTCTGGTATTTGGGAAAATTGCACCTTCTTTTACAGTAATTTTAACTGGGTCTATTTTAGCCATAAGTCCTACTTCTTTTCCTGTGAAATCCCATACTATGGGGTTTACTGTACCTTTTAATTCTTCTGGCAACTCGTCTTTTGTTAATACCGAAAACATCTCATCTACTTCTGTACCCTGTTTTGCAATCATAATTTTATATACATGGTCTTCATCTGGTGTCTGAACTGCCACACCATCCGGTGTGCAAAATATTGTGCAGTTCATTTTGCACAACAAATCCCTGCCTAATAAGTTTACTGGGCTAGAATCGCATACTACAAATTGATGCATTTCTCTGAAGTTTCCGATTTTAACTTCCATTGGTTCGGTAAGAGGTGTTCTAATCCTTTGATTAGCTACCCCCACTACTTGGATATTTTCACCAGAGAGAGGAAGGTCTGGAATGTCTGCTGTTCTTACAGTAGACCGGGTAGCACCAGTATCCAACAGAAAAGTAATATCATTACCTTTCACATTTCCTTCAACATATGGACCTGACTGATCTACCGATAAGGATGCGCCAAGTACGCACTCCTTCTCCCCCTCTCTTAGGCACCGTCATGAACTGTATTGACAGAAATCGTCCTGTAAAAGAAACTGTGAGGTTATATAATCATTCTTACCACTTCCTCCTTGATATCCGATGTCTGTACCGTGCTTTGCTCTGCTTACATTACCCTGAATAGGTGCAGGTGGCAACTGACTCTGAGGATTTACACCCTGCTGTGAGTCATTCTGCGTCTGTGGATTTAAATTTTGATTTGGGCCATTATTGTTCCGAATCTTTTTACATTCATCCTTCCAATGCCCCAATTTTCCGCATCCATGACAAGGAAATTTCTTTTTAGCTTCTTCTCTACTCATTCGTCCTCTCACTTTTCCACCATTCCCAGTATCACCACTCGTTCCAGAATCCTTTCCCTGATTTTCACTCGGATTTTCCAAATTAATTCCCTGTTTCTCTGCCATTTTCACCTGTGCCCACATTACCTTCTCCTGTAATTTCTTATGCCTATCCTCAATATCATCTCCACAATATTTTGCATATTTCAAAATCTCGTCGATAGGTTTCCCTTGCCAACACAGCATGTGTTGTTTAATCATCTGACAAATCTCCGGCTTCAAACCGTAAACAAATCGATACACAAACTGACTCATGTTTTTGTCTCCAATGTCCTCAAATCCACTATACTGTTTAAATACCTGCAATAAACGCTCATAGTAGGAATGTACCGATTCATTAGCTTCTTGTGTAGTTCGGTCTATTTTCACCCAATCGGTTTCTTTCGGTGGTATTTTCCCTTTCAGGTAAGTTATCACCTGCTGATACTTTTTCATCACATCATTTGACGGGGCACCTGTTTTCGGATCTCTAGGATACTCGTCACTTGGCCAATCAACTGTAATTTTACAATCTGTCCACAGATCGGCAGGTACCACTATGTCAAACAAACCATCTAAGTCCTTCAACAATACCTTTGACACCTTCACAAACCTTTCAACCTGCTTGTACCATTCAATTGGTTTTTCTCTCAACTTTGGAAAATCATTCGTAAATGACAAAATATCCCGTCTGCTCCATGGGATATGTATATATCCTCCTCCCGCAACTTCTCGCATTGGGTACATTTGGTCAGCTTTCCCTGTTTCTTTCATCACATATTCCGATGCTGATCTACTGGATCGTGCTTCTTCCTTTTTCTTGGCCCATCTAGTTCTCCATCTATCTAGGTCTCCCCATTTTTGTAGAACTATCATTAATTCCCTTACTTGTAATTTTCTTCCAGAGGCATTCATGTTTTCTAAATCTTTTTCTGAAAATTCTGCTCTATAGGGTTTCTGCAACACCTTTGATCTCCCTATTTCTATTCCCATCTGTAGTGCTAAATTGGATAATTTTTCATGGAATAATCTTACATTTCTTGTGATACTCCTGCACATAAATAATAATTCTTCATCATCATAGGTATTTAAGCGATCTAGTCCTATATTTCCTGCTATTAATTCTTCTAATTCGACTTTCAATTTATGAATGTCTATTATTTTTGGAGGTGTGCACTGTTTATCTGATTCTTGTGCCCACCTTTCTAAATCTTCAGGGGTGACTATTGTGGCACTTTTCGCTCCTAATGAAGTTACTAGACTTATATCTTTTGAACACCCAGGTGTAGTTCTCTTGGGAGTAATATTGACAGAATCTCGAATGGGTAAATCCATCAATGATATTGTGGATTCGCTGTCACTAAAGTGATCTTCAACCATTACTACTGCTTCAGGTTTTGTAGCGTTTACAGGTGTAGGTGCAAGTATCGGTGGAGGACAGTTTCCCTGAGTACCATATAATGGAACTACTGGACCAATTGTTACAGGTATGGTCAATGAATCAGGATGTACTTTTATCTGGGTTATTTTCTGTATTAATTCTGCTCTGGTCTTCTCTAGGGCTTCCCTTTCTTTGTCATGAAGTATTCTACTAGGGGTGAATTCATGCATTACCTGTGGTACTAATGGAGTTTTTAACGGTGGTGCACTTGGGGTGCATCCACTTGTCCCTTCCTGATATGGTGGGGGGTTCCTTAACATTTCTTCCATAAATTCGTCTTCAGAATCGTCACTTCTCATTAAATGTTTTGTCTTTTCTGTGCATTTACTTCCTAATTTTTCCTCTGCTGTTAACAATGGATATAGTCCTTCTGTAATCATTGCCCTGCTCCATTGTTTCATCTGACCGTCCCTAGACTCATGTTGGTATCTGGGGAAAAATCCTCGATAACCCCTATTACTCCTGGATCGGTCACGCTCAAATGCCTCGGTTTCCCATTCCTCTAAGGCTTCGTATTGAGTTAATCTAGGTCTGGGTTCTAGGTCATTCATCCTCAATCTCAAATTTTGAAGAATTCTTCCATTGAAGGTACCATTCTCGGGAAATGCTAGTATTCCATCATTTTTGGTATATTCTATCCAATTCTCTATCCATACACAAGTATGATAACCTCTCTCCATCATCATAAATGAAGCGGGCGTTTTAGCTGGTGGAATGATAATTCCTTCCCTAGTTTTGATTGGTTTATCCTTTTTAAAATAGTTCTTAATCTTTTGCAGAAAGGACATTTTTCTCTTCTCTCCGTACATTCTATCTAATCTTCGGTGTATAAAATTATATTCTGCAAAACCCAGGAATCTCCTATCCGGACGAGTTCCTGTTAAAGTCGGATCGCGTTTTAACATGCAATCTCTATCCACTAAGAATTTAGCTTCTAGAATATCAACCAATCAAGTGTCTGCTTTCTTCTATTTCTGAACCAATCCTAGCGCGGCCTTTCTGTGACGTTAGTCTGTCAACCCCTCCTTTACAATCTGCGCTTCTCTGTCCCTCGCTGGTTCAACCAATCCCAGCGCGGCACCTGTGACGTCAGTACTACTCCTGACTACTGACCCCTCCTTTACAAGGGTCGTTCCACACCCGCTGATTCAACCAATCCCAGCGCGGCGTTTGTGACGTCAGCTCCCTCTCCGGCAGCTGACCCTCCCTTTACAAGATCTTACGCAAACTTAATTTCTCTAAAAATCTTAATTAAATTTCAGTAACAACATAAAACATTCGCTATCGTGCCAGTTTCTCTAATTTAGAAAAGATAGTTTTCTCTCACACTTAGTAAAACCTTTCCGTTTACTAAACATACACTACGAGTAAAACCCTTCCGTTTACTCTTCACACAAGCTCCAGAAGTACCTGTTACTTCTTCAATGTTACCCTTTCTAGGTGATATAACATCAAATTTTCACCAGCGTACTCTTTTGCTATTACTCACACGCATAGATTCCCTAACCAGTACTGATAGTCCTGCTTAACTTTTCAGTACTTTTTCTGCCTGACAGATAACCTCACTGCAGTATGGCTTCCACTTACCATCTGCTATTCAATTTTCCCCTGGGGATTCTGGACAACATAAAACAGACTTTGAATACACGGATGTTAGTTCATAAAAATAAAATTCTCATTACCCAATTAACAAAGAGTAACCATCCTCTGATTACCAGAAAACTGATCCAGCGCGATATTAGCAAACAGCATTCATACACCAGATACTCACTTGGGCCCATACATTCATACTACGCTAATACTTACGCTGGGTTTATCAGTTGTTACTCTTTATCAAAATCCCTGCTACCAATTACCTTCCGAATGAAGAGTAATGACTTACCAATGAATCCTTTGCTAATTGGGAAATTTAAAATGAGTGACATTCATTATAGTACATAATCCTGAAATAACCACTGAGTCAGAAAGTTTTAAAATGTTTATCTAAAGATTTAGCAGAGTAAAATACAGAACCACACGGTACTTAATCGCAATACCCAAGATGAAGCATAGAATAACTATTGCTAATTAATGACGGTCCCTCAGAAAAGGAGAGGATAGAGATAGCAGCGCAACTAAAGGTTGCATTATATTTACCTAAGTGCGAGAACCAAACCCCTTGGCCAAGGAGTTGGAAAGAATAGGACCCAGGAAGGATGAAGAGCAAAGACCTCCTCCAGGATCAGGACAGGACCGGTGACCTCTCTACAACGACGCCTGCGTCGTTCCCCTCTCTGATACTCGACTTCTCCTCGATTCGCCCGTGTCTTCCTTCTAATGGACTCCGCCGCCCCCTCCTCAGGACCTCTCTGGACAGCGATTCAGTCTGCAATCGATCAGCTTGGCAGTCTGGAGCTAAGAGCTAACTAATTAGCTAATTCTATATCTATTATACCCTTCTACACCCATGTACCTCCCCTTAATGTTGCTAAAATATGGGACCACTACTTCTGATTGGACAGGGACAGGGGGTGGATTCTCACACCATATTGATTTGTCTTGTATTTCTGAAGCCTATTGTTTTTAAACTACCGCCCCTTCAATTTAATACATTTGCTTTATTTCCCACCCGTCTCATGACAAAATTTACAATTTATTCATATAAAATGTTTCTTTTCGACGAGAACATCTTGGTATGTAGTGGTGTCGGCCAGCAGGTCATGGCCTTGGGTGATGTCCAAGTTGACTTCATCTTTTTCTTTCTGGTCTGCCTCTCAGGGCGCATGTGCAGAATCTTTGTCACACGAGCTTTCAGTTCACCAAACCCAGGCCCAAGTTTACGAACTAATAAAAGTACAAGAAGAAAATATTAAAATCACAAATAAAACGTTTCACTGTATGCCCACTCTTTCTACTCTATTCCCATTTAATTATAAATTCTATCCCGCATTAGTAGCGTTAGAGAAACGACAGTTTAATAATGACATGAGAGCAAGCTGAAGCATGTGAAAACATCAAGCAGCCATTTTAATGCACACTGCGCAGAAGCAGAAATTTCCCACCAAGCAAGAAGAGACGTCACAACACGTGGTGTGGTTGGGACATGCGCAGTAGGGTTCCCGCGTTTTAGCGGCCATTTTGGATTACGGACAAGCGTTATTCATTAATAAAACACATAGGCAAGCATCCTTACTATTCGTGTAGTGTATGCAAGGATTAGTAGAGACAATACAAATTTAATAAATTAATACTGTGAGGAGATTGCATTCGAGCAAGTCTCATTTGTGAGTCCTTGCTCCATCAATCCCCTCTCTGATGGTGTTTCTGAGCCATCAAAATACTACCCACAATCAGATGCCAACTTCTAGCAAATAGTTTCATTCTTATTTTTACATTTTCTATTTTTACCATCCCCTTTCAATTTCTTGTATAATTCACTTCTCCATTCTTCAAGTTCTATTTCATCTAATTTTCTCTTCTTTCCTTTTCCTGTCACATTATATGTTCCATTCTTTCTACAACATTTGCACCATATTATTATTGTCAGTGCTATTATTGCTATCCCTGCTAAGGGTACTAATATTTGACCTATAAGTCCTTTTCCTACATTAGCAAACCAGGTACCAATTGACGCAATACTACTTGTCAATCTTTCCCATACACTATCAACTTCCAGTGGTTTTAGTTCCTTCTCAAGTTTAGTTATATTCTGTATATACGTTCCAATTTCCGCACTCTTATCAGGAATATAAGTGCAACAGTGTTTTGTCTTCAATAATTTACAGACTCCGCCCTCTTTTGCCAATATAATATCAAGAGCAAGTCGATTTTGCATCACCATAGATCTAATCGCAACCATCTCCGCATTAATCATTAGAAATCCTCCAGCAGTATCCGTTGATAAACGATCAACCACTGTAGACAATTTACATATTTTCCTTGAGTTCAGAATTATTCCCACCGAAGGTATTAATGCACCAAATATATCACCTACAATTTCAGAAAAACTAGCTCTTTTACTACGTATTAATTCACTATTGTTTTCATTGCTCCCAGTGTTTCTTTTTACGTGGTATATCTTTGGAAATACTATTCCAAAATAACAACTTCCATACCACCGTGCAGGAAGCCTAAAGTAAGCCTTATTCCCACACACATAATAGATTCCAGGAAAAACTGAATCTGTTCATCCTTTGATTCCCCAACCTCCAAGAATTAAGAAATTATGTTCACATTCACTGGTACCGATGAAAACATTGTTATAATCAGTTTTTAACCTATGTAGACAAATTTTCCCTGTCTTTACAAAATCCAAAGCCATAGCAGCTTGAGCCTTGCCAGGTGTGTAACTCCCTTCTTTCTCAGCCCAAGGTGGCAAATGAGCCTTATGCTCAGAAGCTTTCTTTTGGAAATCTTGTCTTCTATCTTCTACTAAATTCAAAAATATCTTTTCTTCTTCATGTAGAGAACACGTTAGATTGTGTCTATGTGCATGTGTTATGTCTATTGATTTCATTGTTAAGAAAAATTCTCCCATACACTGTGCGTCTTGACTACTAAGCACTGGGTTCATACTCTTTCGAATCAGAACCTCAGAAAATATCACATCTATGTTTGAATAATAATATTGAAGTCTCCCTGTTCTATAAAATAAACTAGACAAAACACTACATGATATGCCATATGTCAGTGGTAAGTGATGATATGTTAATCCTTCTGCTACTGATTCAGGTAACTTCATACAGACATAACAATTACTAACTTCCATGGTATCTACATACTGAAATAATAACTTTGTGAAAACATTTAAACTAGTGTCGTTATCAGTTATTTTATGATGAAATTCTGGTTCATTTTCTGCCATTAGTTCTACTCTATTGCCCTTCATGTGTGCTGTCTTTCCTTTAGTTTCGTTATTAATCTTTTTATCCATTATCATAAGGTAAGGGACTGCTACAATCAGGACTAACCATACTATAAGCACCATTACTAGACTACATATGCATATTGCACAGCATCTTCTACAACATCTCTGTTTTGGTCTCCCAGCAACTCTATCGTCAGGCATTTTCGACAAGGAAGATCGCTCTTCTTATCTATTTCCTTTTTTCTTTATATGACTCTTTTGCTTAGTCAAGGTGGTCTTGTTTCTTTCTCGTACGTTAGTCCTGCACTTGTTCCTTCGTCACCACTTTCACTTGACTCTGAACTTTCGTAATCTTCAAGAATGATGTAAGTCCAATCAGGACCCTTGAATTTGTTATTCACAAGTTTGTCTTTTACTTCTTCTTTTCTCAGTTTTATTCTGTTGTTCAGTTTGGCTTGTTACTTCATTTACTTGATCTGGATCGTCACTTCTGTTTTTTATGTGGTATTTTACTCTTTTAACGACACTCGGCCAATGATCTCCTTTTCTTGTTTTCTTTGTTTGCACTGTTTCTTTATCTTCGACTTCAGAAATCTCTTTATTTTCACTTTCTGACCCTTTTTCGTTTTCTGCAATTACTGTTTTTCTTTCTTGTTCTTTCTCAGGTCTGATTTGTTTTTCTTCAGCAGCTCCACTGTGAGTTTCCAATAATTGACCTTGTGCTTGATTTATTTCTTCATGTTCATTTTTCTCGAGATCTTTTTCTTCTGTGTGATTTTCCTGATCTAACTGGTTCTGATCAGGGCTTATTGCACTTTGTACTTCTGCAGCCTGACCGGATTCTTCTAAACCTGTCTGTTCCTGCTCAAAACTTGTTGGTTCTTCGTTAATTTGAGCCCAGTTTCCTTTCCCTATCTGGTCCTGCTCAGGTTCTTTTATTGTATGTTCTTCATTTTCCTGAGCTGCTTCTTCTTCACCTATCTGATCTTCTTCGATTTCCTCAAATCTGGTTTGACTTCTTGTTCTGTGGTAAACTTCAGGAATTTCTACCACCGGTATCCAGTCCTGACTTGTGCTCGGTTGTTCTTCTTCAGCTTCACTTGAATCTCGAGCCTGAGATCCCTCCGCTGGGCAAAATTCAGCTTCCTCAGTGATTGATGCTGACTGAGGATTTTCTTCTTCAGGGTCTGGTACTCTTTTGGTGTGGCTTACGTGAATCCAATTAGGAAATCCTGCACACTTCACTGCTGTATTTGTGGTCAGTATTACTTGACGAGGACTGCCCCATCTGGGTGATAGACACGTTTCTCTGGTGTGATTCTTCACTACCACCCAGTCACCAGGATTCAGATCATGTTCCTGTTCAGGCTGCCTGGAAACTGCGTCTTCTCCAACCTGGTGAGAGACAGAACCCACTAGGTCAGCCAGTCCTTTACAATAGTCCATTACCATATCATCAGATATATTCAGCAGTTTGTTTGTGGGAACATGTGTTTGTCTCATTGCTCTTCCCATCATTATCTCGTGGGGGCTCAATCCTGTATTTCTGTCAGGTATGCTTCTGAGTCCCATTAAAACAAGTGGCAATGCATCTGGCCATTCTAATGATGTTGATGCACACATTTTTCCCAATCTTGACTTTATAGTGCCATTCAATTGTTCAACCACTCCAGAAGCCTCTGGACGATATGCACAGTGCAGTTTCTGCTTAATTTGGAATGCTTCACAGATTATTTGGATCACTTCACTGTTAAAATGTTTTCCTCTGTCTGATTCCAAAGTTACTGGGAAACCAAACCTAGGAATGAGCTCTCGTAGCAACAGTTTTGCGACTGTAATGCTATCATTTCTCCTGGTAGGGTAAGCCTCCACCCACCTTGAAAACAGACACACTATGACTAGTACATATTTCAGCCCTCTGCATGGTGGTAACTGTATGAAATCGAACTGGAGTCTTATAAAAGGACCCTCTGCCTTTCCAATTTTCCCAAACCCAATTATTGTCTTCCGCCCTGGATTATGCATCTGGCAAGTTAAACATCTCTGGCAAAGACTCTCTGCAACAGCCCTGAACTCCGGATTGTACCAGTTTTGTCTAAAAAGCCTAATCATTGCATCTCTCCCTATGTGTGTGTCTCCATGATACATTCTGGCCATTTGTGAGAGTAAACAGTCTGGCATGACTGGTCTGCCATCAGCACTGATCCACACTTCATCATCTCCTCTTTGGGAACAACCCACTTTGATCCACAAATTCTTTTCATTTTCATCAACATCATCTTGTAATCTCTTTACATCATTCCAAGTTTCAGGTGGCATATACAGCATAAGTTGGCAGCTGATTCCCATTCTTTCCACCCTCTTATTGACTGACAATCTATTTTTGGCACAATGTTAAGCCACCAGATCTGCATATCTGTTGCCGACTACCACCCAGTCATCTCCTGACTGGTGTGCGGCACACTTCACCACAGCCAATTCTTTTGGTGATTGTATTGCTTCCAGCAATTCCCTTACAAACTGTCCATTTTTAATGGGGGATCCTGAAGAAGTCAGGAAATCCCTCTGCATCCATAATTGGCCAAAATCATGCACAACCCCGTAACCATATTGGCTATCTGTAAATATAGTTACTTTTTGATTCCTCCCAATTTTGCAGGCTTTTATTAATGCAATCAATTCAGCTACTTGTGCAGATTTGACTCCTGGTAAATAGGATGCTTCGACTATTCCAGTTAATTCACATACCGCATAGGCAGCAGTTAATTTACCATCTTCATGTCTTTGACATGAACCATCAACAAATAGCTCCCTGTCTGGCTTTCTGAGGGGCTGTTCTTCTATATCTGGGCGAGGTTTCGTACATAACTCTGTAATCTGTAAACAATCATGTTCATTTTCTTCGTCATCTTTAATTTTCTCATGATATGGGTCTGGTAGTAAGGTTGCTGGATTTATTATAGTACACCTTAACATGGTCACATTTTCAACACCCATTATTATTCTTTCATATTTAGTCAGCCGACTAGGAGTAAGATGTTGCGTTCTGGTTCTTGTCAATAGAATCACAACAGCATGTGGAACAAACACTTTTACAGGATGTCCCATTACAATTGACTCACTTTGTTCAATGCTCAAACAAGTAGCTGCCACTGCTTTTAAGCATCCTGGCAACGCGGCTGCCACTGGGTCCAATGTAGCAGAAAAATATGCTATAGGACGTCTGTCTAAACCGTGTCTCTGTGTTAGGACAGAAAGTGCACAATTTTCTCTTTCATGACAGAATAATGCGAATTCTCTTTTATAATCAGGCATGCCTAAGGCTGTTGCTGAACATAGTGCATTCCTTAATTTTACAAAAGCTCCTACACTTTCATCATCCCACTCAACAGGATCCTTTGCTTTCTTTTTCGTCATGTTAATTAAGGACTTAGCTAGTATAGAAAATCCTGGTATCCATTGCCGACAGTAACCTACTACTCCTAGGAACATTCTTACTTGTCTTTGGGTTACAGGCATTTGCATTTTCTTTATTAATTTTACTCTTTCAGAGGTTACTCTTCTTTTTCCCCTCTCAATTTGGTGTCCCAGATATTTAACAGCTGTTGTACAAAACTACAATTTTTCAGGTGAGACTTTATGCCCTTCGTCGGCCAAAAGATTTAATAGTGCTATGGAATCAACAACACAGTCCTCTCTGGTGTTCGATGCCACCAATAAGTCGTCGATATATTGCACTAGGACTGAGCTTCCTGGCATCACTAGTTTCTCAAGGCACTTTTTCAATATCTGATTGAAAATGGAAGGACTTTCCGTGTACCCCTGAGGAACACGATTCCATACATAGACTTTGTTCTCAAATTTAAATGAGAAAAGATACTGGCTATCTGGATGCAATGGTATGAAAAGAACGCTTGACATAAATCAATTACTGTGAACCATCCTGCACTCCAAGGAATTTGGTATAGAATTACTGCAGGATTTGGCACTATAGGACAACATGGTTCCACTATTTTATTTATTTTTCGCAGGTCCTGAACAATCCTATATTTTCCACTAGGTTTCTTTAGTCCCATGATTGGTGAGTTACATGGGCTACTCATTACTTCTTTTAGTATGTTTTGCTCAACCATTCGATTAATTTCTTCAATTACTTCTGCACTCATTTTGTACTGTCTGGTATTTGGGAAAATTGCACCTTCTTTTACAGTAATTTTAACTGGGTCTATTTTAGCCATAAGTCCTACTTCTTTTCCTGTGAAATCCCATACTATGGGGTTTACTGTACCTTTTAATTCTTCTGGCAACTCGTCTTTTGTTAATACCGAAAACATCTCATCTACTTCTGTACCCTGTTTTGCAATCATAATTTTATATACATGGTCTTCATCTGGTGTCTGAACTGCCACACCATCCGGTGTGCAAAATATTGTGCAGTTCATTTTGCACAACAAATCCCTGCCTAAGTTTACTGGGCTAGAATCGCATACTACAAATTGATGCATTTCTCTGAAGTTTCCGATTTTAACTTCCATTGGTTCGGTAAGAGGTGTTCTAATCCTTTGATTAGCTACCCCCACTACTTGGATATTTTCACCAGAGAGAGGAAGGTCTGGAATGTCTGCTGTTCTTACAGTAGACCGGGTAGCACAAGTATCCAACAGAAAAGTAATATCATTACCTTTCACATTTCCTTCAACATATGGACCTGACTGATCTACTGATAAGGATGCGCCAAGTACGCACTCCTTCTCCCCTCTCTTAGGCACCGTCATGAACTGTATTGACAGAAATCGTCCTGTAAAAGAAACTGTGAGGTTATATAATCATTCTTACCACTTCCTCCTTGATATCCGATGTCTGTACCGTGCTTTGCTCTGCTTACATTACCCTGAATAGGTGCAGGTGGCAACTGACTCTGAGGATTTACACCCTGCTGTGAGTCATTCTGCGTCTGTGGATTTAAATTTTGATTTGGGCCATTATTGTTCCGAATCTTTTTACATTCATCCTTCCAATGCCCCAATTTTCCGCATCCATGACAAGGAAATTTCTTTTTAGCTTCTTCTCTACTCATTCGTCCTCTCACTTTTCCACCATTCCCAGTATCACCACTCGTTCCAGAATCCTTTCCCTGATTTTCACTCGGATTTTCCAAATTAATTCCCTGTTTCTCTGCCATTTTCACCTGTGCCCACATTACCTTCTCCTGTAATTTCTTATGCCTATCCTCAATATCATCTCCACAATATTTTGCATATTTCAAAATCTCGTCGATAGGTTTCCCTTGCCAACACAGCATGTGTTGTTTAATCATCTGACAAATCTCCGGCTTCAAACCGTAAACAAATCGATACACAAACTGACTCATGTTTTTGTCTCCAATGTCCTCAAATCCACTATACTGTTTAAATACCTGCAATAAACGCTCATAGTAGGAATGTACCGATTCATTAGCTTCTTGTGTAGTTCGGTCTATTTTCACCCAATCGGTTTCTTTCGGTGGTATTTTCCCTTTCAGGTAAGTTATCACCTGCTGATACTTTTTCATCACATCATTTGACGGGGCACCTGTTTTCGGATCTCTAGGATACTCGTCACTTGGCCAATCAACTGTAATTTTACAATCTGTCCACAGATCGGCAGGTACCACTATGTCAAACAAACCATCTAAGTCCTTCAACAATACCTTTGACACCTTCACAAACCTTTCAACCTGCTTGTACCATTCAATTGGTTTTTCTCTCAACTTTGGAAAATCATTCGTAAATGACAAAATATCCCGTCTGCTCCATGGGATATGTATATATCCTCCTCCCGCAACTTCTCGCATTGGGTACATTTGGTCAGCTTTCCCTGTTTCTTTCATCACATATTCCGATGCTGATCTACTGGATCGTGCTTCTTCCTTTTTCTTGGCCCATCTAGTTCTCCATCTATCTAGGTCTCCCCATTTTTGTAGAACTATCATTAATTCCCTTACTTGTAATTTTCTTCCATAGGCATTCATGTTTTCTAAATCTTTTTCTGAAAATTCTGCTCTATAGGGTTTCTGCAACACCTTTGATCTCCCTATTTCTATTCCCATCTGTAGTGCTAAATTGGATAATTTTTCATGGAATAATCTTACATTTCTTGTGATACTCCTGCACATAAATAATAATTCTTCATCATCATAGGTATTTAAGCGATCTAGTCCTATATTTCCTGCTATTAATTCTTCTAATTCGACCTTCAATTTATGAATGTCTATTATTTTTGGAGGTGTGCACTGTTTATCTGATTCTTGTGCCCACCTTTCTAAATCTTCAGGGGTGACTATTGTGGCACTTTTCGCTCCTAATGAAGTTACTAGACTTATATCTTTTGAACACCCAGGTGTAGTTCTCTCGGGAGTAATATTGACAGAATCTCGAATGGGTAAATCCATCAATGATATTGTGGATTCGCTGTCACTAAAGTGATCTTCAACCATTACTACTGCTTCAGGTTTTGTAGCGTTTACAGGTGTAGGTGCAAGTATCGGTGGAGGACAGTTTCCCTGAGTACCATATAATGGAACTACTGGACCAATTGTTACAGGTATGGTCAATGAATCAGGATGTACTTTTATCTGGGTTATTTTCTGTATTAATTCTGCTCTGGTCTTCTCTAGGGCTTCCCTTTCTTTGTCATGAAGTATTCTACTAGGGGTGAATTCATGCATTACCTGTGGTACTAATGGAGTTTTTAACGGTGGTGCACTTGGGGTGCATCCACTTGTCCCTTCCTGATATGGTGGGGGGTTCCTTAACATTTCTTCCATAAATTCGTCTTCAGAATCGTCACTTCTCATTAAATGTTTTGTCTTTTCTGTGCATTTACTTCCTAATTTTTCCTCTGCTGTTAACAATGGATATAGTCCTTCTGTAATCATTGCCCTGCTCCATTGTTTCATCTGACCGTCCCTAGACTCATGTTGGTATCTGGGGAAAAATCCTCGATAACCCCTATTACTCCTGGATCGGTCACGCTCAAATGCCTCGGTTTCCCATTCCTCTAAGGCTTCGTATTGAGTTAATCTAGGTCTGGGTTCTAGGTCATTCATCCTCAATCTCAAATTTTGAAGAATTCTTCCATTGAAGGTACCATTCTCGGGAAATGCTAGTATTCCATCATTTTTGGTATATTCTATCCAATTCTCTATCCATACACAAGTATGATAACCTCTCTCCATCATCATAAATGAAGCGGGCGTTTTAGCTGGTGGAATAATAATTCATTCCCTAGTTTTGATTGGTTTATCCTTTTTAAAATAGTTCTTAATCTTTTGCAGAAAGTACATTTTTCTCTTCTCTCCGTACATTCTATCTAATCTTCGGTGTATAAAATTATATTCTGCAAAACCCAGGAATCTCCTATCCGGACGAGTTCCTGTTAAAGTCGGATCGCGTTTTAACATGCAATCTCTATCCACTAAGAATTTAGCTTCTAGAATATCAACCAATCAAGTGTCTGCTTTCTTCTATTTCTGAACCAATCCTAGCGCGGCCTTTCTGTGACGTTAGTCTGTCAACCCCTCCTTTACAATCTGCGCTTCTCTGTCCCTCGCTGGTTCAACCAATCCCAGCGCGGCACCTGTGACGTCAGTACTACTCCGGACTACTGACCCCTCCTTTACAAGGGTCGTTCCACACCCGCTGATTCAACCAATCCCAGCGCGGCGTTTGTGACGTCAGCTCCCTCTCCGGCAGCTGACCCTCCCTTTACAAGATCTTACGCAAACTTATTTTCTCTAAAAATCTTAATTAAATTTCAGTAACAACATAAAACATTCGCTATCGTGCCAGTTTCTCTAATTTAGAAAAGATAGTTTTCTCTCACACTTAGTAAAACCTTTCCGTTTACTAAACATACACTACGAGTAAAACCCTTCCGTTTACTCTTCACACAAGCTCCAGAAGTACCTGTTACTTCTTCAATGTTACCCTTTCTAGGTGATATAACATCAAATTTTCACCAGCGTACTCTTTTGCTATTACTCACACGCATAGATTCCCTAACCAGTACTGATAGTCCTGCTTAACTTTTCAGTACTTTTTCTGCCTGACAGATAACCTCACTGCAGTATGGCTTCCACTTACCATCTGCTATTCAATTTTTCCCTGGGGATTCTGGACAACATAAAACAGACTTTGAATACACGGATGTTAGTTCATAAAAAATAAAATTCTCATTACCCAATTAACAAAGAGTAACCATCCTCTGATTACCAGAAAACTGATCCAGCGCGATATTAGCAAACAGCATTCATACACCAGATACTCACTTGGGCCCATACATTCATACTACGCTAATACTTACGCTGGGTTTATCAGTTGTTACTCTTTATCAAAATCCCTGCTACCAATTACCTTCCGAATGAAGAGTAATGACTTACCAATGAATCCTTTGCTAATTGGGAAATTTAAAATGAGTGACATTCATTATAGTACATAATCCTGAAATAACCACTGAGTCAGAAAGTTTTAAAATGTTTATCTAAAGATTTAGCAGAGTAAAATACAGAACCACACGGTACTTAATCGCAATACCCAAGATGAAGCATAGAATAACTATTGCTAATTAATGACGGTCCCTCAGAAAAGGAGAGGATAGAGATAGCAGCGCAACTAAAGGTTGCATTATATTTACCTAAGTGCGAGAACCAAACCCCTTGGCCAAGGAGTTGGAAAGAATAGGACCCAGGAAGGATGAGGAGCAAAGACCTCCTCCAGGATCAGGACAGGACCGGTGACCTCTCTACAACGACGCCTGCGTCGTTCCCCTCTCTGATACTCGACTTCGCCTCGATTCGCCCGTGTCTTCCTTCTAATGGACTCCGCCGCCCCCTCCTCAGGACCTCTCTGGACAGCGATTCAGTCTGCAATCGATCAGCTTGGCAGTCTGGAGCTAAGAGCTAACTAATTAGCTAATTCTATATCTATTATACCCTTCTACACCCATGTACCTCCCCTTAATGTTGCTAAAATATGGGACCACTACTTCTGATTGGACAGGGACAGGGGGTGGATTCTCACACCATATTGATTTGTAAGCCTATTGTTTTTAAACTACCGCCCCTTCAATTTAATACATTTGCTTTATTTCCCACCCGTCTCATGACAAAATTTACAATTTATTCATATAAAATGTTTCTTTTCGACGAGAACATCTTGGTATGTAGTGGTGTCGGCCAGCAGGTCATGGCCTTGGGTGATGTCCAAGTTGACTTCATCTTTTTCTTTCTGGTCTGCCTCTCAGGGCGCATGTGCAGAATCTTTGTCACACGAGCTTTCAGTTCACCAAACCCAGGCCCAAGTTTACGAACTAATAAAAGTACAGGAAGAAAATATTAAAATCACAAATAAAACGTTTCACTGAATGCCCACTCTTTCTACTCTATTCCCATTTAATTATAAATTCTATCCCGCATTAGTAGCGTTAGAGAAACGACAGTTTAATAATGACATGAGAGCAAGCTGAAGCATGTGAAAACATCAAGCAGCCATTTTAATGCACACTGCGCAGAAGCAGAAATTGCCCACCAAGCAAGAAGAGACGTCACAACACGTGGTGTGGTTGGGACATGCGCAGTAGGGTTCCCGCGTTTTAGCGCCCATTTTGGATTACGGACAAGCGTTATTCATTAATAAAACACATAGGCAAGCATCCTTACTATTCGTGTAGTGTATGCAAGGATTATTAGAGACAATACAAATTTAATAAATTAATACTGTGAGGAGATTGCATCCTAGCAAGTCTCATTTGTGAGTCCTTGCTCCATCAACAGCGCCATGGTGTTGACCAAGGAAGTCCTCTTGGCCTTTCTACAGGACTTCAAGAAAGAGCTACATGAGGAGCTAAAGACAGACCTTTCGAGCTCCCTAGATGCTCTTCACTCAGATCTCATTACCAGGCTCTCAAACCTGCAGCAGGATGTAGACTCTGTAGGCACATGCACTCTGGACCTAGAAACGAAATGCTAATACCTAGAGCACCAAGTGGAACGATTGGAAGGCTACTCTGCACAACTCCTGGACCTGCCACAGGCTATGCTCCTCAAATGTGAAGACTTAGAAAACTGCTCTAGACAGGATAATATCTGTCTACGGAATCTGGGGGAAGGAGTGGAGGGCCAAGACCTGGGGTGTCGTCGTGAGCAAAAGAATTATGGATTAAACCCAGATCTATGACTAAGGGTGAGTGGTTGAAAAGTTTCAGCACTCTGTCCCTCATCTTGTTGTGTTTGCTATGTTCGCCTTAAGTGGCCATGGGTATGCCCAGACGTGGTTCCCTTGCCCGCTGTGCCACTGGATTCAAGCTAGCCTGGCTGATGAAGGGTGAGACCCCGAAACCAGTCCCAGGATGCATGTTTCTGGTCCTGGGAGGACCTGGCTTGGCAGTTCAGGCTGGACTGTTCCCATGAGGAACAGTGGCAAGACTGATTTGCATATGGCTGGGTCCAAACTGGGGTGGCATAGTGAGCAAAAAAACGATGGATTAACCTCAGATCTGTGACTGGGAGTGAGTGGTTGTAATTTTTCAGCACTTTGTCCATCATCTTGTTGTGTTTGCTATGTTCGCCCTAAGTGGCCAAGTGTATGCCCGGATGTGGGTCCCTTGCTCGCTGTGCCACTGAATTCAAGCTAGCCTGGCTGATGAGGGGTGAAACTCCGAAACCGGTCCCAGGATGCTTGTTTCCAGTCCAGGGAGGACCTGCCTCGCAGTTCAGGCTGGACTGTTCCCATGAGGAACAGGGTCAAGACTGATTTGCATATATCTGGGTCAAAACTGGGGTGGCATAGTGAGCAAAAGAACAATGGATTAAACCCAGATCTGTGACTGGGGGTGAGTGGTTGAAAAGTTTCAGCACTCTGTCCATCATCTTGTGTTTGTTACTATAATGTGGTGTCAGTATAAACGGAAAACTGCTTGTCCCAATAGCATACTATTGTGGATTACTGATGGTCTGCTGTTGATTGCGGACACTGTCTTCTGATGTGCCCTATTAAAACTTAATCAAGAAAATGTGACACATTTTTTTTACCACTGACATTTGAAATTAAAAAACAAATAAATATTAAAAATAAACTAGTATTAGGTTATTAAACAATTAAATAAAACAATTACATTTTTTAGAATTAATAATTATAACATGAACATAGTTAAATTACTAAATGAATCAACCAATTAATAGTTACAAATCAACAAATCATTAAAATAACATGTAATCAGTTAATGATTATATATAATAAATGAACACTTAAACAAATAAATTACATGGAATGTTAATTATGAACTAAAAATAATAATTTACATATTCAAAACTTCACACTTTTATCCCCTACATACCCAATAACCAGCTACTAAATGAAGTTTCTAGTTAAATTAATTAAAAAAGGTTTTATACACAATTAACAAAATACACTAAAACAAATTTAACACAAATATTACTACAATACTAACTTATAACACCAAAATAACTAAATTTTATCAAAATATTTTAAAAGATATTATATAGAACTGTATTAAATAAGACAATATTATATACAACTATATTTAAAAAAATGATTTTAAATACCTAAAGCAATATTCTTTACCATCAGTGTTAAGTCCCTAGATATTCTTGACAATTCAGTATTGTGCCACGATATTTGTGGCCCACTGTATTTTTTACTTGATATTTTGGTCAAACACTCAACATGGAGGAGTGGTTCAAGAGAACTTGGGAAAAGGGTCCAGAAGAAATTGTAGGATGGGTTGAGATTAAATAGAAACTAATTGGTTCTGAAGAACCCTTGGGAAATTAGTTCATATTAATTCAAATACATTGGTTCAAAGGAACCTGAAGAAGGAGTTTCACTTGAAGATCTCAAAACAAATAATTCAGGCAAACTCAGGAAATGTTGAGACAAAAATGGGTTAAGTAGGTTCAGGGAAATTGGTTTAGGAGAATTCTGGTTAAATGGATCAGTAGAGCGCTGGGTATCGGTTCAGGAAGAATTCGGGGAAATGGGTTCAGAAAATCTCAAAGAAATGTTTTCAGGCAAACTGGGGGAAATGGAACAAGAAAAACTCTCAGTAGTAGGTTTCAGACACTCAGTAAAATATATTTAGATGAACTTTGGGGAAAATGACTACAAGAATAATTCTTTGATGTGCTTCAAGAAGAACTATTGCAATGAGCTTTGAAAAGTGTTTGAAAATAGTTACACAGTATCAGTTACACGTGTTCAGAAGATAATCCAAAAATATTCTCGGAAGAACTCTGGAGACATCGGTTAAGAGGAACTTTAGAAACAAGTTTTGGCACACTCTGAAGAAAATTGAGTTGTGATAAACTGTGGGAAAAGGTTCAGGCAACCTATGATAGAATGAATTCAGACAAATTCTTGGAAAATGGGTTTGTAGGAAAGAAAAGCAATAGTTTTAAAAGAACTCATAGAGTTGAGTGAAAGGAGTTCCTTGGTGAAAGCAGTCAAGAGAAATTTAAAGAAATGAGTTCCTATGAATTCCATGTATAATGGGATTCAGAGATACCTCTATATGAATTCAGGATCGCTCAAATAAGCTTAGAAAAACCCTGGGGATAGTGTGTCCCAAAACATCTGTAAAATGGTTTCAGAGTAACACAGAAATATTGGTACAAATTAACTTTGTGGGTAATAGGTTCACAATAAACAAAGGAAAAAGGTTCAGAATCCATAGGAAAATTGGTTCAGATTTACCTTGCTTTGGTGCTTCAGAAAAACTCATAAAAATGGGAACAAAAGGAAATAAGTGTAAATGGGTTCAGAAGAGCTCAGGTAAGTTTGTTCAGACAAACACTAGGATATGAGCTCGGAAGAGCTCAGAGAGATGGTTTCATCTGATTTCACGTGAAAAGGGTTCTATGAGTAAGTGCAGTACAACTCTGATAAGGGAATTCAGAACTACTCAGTTAACAGGGCTCAGATCAACATGGAATTTATCTTAGAAGTACCCTGGGGAAGTGGTCCAGAAGAGCAAATAGAACTGGATTCAGAGGAACACATATTAAAGGGTTCAGATTAACTTGTTGGTTAATGGATTTCAAGATAGAATAGCTATATGTGTTCAGAATACCCCAACTAAATCAGTACAGGGAACTCAGCTATGTAGTTTGGAAGAACTCTAAGAAATGGGTTTATCTGAAATATGCAGAAAAGGGGTTATACAAAACTCAGAAATAGGTTCTGCGGGACTTGGCAAATGGATTTACAGCAATGCATAGAATGGGTGTGACGCAGTGGCCAGGGTGCCTGACTCCGGACCACGGGGTTCACGGTTCGATCCCCAGCACCGGTGGCAGGTTAGCCTTGCACCATGTGACTCTGGGCAATATCTTGCTTAATCTTCCTGACGGCCCCCAGCGCCGGGACACCTCTCCGGAGGTAGCTGTGCGCTTTACAAATGCTGGTATTTATTTTTCAAAGAACTCATGTAAACGGGTTCCGAAGAGCTCAGGGAAATTTGTTCAGTCAAAGTCAGATAAATGGGTTTATAAATAATCAGGGAAATTTTAACAATGCGGGTAAAAAGATCTGAACAACTCATGGCAAAGGATTCAGGAGTAACATGGATGTGGCCACAAACTTTGAAAAGAAAAATAAAGCTAAGAAGATTTCTGGAATTGAGATCAGAAAAAACCTGTCAAATTGACATCAGAAGAACCCTAAAACATTTTTTGAGAAAAATGTTGGATTCAGATGAACTATGGAAAATGAGATTGGAGTTCAGGAAAACTCAGAGACCAGGTTTCAGAAGACTTCAAAGGGGCGCAGCAGTACCAAAGAACTCTGGCCAATTAATTCAGAACTCTGTGATTTGCGGTCAGAAGAACGCTAGAGGATGTGATTAAGAAAATGTCATCGAAATTGAATTAGAGAAACATACGCAATGGTGTTCATAGGAACTCAGTTAAATGGATTCAGATGAGCTTAGGGAAATTGTTGCAGCTAAACTCAGGGTATATATTGTTCAGAAGAACCCAGTTAAATGGGCTCCCATGGACATTTAAATTGCTTCAAAACAAACCCAGGAAAGCGGAACAGAAGAACCAATCAAAAGAGTTCAGAAGAGCACTTGGGAATTAGACCATAAGGACCCTGGGATCGGGCCTGCTTTAAAAAAATGGTTCTCATTTTGGAAAGCAGGTGCAGTGACAGTCTGCTTTCAATTAAAATTCTTCATTCATGCATTTGAAGTCCTTCTCAGGGGATCACAAACTGTGACCTGTCAAATTAGTGTTCATTAGGCAAGCAGCTTTCCAAACCCCTGCCAATGGACAATTTGTGATGTTTCCCATCAGTGCATAGGGTGCACTGCAAATTGCACATCCTGGTTGGCGAATGGGTGAATGTATATCTGGCCCTAAAATCTTTCAGAGAAGTGCTTCGTAGGAATAGACTTTAATGACTCCATATTTGGGGTTTTGACTATTTGTTGCTTCTATATGAGATATGATTAAGAAAGGTTTACCTAGATGGTCATATCAGTCAATAACAGTGGGTTTAGTTAGATAACTTTGGGTGAGTGAAGAGACTTCTTTTGCCAGGTCATGGCATGAATACATATTGTTTAGTTTTTCAGTCAATATATTCCATGAAAGGTTGAAATCCCCAGAAAGATGTTACATTAGCTACTGATTAAGGAAGATCTCTGTGCTACCATTACTTCAGATGTTTTGCCATCTGCTGAGGCGAAGAATTGGTGTATGAATACCTGGTGCCTCATCATGGGGACATCTTTTAAAGTAGACGAGTTTCGTGGAGACATTGGCATATGTCACGGAGCTCTGCCCTGTCTGCCCTCCAAATTGTGTGACTCTTAATGGAGAAATTCAGCCCCTTGATATTATTCCATGTGAATATGTTCACCATAGCAGCACTACACCTGAACTCTTGGTTGTCACTTCTCTACTTAGTGTGTGTGATTGTTTACAAGGTTACTTATGGAATCTCCTTTTCTGAACATCAACGTCTCTGGATGGCACTCCTACCCCCTTCCCATACAATATCCCCAACCTAAATAACATATATTAAGATAACTAACAACAGTCAACCTCCCATGAGTAAGGATTAGATACATCCTTGAAGGGTTGGTGAGGCATGTTGTGGCCAGCCACTCATCCAAACCCACCCACCATACCACTAACTCCTGCAACACTTTTGTGTAAAGCCTCCAACTGTGAAGTGTATTATGAAGTAGATAGTGCCTCATTTTGTTGTATTCCCCACAGTCATTAATCAAGTACAGGTGCAATATTCAAGCATTGCACTGAGTGTTTCTTGATGGTCGAGGTCTCTCCCACTTCTCTTGTGTTCTCCGTGCCTTTTCTTGCAGCTTCAGAGTTATTGTTGATTGGGAGCCATCTGATAGTCCCAAGACCTAGTGCAGTATGCGCCTCTTCGTGCTCAGCCCCATGAAAAAAATGATTTTTTGTTGTTGTGTTGGTTAATGTGTAGGAGACCACACCATCAGTTTTTCGAGGAGCTTCTGGCATGGGCAAAGGGTATCCCTGTGTTACTCCAAAAGTCACCTAGTAGCTGCAGATTATCTTCTAATGCTGGCGAGTCTTGGCTCCGGAGCCTTTTCATAAAGCTGTGAGTGGAGGCAAGTCAAAGCCCCACATGCTGAAGATGGGCACAACACCACCCAGCACCATCCCCATACCCCCATTCCAGCCTCACCACTACAAAGCAGGCCTGCACCATTTGCAAGCCACATGACTAGAGCCCCACACAACATCAGGCCTACCCCAACATAGCCTAACCTCTTTTCAGGCTATCACTAGAGGCTGCAAAATGGCTGCTGCAGGTCCGCTTCTCACAGCGGCCAAGATCATCCTGCGGGTTGTGGTGGAAAGCAGACCGGTAAATTTTACCTCAACTTGGTCCTGGTTCTAAAAAAATTGGATGCCCATCTCTGGCTCTTAATTGCAGGTTACAAGAGGTGCGCAGATGACTCTAAAGAGAAGTCTAACTGACTCCCCAGGCACCAGGTTTCCTCAGCACTGGCAACACTCGCCCAAAATGTTTGGTTTTAACTGAGGGATATGGGTTTGGGAAGAACTCAGGAAAATTGTTTTAGAGAAAGACCGATTCATGCGACTTCAGTGGATAACTTTCAGAATAAATCTTGGAAATTAGTTCAGGCAAATTCCTAGGAATAGTTTTCCTACAAACATTTGAAAATGGGTTTCAGAAAAACTGAATGAAATAGATTCAGAAGAACTCAGAAACTTGACTTAGAATCATTTGGAGTTAATGGGTTTAAAAGGACTCTGGAATGAAGATCAAGAAGAATTGGGATTTTAATACGGAGGAATTCTCTAAAAAGGTTTTGGAGTAAAACTGGACAGTAAATTCAGCAAAACTTCATAAAAATTGAATCAGGTGAAGTCTAGGAAGATGTAGTTCAGAAAACTTGGGAAACAGATTCAGATAATCTTTATGGCATGATTGAGATATAAATCATATGCATGAGTTGAAAACACCTGGCAAAAGTTGCTCAGAAGAACTAATGGAAAGTTAAAAGTACTAGCAAACATTTTCTCAGAAGAATGTATGGAAAGTGTTCAGACGCACATAGGGTTAAGGGTTCAAGAGAACTCTGGGAAAGGAGGTCAGAAGAAGTCAGGGAAAACTATTAAGAAGAATATAAATAAATGGATTCACAGGAACATGTAAATACGTTCTGTAGAACTCAGAAAATGGGTGGAAACAAACCTTAGGGAATGTGGATCAGAAGTTGGAGAAATAAGTTCAGAGGAACAGGAGAAATGCATGAGGATACCTCGGCAAAAAGGTCCAGAAGTACTCCCAGAAAAGATGCAAATAAAATGTGGATAATTGTTTGGGAGGAATGTGAAAGTTGATTCAGAAGAATTCAGCTACATTGGTTCAGACACGCTCAGGATAATCAGTTTAAAATCTAGGAAATAGGTTCAGACAAACCATGGGGGAAATGGTTCTGGAGAGTCGAGCTAAATGGGCTCTGAGAAATTGAAAGAAATGCCATTTAGGTGGGTTCTGTGGATTGTGGTTTTAGATAAACTCAGGGAATTGGAGTCACTAGACCTCTGGTAAAAAAAAGTTCAGAAATCATTGTGAAAATTGTGTTCAGAAGAATCTTGAGAAAATATGTTCAAGTGGCATCTTAGAAAATGTAGTTCAGAAAAATCCTGGAAATTAGATTTGGTAAACTTTAGTAATCTGAGGTTAGACAACATTTAAGAAATGGCTTTCAAGTAACATTGAATAATAGGTTCTGATTGACTCATGAAGATGAGCTCAGATGAACCCATTGGAGGAGTTCAGAAAATCACAGACAAAGGGATTTAGAAGATTTCTGGTTATGTGCTGAGAGAAACTCATTGATAGAAGTTCAGAAAAGCACAGCACAATAGCTTTAGATTACCTTTCATAAATGGGCTCAGATGAACGTAGGAAAATGGACTCATTGGAACAGATGGAAATGGGTTCGAACGAACTCAGATAAGCAGGTTCATAGAATTGATTCACATGAAAATGTTCACACTTTAAAATGTGTGAAGAGCTCCTGGAAAGGGCTTCAAAAGAATTCACGGCAGTGGGTTCATAAGAACTCAGGGAAATCAGTTGAAATGAGCTTCAAGAAGTTATTTCTTCAGTTCTCTGAGAAAATAACTGTGAATGGCTGAGGGGCTTTGAGTTAGAAGTACTTTGGGGAATCCATTTATAGGAATTCCCTCAGCATACTGTGTGAAATAGTTTCAGAAGCACAGTGGGAAATATGTTCGGCTGAACTCTATGGATAAAGGGGCATATTTACGTTCCCTGGCGCATCCCTGCAAATCAGCAGGGATGCGCCAGGGAAGATGCGACACGCAAGTTTGCCCTTGCGCCACCGCCGATGCGCCGCATTTACAATGCGGCGCGCCGTGGCGCACAGAATGGCAGATGCGTGTCGCATCCCCCGACGGAAAGGCGGCGCATTGCTGGAGTCGCGTCGCAAGTGTGACGCAGCTCCAGCAATGCTCGGGGGTGCCCTATCCCTAACATGGTGCGTCAATCCTTACGCCTGCTTCAAGCAGGTGCAGGGTTTTGACGCAGCATGGGCGTAAAAGTGACTCAGTGAAATCTTGTAGATTTCACTGCGTCACTTTTACGTGGCGCACCTGCGAGGGAACGCCCACCCTGCGCTGGAACGCCCACATGAAACCTGACGCAGGTTTCAAGTGGCGCAGGGGTTTACATCGTGACGCATCTCCCTAGATGCGTCACGTTGTAAATATTGCGCAACGTGGCGCATGGTTTGCGTCGCCGCTGCGTCACATGAGTGACGCAACGGCGGCGCAAAAGTGGCGCAAGGGGCTTGTAAATATGCCCCAAAGTGTTTAGAAGAACTCAGTGAAGTAGGTTCAGAAGAGCTCAGTGAAATAGGTTGTGGAGAACCCTGAAAACATCTTCAGAAGAATGGTAGAACTCTTTGGAATTGGTTTAGGACAACATTTGGAAAATTACTTCATATGAAGTCTGGTTACATTGGATTCAGAAGAACTCTGCAAATTGGATTCGGAACACAGCATTTTCATAAGAACTAAGAGAATGCTCTCAGAGTAACTTCATGGATAGCGAATTCAGAAGAACTACAGAAAATTGATGCAGCAGAACTCAGCTTAATGGATTCTGACAAGCTCATAGAAACTGGTTAGTCAAATGGATTCAGAAGAACTTTCAAAATTGTGTTCAGCTGGACTTGGCAGATAAAGTGTGCAGATAAACTTGGTATAGTATCTGTTTATAAAAATATTTAAAGGACCCAGAGAATCAACTCCAAAGAAAATATTGAAATATGTTCAGAGAAACACAGGTTCAGAATAACTGTACTAAATGGTACCTGAAATCCTATTGACATTGGTTCAGACAAGCTCAGGTACAACGTTTCATAGGGACTGGGGAATAGATTCAGAAGAAGTCAAGAAATGCTTAGTGGAAGACCGCTGGGGAAAGGATTCAGAAGAACTTTTGGAAATGTGTAGAGACGAAGAACTTGTGAGGATGGGTTCAAACGAGCTGTGAAAAATAAGTTAGGACTAACTGTGTTAAAGTTGTTCCAGAGAGCTTGGGAACTTTGAGTTAGAAGAACTGAGGGGAATGGGTTCATAGAAATTGTTTTGACATACTTTATTAAATGGGTTCGGAAGAACTGTAGCAAATGTATTCAGCTGAACTCTATGGATAAAGGGATCAGAAGAACACAGTCAAATAGGTTCAGAAGAATTATGAAAATGTGATCAGATGAATGTCAGAATGAATACGTCCTCGGAAGAACTCTTTGACATTGGGTTAAAACATTTTTTTAAAATTACTTCAAACAAAATCTCCAGAGCTCCACAACTACCATATTTAACCTCACCTCCATGTATCCCAGTATACTTTATCTCTCAAATTGATTAACTGTTAAATGTTCTGTTAGTGCAATTGTACTTCGTACTTGAGTCAGTGTTATACTCGCCATAGATGCAATAGATTTTCCTTGTAAAGTAGACTACCCCCTTTCAACTGAATATCCTACTATATAATCCTAGTGCCTTTTTCATGCTATCTGATCTTTTCTCCTTTCCTAATCTCTGCTTGATTGTGTGTAAGATGTTGTTCTTCATAAAGCACACTCGCACCACTTTTTGCAGTTGTGCTATAGCAAATATTAAATAAATATACATCTGAAAGAATTGGGTTCAAAAGTACTCTTAAAAACGGATTCAGAACAGCTGTGGCAATATTGGTTCATAACAGTTCTGATGAATTGTGGCACAGACGAACTGGCAAAAGGTTCAAATCAACTTTCCTGTAAGTTGATTCAGAAGAAACCTGAGGAAATGGGTGCATTGAAACTTTGGAAAATTGTTTATAGACAAAGGCCCTCTTTATGAGTAGCCAGGTTTAACAACTATTACTGACCAAACCCCATGATTAATACCAGGGGGTGCTACTTATTCTGGTGGTCGGTATAGTGAGAATTGTGAGATCTTTGGGTAAATTGTGGAAATCTGACTTACTGTATCGAATCCCACATTTTCCCATGTATTTCTTCCAGAGAATTCATCTGCCAGGATTTCTGAGTGAAATAGCCCAGACGTGATGCTCTTGCATAACTTATAACACTTTACCTGCCCATCGTAATTTAAAGGCCACTCTTAATGAGTGCTAAGGGCTGCGAAAATAGGTTCAGAATAAGTCCAGGGAAAATATGATCTTATGTCTGGAATTAAAGCAGGGGGTTGGAAACGGGGTTGCGAGGTGAATGGTCTAGTCAGTGCTCACAGAAAGGTATAATTAGATATTGAACCATGGGAATGCTTTATCGCTCTATTAATTCTCTCTAAATTACTTATACTGCTCTTGCTGATTTTTCTCTATCATTCTTATTCTGCAGTATGGTGTTGATGTGAAGAGCCGGGATGCCCGTGGATTAACATCTTTGGCCTATGCAAGGCGTGCTGGTAACCAAGAATGCATTGAGGTCCTTCTTCAGCATGGGTGTCCCAATGACACCTGCGTGCCTCCATTGACTCCCAGCCTGCCTCGACGGAATGCCAACATGAACAACAGTAATTTGCTGCCAGGTTCAGAGGTGGAGTCGGACCCTATCATCATTTGACCAAGGACATCCTACTAGGAAGAGATATAGCTCTTCATATGGACCCTTTACTAGTTTTATGACCTCCTTATCTCCCTGCCCAAGCAAGAGGGTGTCATCAGCTTCGCCTTCCAGCGAGAACTGAGCTTTCTGCTTGGTCTTCTTGTGTCCCTGATCAAAGTGGGTGGCCGTGAATGTTGGCCGCCTGCCCTGTTATTCACTTGCGACACTGGGGAAACGCAGAGCGCAGTGTGTATGCTTGTATGGGTACAGAGGGTGTGGACACCACAAACTTCCTGATGCAAGTGTTTTGCTATCAAAGGTGTTTGTGGAATGACATCCCTTGCGCAAGGATTGAAAAAGCATGTTATGCGGGAGAATGAGATGCATTGCAGAAAGGTGGTTTCCCTGTATGCTTAAAATGATGGAGCAGATGAGATTGTAGCATAGTCACAACGATGTTGCAAGGGAAAGCATATACAGTAAGTTGTTGCTGGATTATGGCTGATAAGCACTGACCACAGAGGCTGCTTTGAGAAAAGAGGGTCTGTCCTCTCCTGATCTCTCCTTGAAGCCTGCACTTATATTCTGTGCAACTGTCCAGCTCAATCACTTCCTGCCAGCAGTCTTAGGATTCGATATGACCACCTGTAACACTCATCATCAATGACCAGTAAATGTTACTGTGGGCCACTTTGGATGGCATTGGAGTGACTTCCCGGTGGGGAACCCAGGAATAATTTCCTAGCTAAAAAATGTCCAAGCCATCAAGCTTTGCTCTGCAGTGGCCACTTGCTTTCAAATTTAGTCAGTCTCTGACCTGAAGACATGTCTGTGACCTGAGGGGCCAGCCTCTGGAGTAACCTTCTGCAATAGCTGTTCCCTGACCTGGAAACATCTGGCAGCGTGTGTCAACCTGGAAGGCATTAAGAACGATCCCTGCTTAAATCTGGTGCTTTTAGTTACTTATCTCTCCCCACTATCTTATGTGCAAACACGGCATTAATTGCTTTGACCTCTACAGTTCACAGAAATATGCAGACTTTGTGTCTGCATTCCATAAATTATAGAGTATTCAATCCTGGAGGATGACGCATAGGCTCAGTTTAAATGACACCACAGTCCATCCACTTTGATTGAAACTCAGCGGTTTCCAAAATCAAAATGTTATGCGTCACTGAGGGCCTATGCAGGCGTTTCATTGCCTTTCACTGCATGAGTGTGTGCATTGCTTAGCTACCTACATGTTATCTAAGACTTTTTTGCAACCTCTCTCTTTTTTGACTCTCGATCACCTGTCCAAGAAATAGTAGAACATAAGGTCAGCTATTGAAATCTTGTGCAGGGATCTCGCTTAAATGTTGCATTGAGTGCAGATGATTCAAAATCATGCAGCAAGATTGGTTAACAGGACATGCAACTGGAATCTTTCCCACAGCTACAGTGGCTCCACTGTTGTTTCATATCAACTTTAAAGTGTTGTCTCTTTGCTTTCTATGAAAATACCACTGTTATCTGAGCTAGAACTCTAAAATCTATCACTCTGCCACGTGGTTATCCGGGCGGTTATCGTCACCTGACTATCCTCCCTAGTAATTCTCACGTGTAGGAGAGTTAGGGTGGGTGGCTGAAGCTTCTCTCAATCTGCCAGGCACTGCAGTAACCTTCCAGAGTCTATCACAAAGATAGGTTTTTCTCTTAGTGTTATCTTTCTTCGCTCTGCTTGTTGGTTGCTTGTTTTACTCTCAGAGTGTGTAGTGCCATAGAACTGCTTTGGATTTGGCGCACAATACAAGGGTTCTTGATTAGCCTGCTATATTACTAGTTTATTTGCACCGTAAGGCTACATTTTGCTCTTATCAAATCCTTTTGTGGCTTTGATCAATCTTCTCCACTGTATCAACTTTCACGTCTAGTAACTTGTAGGGGCCAGGCACCCACCATGCCTTTAGCTGAATACTACTTCCAGGTGATTGTAAATGAGGGAGGGATATTGCTCTTAGGCTTTAGAAGAAGGTGCTAATGAAAGGGGGGGGGGGGGGCTCTGCATTCCCATTCCTCCTGAAGAATTTCAGAGACCGAACATTTTCCATTCCTTCTGAATGTATCTCCTTAAGAGCCAGGCGAAGGAGTGCGGAGCACAGTGTTGTCCCTTGCTCCTGGTGGAGTGTTTAGGAGTCCGCTACGGTAGTGCAGAGCAAATGTCTTTATCATTCCTCTTGATGAAGTCTATAGGAGTCTGATAGATAAGTGCAGAGTGAATGACTTCCCTCGATCTCCGACAGAGTCTGTAGGAATGAACCTTCCACCATACATCCTGAATGTTTCGCTTCAGGAGAAAGATTACCGGATAGCCCCCGCATTCCTCCTGATGAAAACGGTAGGAGACAGGTGAGCCAGTGAAGAGGAAACTACTTTCATATTTTTCAACATGGAAAGAAGTTTGTAGATGTTATCAGCTTCTTTCACAATGCGTTTCTGTCACTGTCCTTAAATCAAATCTGGCAAAAGTAATTTAACTCTGTGTTGCAACACATCTGGTGAGTGGAATTGGAAATACTCTCTTGAGTGAAAACAGGCGAGGCACACAGATGTGAGAGAGGATATTCCGGAGAGACAGCTTTACAAAACGAGAGATGCAAGAAACAGCGGGTAATCTATCATGGCTGGACCATGGAAAAGGTTTGTGTAATGGGGGGCGCCAGGAGGTGATGTTGAGCAAATGAAATAACGAGGCGAGGAGGAGAAAGCAAGAAAAAGAAACACTGAATTATGTGTCAAGAAACTATGGGGATGGAAATAAAGGGAGAGTACAACATAGTGCTGTAAAAGGTTACACAACTACATGCATGAGAGAGTAGACAGCAGCTCAATGAACTGTGAAGATACAACAAGGTCATCAGTGTCATGCCTGGCCCAATAGGGCATTATGTTGGAAGATGATGATTGGAATGAACAGATATGTGGGCAGGGAGACAGATGGGCAATGCTGTGGCGGGGTGGCACCCTTTGGGATGAATAAGAGTCTGATGATCTGTGATGAAATGTCTAATGATGGGATTGCATCAGTAATAGTTATGTGGAGAGAGACGTGATCCACCTGGGTTTGTCCGATGCAGATGCAGTGCAGAGGGAGAGCCAAAGGTGGCCAGTGAAACGGCCACTCAGCAGTGCTCTTTTCTTGGCAATGTCCCTTCTCCACCTCAGGTTCCCAATGTATGTCTACCCTATTTCTTCTGGCTAGCATTCCGGACACCTAAACAGTTGTGTCCTTAATGTTGCGATACTCCTGTATAAAGTGTACAATGCAATTATTTATATGGAATTCTGTAAATAGAGGGACTCTTTGCGTTTAACTGCAGTATATGTTGGTGACTTCTGTATTCTGAAACAAATGTTAAATAAATGAGATAACCGATTGACAGACCGCCTAGGCCTGGTCCTATAGTGATGATTTCAGACACGACTGAACTAGCTTCTCTTCCCTCACACTGAAAGGGGATCTGTGGGTGTGTGCTTTATAAACATGCACTGACACCGGACAATGTATGAGGCTGCTCATCACTGTGTGTAGGTGCAGTTGTTGCAATCTCTGAAAAGGCTACTTTTTCTAGTCCACAGAGGATCCTTCAGCATTTACCTTTTCAGACGTTTCTTACTTTGTGATGAGATGAATAAAATCAACGTGGAAGTTCGTTGTTCTGTTTCTAATCATTCTTTTACTTAGGTCTTCAAGAGAATCATCCCAAGTGTTGTGTGATTAAGTGCACTAATTAACAGAAGAAACAGACGGGCATGATCTACATGCTGCGTGGGGTTTCTTTTTATTGTAAGTTCAGGATTTTTCAAAGACTTACCCGAGCCACCATTTCTCCTCTGCACGTTGTTTGTAAAGATAATGAGATGCCATCCTGCTATTTTTTTCATAGAGGGATGTGTTTTCTAATTGCAGCGTTACTTCTGCTTTGGGGTCATAGAGACAGCACCTGAAGGACAACGTTAGGCTTATAACTTTCCCTGCCCTGGCCGAAGATGATATCTTTCCGGGCGCCAGAGTCCCGAAATTCCCATTAGGACAGCAGCCCTGTTTTGACAACTCTTTTTTGTTCCTCTAAACAAAAGTAGGGGTGCTTCAAGCATTCTACTGCATTCCTCCTCCCGTTTTTTCCCTCCCCATTAGGCCCGAGGCCTTTTCTTTCCCATAAGACCCCGAGGAGTTCGCTTCTCAAAGCAGGGCAGTCTAAGGTGAGGCTGAGCATTTCAGAAGAACTTCAGCTCCTGTTGCCGTTTCGTCAAATTAATCATGAAGCCACTGCGAAGCAGATCGTCAGAGTGAGGGACTGGGCAGAATGGAGCACCCATGGCAAATTTCAGGCATGCCTGCTACCTATCTTGTATTTGTACAGTGTTCTGTTAAGGTACCTCAAAATAGATGTCTAGTATCTCAGTGAGGAGGGAATTCTCCATGATGAGTTTCAATAACAAGGAAATATGTTGATGCTCATTTATTTGCTCATTGTCTTATCCAGTCACATTCTGGGAAGTCCCAGGTTCTGTACAGGGCACAAGTCCTAAAAAAAGAAGTGGGGGGACTCTCCAAGTTAGGTGGTGTCACAGGAAGTGACATCACGGCAGGAAGTGACATCACATCAGATCTATCATTTGCACATGACATCACATTGCAGCCAATTAAAAGTGATGGTAAAGTACCTTCAGATTTGTGTTGCTTTCTCCATCATGTGCTTTCTTCACCTTCTGAACACCCTTGCACTCTGTGTTGCTCTCTCTCCTGTGTGCTTTCCCTTGCAAATCCCTGTCTTGCTCATTTCTCCCCTGCCCTTTTACTGTATTTCTCTCCCTCTCGTGCGCTTCTTGCCCCTTCAAACCTCCCTTGCCCCATGATCTCTGTTCCTCCCTATCCGTTCTGTGCTTCTCCCCCAGGAAGATGCTCCGTCTGCTCTGTGTTGCTCTCTTCCTCGTGTACTTCCCCCTGCAAACTCCCTCCATGCTTTGTGTTACTCTCTCCCCCCTCTGTGTGCTTCTCTACCCTGAAAACAACCCCTGCCCCGCACTCCTTGTCGCCCTCTTCCTTTTGTGGTCCCCCAAAACGTCAGGGCAAAAAACGATGGGAACAAGAGCTAGGAACGACCCTGACACACAAAAGATGGGAAGAGATCTACTACAGAGACATACAGCACATAACATCGCAAGCATAGAAACAGCTGTTAAGCTTACAACTTGTTGGCACCCAACTCCTGCTAGACTTCACAGAGGCAGCCATAGCGCGGACTGCTGTATTTGATGTGCATGCTGATAAAAGGCACTTGGATGGTGAAGCGCTAAGAGGAAACATACACATTTGCTTGGGTTGTGAACAAGGTGTTGGATTTTTTTTGTATTGTTGGACAATGAAGATTTGGAGTGTAAACAGTTGATTGCTTAGATCACCATGTTGCTTTATTTGTTCTCCTGCCATAAAGTGTTGAATGTGCATGTGCTGGACTTGGCTAGAAGATCCTTCAACCTGGCCAGTGTGATGTTTACTGCTTCCAGGAGCGCAAAGTCCATTAAGCATGTCATTCCATACCCAGCTTGCTCTGAACATCCCAGGCTAAGAGGGGTACAATGTCTTAGTGTGAGAACGTGATCAGTGCAATGATAACTAGAGCAGCTTCATGAAAACTATTTATGGCAGTCTATTCAACGACCTTACCAAGATGGACGATGCAGGAGTCAGCCCCCCCCAATCTCTTTTGCCACATTGATCGAGGGGAATGATGGCCGCCTAAGGCTTCTTCTTTATGTGTTCCACGAGAGGACCTTTTAAGGACAACACACTGGTCACCAGAGTCTAGTTTAAAAAAGTTTTATTTTATGCCGGTATCAGATTTTACCTCTGTGGCAATTAGTAAGCTTTGAACAATCGCATATACAGTCCTGCCAAGAAATGTAAAATTCCCTAGCTATTAGAAAAGAAAGTTACGATTTACTAGGAACACAGAGGTGAGGATTATTCTACCTGACTTAAATAAAAGTTCATCTTTTATTGCCGCCTCCGTGGGTGATGTAACACCGGATTGTCCAAATGTATTTTATTAATGATGCATGATTTGAGTCTTAAAGCTTGTTCTCAGCTTTGGAGCAGAAACAGTCCTAAATGTACACAATGACATATAATCAGAGTTGGATTACGAGATCAGACTGCACGCAAGGCATGATGCATCAGATAAATAAACAACAGCTATGGCTTCGTAGATGCATGAGATGTGGTTATGCAGCTCGATGTACAGAAGTGTAGGGACGTGAAAGAAAGGGGTATGTAGACGAGAGAGCAGAGCGAAGAGGGAGACAGAGAAGAGACGGAGAGAGAAGAGACAGAGAAGAGAACAGTGAAGGGAGGATGGATATGAAACGGGCGCGCAGCTTTAAACAGTGGAAAAGTGAGGGTTGTAAAGGAGAAAGCGAGAGATAACTGGAGGAGGGGGAGATAGGCAACGAGGGACGGTGGAGGGAGACAGGAGGATGCCGGGATGGGTATAAGGACGAGGGACAGCGAGGACAGGAGTGTGCCAGTAAGTTCTTTTGATGTAGCAGCAGGTAGCGCGGCTCTCTGCACCCATGTGACAGCGGCTGCGTGCGCCCCAGTGCTGGCACTCAGGCGCGTTCAGCATCACGCCGGTGCCAGCGGCTGCGTGTGCCCCAGTGTTGCAACTCAGGCGGGTTCCAAGGAGCAGGTGGGGGACTCCCGCCAGAGCTGGACGGGTGCCTCCGCCTGGCACCGAGAGGCCTGGCTGTATGTAAGCGCCAGCTCCTGCCCACTCGTGCCTCCCGGGGTGCTGCTGGCTGCCCCGGGCAGTCTGCACCAGGGCCAGTTCTACCTGCCCAAGGACATGCAAGGCATGATACATCAGATAAATAAACAGTGGAAATGCTTCAGCACGCAGGCGAGAAATTTCCGGATTCAGCCGCAATCACCCGGAAATGCGTGGTTTGGTGCGCGCTCTTATCACGCTTTTGATTAGCAGGGCAGGGTGGACGGCGTTTTGATAAGCAGGGTGGACGGCGTCCACCCTGGAAAATAAGTGGGGGGACGCCGTCCACCCGCGTGGTACCCCGACTCGTGCCCTGGTTCTGTATGAAGAAACAGAAAATAAGGCCAGATGTACAAAACGTTTTTGTGGTCAAAACACTGCAGTTACGAGTTTGCAACCTCGAAAAAGTTTTTCCCAGTGTACCAAACAAATTTTAGGAGTTGGAAAAGCTTTGCCGACGCATAAAATGTGTTTGCCACTAGATACTGCATTGCAGTTTGGAAGAGAATCCCTTCTTATTGAGATGCGAAATCAGATGTATCAATGATTTGTGACAGGAAATTGCTTGCAAACCATTGAAAAGTTACTTGAAGTACCGTATTTATGTCTTGTACTCTGCCATGCAACTTCTATCCTACTTTCCTTTTTAGGTAGAGCCAACTAGACAGCATATGCACTGGCTGTTGCGAGACATATTGCGGGCTTACCAATAATATATGGAACCCACTTATTGGTTACTGCTGGTTGACCTTCCCGTCACTTTAATTTGCTTTCTTATTTTTCAATGACTTGCTTTTTTCATCTTGTGTCTGTACCTCCCCTGGAGCATTGCCTATTAACTTGCGTGTTTCCACTGCTCACCTTTAGGGATCTACTTTTTTTCTTTTGTATTAAGCACTCCACAAGAGTGCATGTGTTTTCCAGTTGTTTATCTAGTGTGCTTCTCTTGCCCCGTCAGCACTTTGTGTTGCTCTCTTGACAGTGTGCTTTTTGTCCACCTTGTCCCCGCTCCATGTTGCTCTCTTGTCTGTTGCTTCTCCTCACCCCACATTTGCCCTCAACTTCTTCCTCCGAAAGGACAGGTTCAAAATGCTCACTCTGGCTCAAGTCCTGTCTGTCCTGGATTCAGGAGACTGGATGGTAGTTCTTGACTTGCAGGACACATATTTTCACATCCCCGTTGTTTGACTTGGCCCTCTCTGCAGGATCACCCCCAAACATTTTGCTTCACCCCTCCTGTTTTCAGACTCCTTTTTAGTTGGCTTGTGCACTCCTTTTTTAATAGGCACTAAACAGCCCATAGGGCAATGTACATTGTATTTAAAAAGTTGGACATGTACTTTTACGTTTTTCATGTCCTGATAGTGAAAAACTCACAAATTGGGTTTTCACTACTGTAGGGCCTACCTCTCTCATAGGATAACGCTGGGTTACTGAGTGATAGCTTTTGTTTGGGAACAGGTAGGCAGAATTCTAATTTAAAACCCTCTTTAATGATAAAGTCGTATTTTTAGTAACAATTCTGAAAATGCCACTTTTAGAAAGTTGCCATTTTCTTGTCCTAACCATTTGGTGCCTGTTTCCTGTGTCACATGACTAGGTGTAGTTGGCTTTTGTGTATTTCTCCCAGTCACACTAAAGGGGGGCTTGGTGTTGGCAGGATGGGCCATCATGACTTGATGGGAGGGACAGAGCTGGTCATAGCCCCACTTACACTTCAAATACACTGCCTCAGCACACACACAAAGAACTTTACACTAGCCCTTTGTGTCCCCAGACATCCTGGGACCAGGAGAGGGAGCAAAGAAATTCCAACACTATCTATGGGGGGAAACTTCAGAAGTTTCTTCCACATCAAAGCTGGCACCAGGTATAAAATTAGGATCCTCAGACCCACTCTTCAGTTCACTTCTGGACCTATGGAGTACTCTCAGAGGCTTGCCCTGCTTCCTGTGGCCTGCTGTGTACTTCGGAGGACTGCCCTGCTGCTTCAAGAGGACTGCCCTGCTGCCTGAAGCCTGTCCTGTGCCCGTCAGAGAACTTCCCTTCTGCTTGAGACCTGCTTTTCTGCTTGAACCCAGGACCACCAGAGTGACCACAAGGGCTAGTTTTCTGACCTCCTGTCCAGAACTACGGGAACACAAAAAGCACCAACAACTTTTAAAGTGCACCTTGAACCAGTCTGAAGTGAGCCCTGACCCTCCAAGTGGTGTCCCCCAGGCCTGGACCCTTGGAAGTGATGCTGAAGGAATCCACAACTTGGGACTCGGGCCAGCCTCACTTTGCGGTAGCTCTCATTATGTTCTTCTCCGCAGCAGCAAATTCTATTCAGCATTTCCTCTCTGGAAGGGTATCCAGCCTCCTGGAGCCCACGTCGTTTACAGCCTGCAGCTTAATCCCGCGGAAGATCTTTAACTTCAAAAAAAGAGACTAGGGACTAATTTAGATCTTGGATGGAATGGTCCTGCCGTTACTTTTTCAACGGATTTCCCGTCCGCCTACTAGGAGGTCCGCCCACTTTATTTAGATGTTGGTGGTTCAACGGACGAAAGACCGTCGGAGTGCTGCCACCTCTGTCAGTTATGTTTGCCTGCGCCAATGGCGCCATAGGCAAAAGCGGCTGTCAGAGGGAGGACAGCCAGTTTGTCTGCCAGGCCATTCACAATGTGCCTCCCACCGCTTGTGACAGTGAATGCTGCACCGCGTGTAGACCCCAGGGTCCCCACCTTCTTGGCGATGGCCTTCCATATCTCCTTTTTCTGATGGGTGTTGACCTGTATGGATACAAGAAATGAAAGAAAAATAATTGTTTTATGACTTGTTTGTCTGAATTGATGTAACACAATTTTACTACATCAATCACAAACTACTTCTCATCTGTGAATATCATGGTGGAATACTGAAGGCTAAACATCTTGCACATTAGAACCAGACACCCCCACGCCCAGCTACATTGACTTGAAGTCTAATGTCCATAGAGCCAGATACTATGGTTTGAACTAAATACCAAGACTAAGGGCACTATGAAAGGGCTGCCATGTCAGTGAGCGCATGCTCTTTGGTAATGTAAGAACATGTGTACGTATGAATGGGATATATTTGTAGGGGTGACTGAGATCCTGTGATATTTAAACTGTTTGTGGAATTAATAACTTTCCATTTAATTTTTCTTCAGTTTAAATGCGTTTAGAAGCATCATTTTGTTCACAACTCCAATTTTGAGTTGACAAGGATTTTGTTTTTAAGAGTCCAATACCTCAGTGCTTCAGTTGTTCACCTCTGTGACTCAGCCCCAGCCTGGCCCACAAATATGACTGAGCATTGCTCATTGTCAGGTCCTGCCATCTGCAGCCTGATGATCATGATGTCAAAGTAACACAGCCTTGGTGTTCCAACATGGCGGACGCGCCTTAGCATAGCTCCCGTGGCCTAAAATAATCCTTAATTAATCCTGCATCATCCGTGTATCATGCACCATTTCAAGACTCGGCGGAGTCCCGGGATACCCTATTGCAGCAAATTGTGGAGTCCGGCGAACGCGCCGCCGACTCTTGGTGGCTGCGTCATGGCTGCATAGCGGGCGGCCTCAGTGTCGGGGATCAGGCGCACTGCTGGATGGGGCGTGCTGCCAGCCCATCCGGACACATACCCGACATTGAGCCGCAGGAGCGGCTGTGCTTCTTGTGGAGAGGCCGTCTGGGGTGGAGGCTAGAGGTGCGGGGCTGGGAGCGCCCAACTGTGCTGCCGGAGCTTCGACGGCTGGACTGAGCCGCGGTCTGGGTGTGGGCCGTGCAGATTCTGAGCCTGGCCGTGCGCGGTGGACGATCCCGAGGCCCCCCCCCCCTGGTCAGGGCTACAGCCAGTGGCGGTGCAGGAGGCCGTGGTGGCGGCGCTGGGGCCACTGCGATTCTCTGTCCTGTTGTATTTCATAAAGATGCTCTAATATAGGCATAGTTTCATATGCCCTAATACAGGCATAATCTTTCACCTACATTAGTTCCCTATACTCCACAATAACGGGCTCTGAGGGCTGAACCTTATCTAGTCTGCGGCTTGGGTGCAGAAGGAGGGTTTTTCCTGGACAATAGGCCTCCTGTAACATCTTCAATGTGCTCATCCAGTATGAATAATTAATTAGGAACCAGGCAAGGGCTGCACACCACCTTCCTAATATCTACGTAAACGGTTCATCCCATACGTCATCTTCATACCCAACAACGGCTAACACAAGGGACAAAGGGACACTATACTTTTCTGTATAAATACAGCCCCTTTTGCTATCAGTAGTTAGAGGGAACCTAGACTTCCAGGCTGACACACTGACCAGAGACGCTGAGGCTCCTGCATGCAGTCGCTCCAGCTGACATTGGTCTAATCATCCCTTGCGGGGAGTCCAACTCGAGACCAGCACGAGGTCCCACACTCTCATTATTCAGGTAATGGGGTTTGACTAAATCCTAGCGGGATTCTTGGCTTCTTTCGCACCTACTCACATGCTAGGTACACTTGGGTACATCTAGACAGGCATCGTAGGAGTATGCGCTTTATTTTATAAATGCATTTTATATTCATGTATATGTTCATGACTATTGCAAAATGGTAGAACTGTACTATCCTTTTATATTCACTGTACTGCTGATCATATATCTCTGCTACTGTTTAACAGTTGTTGCAGCACATATATTTTACACTAGAAGAACAACTGTGCAATAAATTCTTATTGTAAACACGCTCGACTGTTTCTTCTGTGTAACTGAGACCAAATGAGCAAGCACGAGTGACTGAGCGAAAAGTAGTACATTGTTTCCACGAGTCTGAGGAATCAGGGTTGTCGTGTTCTGAGGTTGCTAAAAACTAATCTCTCTGATAAAAAGGAGATTCTAGTGGCACTGTGAGCTAGCTAATGCAAACAGGCTAACATATGCGGTGGGGGTGCTCAGAATCAGTCTGCCACTAGGCCCACAGTGTATGTTATCCAAAAGCGCAGGTCCTGCAGGGGTACTATAGGAACTACACTACATCGCGCCCAACGTTGGTTTGGTACTTATTTAACAGTAGAATCTGAGTAGCTCAGTCGTGCTTATTCTCAGAGACCCCTACTCACAAAAACCAGAGACGTCTGGAGTGGGTGGGCACAAACTCCGCCACAGCTGAGTATGCGAGATATCCTATTTATTGGCTGTTGGTTAATCAAGCTTGAAGGAAATTTTTCCCAAAATTGTGCAAAACACCTTATCTTAAATTTCCCTGGACAGTTATTCCGTGTTCTTAACACAATGACTACCGAAAACGGATACTTTGATCCATTAAATATGCCATTGCCTCCTTCAGATGAGGAGGAAGATGCCAATGCAATACAGATTGCAGCTGGTATAAGACACTCACAATTAAACTCCTCAAAAATGGTGTACCAACCAGAGGAGGTGTAGTAATTTTCGTGATATAGGCACACGAAGATTTCCAAACAGAGGTGTTCTATTCATGGGTTACATTCCCAGCAGCAAATGCTATAACAATAACTTTTCATTATTATTTACATGAAGTCCCAGCGGTCTACACTCCGTTTGAGGAGACTGAAGTTCCGCTTACCTACCAGGAACATATTTTCTGGTTTAATGGCACCCTACCCCACTCAAGAAGAAGAGCAAGACTCAGTCCATTAGGAAGACCAGGAGCAACATGGCCGGTATTAGCGACCTATGCACCACATCCTGACATTGACACAATGCCAAATGATTAATTGCTTTTTCAACACAAAGAGTTGATCAAACTTTACAGAAACATGCCACAATTCGTCATAAGGACACTTGCGGTCCAACCAACAGTAATTACACCAAATACAGCTCTTACACAGAGCACAGCTACTAAAATTACTCCACAAACATTACACGCAGTAATGGGTAAAATGCCCACAAAACATGAACAAATTCCTTTCTGGGTAGCTCAGAAAATAACCCAGTTAGAAGCAGTATTCCCAAATACCACACCATTTGAAAAACACAGAATGTTAACAATCTGCTTGCCCATGGGGATTGTAGGAAGGTGGAATCTGACTATATGGTTGCCCCCACTTTTTTCCTGGTGTTTTGCTGGTTTATGACTTAGTTGGACTAGGATCCTGCTATTCAGGGCCCCAGTCTATCTGCTTCCTCTATAAAATGGTTTCCATGTACCTTAGGTACATCTTTGATTGGAATCTGGAGTGCCCTTATAAGTCCCTAGTATATGGTATACTATGTACCCAGGGCCTAGGTACCCCAGAGGCCTGCCAGGGGATGAAGCATGTATTATGCCACCCCTGGAAGGCCAGCCAAAATGACACCACAGGTCTGCTATTGCAGCCTGGGTAAGGTGGTGCACGCACCCCTTACTGTGATATAGGCTACCTATATCACTACACTTGCACACACATATAAACCTATAAGTCACTCCTATGGCAGGCCTTAACAATCCTGAAGGCAGAGTGCTGGGTTTTTATGTGAGAGGGTGCCCCTGCATGAGCAGAGCCCCTCTGCAGCGTTCGGAGTCCCTCCTCTGATGCTGTTTGTGGTACCATATACTCTTAAGTGCATTATATCCTCGCGGTACAATGCTAACTTTGGACTGGCTGCACCAAAAACATGTCGTGTTTGGTGTCAAACATCTTGGAATACTACCCCCCCCCCGCCAGTCCTGGCGGCGAGGTAGCATTCCACCCTTCTAGAGGAGAGACATGTACACACCGGGCTACCCGGTAACTTCTTTCCAGAGCCCTGGCATCACAAAATGGATGCCGCTGCCACAGAACACGGGTCTGGCCTCCTGCTGCTGACTGAAACTCCGGCAGGGAGGCCTGGACAATAGGTTTCCTGTCGAAGGGAGGTGTAACCACCTCCCCAGACAGGATAGTGTGTATTGGGGCTGGGCGGGAGCACCCTCTGGTGCTTTGAAGTCCTGCACTGGGGGCACATTTGGTGTCCCTGTGCATATGCCAGTTCAAACCGGTTGCAGGGGCTACCTGCCCCTGCTCTGGCGCGAAACTGGACAAAGGGAATGGGTGTAACCACCCCTCTTCCCTGACCCTCCCATAGGTGGGTCCCCAGAGTATGTCCAACCCCTAACTTAGTATAAGTATGGGACCCCAGTCCTTAGGACTTAAGATTACCCTGGACGAAACTCTGACGCCGAATCCTGGACCTTCGACGCTCTACTTCAAGATTAGAGGACTGAAGAATCTCCCTTGGGGTCAAGGAGTGACTCCCCTGCTTGGCAGGCACCTAAGAAGCAATTGTCCGGTCTGCATCGCTGAAGCTCCCGCCGGACGCTTGAAGTCTTTGGATCACCAGAGGTGGATTTCCAGACTTCCCGAGGCTGCCCTGAGTCCCCAGCAAAGCTGAGGCCCGTAGCTGTCGTGGGTAACATGGAACTGTGACCCCTGGACACCGAGCACATTTGCAAGTGCATCCTCTTCCTGGTCTCCCACGAAGTTGTGCTTTGGGCTCCAAGTAGCCCCCGCCTCCAGCACCGACTGCACCGAAGATCACTGGCCTCCACTCCACGAGTGTCCTGCAAGCCAGCTCCAAGTGCGTCCACTCGAGGCTCCTTCGCGGTCGCTAGTCCGTTGGCTAGTGGGCCCTCCCGAAGGCAACTCTTCTTCTGCTTGGGCTTTCCTGGTTGCTCCAGAGGTGCCCTGACTTACTCTCGCTGGGTGAGTCCCCCAGACCTTGCTGGTCTGCAACATCGTCCTTTCTTTGTTTCTTCAAGACTTGCCGTTGCCAAGGCTTGTTGGGTCCAATCCGGTCGCCGACACCGCAGCAATCGACAGACGTCGTGGGACAGCTCGAATCCAGCTCCTGGTTGTCGTCGACGCCTCCTGGACCTCGTGGCTGAAGAGTCAAGACGACCGTCAACCTACCTGAAGCACCCGACATCGGTGGGCATCTGCTCATCGCCTTCCTGGTCACTGGCTAGTGACCCAGACTCTGTCCCCTCTGCTTTCAGGTTCATCACATCTTCGATCCACCTTTGGATCCACCCGAACACTTTCGACTTGGTCGCCAGCAGCACTTTGTAGCAGATCGCCATTGAAAGCGACGACGAAACCCGACCCCGAAAGACACCTATGCACCCGGCTCCCCTGGGTGAGGTAACTCTCGAGTACTCCGGTGCTCCCATGGGTATAGACTCTAGAACCACCTAGTTCTAAAAGGGTTTGCTCCAAGTCCTCCTCTAAGTGTCCTTTTTCTTTAAAACTCCAACCGCGACATTCCCCATAGAAGTCAACGGCGGCTCGCGGCTGTGTTCTCACACTGCACGCGTCCCCGTGGGTCCCCTGTGTCACTACCTTGGGTGGTTCCTTGTGGTCCAAGCATTTCTACAGGCTCTAGGCCTTGTGTCTAGCTCAGTCGTGGTTCTTATACCACTTTATTGGTATATGGTTTGGTACGCCCCTAGGGCTCAAACGTGTATTTGTGCTATTACTGTTGATAACTGACTTGTAACTTATGTACTTCGAACTCTAGCCTCATAAAGGGACTAGAGGGGTGTGTTTAAGACTAAATACATATATTTTATATATATACCTGGTGTGGTCCTCTTTCATTTGGTCACTCAAGAGATTATAGACTGGTAAAACAAGCTGCTTTACTTTCCTTCAAGTCTTAGCCTGAATGCTGCTCTCCATAGCTACCACTAGGATAGCTTTCAATAAAGGTTGTCTTTAACCTATCTCCAATAAGGGGTTGTTTGGACTGGTGCAAGGTGCCCACTATAATTAGTGGACAGCATATACCAGGCCAACTTCTCACAGGGATTACACCACAGTTAGAGGATTGCACCTTTTGGGGTACAGTCTTTGCTGCCATATATACCAGAACACATGGTATTCCCTCATTAGCAGTGATACCAGATGTATTAAAACAAATACAAAATGAGTACGGAGCAGAGCCTGCTATGAACTTGGGGATGAAGTTATGAAATAACTACGACCAGGTATCAGCCATAATACTAGCTAACATTAAAGGGGAAGCAGCATCAGTGGCAATCCGCCAACGCCTACGGGAGTTCTCTCCATTAGAACAGGAGAATGAACTACCCAAAATAATTGAAACTGCGTATGCAGAGTTAGGCAGGGATAGTTTGGGGGGAAAAGCTGTAAAACCTCAACTAATGGGCAGTCCCGAAAAGGACACTTCTAAGCAGACACCGACTTCTTCTGAAAAGAAGTGGGATAATAAAAAACAACAAAAGTTTAAAGACAACAGATCTCAGTCCCGAGGTAGGTCTCCTCCACAGGAGCCCTCTGAAAAGAGGTACAACCTTAGGAATAGGGATAATATTAGGAAACCTGACAGGTATCAGGATACTGATACACGTTCCTCTCGTTCCTAGCTACAATCCAAGAAGTTCAAACAGAAAGACTCATCACGTTTGAAGAGCCACCTGTAAGGAATGAAGGACTAAGCAACAGTGCTATGGAACTTGTTCCACTTGAACCAGACATTCAAATTCAAAATCAACATCAGAATAATTCACAAGCTGCAATTAGACCGAATACAGAAGTCTACGTCAACATGCCTCGTCAAGAGCAAAATAACATTTCAACTAATCCCGATGCAACTCCTACAATTGATCGAACTGCTTCTGGCTATTTCATGAACTTTGATACGTTTTCTCTGGATCCAAGCGAGCCGGAAACGATGCCAGCCAAAACACCATTGAAGCAACAAATAAAGAACTATCTTCACTTTCTAAAGAAGACATACCTGGTATCGCCTTGGATTGAACTCTGGGTAATTTCTGGGATATTGTTTTTCTTTTCTGGCTTGGCTTAGTACTAACTTTTAGTATGCTTATTAATGGACGCTATCTTCAACAAAGCTCCACAGCCCAAAAGGTCAACATACTACTGAAGCCACATCCATCATCACATCGTGAGCAAAGAGACTTGTCATCAGTGAACATTACAGCAGTTCCTATACCGGATGGTATAGTATGGGACAAGGTTGATTTTAACATATTCGGTCCGACCGAGCTTTTAAAAATTAATCATGTATTTAAAATTTCATTAAGTGATATTACCTCAAGTACATTTTCTGATGATTGGGACTCTGAAACAATCAATAACATGTTGTCTGATTTAGAGAAAACTGCTGCATTTTCTAATAATGAAATGTTAGAAGGTTCTTCAGATTATGACACATTGTACTGTTACCAACATTATGGTCATCATTTCCTGCACAAATCCATTTCACCTAGGAATGTTTTTGAGTACCATCAGTGGGAACATTGTCCAACATCATGTTTGCACAGAAATTTTCATACTTTTCAGGGTTTAACACCACAGATCCAGCCTCATATTACTATAAGGTTGCACCAACATCAGCACTGAAAATTATGTTGACAAACACTAAACAGATTTACTCTGCTTCCTTTTTGGCCCAATTGTCTGAACAGGGTTTCGACCTATGGAAAGACGAAATTGACTTAAAATCAGTTTGGGGTTCAAGGGACTGGCAATTCCAGGGTACAGAGGCACTATTTAGAGCATGCCTCATTCCACGGCAGATGATCTTTTTAAATGATACTGTGCAACAGACATCCTGTCTTGGACTAGCCAAGAGCAAGGACCTGAACACCCCTAGGTTTCCAACACCGACATATGGGGGGTGGCAGAATTCAACTACAAAAGAAGGGGCAACAGTGGATGACATCTTAAAGTACAATAGAACAGACCCAAATTGGAAAGAGTGGGTGGTTTGGCCCTTAGACACGAATAGCTGTCATAAGCGATTCCTGAACATCATCGAGGGACTCAGTATCCATAGGCCAGACCCACGTTATGTACAGAGAGAACATCCAGGGGTAGTGACATCCTATAGTGTTGGGAAGTTGTGCCATGATTGGCTAGAAACCTCAACACTCACAGAAGTGAAACAACACTTATCTTTACTCTCACATGACATGGATCTTAGGGACTTTTTACTAGGACCCAGGAAAACACGTCATAAACGTTTCATATATGCAGGCATTTATGCTGCCTATAATGAAAACTGGAAGATTTCCCAACAAGAGGCCGCAGAGAGAATACGGGAAATAGACCGTATTAACTTAGAAAAAGCTTTAGCTGTGGTAGATAATGGGTTAACAACTTTGACCTCCAGGATATATTCATTGGGCAACATTGTATCTTCTGCTATCGACATACTGGAACAGGATTTAGCCATATTACAACACGGCCAATCTCAGTTACGTTCTATTATGTTATTAAGCTGGACGCTGCAATCTTTGCGTGCAGGCTTTGTGCCTTGGCGTTTTATAAACAGTATGTCTCTGTTTTCTGAATACAATCTGAATACAATCTAACAGATACACAGATAGAAATGGCACAGAGGGGAGCTAAATATACAATGCTGCGTATTGAAAAACTGGACAGGCTACCATTCACAGTGGCGGAATCACCATCAACAGAATGGCTAATTCACGGCCAATACACTCTCCCGGTCACGACCTTTCAGTTTCATTATTGCCTTGAGCACAGGCAGGCAGGCAGATATGAAAAATTGGGTAAAGAATACATTAAGGAATCCTGGGATTTACCATATAGATTTCGATGCCGGAGTGGGGATCGAGAAGTGTTTCTTAGTGGTACAAACTGCAAGAGCGCTTTAAGCGGTTCTCTCATGTGCCAAGATATTGTTTTGCATGGAGCATGTAATGGTTCAATAGCGAATCTGTCTTGCCACATGAAAGGAACTCCAGCTGCCGTGATCACACCGGTTTTCGAGTTACTGTCGAATGGGAGTTACTTGATGCTGAATGATCAAGGTTGCTGTGGCATGCTTCCGGGCATCGCCTATCTGGTCACCGTGAATGCCAGGGTTACTTGCTGTATGCAAGTATTATTTCCCCCAACAAGTACAGTCAGGGAGGCGCCTTTGTGGCCTTCGTTAGAGATATCTTTTATAAAATTTGACACTTTGAGCAGATTGAAAGCCATGCTTTTACAGCAAACTGTACCCTTAACCTCCGCTCGAGAGACCTTTGATCTTCAAGTTGCAAGGACCTCGACCGAGATACAGGCACTTATTCGTACAAACTGCCCCTTTCATTTCGTAGAAATGGTGGGTCGTATCTTTAACATGTCTGATACGAGTGGTATTGTACACCTATTTAAGACCATAGGGTCAGGTTTTCTAAGCACCTTCCAAACAGTCCTCGGAGTTATCCCAAATTTTATACACTCCCGTATTTGGAAGCATCTTTGGAGGTTTACCTCTGATACTGCTTTTAATAGCTGGAATCCTGATCGTCATTTTCCTGATACGCAATGGACGGCCCAATCACGAGCGAAATGACGAAAGCTCTTCTGGAACGTAGATACCGTGAGCGCATGGTACAACATCTGGGCGCGCCTCGCCTACGAGAACTGAGTGCTTCTTGGTTCTTATCGTTTAGACCAGTCTGGATGGACTGCATCTTACCTGTTCTTCGGTGCCTGTTTTGCGGTGAAGAATGCATGTTGGACATTTGTCTGACACTCGAGTCGGAGACGCCTGCGGACTTGAACACGATGCTGGAACCGCTGAGGTCCCACGGTCGGCTGTGTCCGCAGCGTATTCCTATCCTGACGACTTCATTCCTTGAAAACCCACAGGTGCATTTTGCTACAACTGGGGTGAGCATCGGCTCAGCCACCACTAGCGCTGACACCAGTACAAGCGCTACAACTAGCACTACGGGCACTGAGGTATCGACTACAGCACCGGCTGCCGATATACCATCTATGGGCAGTACTGAATATCATTTGTGCTCCATCGACGTACTGTGTGAAATATTACAATTTCCGTCCCCTACAGCAAGTGACTGTGATGTTGCGTCTCCCAGCCAGGACACTTAATCTACAATTGGCTCATCGTGTGCTGGGAAAGAATTCGGAGTTTCCTTTCCTTTTTCATTTTAACTCTGATTAAATCTGGAACATTTCCTACTAAATTGACACTATCGCTAGAGAAAGCATGGCCTTCTAAACGCTTGTAAGAGTTTTAAATTCTATAGACGAACTCAGTTAGAACTTTTCTTAAATGACAATTCAAAATACTGACTCAACAGATGAAGGAGGGTTTTTCCTGAACAATAGGCCTCCTGTAACATCTTCGATGTGCTCATCCAGTATGAATAATTAATTAGGAACCAGGCAAGGGCTACACACCACCTTCCTAATATCTACGTAAACGGTTCATCCCATACGTCATCTTCATACCCAACAACGGCTAACACAAGGGACAAAGGGACTCTATACTTTTCTGTATAAATACAGCCCCTTTTGCTATCAGTAGTTAGAGGGAACCTAGACTTCCAGGCCGACACACTGACCAGAGACGCTGAGGCTCCTGCATGCAGTCGCTCCAGCTGACAGTGGTCTAATCATCCCTTGCGGGGTGTCCAACTCGAGACCAGCACGAGGTCCCACACTCTCATTATTCAGGTAATGGGGTTTGACTAAATCCTAGCTCGATTCTTGGCTTCTTTCACACCTACTCACATGCTAGGTACACTTAGGTACATCTAGACAGGCATCGTAGGAGTATGCGCTTTATTTTATAAATGCATTTTATATTCATGTATATGTTCATGACTATTGCAAAATGGTAGAACTGTACTATCCTTTTATATTCACTGTACTGCTGATCATATATCTCTGCTACTGTTTAACAGTTGTTGCAGCACATATATTTTACACTAGAAGAACAACTGTGCAATAAATTCTTATTGTAAACACGCTCGACTGTTTCTTCTGTGTAACTCTCTGAGACCAAATGAGCAAGCACGAGTGACTGAGCGAAAAGTAGTACATTGTTTCCACGAGTCTGAGGAATCAGGGTTGTCGTGTTCTGAGGTTGCTAAAAACTAATCTCTCTGATAAAAAGGAGATTCTAGTGGCACTGTGAGGTAGCTAATGCAAACAGGCTAACATATGCGGTGGGGGTGCTCAGAATCAGTCTGCCACTAGGCCCACAGTGTATGTTATCCAAAAGCGCAGGTCCTGCAGGGGTACTATAGGAACTACACTACAGTGCCCGTCGGGGCGCTGGCGAGATGCAGCCTACTTCGAGCCCTGAACGAATTTTCAGCAGCCAGTTTGGGCCGCGACAGAGATGAAGCCGTGCTGTTCTGTGGCCTGAGGTGGAGCAGATGAATGCGTCAATCTCCTCTTGGCTGCAGAGTGGGGGGAAGCACCCAGATAAACCCTAGGCCCTGTACCACACTGCTCAGTAAGTTTTCGGCAGCCGGATCTGGCCGCGGCGCAGGCGTGCCCCCCCTGGTCATGGACGTCCTGGGGACTGCAGGACTGAGTGGTTCCCGGGCGGAGTTCCTGGTGTCGACTACATTGCGGACTCAGCACAGAGGCTCACAATGTATATTTGGCTGCTGCTTCAAATCCAGAGGCTGACCTCGCCTGCGCCCCTTCCCCCGACGCCCCGGCTGGAGTCCTGGTGCAGGGCAACGTAAGATCCTGGGCTGCCGACTTGCTCCTGCGCGGACGGTTGGCCTCCCGGTCCGGGGTGAAGCCTGACTGCCCGCTTCCCCCTCGGGGGCCCCTGATATTGCCCTGCGGTCCCTCTAGATTGACCACCACCTGGCAGCATGCAGACCTGGGGCATAGACCGGCGCCCATTAGGGGAGGTGGGGGTGCCCAGATTGCAGAAGCGGTTAAACGAGGTTTGACGCAGCTTGTGAGCACGATGCCCTCCCCTGGCCGGCCCTGCCCCCCCGGGGGCCCATTGGAAAGAAGAACTGGCGAGAACAACCTGACTCAGGTGTGGAACACTGGGACATATCCGGCTCTGCATTCAGACGACCTCCTAATTCACTAGCATAAAACATGGCAAAAGACAAGCCGCTTGGTACATCATGCAAGCAAAGCATGATGGATACATTTACTGGTGCGACGGCACATGCGCCGGTGCTGGGTGATCGGGGGCGGCCTAGCCGGACTATGCTGCACTGCTGGCGGCGATCATGCAGTCTAGGGAAATGCTTAAGGCCAGAATTGGCGCAGTGGGCTCAGACGTAATGCTGCACCGACAAGATCTCAGAAACGCAGTGCAACATATTACCGAATCAGAATCCTGGATCTCAACGGTGGAAGATACAGCGAGTGCACTCCAGAAAAAAGTATCTTCCCTGGAGTCACTTACGAGGGGCTGGCAGCGCGGGTGGAGGATGCGGAAGGGCGCACCCGCAGGAACAACCTCCGCTTCGTTGCATTCCCTGAGGGTTGTGGGATGGGTAGCGTGGAAGATTTCCTCATCAGGTGGCTCACGGAGTGGCTCCCGCCTGGTACAGTCTCTCTGTGCTTCATAATCGGGCGCGCACATTGGGCGCTGATACAGAGGCCACCGCCGGGCGCCCGCCCTAGACCAATAATAGCGAGGCTTCTTAACTACAAAGACCGAGACGTTATTCTACATAAGCCTGATTGAAAGCAACCCTTACGTTTGCCTCTCAACATATCATGATTTTTCCAGACTATACCAAGCTGGTACAACAACGCCGACAATCATTTGTAGAGGCTAAGGCTCGCCTTCGTGGTCTTAAAATCCAATACTCCTTGCTGTTCCCGGCCCGCCTGAGAGTGGCGTATCAGCCACGTACGCACTTCTTCGAGACACCAGAGGAGGTATTCTGCTGGATAGACGAAGTCGTGAAACTCAAACCTCATACTCCACCCAGATTTGACTCAGACTCCTCATCCGGGGGACCTGGACGTGGATCGCCCGGAGCGGTGGGCAAACAGCGTCGCAGATCGCGCTCTAAGAAATGTTCTAAAACTCGCAGCAAATCCCGCAGGCGAATGTCGGATGAGCAGCCGGAACCAGCGGCATCCTAATTGGTACCCCGCCAAGATCTACATTTACATTAAAACTGTACAATTCGGATGACAATGTATAACTGGGCTACAACTGTGCATATGTTCCCCTGTCAGTAGACTCTTACATGTACAGGAAACTTACGTTGGGGATCCATTAGCTACATGTTGCTTGTACCCCCCATTGGGGGTTGGGGACACATCATGCCGCGATAGATACTTCAGTGTTGAGGTATTGGAGTGAGGGGATTGGTTGGGGGGTTTGTGGGAAGTTTTTGTGTTTTGTTTGTGCCATAACCAGATACTGCACACACAGTCGCCGGGGTAATCAGGCCAGTTAACTAGGTACATTCGCTCATGCGCCAACCAATACCAGACATGACATCTAGCTCAATGAGATCCGGTAGTCATGAACTCCGAATCCTCAGTTGGAACACCCATGGCCTACTAGACAAGATCAAGTGCGGGGCCGTGCTCCGACAGGCTAAACGCAATAAAGTGGAAGTTTTACTTCTACAAGAAACTCTCCCCCAGTAGCGCCTCCGTTCTGCCGCTGATAGGGAACTGGTAGGGTTCGAGCCTACCTCGTGGTGCCCATTATTTCCTGTTGTCCTGTAGGTATTGTTGTGTTAGTTTAAATCCTGTCAATTGTTTTTTTTGTTGGTATTGTTGTTTTTAGTTAATCCTGCCAATTGTGGTCACTGTTTACTCTTCTTACTGGTTTCTGTGTATCACTCGTTCCCGCTGCTGCTCCCCCGCAGCCCCTCCCCCCTGCCCCTCACGCTCCCGCCTCCCAGCTGAGCTTTCCCTCCCTCCTCCCCTATTTAATGGCGGCCGCTGCTGGGATAAGCGAGTAAGACCTCTGACCTCGGGTCAGGGACCTGCTCTCTCCCCCAGTAGCGCCTCCATTCTGCCGCAGCCGCTGACAGGGAACTGGTAGGGTTCGAGCCCGCCTCGTTGTGCCCGCTTTCTCCTGCCTCGTGGCGCCCGTTCTTTCCTGTTGTCCTGTAGGTATTGTTGTGTTAGTTTAAATCCTGTCAGTTGTTGTTTTTGTAGTTATTGTTGTTTTTAGTTAATCCTGCCAATTGTGGTCACGCTTTATTCTTCTCACTGGTTTCTGCGTATTACTCGTTCCCTCCACTGCTCCCCCACGGCCCCTCCCCCTGCCCCTCACGCTCCCGCCTCCCAGCTGAGTTTTCCCTCCCTCCTCCCCTATCTAATGGCGGCTGCTGGCGCGCCAAAGGCAAGCCCGTCTGCACCCGACCGCGACCCGCGCCAGGGACCCTGGATCTCCAACAACTCACCGCTACGACTCAGCTACCCTCCTCGCACTCAACCCCGGGAGGAACAACGACTGCCAGCTATCCACACCGAGCACCACCCACGGACAGTTCTCCTGCCGTCACGGCCGCCAGCCCTTCAACACCATTAGCACCCCCACGGCCACCACCCCCACACTGAACGCCGACACCTCCGAAACCCTGAGGTGCATCCTCCTCAACGTGTGCTCCCTGCACAGACACGACGTTGAGATCTGGGACCTCCTCGACACCCTCTCACCAGACATCACCTTCTTTACAGAAACCTGGACCAATGCCTCCTCCGCCGCCGACATCGCCGCCGCCATCCCCGACGGATACAAGATCCAGAGGAAAGACCGCCCAGGAGGAGGACTCGCCATCATACACAAGAGCTCCCTCTGACTCTCCACCCCCACCACGAATGACTCCCTATCCACCACCGAACACCTTCACTTCCAAATCCAGACCAGCCCGAGAACCACACTTCGCGGCACCCTCACTTACAGACCCCCCGAACCTCGCACCTCGTTTGCCACGACCATCGCCGACCTCATCGCACCCCACGCCATCGCCTCCATGGACTACTTACTCATCGGAGACCTGAACTTCCACCTCGACAACCCCAGCGAACCCAACTCCACCACCCTCCTGGACAACCTCGCCAACATCGGCCTGAAACAACTCGTCACCCCGCCCACCCACAAGGTAGGACACACCCTCGACCCCATCTTCGCAGGAGGTAACAGCATCCACTTCAGCCACACCATGCAACCCCCCTGGACAGACCACCACTGCGTACACTTCAATGTAGGCAAACTCACCGCCCCCAAACCTGCACCGCGCCCTCCCAGAAGGAACTGGAGCAAAATAACTGAGGAACAGCTCAACTCTGCCCTCAACCGCGACGCCCCCACCACCTCGACCGACGCCAACCTCGCAGCCAAAGAACTCCACAGATGGGTCTCCAACTGCGCAGACGAGCTCGCACCCCTACGCAACTCCGACAGCGCCCCAGGAAGGCCACTTGGTTCACCACCGACCTTCAAGAATCCAGACGCACCTGCAAACGTCTCGAAAAGAACTGGAGAAATAGCAAAACACCAGAAGATCGCACCACCTACAAGAACGCCATGACGGAATACCACCAACGCATCAGGTCCACCAAAAGGACCTTCATCCAAAACAAGATCCTCGCCAACTCCAGCAACTCCAAGGAACTCTTCAGTGTCATCCAGGAATTCACCAAACCCCCCAGCGAAACCACGGACATCACCCCCTCCCAGGACCTCTGCGACAATCTCGGATCCTACTTCCATCTGAAAATCAAGGGCCTCTACGACCACTTCAACGACCAGACACCTGCCTCCGAAACCACCTCCCTCCCCAGCAACGCCAGCCAGCCCACTGTCTCCTCCTGGACCCCAGTCACCACCGAAGACACCATCTCAACCATGAAAGGCATCCACTCAGGGGCCCCCATGGACCCCTGCCCGCCGCACATCTACCACAGAGCCGCCATCGCTCCAGAACTATGACACACCATCAACACTACCTTCAAGACCGGCACCTTTCCGAACGACTGGAAACGAGCAGAAGTCAGACCCCTGCTCAAGAAACCCGCAGCAGACCCCACGGACCTCAAGAACTACCGACCCATCCCCCTCCTCCCCTTCGCGGCCAAAGTCCCCGAGAAGATCGTCAATGCCCAGCTAACAAAATTAATCAAAGAAAACTCCATCCTCGACCCCTCCCAATTCGGATTCCGCAGCAACCACAGCACTGAAACCGCTCTACTCGCCGCCACAGACGACATCCGCACCCTCCTCGTCCAAGGACACACCGCGGCCCTGATCCTACTAGACCTCTCTGCAGCGTTCAACACCGTCTCTCACCGCCAGACTCCACGACGCCGGCATACAGGGAACCGCCCTCGACTGGATCCGCTCCTTCCTCACCGGCAGAACCCAAAGGGTCAGACTGCCACCCTTCCTCTCCGAACCCACGGAAATCAACTGCAGAGTACCCCAAGGATCATCGCTCAGCCCCACGCTCTTCAACATCTACATGGCCCCCCTCGCCAACATCGTCAGACAGCACGGACTCAGCATAGTATCCTATGCCGACGACACCCAGCTCATCCTCTCCCTCACCAAGGACCCCGTCACCACCAGACTCAACTTCCAGAAAGGAATGAAGGACGCCGCATCCTGGATGAGCACCAGCTGCCTGAAGCTCAACTCGGAGAAGACAGAGGTCCTCGAACCCTCCACCTCTGCATGGGGCAACACCTGGTGGCCCACCGCCCTCGGCAGCCCTCCCACCCCCACGGGCCACGCCCGAAACCTCGGCATCTTACTCGACTCCTCCCTCTCCATGACCCGACAGGTCAACTCCGTCGCGTCCAGCTGTTTCAACACCCTCCGCATCCTCCAAAAGACCTTCAAATGGATCCCCCCCGAATCAAGGAAGACCGTCACCCACGCACTCATAACCAGCAGACGGGACTACGGAAATGCCCTGTATGCCGGGTTCAACAAGTCTCTGCTCCACAAACTCCAGACCATACAGAACACCGCAGACAGACTCGTCCTCGGCATCCCTCGACACAAACACATCACCCAGCACCTGCATAACCTTCACTGGCTCCCTGTCGAGAAAAGAGTCACTTTCAAGATACTCACCCACGCCTACAAATGCCTCCACAACACTGGACCCCAATACCTCAATGAAAGAATCTCCTTCCACGTACCCAAGAGAAATCTCTGATCCGCCGACCTCGCCGAAACCCCGCGCATCCGCAGAGCCAGAACAGGTGGAAGAGCCTTCACCTACATTGTGGCCAAGACCTGGAACGAGCTCCCGATCGTTATCAGACGTGCCCCCTCCCTGAACATCTTCAGGAAGACACTCAAGACCTGGCTCTTCGACTGAGCGGGGCTGCTCCCCCGCCCCCCCCAGCACCTTGAGACCCTCACGGGTGAGTAGCGCGCTTACAATTCCCCTGATTGATTGATTGATTGATTAAGAGACCATGCTTAACAAGATTTGGATTTGCCCATACCTTCCATGCTGGGTTTACTAGAGGCTCCCGTGGCATGTCAATCCTCATTCATCCCAGCGTCCCATTCATCCACTCTAAAACATGGATCGATCCTCAGGGCTGATTCATAGTGATTCATGGAACATTAAATGGGGAACCCCTTGTTTTAGGTAGTATTTATGCTCCCCCCCCCCCCCTTGCATGGACCTTCGTGGAGCGTTTGATCACACTCTGGAATGAGATCCCATCCGGCCTGACGATAGTGGTAGGGGACTGGAATTATGTAATATGCCCCGTGAGAGACAGATGGCGCAGCACGGAGCGGGCGACTGGGATCCGAGAATCTAAACTGCTGCCCTTGACGCAGAGTATGGGGTGGGTGGACTCCTGGAGGGTGTTACATCCCGCGGGTCATGAGTACACATATTTCTCCGGGGTACATGAGTCCTTCTCCTGCATTGACTACATATTCATATCTGCAACCCACACTCATAGGCTAAGGTCCGCGGAGATCCTACCCCGGGGCTTGTCAGACCATTCGCCGGTATCCTTGCACTTGTCTTTAGACCCTAAGCGCTCCCAATTCCGATGGTGGCTCTCACCATGGCTGCTGCAGGATGAACAGTATAGGTTGCACATTCATACGTCCCTTATTGACTATTTCTCACATAACACAGGCACGGTTGACTCCCCTATAATCCTATGGGAAGCTATGAAACCCACACTTCGGGGGGTGGACATTGCTTTTTGTGCCGCGTGGCGTCGACCGCGCCGAGAGAAATTATTACAGACCGAAGCCCAACTGATCGACTTGGAGCGTAGAAGTAGGGAGGAGGATGGGAGCGCTGCGCGCAGACAGTTGCTGAGTACACAGCAAACATATGCCAGCGAGCTGCTGGATGAAGCTAGACTCTACTGGCTCGCTACCTGTAGCCGGATATACCAGTGGGGTGATAAATCAAGTGCCCTGCTACACCGTTGGTGCCAACAGACACTACGTCCACAGACCATCCTGGGTGTGTGTGGCCCCGACGGGAAGATACCCACAGACCCACCACAATTTGCAGCCTGCTTTGCCAAGTACTTTACAGATTTATATGCCCCCCGAGAGACCCTACCTGCGGAAACCATCCACAAGTTCATTGATGACCTCCCCCGCGGACTCTCTCCGACACTGTACGGGAGGCCCTAGACGCCCCGTTGTCGGTCGAGAAACTGCAAACAGCGTTGTTAGATATGCGTTTGTGGAAGGCACCTGGCCCAAATGGTTTTCCTTGCGAATTTCTCCAAACACACCAGTCTCAATTGATGGAACCGTATCTTGCGGCTCTCAACGACGCAGTCGAAGATGGCATGCGGAGATAGTCGTTTTCCTGAAGCCGGGCAGACTGCCGGAACACTATTCGTCATGTCGCCCAATCTCCCTTCTTAATGTTGAAGCTAAATTATTGGCTAAGGTAATCGCTAATCACTTGGTCCCCCATATTACGGATCTGGTTCACCCTGATCAGACCGGCTTTATGCCTAGCCGTGCTACTCGACACACTATTCGGCGTGCACATAATGCCATTGCTGCTGTGGACCAACTTGAGGGACCGTCCGCACTCCTTGCGGATATCGACAAGGCTTTCGATTCCCTGAGTTGGACCTACCTCTTCGCTTTGCTCATCCACCTAAATATTGGCCCTGCCTATTAAACTTTATACGCCTCTTATATACCGATATTACGGCATCAGTCCGAGTGGCTGACTCCACGTCGGGAGTCTTTGCCATCGGGCGGGGCACTCGCCACGGTTGTCCCCTTTCCCCATATCTATTTGCGCTGGCCATGGAGCCATTGGGGGCTTGGGTGAGAATGGACGCACAGGTTTATGGCTTTGAGTGGTCGCGGGAGGTCTCAGACCGCATAGCACTATATGCGGACGATGTATTGTTCTTCGTCACACGGCCCAATAGGACTGGCCCGCGCCTGCTCGGAATCATTCAAATTTTTGGCGAAACCTCGGTCCTCTATATGAATCGGGGCAAATCATATTTATGGCCCCTGCGTGGGGGGGGGGGGATCAGTTGGGTGGATGGTCGCGGGAGATGGCGGTAGTCCCTGATGGTTTCAAATATTTGGGGATGTTCCTTTCGGCATCTCAGCCCATCTCATGGGACAGAAATTTGGCCCCACTTTGGACACAGACAGGTGACTAGGTCCGATTGTGGTCCCATCTGCCATTGTCCTTGTATGGCAGGTCTGCCATTTTTAAAATGGTCTCTTTGCCCCGCCTCCTATATCAACTCCAGATCCACCCGTACCCAATACGACCGACATGGTTTCGGCAACTGAATGCAACCCTGGCCCGGTTCCTTTTGGGAGGGGGTACCGCACGAGTGGCCCTGAGGACATGATTCCAGTCCACTTATTACGGTGGCAACGCCACCCCGGACGTCCAGGCCCATCACGCAGCTTCATATCTTCTAGCCCTTAATGATTGGTGGAATGGTGATAGAGGAGACCCAGCATATGCGGTCGAGCGTTGGCTGCTGGGAGCCAAGTCGTTACATATGGTCCTGTACTCTGGCCCTACGCTTAGAGAACTGCCACCCGCAACTAGAACGGTATTCACGATCTGGAAACGTGCACTCCGCACAATGGGATGGTGGAGGCGGCTGACGAAGGAAACCCCTCTGTGGCAAAACGGCCAGCTGCCACAGTTGGCACAGCTGTCGGGATTTTGAGATTGGGAAGATATCGGGATAGACACAGTGGGAGCGGTCATGCATGGGCAGAACTTAAAGTCCTTTCAGGAACTCCAGACAGAGTATGCCATGCCCCGTACACAATTTTATAGATATCTTTAATTTCGACATGCCTTTTCCCCATATCTAGCACAACAGGCCGATATACCCGACTTTAATCCAGTAGAAGCCAAATTTTTCATGGGGCAGCTGGGGGATCATAAAATAACCAAAATATATCACACAATCCTGTACAATAGCCCTACAACACTGCATAAAACTCGTGACAAGTGGCAGCTGGACCTGGGTCCCCTAGATGAGGACGACTTGGAGGAGGCATTGGAGTCCCCACGCAGCGCTGCGATTGCGGCCCGTTTACGGCTTGTCCAATTCAAGTATTTACACCGGGTCTACTACACCAGACACAAGCTGTGGCACGCTGGCCTGGCCGCCTCCCCTCATTGCCTGCACTGCGGGACCGCTGAGGGTACCTTCCTACACACGGCGTGGCAGTGTACCACTTTATCAAGGTTCTGGAGAGGGGTGATCACATGTTTATCGGAGGTCCTGGGGTGGGATATCCCGCTTTCACCACGACTGGTTATGCTACACATCACTGAGGGCCTGGGCGGAAACAGATACAAGTGCCACCTGTTATTCCTTGGCCTCAAGTTGGCTAAACGGGATATTGCCAGGGCATGGAAGAATGAGTCCCCGCCATTGGTCGCAATATGGAAGAAGAGCTTAGATTTTTCCATGGGTCTGGAATTGCCCGTCTTTAAGACGAGGGGGTGCCCCCAAAAACATTTTAAATTTGGAAAAGGTGGGCAGACCACAGAGGGCTGTATATAGAACCTGTTCCTCCCCTTTCTGCTATTGAGGAATTGCCGGGATGATAGTACTGAATTATGACTTGGATGCTGACTGTATTTGTCTCCAAAATGTATGGCTTGAACCCCTGTATTTAAGACCTACTTGTTTTCTCTGCAAGTTTCGTATGGCACTATTGTTAGTTGTCAAAAGTTATATACAAAGATGTTTACTTCACAGACGAAGCTACCGTAATACTGAAAATGTTGAGATCAGCATTATTGTCAATACTTGTAGATTACTCGTGTTCCTAGAAGCACCGGACTTGTACCGATTGTCAACAATAAAATTACGTTGTGAAAAAAAAGTATCACAGCCTTCCCTTAACTTTGAGAGAAAAATATGACCTTGTGCTCATTTGAAAAATAACTCAAGGCTGTGAGCTACTCTGAAGGTGTCTGGGAGCTACTGGTAGCTCCCAAACGACTGGTTGGAGACACCTGATCTAGGCTGAGTGATATGTGGGATTATGCACATAGCAAACATCATTTTCATTTGTTATGTAAAAAATCATATCTTTGTACAGTAGTAAAAAGATATCATGTGTTTTCAATTTCAATGTATTTAATTATGATTTGGAGCTCCAAAGAGTTCCACATAAATGTACAAAGAAAACTCCAATATACCAAATCATCCAGAACTTAATAACAAGATAAAAAATCTCACACATTGCAGAAATCATAAAACAGTACCGAATTCATAGTTGCATACAGGAGGCAAAAGAACAGGATTGCGGGTGCAAAAACCGATTTCATAGATCCTTTAAAGTGCAAGGCTAACTAAGTCAGTGCAAATTGAGCTGTACCGTTAGATTCTTAGACAACCTCAACTATCTGATGCGAGGATCCTAAAATATATTTATAATATAAAATGGATTTTGCCCAACGATGATTGTTACTTAAAGATTTAACAATTATAGATTTCATTGTACAGTACACAGTACGTAGCAGCATAAAGAATGACGACAGTGCAAGTGCTTGAGCATGATAGCAAATTCACAAATCCTTTAAAAGATTCTGGTTATAATAAAAAATGCATTTTGCCCTCAATGGACCTTATGCAGATTACATACAAAAGGCCAAACTGATGCGTATTTCATTGTGCGGTGCGGAATTCATAGCAGCATACAAGATTTCATGTACAGTACACAATACATAGCAGCATAAGAAATATCAAAAGCGCAAGTGCTCAAGTATGATAACAATTTCACAGATCCTTAAACAGCTCTAATTGAAGAAAAAAATAAATCTTACCTTAAGTGGACCTTATGCAAATTACATAAAAAAGCCTCACAAATACGTATTCCATTGTACCGGACAGAAATCATAGCAACATATAAGATGTCGAAGTTCCAAGAGCGCGACTACAGTACCAATTACATAAATCCTTTAGGGTACCACCCTGACTTAGTCAGTGCAGGTCATATCATACCATTGAATACTATTAACAACTTCAGCTGTAAGATGAAAAGGACCCTAAAATTTCTACTTACAATGTGCATTGAATTTTGCCCAAAAGGAGCCCAATTCATACTACTACAGCTAAACACAACACAGTAGTCCTTCTCTAAAATATATTTAAAAATTGCTTTAAAAAGCAGAATATTTTAAAGCATACTGGTTCAGAGGGGGGGGGCAAAAGACAATTTCGGGCCTCCTCAGCTTTAGCGATGTTGTATTTTAGAAACCGGTCTCAAGAAGCGACGTCATGAGGGTTGTAGTAGGGGACAGACAAATAAAACATGATTTAAATCCTGCACCCAGTTTCCGCATAGGTGACAAAAGTATATCCTGCCTAGGTAGACCCTCCCACGCCCCTGTTATTCGTAAGGAAGCAAATTCAACCTTAGCAGCAAAATGGTTCTGCGCACTCCATGGGGAAGATTCCATACGACGTAAGGTTGGGGCTGTTTATAAATGCTGCTCCCGGCTATTATATCATTACTGGAATGCGCTGAACACAATGCAATATCTCTTTTACGAGAGACTTCATAAATTATTTTTTAATTCAAGTTTTCAAACCTGTTTAGATAGAGGGCCCATGCCTCTGTGCTCTATTTCAAATAAGTTTGCAGCCTTCTCATAGTTCCGGAAGAGAACACTTTTCCCCTTCAGGGAGGCAAATATTTTCTAATGCTACCCGTAGGGGGTTCTCAACACTGTTCGGTAGTGCATTGCTCAATCTTAAGCACGCAGCCATAGCAAACACGTAAGCAGAGTGTAACCCGAATTCGAGCCGGATCGCCGCTATCGAGGCTGCACAATTCAGATTACACATTTGGCGCCAAATGTGCCCTTCTACTTTCTCGAAATAATCCCATTGCTGTTCATCTACTGATTCACAGGCATAACTCAGAATGGGCGGGATTTAAATTTTGTAATCTGATAAGACAAGTGCAAAGTGTCTTTGCCCGTAATGTTTGTAAAGTCTGCCAATTGCGAAGGCCTGAGATATTGCCTTGCTTCTACACTGGTCAATGTGGTCACTACTAGAACACTTGCTTGTAAAAATTCTTCCTACATTCGGGTACAACTTCACTACTGCAAGTTTGTCTTTCCACAAAAACCAATGCATATTTTTTATAACTTTACATCCCCGATATCTAAAAACATAATTTTGTTTTTTAGGTATTTCTTTTTAAAAAGTGATCATCTGAGTAGGGTGCTAACTCATGAAGTCACCTTTGTAGTCAGATTGGGGTTAAATCTAACAGGATGGCATCATCCGCATAGAGCAGGCAGCTCAATTTCATTGATCCTAGTTTTGAAGAGTCCCCTTTACAGAGCCCCACCTTACTCGGCAAATCATTACTGTAAAGAGAGAAAAGAAGAGGAGCTAATAGGCACCCCTGTTTCAGCCCATTATGAGTCTCTACTTTACTCGACATGCCCTGGTTACCTCCCATCAGAACTTGAGTCCAGGTGGAGGAATGCAGTGTGATGATCAATCTGAGCAGGTGAATGGGGATCCCCATTTCGGCCAGTGTCCCCTGGTACACCCGGTCGAAAGCCGTGGAGAAATCTATAAAGGCAGCATATAAGGCCCTTGCCCGTTGGATATTTTTCGATCAAAATTTGCAGGGCAGTAATATTATCTAGAGTGCCAATATGTTTATGGAACCCAGCTTGCTCTGCAGGGACAAAGCCATTTCCAAAAGCCCAATCCTGGAGGTGGAGAAGTATACTCTTGGCAAACAATTTTCCAGTCATATCCAATAATGCTATCTGCCTAAAGCTGGCAGGGGACATTTTAGGACCCTTTTTATATAATGGAACCACAATACGTCCTTTCATGGAGGGCAGATTAGTCCTGTGTGCATAGCAGTAGGAGAATATGGGACAAAGAAATTGCGCGCATGCTGAGCTATTTTGTTTGATTATAGCAATTGGTAAATCATCTGGGCCCATCGCACCTGAATACCTTGCCCCTTTAATAAAGCACTCTATTTCCTTACAAGAGGGAGGGGGGGCGTAATCGTTCCCCATAGGAGACACCAGGGCTAGCTCTAAATTGGGCCCAGCCATGGGATTTAATGCATATAACTGTGAAATGTATAAGGTCCATTCTGCATCTGATATTAAAATGGCTTTTGCCTTAATTCTACTATCACAATATTTAGCTATTAAAGCCCAGTATTTACGCGAGTCACCAGACTGTTTAACCTCTCTTAATTTAATCCAATTTGCATCTTCCACCCCTCTGCGCTCCGATTTCTGTAATCTTTTTCTGTCCTGCTTCAGTCTGTTAATTTCCCTTTGTCTAGTCACAGAAGACTGCTTGAATTGCTCCCTTACTAGGGCATTTATCTCATGGTTTAATTTTTTTACCTCCCCTGATATAACCACTGGAAGATTAATGCTACCAACCCGCTTTTTCCTTCCACACGATCTAAATAGGGCCAGATTCTTCTCAAACCAGGAGATGGGATTCTCCCGTCTAGGGCCTGAGCTCACATTTTCAATAAGTCTTCCGAGATAAATGAGGTTTTTATTAGACCAAAAGGTGCGCCTGTTTTTTTTGTTATTCAAAATGCTATCATCACTTGGATTCCAAAACTCCAGCGACTCGGGCTCCAGGTTGACATCTACTGATAAAATATTGTGGTCACTCAAATTTGTCCTCAGTACCTTGAATTGTGTACATGCACCAAAAAGCTGATAAGATACCACCATATTAGTCAATTAGTGATTGCCCATGTGAAGCATGGAAAGTAAGAGAGGCTGGAGAGTCATCTGGGAATCTCCCATTTAGAATAACGAGGTCATTTGTTCTCAGATAATGCAAAAAAGACAGCCCTCGCCTATCAGATCTAATATGGCTGGGCAATGATGGTTCCGGAATGGTCCACACATCCTCCAATGCCTGGTTACAAAAGGCCAAGGAAGAACAGCTTGAGATTTTGGCATTGAAATCACTCACCATCAATATCAAAGTGCACTCTTCTGAAGTACTAATTTTATGTACAAAAGAAAAAATAGATTCTACCAGAGAGTGAGACGCTCTCTCAGGGGGAATATATACATTTACCAGTAAAAGGGTTGAATGCTGACCTCGTGTCCCATTACCCAGCATAAGTTTCAAACCCATGCAAAGTTTTGATGGGTGGAAAAAAAAACGGGATTCCAATTTATAGTGCAGCTAAGTAAGATAATTAGGCCTCCACTTGCGTGACCTTTTACTGAGAGTTTTGCTGCGCAGCAGAAAACAAAAAAGTTCTCGAAATTAAAATCCGTACAGCTTAATGTTTCCCGAAGGCCGAATATTTTAGGATCATGTATCAATAAGGAATTTAGCTTAGATCTGGGATTTCCTACCCCAGCCAGGTTCCAGGACAAGAATTTCCCCAGGGGCTACCTCCCCAGCAAAGGAAGTTTTATATTTTCTTTTGAGGCATTCAAAGAGCTGGCTACCCAACTCCACTGGGCCATCTCTTCTTCGCCTCTATGTTTGATGACACTTTGGGCCTCAGGACCTGCAATGTTATCACTCTTTCCCCCGGGAAACTACCAACCGAGATTTTGATATCTTTAGGATCTTTAGTTTCCCTGATATTAAAAAACACTCCACCTGGCGATCTTTCCTATAGGATTCGAGCGAAACCAAAAGTGGCTCTTCATATGGGAAGACATCAATCCCATTTTTTCTAAAATGATCGACGTTAGCCAAAACTAACATTACAATTATCCCAGAGCTAAAAGCTACTCTGGAGTTTGGAAGACCACTACTAAGGCCGAGGTAAACCTGCTCAATGTCTTTGCTTATTACCAATCGTAAGTCCTCAATTGCGGATAGTAACTGCAGAAGAAAGCTTCTGTTAAGTGGACCCAATTATCTATCAAACAGTGAAGCAAAAATCAAAATATTAGATAGTTGCCCTGGCCTATGTCCTCCCATGCATTATCACTTGGCCTTGAGTCGGCCCCCGACTCTGGCATTTGTCCTATACGATAAGCAAGGTCAGGTCCCCCTTCAAGGAACCCCCCTTGACTAGGATCAATCAGTACTGGGAAAGTCTCCCTACTAGGAGGGTTTGGACGGACATTATCCACAACCTGTCCTACCTCTAACGCAACATCATTAGACTTTACTGCTAAGCTCACTAAATCATGATCTTTCCTTATTTTATGGGGCTCTAAAACCAGGTCTATCCCTACTTTGTGATTCTCCCATTTATTCCCGACCCCCCCCCTCCCCATTATATCTGGTTATCTCTATATCCTCGTCCCCTTCCTTCTTCCCTAATCCTACCCATACAGGGTCGTCTATCGTAGTAAAGGAAGGGGGAGGATTTATCTCCAAGCGCCCCAGGTTCTGGCCATCACAGGACCCAGTGGACTTCGATTCAGTTCCATTTTGGGGCGAGGTGAAGGTAACTGGCTCCTCAGATACCATAGGGAACCTCAATTTATTGGGCTTATGCTTTATAATACGCCGAATCCTGTTCTTCTTCTCCCTCCGCACTTTTAATTCATTTAATCCATTACTTTCTACAAGAGGGGCACCCTCCCTGGGGGGTGGCGTCTAAATCATCCCTAGGCTGTTTGACAAGGGGAGAGTCAATTGATGAATGTATGTTACAAGGCACACTAGTGTTCCCTTTTTTAAAAATAGAGAAACCTACAGCGGGTTCGTTAGTGCTGTTGCATTTGTGTTTTCCCCGGGACCGACATGCCTATGGTCCCCTGTCACCTGATTTTCGGGGGCGGTACATGGCATATTATATAACGTAGGGCTATCTCTGGGCAGCACTATCGGAGGGACCCCCGACTCTTCCCAGGCCCCCACCTGGGTTCCCATTTCCGACACCCCTGTGTTAGTCTGACTTGCCTGAGATTTTACAACAATACCCTTTTCTGCCTTACCTAAACAGGAACTGGCAGAATTGAGCTTCTGGTCCCCCATTAAAATCACCGAAAGAACGTCCAGCCTATGATCAGAATTAACTGTAGATTTTTCAAGCAGAGTTAAAATAGATGAAACAATTCTCTCTAATGCATAACGTATGTAAAAATTAGCCCTCCCTCCCCCCAATCTGTTGTCCCCTTCGTTTAATAGTTGCCAAGAGTCTTGTACCCCTTTATGTGGAATGCCTCAGATTTCGACAGACCCAATGATTGCGCAAGGGAAACATTGGAACGAGTGCTACTAAACAGAGCTGGCATACGGGATCTACTAACATGATTGTCTGGCGACAGTCTCAATGCCAATACCTGGGCACCAGGCTTTTTTAATTTAGCCTCCATTACTTGATTTTTTCCATGTGTGTGGCTATATCAGGCAGTGTATAATCCTCCAAATCCCCAAATTCAAAGCTGCAATCAACAATCTGTGGCATTTGTGGGGTCATTGTAGAATGAGGAGAGCTGAATAATGGCTCTACAGCGTTCAAGAGGCCAGTTTTATCGCTTGAGGTCAACAACTCCAATGTACCCACAGGTTCAGACAGCAACGTGGCACCAACAACATTTGTTTCGGTTTGAACCTTAACAACCCCCCATATCCATGTCCATTTCCATCTCCGTATCTTTGACTGCTTTTGTTAGAGCACGATCATCAGAGGCCTGAGTTGGAGGAATTACTTCCCCTATATGCTGATTGGTGAACTTGAGGTGATGTTGGACTGTTAGCTCTGAAAAAACAGTACATACACCCACCTCATCCTCATTGGCTGCACCTGAAGCCCCTCCAGGGTCCTTATTTTTTAACACTGTGCCCCTTAGGCCTTTCGAGAACATAGACAACACAGAGGAATGGGATTTCAAATATGACAAATGACCCCGGGGCTTCTTTCGCCTTATGGTCTTTTGTAATTTCGGGGGGTTGGTGCGGTCGGATGCAAGTATGGCTTGCCCAGTTGCGGACCCTGGCGACCCTGCAGATGACCCTGAAGGAGCGATTGGACGCCCTGAATGCAGGCACCTGGAAGGCATCTTCAGAAAATGTTGTGGGTTCACAACAGTAACTAACCTTGTTACTAGTCCACAGATAACCAATGATAGCGCTGGAGGCACAGGAACCACTGACGTACCCACCCAGCGTTTTTCCAGAAAGTGAATTAACCCAGAGAAGGAAAAAAGAATGGCTGATCACTGGGAGCACATTAAACAGGGGGGATTTATACAGGCCCCCCGTTTGCAGCCACTTACATCTCTTGTAAACCCTTCAAGGAGATGCAAGCAGAGATGATGTCTAAATTGCCCAAGCTGCCTACACAGTGGGTGAGACCCAATATTTATGGAGATAAAGGTGATCTAGATTCCAGATTCCTTTTATACTCTGCTCCGTATCCAAATCCTGTCAAAGGCTCCCCCAAGAAAAGAAATTCAAGGCAACGGCTAAAAAGTAACTTGCTCTTCCTACTTAAAACATAATAGCAGGAATGTCATATTTCGTAGAAAATAATAGGTTTAAAAATTAGGTTAAAAACCCAGAAGAGCTGGAGAGCCAGAAAGCAGGAAAGCAGCCCTGGCCACACCAAAGACGGGACTGCTGGGGCACTGTTGCTGGAAAGCAGAGCCCACCGATAAGGGCTGGGTAGCGGCTGGGTGGAGGCGAGCGGGCAGGCGGTGTATGGTGAGCAAACGAACAAACACGCGAGCTGACGGACGAGCTGAGACCGAGCGGGAGCTAACAGGCAATCCCAAAGGCCGCACCCAGTCCTAGCTGGGCCACTTCCGCGGGGGGCCTGGGCTCACTGTCTGCGGAGGGTTGCTACGTCCTCCACGCTCGGTCTCTATCCTCACCTGTCTCCTGTCGTTGCCCCGGGGAGCTTTGAAACTCAGGGTCTCGGCTTTCAGTTTGCACCTGGCGCCACTCTCAGTGACACCAGCTAGCGGTGGCTGCACTCACAGCCTCTCGCGAAGACCCCAGAGGTGCGGCTGGTGTGTATGTCAACCGCTGGCCGAGTCTTTAAAAATCCTTCGATATCCGAGGGCGCCTAAGGTACGCAGCTCTTCAGCTGACCCGCTGCTCGTCTGCTCATCGACTCGATGTGTGGCTCCTCCTCCTTCGCAAGTTTTCTATTTTTCCATGATGTGAAATTTTTACATTTCACATGAAAATCATACATACACATAGATAAATCCCAAAATAAACACCAAATAAAATGTAGGGCTCCAAACACACACACATGCTAATGTTGTTGTTTTCTCTAATCATAATGTGCTTACAAATTCACAATATCATTGATTTATGTAATGTAAAAAATAAATTACACTTTTCTTCAATCACTACACTTCTCTCAGGAACTCAAAGGGACATTCTAGCCTGTGTATTATAAAAAAAACAGCCAGATTTACAAATACATTTTAAACATGTACCTGTTCCGCTTGTGAGCCATAGAGCTGGCGGAAAGGGACAGAACCTCAGTTGCCAGCAACTCCAGCTCCTCTTGCGAAAAAGGCTGGAGACCTATCACCTGCTGTTCCTGGCATTGTGGCTCCCAGAGGTCGGAAACAGCACAAAAGTTGAGGAAGTCTTGTTGGCTGCAGTATTAGGAGGCAAGTGAGCTTTTTTGAAGTGCCGTGTACATGTACACAACGTATGCAATCGTCAATGGACACATCCATTGGCTGTCCTACATTGCTTTCACACGTTTTAGCCTATGGCTGGGTCCATCATGGAGTTTCACACCCACTAGGCGGTCAACTTCCACTGCAGTTGACTAATTCCAAATGTCCTGACGGCGAGGTCATGCAGCCGCAATTTTAGAGAGTGAAATATCATTTTGTGGCCACATGATCATTCTAATCAATACACTGTGGCAGTATCTGGTGGAATGTCACAACCAACTTTCAATGATGAAACACATCAACAGCTTCATCCATTTTCCACAACACGAGGATTTGTCGAATGTGAAGGGAGAATTTTATGCTTTGGGTCGCATACCACATGTGGTTGGAGCAAGTGATGGCACACATCTTGCCTTAGTGCCGCCACATGCCAGGGAACAAGTCTACCGCAATCTGAAAAACTTCCATTCAATCAAAGTGCAAGTTGTCTGCTTACCTGATTTGTACATCACAAGTGTCTGAGCGCATTTTCCCAGATCAGTCCATGATTTCTTTGTACTACGTAACAGCAGCATACCCCTGCAAATGTCACAACTTGTACCTGAGAGGGCGTGGCTTGTTGGTAAGTACAATCTGTCAATATATGTTTGGTTACTATCAAGTTTCATTATTTACAATAGTAATATTTTTGGGGCTTTTTTTTGGTAATATAGGAGACTCAGGTTATCCTAACTGACCATGATTGTTGGCACCGCTGAGGAATCCGACAACGCCAGGGGCAGTCCGCTTCAATGAGGCCAATGGAAAAACACGGAGGTCAGTGGAGCTGACGTTTGGGCTCCTAATGGCCTGATTCTTTTGTCTGGATAAGACTGGTGGATCCCTCCTCTACTTGCCCAATAAGGTGTGTCAAATCACGTTGCCTGCTGCATGTTGCACAACAAAGCCCTTCGACGGAACGTCCCATACATCGCAGAGGACGGAGACCATGAAGAGCCAACGGGTGAGAATGTTGAAATGCCAAATGAAGATGATAGTGGTGAAGAGGAAGGGGTTGACTTATGTCAAGATGTTATTGACAACTTCTTCACATGAGTGTGAGTATATATGTACAGTTTTAGTAATTAAATGTTAAATTTAACTTTTAATCTAATGAGGAGGACCGTTTGTACTGGACATTTTTTAGAAAGGGCAAGTTAAGGAAAATCTATTACAAAGCGGTTTGTTGATCAAAGTTTTGACACATAGACTACTGTGTTCCTCAACATTGTTTGTCTTGGATTGTCCTTAGAACAGTTCATTAGTAATGTGTCTATTTTGTAATGTATTTAAAGTTTTTTTCCTGTTTTAGGTTCCTTCTCCATCTCATCTTCATTTGAACATTTCAAGGTTGTGACATTTGCTGCTATATGCTGCGTTTGGGAATTACAAAAGGAACATGGCTTGATCCTGTGAAAGACACACAGGCTTTTGGGGTACATATCTTTTAGAAAGACAACTTGCACAGTGATTGAATGGAAGTTTTGAAGTTTGCATTAGACTTGGTTTCTGTTGAATGCTGCCACCTGTCACAATCCCACTCACCTGAAAACCAGGAACCGCGGAAACGGAGATAGCCCCCCCCTCTCACCTCCAGACCAATCCTCCACACTGATGGAAGCAGGATGGGCGATTTGTCCCAAGGGGAAAGGAAAGAAAAGGAAAACAATAAGCTTGGGAGAAGCTGTCAGCGCAGCAGGGCCATAGGATTCCCTTTCGAAGAACTGGGATGTAGGACAGGATCAGCCTCTCCTTGATTGGGGCTGCGGGTATTGCCACTGTCTGGAAAACAGAAGCACACAAGAAATAGGTAAGTAACGGAAGGCCATACAGCAATGTAGAACTCAATCTCAGATGGCCATAATGCGCCCACTCACCAGAGATAAGAGGAAATTACAACCACCAGGAAAGCATCCATGAGAGGGAAAGGACAAAAAGGAACGAGTACCCCTATTCTTAGGTATAAGGGATAAGTGCCCTGTGACATCAATAGGTAATAAGGCAAAATAATCCTGAGGGAATCCAGAGAGAACTATAGGTTGATTTCCAAGGAATTATAGGGAAATGTCCTGCCAAAAAATAGCAACAAAAAATAAAATATCTTCGGTTTAAGGAACAACCCTATAAGTCCAGTAGGACAGTGCACTGACCCCAATATATATAAAACAAATATCATACGGTTTTGAAGAGCACAGCCAGGTAGGGAAGAGTCCAAGGAGCGTAGGGAAGACAATGATCAACACAAAAGACAGATGATGTCTCGTGATCCCATAAGAGAAGAAAAGGAACACCAATAGAGGAACTGTCTCCGCAGTCCCTGCAATGTGGGGGTGTGTGCGTTAGGATGAGGAACTCCAAGACATAGCACTGTACAGAGGAACCGCTCCAGCGGTCCCCTTCAAGCAGCGTGGTGTACACGGCGATGACATAAATCAATTGTCATTGATTTTCCTACTGAATCTGATTTTTTTGATTATATCCTGTCATTCCATCGTGGCAAGGTCTGAAACTGTAAATGTAAACATGGGACTGAGTATTTGGGTTATGCATGTGTTGTAATGTTTTTGGTAAACTATGGCAAACAAATATCTATTACATTTTCATAAAATACTAGTTGTTGATTTGTGGTTTCTATTCTTTTTTGTCATTTCTGATAGATGTGAGGAATATTACCTACATGGAAATTAGTTATGAATGAACATTCTATTTTTTGTTTACATTTAAAAATGTATGATGGAAGGAAAAAGTAAAGTAATAGATAAAAGTAATACAACACTAGTGTTTAACTTTGTTAGTTTTGCATTTATTACACAAATCCAAATAAACTTGAACTGGATGAAAACAATAAAGCGCACAAAAAATTAAAAGACAGTCACAGTGAATGAAACTATTGTTGAAGAGGCAGATTTGTTTGAAGTCCAATGTACAAGATACAACTGGCATCAGAAAGGTAAATGTGCCCAGAAAATAGTCCACAGAGTGAATGGTAGTCACACATTGGAGGAAATCAGGTTCGGGCTCTCGGTGGTGGTGGTCTTGCCATCCTCTCCTGGTGGTCCGAATGTACGTGTATTCCTGCAGGGGGCTGGTGGATCCACAGTTGCAGGAACTGAGGTGGCTGCAGGTGTTTCCTCCTGTGACAGGCACTCCCTTTCTGTGGCTGAGGCAGATGTAGTTGGCCCAGATGTTGTTGGACCACAGAAAGCGGAAGATGGTGCTGAAAAAGCCCTGCACATATGGTTGAATATGTCATGCAGCACCCCAATCAGGGAGCCCATATTGGAGTTGTGATTTTCTATTTGAACATTGAGGTCCCTCTGTAACTGCTTCATCTCACGAAGCCCTATAAGTACCTGGCCCGTCATGTCTTGGGACTGATGGATAGATAGAGAGATCCACAAAAAGGGGGGCTAGAGGAGGTTTAGAGACCAGCGAGGGTATACTCCCCTTACTCGATTAGTCAAACACACAGTTGCCCTCGGGTCTGGATGAAGAAGTTAGGCTAAAGGAGTCAGCACCAAATCCAAAAGACGTTTCCCTCATTCACCAAAGGTGGCATGCTTCATCATTGGGGAACCTCCTCACACCATGAAGCCTAGTCATGGTGCAGGCTACAACCCCCTCTCTGAGAGGGAGGTGTTCAGGAATGTTTTATTTACTAGGAGGGTATTTACTAACTACCCAATGTGAGCTTGAAGGCATGGTGAGGGACGCAGTGCAAGAAATTAGATGAGTTAAGACAGGGTTCGCCGCTTATCTTTGTTCAGGTGACTCTGTGCTAGGATTAAAAACATAAAAGCACAGTGGGAGACATTAGGCCCACTTGTGTTGCTTGAAGATCAACATGTTTCAGCAAGTGACTTTGTTAGTGTCATGGCCTTCATCAGGATCTTGTTAGTGCTACTGCTGTGGGGGTGATGTGTAAATCAGGAGATGTACACATTCTTTATATACAAAGTATACAAAAACAGTGATCCATTGTTTTATCAGGTGGTGGATTCACTGGTAGCACCTGATGGGAAACATGAAAAGATTATACAATAAGGTATTATCTCTAGCGGAAGAGGTGTTGGAGTGTCCAGATAAGCCTATACTTCAAAATTGTAATTGAAACAATCCTTACAACAGCTACTTCTATATATGTAGAAGGTCAATATCACCAAGTGAGACTATGGCGGTACAAGAACCAAAATAGGTGGAACCCAATCTTCAGAACACTATGTGAGGCATCTGAAATCGACACTTACCTGCCTAAGCCGGGTGTAATGCCTCAGCTGTCCTTGGCATGGGCGCTCAAGGGGCCCTAGTTTCCTAGTAAATAAAACATCCCTGAGCTCCTCCCTCTCAGAGAGGGGGTCGTACCCCACAGCATGACTAGACTTCATGTTGCGAGGAGGTTCCCCAATGATGAAGCATGCCACCTTTGGTGGGTGAGGGAAACCGTCCTTTAGAGGGACTCCTTTTGGATTTGGTGCTAACTCCTTTAGCCTAACGTTTTCATCCAGACCCGATGGCATCCGTGTGTTTGACTGATGGATGGATCCCAAGGCTTGGTTGATGGTGGCCTGGGTGACAGCTAACCCAGTGGCCTCACTTTGCTAGCCCACAGGTTTCCTTACACAACCCCTACCCCCACTACCCTGTGACCTTGACCCAGTGTTCCCCATCCCACTGGTTCCTTGCTGAACTTGAGGTGGTGGTGGTGGTGTCGGGTTACCAGCAGCCAGGACTGGGGGCACAAGATTGGGGTGATGTTGGTTTGGACAAAGGAAGTGGAGGTATCCATGGCCTGAGATGTGGTAACAGCTGGGGTGGGAGGTGTAGGTGTGGGCTGAGTGAGACTCACTGGAGCAGTCAGTCCAGGCAGACCAGATGGGCCAGCCAACTCCTCATCATCCAGACTTGCAGGACTGGAGTCCTCACTGAAGGCTTGTTACTGTTGTGGAGCAGAGGTCTCCTCAGTGGCAGGTGTTTGCTCTCGTACTCTCAGTGTTGGACCTATTATGAATGAAAAAATAAATTATTAAAACTGTGGATTATACATCAAATGTGTTTGAAGCTACAAAAGTAGCAACCTTAAAGTTAAAAGATATTTAACATTATGATTACACTTTTAATCAGTAACAGAAACAGTTTGAATTACACACAGAAGTAAATCAGAAAAGCAGGTAAAAAGATGTCCTGAAATGACAAACAAAATAATTAGAAAGTATGCATTAAATAGTCTAAACATTCCAAACAACACAATAGAAAGGAGAAATATGAAATCAACCATTCCATGGCCTAGCATGCTAAAACTCTGGCTATTACACAACCTAGAATGATATATAGCATTAGTCATTATATAAATATTGCAGAGTACATTTTACAAAAATATCACTTATATTCAGCATACAAATTTACATACCTTACAATGTTGAAGTCAACAAACTTTGCTTTGTGAAACACATGACAGCAATTCTATAGCATAACAAGGATAGAGCAACATAAAAATGTAAACCTTACAACATTTCTTAACTTAGCATGGACTATTGATTGATAAATACATTACACTTTAACATATGTGCACATGTTGTAGAAAAGACAGAATCAGCAAGATAACATAGCAATCTTATTTTCACAAAACCAAAACAAGGCATTATAGTAGTTGTAGTGAGCTCAATTATATATTAACGACCCTTGCAACATTGAAAGTTAAACATACCTAGTGAAACTATGCAATTAAAAATAACACACGTTTACTATTTAAGACAAGTATATGAGATATGTTATTTGGTGTAAAAACACTTAGAAGGACCATTACATCATGGGAAATGTAATGGAGGTTGAAACCTGTAATCTTAAATGAAAGATAATACATTGCAACACACAAACAAGACAAAAAATAGATTGATGCAAATATATATAGGTTTCTATGTTTGCAAAAGGCGCAAAGCACTTTAGCAACAGCTAAATGAAAAGTAATTTGGACATTTAGGTTTAGTGACACATTCAACAGTCTAACTTCCCAGTCTCCACTCTACCAGGGATTCCTGTCAAGCCTCCAGGATGTAGGATCTGCAAGATTTCTCCTCTCAGGGATAAGGTTGTAAGGGGGGTCTGGGAGAACCACTACCAGTCCTCTGGGCCTCCAGGTGACGCTTGGAGGCCAGGGAATGCACTCTTCCCCACAGATCATTCCACCTCTTCCTAATTTCTTCCTGTGTGCACAGGATGATAGCTACAGAATTCACTCTGTCAACTATTCTGGCTCACATTTGCCTTTTCTGAGATATGGATGTATTTGGTACTTGGGCTCCAAACAATTGTGGCTCTACTCTAATAATTTCATCCACCATGACTGACAATTCTCCCTCTGTAAAACGGGGATTTTTCCTCCCTGCCATTATCTAAATTAACAGATTTGAAATAAATGATATACACCACTACAAAATAAATGAAAGAAGTAAAAAGAGAGAAGAAACAGAGAAACAAAACAAGATCCCTGGCTTTACTGACAAAAGTTCAGCTTCAAAATGTTGTGGTGCAGTGAAATGGCAAAGGATCCTGGTCTGAAATGGAGTGTGTTTTATAGTTTGGTATGCAGCTGGAAACAATTAGCCAAATAACATCAGGTGTGTGATGCTAGCATCCATCCTACAGCCACAGGAATAGTCCAATGTTGACCGCCTCCCACGACGGATTCACTCCGTCAGCCTACCGCCGCTAGAACACCGCCAACACAACTGTGAAATCTAAATAGGCTTGATGCAACCCCACCGCCCTGACGGCGACGGAGTACTATTCGCCAGCAGAGCAGTCTGCTGTACGTGACGGTAAACACTCTGTCGATGCGGACGGAGATTCAGCCTGCATACATCTAAATAGGGCAGGCAGGATTCTGTCAACTTGATGGAGTACGTGGATACTCCGCCACAGAGTGACGACAGAAGTCCTGCCAAGATCTAAATCAGGCCCTAAGTTCGAATAAAGAAATCATCACAGCGACTTTATCTATCATCTCCCTGATGATGACGACACCTCCTCGGGCACTGCCGGCTGCCTTGCCAGACTGAACTTTACCTTCTCAGACAGTAAGCGGAGACTGGGTCCAATCCACCTCATATTACTGAACCATGGTTGGGCATTTCTTTCGACTTTGCCCCGATCTTGCGAGACCATATGTTCGTGGTTGGTGCATTGATCTTTTAGGTGCTAGATCGCACAAAAATATTTTTTTAAATTCAGAACTCTAGTTCCACTGATTGGATTTTTGACATTTTGGTGTCCAATACTTTATTACATTTTGCTCTATTTTTTAAAATGAGTGTGGCATTTTTCTTGTTTTGTGTTTTCACTTTATTACTGTTTAAGTGTTGCATAAATCTTTACAAATTGCTTCTAGGTTAAGCCTGACTGCTTTTGTGCCAAGCTACCATAGGGTTAAGCACAGGTTAATTTAGTGACTTTTTGTGGTTCACCCTGACAAGAATTGTGGCTGTTGCTTAAGTACGGTACAACTCAATTTCTCACACCCATCCTATAGTCCCACGTGTTACCTGCGGTTTCAGGTGGGCCACAAACACTTTCCGCTCTCTGTGTTTCCCTTTGGCCTTACCAATGCAACTCTGGTGTTAACCAAAGTGATGGTGGTGGTTGTAGCCTGTCTGCAGAGGTTGGGAATGACTTTCCGTACCTCTACCTCGATGACAGACTACTGAAGGTGGATTCTCCTCAAGTAGTCAGGCCACCTCCAGGCGACAGCCAGCCTATTGACATCATTGGGCTTTTCCATCAACGTGCCAAATTTGATCCTGACTCCTTCACAACGGTTCCCTTTCATCGGAGTCGTCCTGGATATGGTGATCTTTTGAGCCATCAACGAGTCTAGAACATTCAGGCTATTATCTCGATGTTTCACTCGTGACCTGGCACTCAATGAAAGAGGCACTGAGGCTTCAGGGCCTCTTGGCTTCCTACATTCTGCTTGTGGACCACTCCAGAGGGCACATTCAAGCTCTGCAGTGGGATCTAAAGTCTCAGTGGGTTCAGCACCAAAGCAATATAAAGGTGTCGGAGGAGACTGCGAAAGACCAGCAGTTGGGGTTGGTGGCAGAACCGTCTCTCTACCTCACCCAGAGCTCATGGTCATGACAAATGCATTGTTGCTGGGTGGGGGAAGTTAATTGGGAGATCAGAGGACTCCACCAGAGCAAAGGCTCCTAACACTGCACTGGAGCCTGATGTGCCAGTTCTGGACATTTGTCAGGCTGTGATGTCAATCAATCAATCAGGGAATTGTAAGCACGCTACTCACCCGTGAGGGTCTCAAGGTGCTGGGGGGGGCTGCAGATCTGCAGAGCCAGGTCTTGAGGGTCTTCCTGAAGGTGTTCAGGGAGGGGGCGCGTCTGATGTCTGCCGGTAGCTCGTTCCAGGTCTTGGCTGCAATGTGAGAGAAGGATCTTCCGCCTGCTCTGGCTCTGTGCATGCGCGGGGTTTCGCCCAGTGCGAGGTTGGAAGATCGGAGGTTTCTTTTGGGTACGTGGAAGTTGATTCTGTCGTTGAGGTATTTGGGTCCGTTGTTGTGTAGGCATTTGTAGGCGTGAGTGAGGATTTTGAAAGTGACTCTTTTCTCCACGGGGAGCCAGTGGAGACTTCGTAGGTGTTGGCTGATGTGTTCGTGTCGGGGGATGCCGAGGACGAGTCTGGCGGCGGTGTTCTGTATTGTCTGGAGTTTGCGGAGTAGGGACTTGTTGATGCCGGCGTAGAGTGCGTTTCCATAGTCCAGTCTGCTGGTGATGAGTGCATGTGTGACTGTCTTCCTTGACTCAGGGGGGATCCACTTGAAGGTCTTGCGGAGGATGCGGAGGGTGTTAAAGCAGCTGGAGGTGACGGCGTTGACCTGTCGGTTCATGGTGAGTGATGAGTCGAGTACGATGCCGAGGTTCTTGGCGTGGTCTGAGGGGGTAGGTGGGCTTCCGAGGGCGGTCGGCCACCAGGTGCTGTCCCATGCAGAAGGGGTGGTACCGAGGACGAGGACTTCTGTCTTCTCGGCGTTGAGCTTCAGGCAGTTGTTGGTCATCCAGACTGCGATGTCTTTCATTCCTTTCTGGAAGTTGAGTTTGGCAGTGGTGGGGTCTTTGGTGAGGGAGAGGATGAGCTGGGTGTCGTCGGCGTAGGATACGATGTTAAGGCCGTGTTGTCGGACGATGGCTGCGAGGCGGGCCATGTAGATGTTGAAGAGGGTGGGGCTCAGTGATGAATCCTGTGGGACTCCACAGGAGATTTTCGTGGGGTCGAAGAGGAAGGGTGGGAGTCTGATCCTTTGACTTCTTCCGGTGAGGAATGATCGGATCCAGTCCAGGGCTGTTCCTTGTATGCCTGCGTCGTGTAGTCTGGCGACTAGTGTGCGGTGGGAGACGGTGTCGAAGGCCGCTGATAGGTCGAGTAGGATGAGGGCTGCGGAGTGGCCTTGGTCCAGGAGGGTGCGGATGTCGTCTGTGGCGGCGAGTAGGGCGGTCTCCGTGCTGTGGTTGCTTCGGAATCCGGATTGGGACGGGTCGAGGATGGCGTTCTCTTCAATTAATCGTGTCAGTTTCCTGTTGACTGTTTTCTCTGCAACTTTGGCTGCGAAGGGGAGGAGCGAGATGGGCCGATAGTTCTTGAGGTCGGTGGGATCAGCTGTGGGCTTCTTGAGCAGGGGTCTGACTTCTGCGCGCTTCCAGTCGTCTGGGAAGGTGCCTGTTTTGAAGGTGGTGTTGATGGTGCGTTGTGGTTCGGGTGCGATGGCGGCCGCGGCTCTGTGGTAGAAGTGAGGGGGCAGGGGTCGGTGGGGGCCCCCCCGAGTGGATGCTTTTCATGGTCGAGGCAGTGTCTTTGGCAGTGATCGGTGTCCAGTTGGAGATGGTGGGCTGGCTGGTGTTTCTGGGGGGCGGGGGTCCGTCTGTGGCGCCTGGTAGATGGTCGATGAAGTTGTCGTAGAGGTTTTTGATCTTGAGGTGGAAATAGGTTCCAAGCTTGTCGCAGAGGTTTTGGGATGGGGTGATGTCTGTGGCTTCGCTGCGTGGGTTGGTGAATTCTTGAATGACACTGAAAAGTTCCTTGGAGTTGGTGGAGTTGGCCAGGATTTTGTTGTGGATGAAGTTCCTCTTGGTGGCTCTGATCTGGTTGTGGTAGTCCGTGATGGCGTCCTTGTAGGTGGTGTGGTTTTCGGTTGTCTTGGTGTTTTTCCAGTTCTTCTCCAGGCGTCTGCAGGAGCGTCTGGCTTCTTGGAGAGCGGTGGTGAACCAGGCGGCTTTTCTGGGGTGTCTGTTGGGGTTGCGTAGCGGGGCGAGCTTGTCTGTGCAGTTGGAGATCCAGGTGTGGTGTTCTCTGGTTGCGTCGTTTGCGTCGGGTGCCCAGGTGTGGTTGTCTCGGGTGAGGGTGGAGTTAAGTTGCTCGTCGGTAACCTTGCTCCAGTTCCTTCGAGGTGGGCTTGGGGCTGGTTTGGGTGCCTTGGGTTTGTTGATGGCGAAGTGTACGCAGTGGTGGTGGGTCCATGGCGGCTGCGTTGTGTGGCTGAATTGGACACTGTTTCCTGCCGCGAAGATGGGGTCGAGGGTGTGTCCTGCTCTGTGGGTCGGAGTGTTGACGAGTTGTTTAAGTCCGATGCTGGCGAGGTTGTCACGAAGGATAGTGGAGTTGGGGTCGCTGGGGTTGTCGAGGTGGAAGTTCAGGTCTCCAATGAGTATGTAGTTTGTTGAGGCGAAGGCGTGGGGTGCGATGAAGTCGGTGATGGTGGTGGCGAAGGGTGTTCGGGGGCCGGGGGGTCTGTAGATGAGGGTTCCTCGGAGTGTGGCTTTGGGGGTGGTCTGGATCTGGAAGTGCAGGTGTTCGGCGGAGGGGAAGGGTTCGCTGGAGGTGGTGAGGCGGAGGGTGCTCTTGTGGGCGATGGCGAGTCCTCCTCCTGGGTGGTTGGGGCGGTCTTTCCTCTGGATCTTGTATTCGTCTGGGATGGCGGTGCTGATGTCGGGGGCGGAGGATGCGTTGGTCCAGGTCTCTGTGAAGAAGGCGATGTCGGGCGAGAGAGTTGAGTAGGTTCCAGATTTCCATGGCGTGTTTGTGTATGGAGCGTACGTTGAGGAGGATGCATTTTAGGGTGTCGCCGGTGCTGGCGTCGGCGGCATTGGAAGCCGGGGTGGCGGTGAGGGTCTGGCGCCAGTGGAGGCAGGAGAACTGGCCGTGGGTCGTGTTCGGCGAGGCCTGTTGGCATTCTCTAAGTCTTCCAGGGTTGAGTGCGAGGAGGGTGGTGGTGTCGTAGCGATGGGTAGTGGGAGGTCCAAGGTACCTGGCGCTGGCTGCGGTCGGGTCGCGGACGGGCTTGCCTTTGACGCGCATTCGGCGCGCCAGCGGCGCGTCCGCTGCGCGACTTCGCAGCGGCCACCATTAAGTAGGGGAGGAGAGGCTGGGAGGCGGGAGCGGGGGAATTCCGGGGGGGAATTCCGGGGGGGAGGGGCCGCAGGGGCAGCAGCGACGAAAGGCGAAAGGAACAGGCAGGCACGAGAAAATAAAAACAGTGGTGGAATTAGAGCAAGACACAGATGGGCACAATAACAGTGGCACAACAGGGAAAAATTAAGGAAAAAAAACGGCTGAGAATGGTTACGGTGTTTTCAGGCAGTCTGGTCCCAGTTGGAGCGGGCAGCAGGCTCAGGAGCGGGCAGCAGCCTTGAACCTCCCAAGGAGGAGGTCGGGGTCTGGAGGCAAGAGGCGGCACAGCGGAGCTGTGGGGAGAGAGTGGACCTAGACCGAGGGGGGAGTCGATGTGGGAGTCTTTCCACTTATTCATAATTCATTATTGCTTACCACAAGAGATTAATCCATCTTCTGTACACTGAGTTACACTCACAGGCATTCTCAGTATCTTGTGTTGGCCAGTGTTTTTCTGGTCTTTTATGATAGGTATCTTAAAGTGCTTTAAAGCCCCAAATAGGGAGGCAGAAGGAGAAGAGAGATAGGCAAGCAATAAAGTTGAAAGCAGTGGAGGGCATAGATGCACAGACAGAGAGGTTTCTTATTTATTTATTAGATGTTCTGTAGAGTGTTGTGTTGCCTCTCATAAATTCAAAGCATGAGCTTTCCTGACTTTCCACTTATATACATTGTGTGCTACTATGCAAACCACTCTATTTGCCTTTACATAAATCCCGTATTCTAGATCTTGCAAAGTGGCTTGTCACTATTATGGACTGCAGAGAGACATTGCAGAGAGATGGAGTATTTTGTGGTGAAACTGGTTAGGCTTCACCGTGCAATACTGTCTCAAACCCCAAAGATGGTCCTAGGATACACACTAATAAATCCTTAGCTCAGTCCTGGTACTGTGGCAAAGAGCAGTCCAGCTTTACTAGAGGAGCATGTCTTTAACATTTCAGAGTACGAATATGGACGATAAGTAATTGACGCATCTCAAGAGAAGTCCAACACCAATTTAGAAAAATAAAGTGTATTCTTATCTTAATTTTGGAGTCCAAAACTATTGAAATAGCATACATAAAACTGGAGTTATGGATTTTACAAGAAAAAATAAATCACATCAATTCAGTACCTCAGAACGTTTGCAGTGCTGTCAATGGTAAAAAGTAGTAGTGATAATCAGTCACTTGCAGGTCGAGTTGCGTGGTACCCTTGCAGGGTAAAGGTTGTGCCTGTCCCTGGACCAAGTCACAACTGTCAGTTCAATTTTACCTGGCCGGTGGAGGCCAGGTACAGAGTTGTTTTGGCTATCCTTGGTGCTGCGTTGCTGCGGGGGTCCTGCTTTTACTGCTTAAACAGTCGGGGAGGAAAACAGATGCAAAATCTCAACTGCCACTGCGTTGCTGACATCGGTTGAAACTAATGCAGAGTTCCCTCTTGATGCCGAGTCGAGTGCCGGAGTAAGTTGCCGGACTAACGACCAACAAGCCTTGGCAGCGGTAAGCTCAGCAGGGAGCTTCTTCAACGTCCGGAGAAACACGGTAGCGGCCTGAAACTTCGTGGAAGGCAAGACTACAGTTTCCACAATGCACTGGTCCATCTGCTTTTGGGCGATCCCTCAGAGGTCTCAATGACCAGTTATTCTTTAGATCTGAAGCGTTGGTTTACCTGCAGTTTGCAAGGGACTAGTCCCACTAGTCCAAGGGACTCTGAGGTTGCTTCTGTCTCTCACAGGAGTCCCGCTATCTGGGGGAACCGACCTTTAGCCTAGGATAAGTCTTGTTCATGCAATTCCAAGAGCGATACGAAAGGTGAAGAGTATCCCTCTTTTGGTTTTCTTTGGGCAAAGTTCTGTTGTCGCTCCCATGAGTCTCTTTTTTGTCCTCTTTAATGCAAGTTGAATCAGAACTGAGGTTCTGGTGTCAGGGGCCTCCCATCAATCCTAGATTTAGGGGAGATAGGGGCGTGGAAGCAAGTAGCCAATGGGCTGCTAGTCCGTGCAGCTAATCCACCCCTAAGGTGACCACATCTGGGGGTGTAGGTCACCTTTTCTACCAGAGCCCACTATTTCTGCTACTTTTTTTTTTATAACCAACTTTATTGAGAGTTTTACGGCAAAGCACAGCACCACACATTGCAAAATGTTCACATAATAGATGTATGACATAGCGACAAGCCCAAACATCAGGAATGTGCCACATTACGATATCAAATTGGCAGCCCATATTAGCTGCACCATTTCCCCCATAATTGCTGATGTTTCTTAGGGCAGCCACAAGCCTAAAAAATTTGCTTCTCTTGGTGGGTGCACCAATCCACTCCTGCACACCACCCCCTAACAGTCGGCGGCCTCCGTTGTTTCCATGCACGGGCTACATCCTGCTTAGCAACCAGGAAAGCCATCCTCAAAAAGACATGCTCAGCTCTGTGGCCCCCAACCTCATCCAGCACCCCAAGCAGGGCAATATGCAAAGTTAACTCCAATGGGCGGCCTAAGACACCAGATAGTATGCGACCCACCTCCCTCCAGAAGGGCTCAGCGCCAGACAATCCCAAGCTACATGATAAAAGTCCGCTGCGGGGAGTGCACATTGCACGCACGCCACTTGCGCATCGGGGAACGGGTGGTGTAAGCGATTCGGAGTGAGATATGTCGTGTGCAAGTAATTGAACTGTATCATACGCAGCCTCGTTGAGATCGCCAGCTCCCTCAGCGCCATACAAGCCTCCCTCCAATCATCTTTGTCCAAGTCCCCCACCCAGGACGCCCACCTCTGTTGGGCCTTCTCTAGGCCATCTGGGGCATGGATCACCAGCGTCTTATAAATCACTGATGTAGCCCCTTTACCTAGCTTCCCCTGGAAAATCTTCGCCTCCAATGGACTGTACTCAGGCATAGGGCTCTCCAGTAAGTTGTGGGCCAGCAAGGCGTGGCGCAATTGGAGTTACCGAAAAAATTGCGAGTTACTTGAGGAGTATTTGAGCTTCAATTCCTGGAATGACATGATGTTCCCCCCTTATTAACGTCTCCAAGGTAGGAGATCCCAAGACGATCCCATGGCACGAACCCCTCCAGAGCCGATAGCTGACCAAGCCACATTCCTCGCCATGGGGGGGGTTATCCCGGTTAGGCAGTGGTTCCCACCAAGTATGGCGAATGGCCGCCCTCCAACAAGTAAGAGAGATGCGTATACAAGAAGACAAAGTACCCGGTCAATGTGCTCCATATAAAAGATCAAGCAGGCCATCTATCCCCAATGAGTATATATCCAGGCGGTATGCCGGGTCATCCTACACCCGTTAACTAGTCGTTAACCGGCACCAGGTGTTGTGCCAGATAGTAGAGGTAGACATCCGATAAAACAAGGCCGCCATCATAAGGGTACTTACTGAGCGACTGAAATGCCATCCTATGCCAGCCCCCAGCCCACACAAAGTTGGTAATCTTCATGGTCAAAGAGTGGAACCATTTACGGGGATGGGATGGACTAATTACTTAGTACGTACAGGTATCGCAGTAAGCACACCATTTTAAAAAGGGCCATCCGCCCCATTGGGTTCAGTGGGAGTGTAGCCCAGCGGCGAATATCAGAGTCAAGCTGCAAGTCTAGATTCCAGAAATTAAAGGCTCAGGCCAAATCTGGAAGGGGAGCCAAATGTACCCCTAGATACTTAAAGGAATTGTTTTGAATAGGAATGTTAGGACACCAGACTTGCCCCAAAGCATCGCTCTTAACCTCCACTACACAAGCCTTTCCTTCATTATTCTGAAGCCCACATGCCTCACCATACAGCCGGAGGAGTTTTAGGCAGGGTGGCCGGAGCGCTGTGGCTCGATCAAGAGCATATTGTCTGTGTATAGAGCTGAGCAGTCTTCAAGGCCCACTTCCCACCACCATCCCTCCACCTGAGCATCACAGCATATAAGCCATGGCAGGGGCTCTATCACCAAAGCAATGAGCAATGGGGACAGTGGCCACCCCTAGCACGTACCACACCTGATCGGAAATGCAGAAGACAAGACCCCATTCGCCCGAACTTGAGTAGTCGTGGAGTAATAAAGAAGCCAAACCATACGATGGAACCCTTCTCCCAGGCCAGCCTGACGGAGAACCTCATCCATAAAAGCCCACAACACTGTGTCAAACACTTTAGTGAAATCTATTAGCAAGAGGGCCAGCGCACCATTGAGGTCCGGCGCCTGGGACAGCACCACCTGGACAATCCTAATGCAGTGGCACGTACTGTGGCCCGACATAATCCACATTGATCCGGGTGGACCAAGTGAGGGAAGGCCCTGCTCAATCGCGCGGCCAACACTTTTGCAAAAACATTAATGTTGTCGTTAATCAGTGAAATTGGGAGATCAGAGGAGCACCGATCATTAGTATGACCATCTTTGGGAAGAACCACAATTGTAGCGCAATCTAAGTCTGGTGGGAAAAACCCCTGGTGCAGGGCCGCCACATACAAGTTCAGGAGACGGGGGCACAGGAGCTCATGAAAGCTCTTGCAATATTCGGTGAGGTACCCATCTGGGCCAGCTGTCTTTCCAGCTTGCAGCACCAACAGTGCAGCATTCACCTCCTCTAGTGTCAGAGCTTGGTCCAATTCCTGGGCCAAAACATTGGGTGTAGTCGGCAACGGTATACTCTCCAGAAGGGGGTTTGCAACTTCCACTGGGGGTGGGGGGCACCTTGAGTATGCCGCCCAGTAGAAGTCCGCAAAGGTCTGAGCTATGATGGAGATCTCCTCCTGAGGCCAGCCCAACGAATCCCGAATCACCGGGACCACACTGTCAGAGACTCCGTGGGTCACCAGCCAATACAATAATTTACCGGCTTTGCCTCCCGAGGCATATACCATCTGTGTCGAGACCCTCTAACACTGCCTGGCCTCCTCTAAAGACACTTGCTGCAGCTCCGTGCGAGCCACGGCTAGGAGACGACGGGAGTGTTTGGTGTCACAACATCGGAGAGCAGCTTCCACCCTTAAGATCTGGGCTTTTAAGTCAGTCAAGCACTCCACCCGGCGCGCCTCAGCCACACGAACATAGCCCTTAATATGGCCTCTCAGGGAAGGCTTATTGGCATCCCATAGGGTCACCGCCGAGCCCACTGATCCTACATTGAGCTAAAAAATTCAGTGCAATTCCTCCTCGACAAAAGCCTCGCAATTGGAAGTCTGCAGGTGCCAGGTGTTAAAACTCCAAACCGGCCGTAAAGCAGGGGGCTGAGTTCCGGACGACTTTAACTTCGGCGCATGATCAGAGATACAATGCGGGAGAATACACACCGACTGAACCGAAAGGAGATCTGCTGCTGGCAACCACATCAAATCAATGCGAGAATCCATTGCATGCGGCGCGGATTGATGGGTATAGGCCTTTTGGCCAGGATGCCAGGAGCGCCTAGATTCGCTGAAACCTAGCGAGTCCGCCCAGGACATGAAAAAGCACGACCGTGAGCGCCTGGTCGGGTTCGGGGCAGAGGAGGCCTCCAGATTTGGATCGGGGAGCGCGTTAAAGTCCCCTCCAACCATCGTAACGTCCTGAGGGAGGGTCAATAGAAAGGATCTCAGTGTCTTCAGGAAGGACTGCAGGAGGGGCTGCAGGACGTAACAGGATATAAAATGGTAATGCCTCGCTTCCAGTCATCCCTCAATGCCCAGATAGCAGCCCTGAGTGTCCGTATGGTGCGCTCTAACCATAAATGGAAAGGATTTATGCAGCATTATGGCCACTCCCCTGGAGCCTCATGTGAAACCCAAGTGGTAAACACTGTTGTAGCCGAAGCGGCCTAGAAAGGGGCAGTTCGTACCCAATATGTGCGTCTCCTGTAATAAAACGACCGCTGGCCTGTGACGCTTAAGGTATTGTAACACTGCAGAGCGCTAAATGCAATCCAGGAGGCCGTTCACATTCCAGGAGAGTATCGTTATCTTAACAGAGGCCATAATGCAGTCAAGGAGGGCCCAAAACCAGCCTGTGCCCACCCAGGAGGGGACCCGGTTCCCAAGGGACCTGCAGCGCCCTGCCACGTCAAGCTAATCGCTATTGTCTGTGTGATTGCCGGCACTAACCTAGAAGGAAAATACAATGTTAGTACAAAACATTCAACATAAGAAACCAGGCTTAGAGGCCCGACTAGAACACCCATCCCCCAATGCCCCCCCTCCCCTCACTTCACCCAAAGAGGCATCTGTCTCCCTGACTAAAAGCCCTGAAATCTCTGAAAAGGGGATAGGAATCCTCTGTGGTCCATAGGCGCCCAAACAACAGGCTCAAGTGCCTGACAACAATTTATCACATTCAAGAGACCATGAAATTAGAATTCGCCCTCCGAACCCAGCAGAGCAATAATCAATACAGTAGAAAAGCCACACAGGCTAAGGCCCCATTCAAAAAGGGGGGAAAAAGGCAAGCCTAGCCTCCCCCTCTGGTTGCCCCCTCCAACCCATCACACCCCCCACCACTGTCAATGAAAGTAAAGAGGGACCATCCAGTTCATGGAATGTCTGACTACTGAGACAAGGAGCCCAGGTCTACCTCCGCCGAGTAAAAGACCAAGGGGGTATCAGAGAGGTTGTCTGTCTCAGCCTGCACAGCCAGGTCTGGGGCAGGATCACCCCGAGGGGAGCCGGAGCCCGACCCCTCGGGGTGATCCTGGACCTCCGAGAGCAGGAGAGCCCCCCTCTTCCAGCGGCAGGGGAGCAACCCCGTACGCTCCCCCGACTAGCCATCTACCTTAGCCTCGACCACCTTCCTGGAGTCCTGGATGGCCTTGAGGATCACCCCCAGGTCCGCCGTCCTCTGTTGCACCTGGGGGCGCCTGGGCCGCCTGCTCCTCTGTGTCCATCCTAGAGTCAGGTGGTGGGACTGAATATATGGTCGATCCTGGTCTGGACCGGGGTTTGTGGCGGCACCTTCCCACGCCCCGTCTCCAATGATGACTCCAGTCCAGCAGACGACGAAAGTGGAGAGGATCCAGGACCGAGAGGTGGAACGAGGAGAAGGACACGCACAGGCCCCACAGCCAAGAGGCCCACCCCCATTCCGGGCGTGCACAGGACCCTCTCTGATGTGGGGGGGCACAGAGTCCAGCCACAGCAGGTCCCCCGCGGCGACTGCAGATAAGATTTGGCTGCACAAGGGCAACCAAAATCCAAGGATTACCCAGCAAGTCTGCATTTTCCACCTTTACTGACCAAATTCGCAGGTGCAGAGATCATGGTAGACCACAGGCCCAACTCCAGTGCTGTACCCTAGTCCACTGAGCAGTTCACAACCCTCCCACTGCTGCAGCACAGCCATGCGGCACAATCAGCACTCCTCAGAGAAGGGGGGGGCGCAGTGCCACCAACAACTCCAGGCAAGGCGAGCCAATAACCTCTGCCCCCGCCCAGCCACAAGATATGTCCTCACTTGGTCCTCCGGGGGGGAAGAAAGCTGGGCACTCTCTCTCTAACTTACATCTTAGGTACTACTCACAGGTAGCAAATGGATTCCAACGTGGCTATGGCTACATGTGCCACACACATCCTCTACACATGCAGATAAGCATACAGTCGCAACATCCATGTCCCACATGGATGGTTAAAGGACCCGGCTACAGGGGACTGGCAGACTTATTTTAAAATGTAGGAGAAGCTCCCTACACCTAATTTCCCTCTCTAAGTGGCCCCTCCAGCACAATTCAAGAACCCCTAGGTGGCTCTTACACTGTACACACAGTCTTTGTACCACAACCAGAATGCCCTTGATACCTGCCACAGAGGTGTTTTCTGTGTGTCCCAGATGCCCTATCTTTCTCCATGGCACTAGTTGTTGCAAGCACCCTTCAATGTGCCAAAGCTGTCCATGCTCTTCCTTCGAGTGAGCACCTAATTTTCCCTCTGACCCAAATTGCTGCCTCTACATGCCTGAGGAGCTGTCTCCTTCCGTAGCCTATCCAAGTACCACCAGACTCTGGACCCTGTGCCACAATTACCTCTGTATGTGCCCTCAGTTGTATTGTTCCAGTTCCCCAAAGGGAACATCTCAATATCTCCTGCAACGGATTACACCATTTCTTTGTTTCCCAAATGCCACCTGTAACTTGAGGATATCTTTACCTGTAGGCTCTTCCTCACAAGTAGCAACTCTCAAAGCCCACAAGCTGCATCTTACTCCTGAATGACCTCTCTGTAGCTACTTCATTAGTGCCCTAGCACAATTCAACCTTCCCCAGTTACCTCTAAGTGTGTAGTGACGAGCTGTGTCTCCCTAAACACCTCTATGTCCCACCTCACAACAACACACCCCCATTGCCTCTTTTAAATGTTCCATGGTATCCCTGCCATGGTTCCCCTGATATGCCTTGTCAATACCATCTTTATGTACCCAAACGCAGTTCCTAGTAGCCTCCAGCACACTGCTCCTTTAGTCACCAACCTTAGCATTTGCCCTCTACGTTGCTATCCCTAGTTGCCTTCTCTAAGACCCCCATGCCCCCTCACCCTGTTGCACTTCTCAGTGCTGTTAGCATGTCATTTCTGTATGGTATGTGTTTTACAGTGTCCCTAATGTGCCAGTAACTTTGTGACCTCTCTTACTGTCCCCTCCAATACACACACGTGTTCTTTCTTTATCCACAGCCAATATTATCAGATGCTGAGCCCCTATGCCAGTTTCCCTCATTAAATGCCCCTGTCACATGCACCTCTCCATGCCTCACCCCGCAGAGTACCTCAGTGGTCCTAGGCCCTTCTTCCATGTCCCCAGGTGAACTCCACAAATTGCCCTTACTTAGTACCCTACTGCATATGCCTATTCACATTTTTTGTGCACTGTAGCTCCCTTAAAGTACTCCAAGGAGCTCTGCTCATCCCCAGTACCAACTCATCTAAGTGCCCTCTGGAGCCCACTCACTATGAGCCTTATATATCCCGTCTCCAACGCCCCATGTAGCACTTCTCAGTGCCCCAGATTTTCCCGTTTGTGTAGCAAGGTACCACTTTCAATCACAACGAACCCTTTGTGCCCCAATACTCTTCCAGTCCCAGTTTACTCTCCAAAAATAACATGTGAGGTGCAGTCAGCCCAAACTGCGTCCTTTATGTGGCCATGGTCCCCCCTCTACATGTTGCATTCAGCAGGATACCCCTCGTTTTCTTAAGACTCCCCGCATTAGTAACATGTTGGGATGGAAACGTCCTCTGCAGGGTAATTGACATGCACTCCTTACCTGGGTGCCCAACTGTACTTATGTCTGGATCCCTAATTTTTGTTGTCATCGGCAAACACGGATCATGCGTATACACCATGACATAGTCCTGTATCTCGGTCTTGTGGGACCAGGAGGGGTGCCCAAAACTCTACCCTCATAATGGTGGAAGGCTACTGCCTTCACCAGGAGTTAAACCGCACAAGTGTGGTAGAGGCAGTATACCGTGTAGTGATCAGGAGGAGTGAACAGGTCCATTTTAACTTGTGCCACTAGAGTGAGGCCTCCAGGCTCGCTCACTTTTAAAGTTTTCCTGCTGTGTGCTTAACTCACCCTTGGACTACATCGGTTTGGTGAGAAGTGCTGCACAGCACAAAAGTGTGTGTGGGTAAGACTGGTTTCAGGCCTGTAGGCCCATGGGGAACTTGCTGCTAAATGAGTTCAGTAGCGTGAGCATTGGAACACTATTGACTTTAAGTTGGAGTCTTATTGGACTCTTGTGACTTGGACTACTTGTGGGGCACACCCTAAATATTACCATTTGTGAAAAGGGAATAACCGCGATCGCTAACGTGACGATTGAGTGGGACAGGGAACCCCCAAAGAAGCACTAGAGCCTCAACCTCAGGGGAGTACAATGTAATTGATTGTGAATGTCATAGTTTTCCTTTGTGTGGTTAGTGGTAGAAATAAAATACTTCTCTTTTTCCATAAAATTTTGTATTTTACTCAACAATGATTTATTGCTGCTGCTGTGTGCATTTTGAGTTGTAAATCCATGTTCACTATCCTGTATCCACCTCCCCCCTGAGAGAGCCTTGGACTTCTCAGACCACACTATCCTGAGAGTCAAGTGCAGAAGACTTGGCCCAGTTGCTCAGGATCCATAGCAAGTTGGGCCCCGAAACATCAGGATTAAAAGGCCTCAATCCCCAGCAGCTCCTGTGTGCCCTTTGGCCCTCTCATAGGGGTTCTCACAATTCTCCCAGGTCAGAATAACCCGAATCAACTCCTCACCTGGACAGGTTTGGTAGTCAGATTGGTAAAACCGGCGGGTAAGTCCATCAGCATTCCTATAGCTCAATCCGGCGCTGTGCTCCTCCGCAAAGTCTACCCCTTACAAAGAAATAGACCATCTCAACCATTTGGGATTCTCTCCCTTCATAGCCGTCAACCATTTCAGGGGCTTATGATTTGTTTGAACTACAAACTTAGTGGCAAACAAAAAAGGGTCAAACTTACACAAGGCCCACACTATGACAAATCGCATCTTCTCAATAGCCGCCCAGTTCTGTTATCTGGGTAGTAATCTCCTACTAATAAAGCCTACCGGAAGGTCTAACTTTCCCATCTAGTTGAGCTAACATCACTACAACTCTTTGTCAGAGACATCTGTCTGCACTATGAAAGGCCGACTGTAGTCAGGTGCTTTTAGTACAGGTGCAGTGCATAGCACCTTCTTCAGCTCCTCAAATTGTTTCTGACATTCTGCAATCCATGTCACTTTCCTGGGCTGCTTCCTAGAGGTCAAAGCAGTCAATGGAGCAACTATACTTCCAAAGTTGGCCACAAAGTTCCTCTAATACCTGTTGAGTCCTAAAAAGGCCCGCCCTTCAGTCTGGGTAGTAGGTACTTCTCACTCCATCACAGACTGAGTCTTGGCATCTAACAAGCAAATCTCCCTGTTCCTCACCTCAGCTCAAGGCCAACGAGCAAATCTTCCCGTTTCCTACCTCATGCTCAACGTAGACCACAGAGGACTGCCCCACCTGACGCTTGGTTGCATTGATGGTCAGTTTTGCCACCTGTATCCTTTCCAACAACTGACCCATGGATGTCAGGTGGTCTTGCCATGAATTGCTAAACACAGAAATATCAAGTCCGTAAGCCACACAGATCTCTTTCAACCCTTTGAGAACATGGTTCCCCAGGCCCTGAAGAGTGGCACGAGCATTCTTCAACCCAAAAGGCATCTCTTTAAACTGATATAACTCCTCTGACGGAGAAAATACAGGGGCATATTAGCAAGACCCACGTTAAAATTATCGCCGTTTTAGCGGCAGGAAACTGCCGCTAAAACGGCGATAATGGGCTTGCTAATATGCGTTATAGAATTCCAATAGAAGCCCAGGTTAGATGTGCAGGACATCTAACCTGGGCTTCTATTGGAATTCATATTAGCAAGCCCATTATCGCCGTTTTTGCGGCAGTTTCCTGCCGCTAAAACGGCGATAATTTTAACGTGGGTCTTGCTAATATGCCCCACAGTCTTATACTTGGCATTTGGTGACAAAGCGATCTGCCAATATCCACTGGTCAGATCCAAGGTTCTCAAGTACTTAGCAGCACCTAACCGATCCACAAGCTCATCCACCCTTGGAATTGAGGGCTCGGTAGTCCACACAGATCTGCCAGTCAGTAGACCCTTGGTTTGGAACTAGAACCACAGGACTAGAACAAGGACTACAATATTTGGCAATGGCGCCCAGGTTCAACATCTTGCCAACTTCCGCCTAATGCATCCCTGAACCCGGTCAGATATTCTGTACATCCTGCTCATCACTGGCAGACTGTCACCTGTGTCTATGTCATGCACACAGGCAGGTGTCAACCCTGGAGTGAGCAAGAAGATGTTGGCAAATCATCCGAACACCTCTGTAGATTCTCTCTGATGCTCAAGCGTTAACCCAGGGGCTAACTAAACCCCTCCCATAGAGCCATCCTTAATGTCACTATGCAGCAAGTCAGGAAGAAGCTTACTATCTTCCTCTACTTCCTCTGCCATAGCCATGACATTCACTGTGTAATCTCTCCGGAGGTAAGGCTTGTTCACATGGAACCCCCTCTTGGGTTCCCAAGTGGCACCTGTGTCCACCAAGTAGTTTACCTCAGAAACCTTCTGAACTACCTACTATGGCCCACACCATTTGTCTTCCAGGCTTTAGCGCCAACATTTCTGGCCTTCCTGATACCCAGTCATCGTAGATTTGTGGTTCTACATTCCTTCATTGGCTCTTCGTTATCCTAAAGGTTTTCCTTTGCCTGCCTCATGTATTGCACCATAAATTCCTGATCAAATAGTCCACCACATCCTCCTGTGGAGACCCTGAGGTTCCTTCCCGCCCATCTCCGACTAAGATGAGTGAACCCCACACTGGGTGTTCATACAGAAGCTCAAATGGACTAAACCTTACCCCCTTCGCTGTAATCTCTTGGTAGACAGACAAGACACATGGCAGGAGAAGATTCCACTTCCTCCGGTGGTTCTCTGGCAGAGTTCCCATCTTGCTTTTCAGTGTCCTGTTAAAACGCTCTACCAAACCATTGGTTTCTGGGTGGTATGCCAAGGAAAAGTGGAATGTCACACCAGCTTGCTCCCACATATCTCTTGTGTAAGAGAAGATGAAGTTGGTTTCCCATTCAGAAATGACCATCTTTGGAAATCCAACCCTAGAAAAGAGCTGCAAGAGAACTCTTGCTACCACCCGTGCATTCATGCTCCTTCGAGGTACCGCTTCTGGGTACCTGGTGACGTGATCCACCACAACCAAGATATACCTGTTGCCTGACTGTGAGGGGGGTCGAATTGACCAACAATGTCTATTTCCAACTTCTCAAATGTGTCCCGTACCAGGCGTATCCTCTGGGTCATACCGATGCTCAGAGGGGTCCACCTCTCAACAGCCCCAAGTCTGGTGTATATAATAATGCAGACTTTGGGTTGGTCAAGCGGGGGAAGGAAAGGATGGGAACTGCAGGGAGGGAGACCTGTGAATGGAGAGAGAGAGACTTGTAATAATTCTTAAATGAGTAAATAGCTATTAGGACCAACAATAGAGGTTAGAACCACCTAATAACTACCTGTATAAACCCAGTAACAGGGGAGGTGAGCAGGTGGGTTCGAGTTCTCAACATGGATACTGCAAAGGAGGAAAGAATTGGGATTTATAAACAAACACCTCCTTCTATTAGGAAGGCCTATAGGCCCAAAAGATAATGTTTAACCGGCACACCTACCCTCAGTATCAGGTCGAGATGAACCATAAAGGACAGGATCCTCAGGTTTCCAATCACCCACTACTGACCCCCCTGTCAAATGAACAAAAGAATTGACACTGCTGATTAACTTTGTCTGTGCATGTAGTTCCAAGTAAATCAAGAATACAGTAGAGTACCATAAACAGAATAAGAGGATTGAGCTTTGAGGTGATGACTTTCACCACCTCCAACAGTACAATCCCCTTTGCACAATATTCCACAAACCGCACTTCTGGAATGTCATTCTTGTTTATAACAAAATATACAATTAAGCAGTACCATGAGAGTTCCATCACTCTCTACACATACAAGAATGTTTTTATTGTTTTCTCAAAAGAAACATATAGTCAGGACCTCTCTCCGTTTGAACCATGAAATATAGGTTCTACCCACGAAGAAAGTAATATGGAGCAGAATCATAATATTCAATAGGGAATTTCCCCCGCATGAGTCATTGGAAAGGACTCGCCAATGGGGCAGACAATCATCGTATACACTCCCACAAATACGGGAGCGTGAGTCGTTATAGAAGCGTTAGATTCAATAGCAGTGCGCGTATTTACTTATTCCCCCCGCATGAGTCCTCCAATCAGCTGGACTCGCCAACGGGGGAGAAGAGCAGCAATCGGAACAAGCGCACACTAAATTCAAGTGGGTCTGAAATACTAACGTACCTTCTGCCAAGTATTCAAGAAAAGATACGGTGCTTCCAGCACCCTTACCAGACCAGGGAATCTACAAACGGAGACGGAGTAAGGAATAATCGGCGGCTCAGTGTGGTGTCTTCCTGGCTATATCCGGGTTTCCTGACTGCGCACGCAACGTGGCGTGCGACGTCATCAGTGCAATCGTGCTGGAAAGTGGAGTTCCCGTATTACCTGGGCAATCTCTCCGACTCTCGCTATACAGCCTGTCAGTGTACACGAGCCTGATGCGTCCTGACAAAATGGAACACCTACAACTGGTAGAGGCATTAATGGTGCCTTAGTCCTCCCTCCTATCTTACCAGTCACCTGAGAAGTCGGACAAGTTCTGCAGAACCTCCCTGTGTTCCTGCACGTCCCCGGCCAATAGAACAGAGGGTCCACCCTATTCTGGGTTTTTGTAATTGTGGGAAGTTGGCTCTGTGTATGGTATGCCACTGAGTGGTAATACCCTGCACAGAGTCCAGGGGTTCCCCAAAAGTGTACAGAGCTAAATGTAAAACCCAAAGTGCTCTATTAGTGGTAGTGTGGGTGAGCAGTTTTAGGCCTAACACAGAGGAGTGTAAGACATTTATTGCACAACATTGATCAATAATGGGCACACGACTCAAAAAGGAGATTCACAACAATTTTAGAAAAATAAGCTTTGTTTGTACTTTATTTTAAGAGCAAGATCTTCTCGATAAGGTAAGTATGTTTTTAAATAGAAATACTTTTCACTTTCAAAAGTCGACACTTTAAACAATTTCTGAGTAGTTCAATGTTATCCTATGGAGGAAAAAAATAATGCGGTTATATGGGTAAGTATTACACTTACAGTTTCAGTCTTTGGGACCAAAGGTCGTCAAGGGTCAGGTGAGTATCAAAACTGCAGTGCCAGTGGCACAGGGGCGTCCGGGTGCAGAGGTTGAATTCGGAGTTCGGCCCAATGCGTTTCAATGGAGACTGGGGGTGCTTGAAGCCACACTGCTTGCAGGTAAGTAAATCAGTTGCAGGGGCCAAGCTTTGGGGGTTAGGTCAAGCACAAGGGGGGCCACAAAGAAGCACCAAACATACACCACCAGCGGCACAGGGGCAGCCAGGTGCAGGGTGCAAATTCAGTGTCGGGCTCCCAATGCTTTTCATTGTAGATTCTAGTTTCAACAGACAGGGTGCAGGCGTAGCACCGGAGGTTGTAGGAGGGAGACAAACAACGGCAGCGGTAAGTAGAGATATAGGGGGTCATAGGGGCACCGTCGATTCAGCTCACCAAGGCACAGGGACTTTGGGTGCAGGGGTGCCTTTAGAAATCGGAGTCTTCTTACTGGAGCCGGACGTGGTCAGGGGGGAGCCTATGGATTCAGGATGCAGGCGTCATCCTGGAGTCCAGGAGGTGTCAGCCAACGCTGGACTTGAGGTCAGGATCACTGGGGAACCTGTTCTAGGTCAGTGGGCCACCTGGACACGGGCCGGAGGTGTCGGGTGCAGATTGGGCAGGACTTGCGGGTCCCCTGGAGTCCTTTGTGTTGGATTCTTGGGGGCAGAACCGCTGACCACAGGAGTTCTGGTCTTTTTCAAAGTTCAGGAAGTCTTCCTCGGGTTTCTGGAAGTCTCTGCCTGCAGGACAGACAAAGTCTTCTTGCAGGGTTTAGGAAGCTGGAGACAGGCCGGTAGGGCTGGGCCAAGTCAGTCATCGTCTTCAGGCTTCACTGAACAGAGTCTTCTTCGTCCTTCCTCTTAGGTTGCAGGTAACTAACTTCTTGGTCTAGGGGAAGTCACCTAAATACTAAAATTAGGGGGCTTTTTAGTTGAGTAGTAGGTAGGGCCAATGGGCACCTTACCTGGGGTGACTACACCCACTATTGTACCACCCTCCTGTGGGAGTGGGCATAGACCTAGCCTACAATATGTCCCACCGTGGCATCAGTGTGGGTTTATTGTGAGGAGTAGTTTGGTACCAAACACTCCTGTCTTCAGTTAAACCATCATGGTGCTGTGGAACTCGAGTTGTCGAGGTTCCAGCCCATGTACTCTCTATGGCTTCACTGGCACTTACAATATAAAGGAATAGACCCCAATATTGAAGGGGCATATCTGCTCATGCAGATATGCCCACACCTGGGATATAGTGCACCGTGCTGTAGGGCTGGTAGGGCCTGCTAGAGGGGTGACTCACCTGTATCTTAGGCAGTGCTAGCTGACATGGCACACAGGTAGTGTGCCATGTCGACTATGTCATTTCGTCTGCACCAGGTCATGCATGCTGCAGTGGCAGTCTGCGTGGCCTAGGTGAGGGGTCCCTAGGGGACCCTGTTCAGTCCCAATGCCTTTGGTACCCAGGTAGCTTTTATTAGGGACTTACAAGGTGCCTGAAGGGACAATTGGGGAATATTTTTTAAGGAAGAAGCACTGGCACAGGGGACCTGATGTTCAGGCTAAAAGTGGGGGCTAACCATGTCAAAAGAGGCACATTTTTTCACAGTAATCCTAAAGCACTTCATAGGCTGGTGACAACAGAAAGTTTCTGTGCACTAATAGAACCACTAGCCTCTTGCTAGATCCTGGCTCAGAATTTACCAGCTCACTATAAATTAGGCCATCCTCCGAGCCAACCTAGTGGTTCCTGACCAATCCTTTGCTGACCTATTTCTGGACTTCCTTCTGAAGTCACACAAGCATAGGACACTCCACCTGTGCCTTGAGAAAATCTTCCTGGGTCGGCACTTCAGTAGCTCGCACACCCTGCAGCACTTGAAGTTACCCATACTCCAGCAACTGGTCCAGTTCAGGAGCCCCATCCTCCCCTCCCTCTGGAGCAAAAGTAATAATCTCCAGGGCAATTACCTTCCTGGTGCTGGCAATTTCCTGCAAACTACCTTGTCCTGGTCCCTGCAAATCAGTAATGGACCCAGTCCCACTCTCAGACATTGTTCAAGCCATAAAGGTTTCTGGTCCTGGCACCAAGGCAGAGGTAATCAAATCATTGCCCAAGACACATTCAGCAGCTTGTTTTCCCTTATCCTGACATCATTCATTACTACCTTGCCATTGATCTCAGTCTCAAGTCTGGCAAGCAGATACTCCATGCCCTCTCAACTGGCTACCAAACCTGTATCTTCAATGTAAAGTCCCAGTGAGTAATGGGAATCTTCTCCCGTATTGGCACCAATCGTGTATCCTGAAAAATACCCAAGCGAGTACGCTCATGTCCTAGCACGGGGACCTTACATTGGAAATAGAGCATTAAACTGACAGAAGAGTACAGTTTGGATGGCTACTTTACATGAAATCGGCTAGAACTGTAAACATTGATACATTGATATTCCGGGTTGGAGATATAACCAGAAAAAGAGGAGAAGCCTATGATACATACTCATCATAAGACAGCCCTGATGAAGTTGTAGGGTTACACCCCTTTGACGTCTAAACACTTGTTGGCGAAAAATGTAGGCGAAAAAAAGAAGGTGCCGGGTGGCCGAAAATAAAACCATCAAAATAATACTGCTGTTGATGACTATATTTTGTACTATCTCTTAATAATTTGTGTGTGCTTAAGGCTGTATGATTACCTCTTGAAAAGCAGACTGTCACAACAGGAGTGTCTCCAAAGCGTATAGTCCCACAACACAGGCCATGGGAGTGACTAAAGTTTATACCTGGCTGTCAGTCACAGTGATATGTGCATCAAAAGGTTAGCCCTACTCTTTGTGATTCTCTTATCAGCCACATCTTCCTGAAATGTGCCCAGGCATCTCCTTGTGACCTCTCACTGAATCAAAGAGCACCCTTTGAAGAGTACAGAGGAGCCTTGCTCTACCCTGTGTTTGTCCCACCCAGCTTACAGGAATGCAGCAATACACAAATCTGTTTGGAATGATCTCGCTACCTTCTCTCCATGTTCCACCATGCAGTCCTTGGTCTCCCAAAATGGAACTCAGGGCTCTCCATGTATTGTACCATCCATGACACACAAATACAGTGAATGTATACAGCATACACACAACGCACAGTACTGTATCCTCCATGTACTGTACCCCTCATAGGCACACACACATCCAGCACCTGCATTTAACATGCACACACTGCACTCTTCTTGTATTGTACCAACCACAGGTACACATGCACCCAGCTCATGCATTTATCCTAGACGCACTACACAGCTCTACATCCTTCAAGTACTGTACCTCTCATAGGCACATATACAGAACCTCGCACTGCTCATTACTTCATTATCCCTGTATTGTACCCTTCCCACATACAGCCAGTGCAGATAGACCGATTCTGCGCTGCACAGCATTTCACACCATATTGATGTGAACCTAGTTTGAGTTAAGCACATAAAGTATTACGTTAAAAGAGAATGAGCCTGAAGACCTCACTTCAGTGACACAGGTAAAAAAGGACCTGTTCACGCCTACTGATCACTACACGGTATACTGCCACCACAGCACTTGTGCTGCTTAACTACTGGGGAAAGGCAGTAGCCTTTCTCCACAATGAGGGTAGCGCTTTGGGTGCCCCACCTGGTCCAACAAGACCGCAATCCGTGAGACAGGCCTATGTCATGGAGCACACACATGATCTGTGTTTGTCTTTGACAACAAAATCATCATTAAAGATCCAGACATCGGTACAGTTGGGCAATCAGGGCAGGGATGAAAGTTCATTACCATGCAGAGGATTTTTCCGTCCTAACATAACCCTGCCTAACAGCCCTTAAAAGAATAAACAAATACTGCCTCTGTCTGAATTACACCTCCATAGACTGTTAGGTCTGTGTCCCCATATCCTTTCTAAGTATGGCTTGGCGGTGTTCCCCCAATTACAGTTATGACCCCAGGTACCTCATCACTCTGTTCTAAAAATGCATGTGTTGGAAACCTTTAAGCACCCCTTATTACCCTCCGGTTTGCTACATTGCTCTCTGTGTCCCATGCCAGCAACCCGAATCACCCATTCCAAGTGTCAGCAGGCCTAATTTATCCTTTGGTGCTCTGCCTCAAGCTTCTATAGCCCCGCCCAGGTACCCCCAGCTCTTTGTCCCCTTTCTCCTACTGCTTTTTGTTAGAGTCCGAGGCTTTTGTCTTTCTGCACTCCATCTCTGGGCTCCCTCCAATTGTCACCAAGTACTGCACTGCCATGCCATATCTGCACTCCCTAGGTGCTCCAAGGTGCACTCTGTGTCTAGATAGCTACTTTCAAAGACTTTCAACCAGGAAACTCAATATGAGTGCCTCTAGATGCATTCCCACTTCTGATGCTCCATCTCTGTGGGCTAGCCCTGTCATTTTACTCTACTCCCTCTATGCCCCATATTGGGATGCGGAATGCATGGTAATACTGATGTTCAGACCCTGACCTGAGTAACCCAGCTACATGAAATCTGTTATCCTGACATTTTTCTTTTTCCTTTTTAGGGAGAGTGTAGTGCGTACTGGCCCCAGACATTCTGCTTGAATGTAGTGACCAGAAAAGTGCTGACATCCAAGTGAATGTACTCATGCACTGTGTGTTTACAGTGCTGTCAGCAGGAATCCATGTTGAATGTGAATGAATGCTTGACCTGATCAGTGGGATCCACTTTGTATGGCCACTGGTACAATGTAGTACAAGATGGTCATTGTGCCTTAGCCTCCCCAGACAAGGAAATGTATTGCAGCATTTCTGGGTTGGATGGAACAACCCCAGAGACTGAAGTGTGGAAAAACGGAGATAGGGCTGCTTTAGGAATGCAACAGTGACCATTGAGTGGAGGGGCTGAATATTATCTCTATCAGAACACTACCACCATGGCTGATAGTGGCAGGGAGAGGTGTATCAGCAGATACATTCAGCTATAAAGGAATCTTCCATGCAGGGCTTGCCTTTTTGTCTTCCCCCAAGTGCTACTCACTAAAGGGACACTGACAGCTAGGTGCAGAGCTACACCCTTGAATGTGCTGCTGTTGTGAGTGCTTCAGTTGGAGACACACTTTGTTGCTGCCTACTGAGAAGAAACCTGCACCAAAGATAATGGACCTGATTTAGGATTTGAGAAAGTGTACCCCATCAGTCATGATTGCAGAGGACATTGCCACCACGATGGACTACTGTATGATATATTTGGAGAAGACCTCAAGCCCAGTGGTACTCTGTGCACATTGAGTGGAACCGCCGTCGCTGTGGTTCCTTTCAATTAACAAACAGTTTAATGGACAGCCACCATTGGTTTTGACGAGCGTTCACCAAACTTTTCAAAAGTTTTTTTTTTTTAAACTAACTCAAAAAGGCATGGTTTATTTTAGAAAAATCCATAAATAATGATCCCCACATCCTATGAGTTTTCTCCCAGAGTGTGGGGTCATCATTTGTTTTTTTCGGTCCCTCACTGTTGGGTGTTTCCAGGTGGTGACGGATAGGAAAAAAAAGACATTACACCATCCTCCCTAAATAGGGTGGGCGGCATATTGTCATTTCTTCAACACCCCTTACTTTTTCGGGCTGTCGAGAAAGTATTCAGTTGACAGAGCCAATGGGGGCTCTGTTGACAGAAAACTTAAGGTCTGCCCGTCCCTAAATGAGGCAGGCGGACCTAGGCTTTGGCAGACAGGGTACTCTGTCACATTTGCAACTGAGTACCCTATCCTCCGAACTCTAAATCAGGCCCTATGTCTGCTCCTAAAGATGGGATACACATAGAAGAGGAACTGCCCCAAGCCACTTCTAGGTCTCCGACAGTGGTAAACGCATACATTGTCTAGAAAATTATGATAAATTGGGACCCAAATTGTCCTGCTTAGTTCTAGTTTCTTCAATGACCAAGGGGGCAGAGGGGGATTCTGCGGGTTATTCAAAGAATTCCTGAGATCTGAGGCTGGTGTCTTGTACAGCTGGTGTCGAAGAAGAGAGGGGATGTGACCTTAAGTGCACAAGATTGCTGAATGTGGCTGGGGGGTCTGCCTGTGACCTTGGAGCTGGTGAACTTCTGAAAGAGGGGAAGAAGCACTTGGCCCCTGAAGAGAGACAAATGCTAGGAAGGAGAAGCTGAGCCGCTGTGCCTAGGAGTGTTGGGACAGCCTTAGAAATCTCAGACTGCCATGGGGAATGCAATTGGTGCCAATCCAAGTTTGGAGTGGGTCTGCCTACCACCTGATGTAACCTAAAGACACTTGTACATCCTGCAAGAGTGTGACTCTTGCTGTGACATTCACCCTGAGTGTTTTGTAGCTAAGAGAGGCTGCAACTTAAGTACCTACAACCGTGAATTGAAACACCAACAGTTACAAATAACAGCTTCAAACCCTCCAAAGGACCTCACAGCTAGCCACCGAAATAACTGATGCTGACTCTGCCAATCTGCATAATCTCCACTCAGATTGCGGCCCTGGGAGCTGCTGCCCAGCACACGGAGATAATCTGGATAAAGCAGGGGGTATTCAGACAAAATATAAAACATTTAATATTGACCTACATAAATATCGAGTTGTAAATATGGTGGTAGAGAAATATCGTCTGCAAGAATATCGTTGACAAGAATATTGATTTTAAGGTAAGTAATATCGATGGCAAAAATATAGAAAGTGCTAATATCAATTACAAAAATATCTATGTTGTTAATATCGATGTTAAAACTATCTTTATTTAATATTTTTTATGTATTTTACTATATATTTTAATGGTATATGTTACAAATTGTTTGTATAAATATTGTTAATGTTTTTTAATATAGTTTGTACATTTTTAGTAGTTTTTAAATGTAATTTAATAGTTTGTAATTTTTAGTACCTTAGCGGGTTGTCGGATTTATAGGGGCAGAGATGTTTTAATGCATGGGCAAAGAGGGCTCTGGCCCAGGGCCCAGGGTCCCAGCCTTTCAGGGGGCCCCTGATAGAGCCAGCTATGTTTTGCAGAGACTCTTGCCCTGATGACCTTGGATAATTTTTAAACAGATTGTTGTAAATAGCGTTTTTATATCATTTATTTTTAATGTGTGAGAGTCTATTGCAGACGTTTTGCAGGCAAAATGTGTTTCATGCAACATCCATATAAAATGTTTCTTTTAGATCAATACAGGACCTCACATATGAGAAATGGGAGTGTGTGACAGTTTATTTGCAGTAATATTAATGAGCTGCTGCTGTGTTACAATATTCAAAACACACATCACAATCCCTGAATATCAGATGTACACACATTTAGAATTTGACGAAAGAAGGCATGAAAGAGCTGAAATTGGATCATAAAATTGAAGGTGTTCCGAACAACGGCCCCCAAAATACATTTGGCCCAGGGCCCCGAAAATCCTTAAAACGTCCCTGTATAGGGGTACAGGGTGGAAAGAAAATTAATTATAATTAATTAATTAATAATTAATTTTTAATTAATATTAATCATTTAATTGATCATTATTTATGTTAATTGTATAGTTAATTTTTTTATTGATTTAAGTTTTAGGTGTGGGTTGTGGGTTTTGTAGGGGTATAGGGTTATAGGTTGGAAAGTAAATTAATTATAATTAATAAATATTTATTATTATAATTATTTAATTTGCATTTAATTATGTAAATAGTGTAATACATTAAGTTTTTTATATTTCTATTTGGTGTAGTTTGTTGTTTTTGTATGGGTTAAGAGTGTGCAGGAAATTAATTTTAAGATTTAATAATTACTGTTAATTCATAACTATTTAATTGATAATTATGTAAATTGTGTAATTAAGCTATTGTTTGTGTTATATATTAGGTATGAGTTGTATTTGTAGCAGTAAATAGTGGAAGTTAATTAAATACAATTAATTTGTTATTAGTTAATTATTTTTAATTGTTTAATTGATAATTTTGCAAATTATGTAATTACATTTTTCTTAATATATATATTAGGTGTGGATTGTTGGTTTTATACGGATAAAGGGTGGGAAAGCAATTAAATATAATTATTTTACTATTAGGTAATATTAATATTTTAATTGATAACTATGTAAAATGTGTAAATAATATAATTGTAAATTTTTTTTTAGGTGTGTGTTGTATAGCTATAGGGTAGAAAGTTACTTAAGTAATACATTTTAAAATAGTTAATTTTACAAACATTTTATTTTTTATTATGTTATGTGTTAATTGGGTTGTGGTTAACATTTTAAATAACATTGTATTTATTGGTTGTTATTATTTTGGGAATATAGGGCCCGATTTTGATGTCAGGTGGAAAGCCTCCGACAATCTCTCGGAGGCTTTCCGCCCAACATCGAGTGTTTCCTTCCGACCGCCGTATTGGGATGGCGGCGTTAGGAGGAAAACCCACAGGGGGATTCCGCTCCTCTTCCACTGGCTCACAGAGCCCGTCGGAAGAGGAGTATAATTGTAATCCCTTGAATGACGGCAGAGCCTGCCTCGGCTCCGCCGTCAGGATTACAATTATGGTTTCCCACAGCCTTTCTATGTCAGCTTTTCCGACATGCAAAGGCTGTTGGAAAGAGACTTTGGGGGCCCATAGCAGTTTCCCTACTGTTGCACTGACTGGAGTGGGAATTGTAAATTTGACCCCTCCGCAATCCAACCCTTTTCCTACTGTTGCACTGACTGGAGTGGCAATATTAAATTTTACCCCTCCACAATCCAACACTTTTCCTACTGTTGCACTGACCGGAGTGGGAATAGTAAATTTAACCCGTCCGCAATCCAACATTTTCTCTACTGTTGCATTAACTGTAGTGGGAATAGTAAATTTTAACCCTCCGCAATCCAACACTTTCCCTACTGTAGTATTTATTGTAGCGGGAATAGTTATTTGTACTCCAATGATTTTTGTAAAAAAATTTTTAGGAAATCTAAATTTTCATATTGTTTACTTTTCTATTTGTAATTAAATTGGTATGTTTTTTATTTTTTTTATCTTATTGGGTACATGTATGTGTATATATATATATATATATATAAATATATATACACCCTATTTTTCAAAACGTAGTAAATTATAGTATACATTCAAATTATTAGTTTAATAATATTTTAAAATTAAATATTTGTAATTAAATGTATATAATAATATTGTATTGTAATTGAATTTATATAGCGCTTACTACCCCTGACGAGGCGTCAAAGCGCTTTTCGAGCAGTAGCACACTACTCCGGAACCCATAAAGGATTAGTGTTGAATTAGTATAGTGAAATATGAAAGTAATTTGAGTGGTGGATAGGTTAGTCAGTTATTTGGATTCAGAAGGAGAGCGGAAGGATAGAAGAGGGAAAGTGGTTTGCATTTATATAGTGCTTGCTACCCCTGATGGTGCGTTGAAGCGCTTTTTTGGCGAGTAGCGTGCTACTCTGGAACACATAAAGGATTAGTGTTGAATTAGTATAGTGAAATATGAAAGTAATTTGAGTGGTGGATATGTTTATTTGAAAAGGTTTATATAGCGCTGGTTAGACCAGGAGGTATCAGAGCGCTTTACATGAGGAATATCGTTACATTAGAACAGTGTTACATAGTTACATGAGATACTAGAGTGAAAAAAAAACAGGGGATAGAGGACAACAGTGTTGCATAAATACATCCATTAGTAAAGCAAATTTGGTGACATAAAAGACAAGTCATAAGGTACATGGATGGTAGAGGGGGAGAAAGTCCAGGTGTTTGTATACAGATCAAGTCTGGGGGACAGGACATGGAGAAGAGACTTACAGGGGGTATCAAAAAGTCAGATAAGCGAGTCGGACGAACCGGAGAGGGTACATGGAACAACAACGACCAGTGCCGAACTTCTTCACTGAGGCGAGTAGCAGATAAGAAATGGAAGGGGGTGTGAAGGGGGGGCGAAAGGGTGCATCACAGGGCCAAACGAGGTGAGGGGTGAAGCGGACTCAGAGGGGGGTCAACATGGGGCAATGGTCGCTTCGGCTGCACATGGTCACTGACCCGCGGCAAAAATCAATCAGGGGACCGTCGGAAACCGCAAGATGGCGGATTCAGGACAAAGACCCGACAGCCTCGCGCACAAGATGGTGGGATTGTGTGGAAGCAGAAATCCGAACGAAAAGCCAAAACTGAGACCCACCCCAGAAGCAGGGCCGAATGGATGCCAAGCAGCAGTGTCTCAATGTCTCAGGTCCCCTACAGTCCGGGAAATGCAGCAGCCGGGACCAAGCGGGCGCTCCCACCCCGACTCGAGAAGCAAAAAAACAAGCTCAGGGGCAATCGGATCAGCGAGCCACGGAACTCCCTTAGCTGCGCCCAAGTTGGGAGAAACAACACTCGCCTGACCCAGTAACAAATCCGGAAGGCGAAGCAGGGGGTCGGGCCACCGTGGCCAAATCCGGGAAAGGCAGGAGGCGGCCGGAGGGCGGCAGATCGCCAGCCATCCCCTCCACAGCCACCCGGGAATCACCATCAGGCGTTGGCGGCTCGGAGATTGGGTCCGACATCGGCAAGTCCTCGGTGTGGCCTCAGCAGGCAGGGACAAAGGGAAAAACGGAGAGACGAAGACAAGTGCACCCAATGTCCGGCTGGGTAGGTGACGGCCGAGGAGGTGATCCGCGGCCAGTCTCCCCTATAGCTACATAGGTAGCTCCACCGGGCATCAGTCGCAGCGCCAAGTCTACACGGTCGGCGGCACACACACGGCTCCTCAGAGGTTGCAGAGGACGGTCTCGAGCCAAAAACCTGGGAAATAGGAGAATCCGAGGACCACAGTCAGTGGAAGCCCAGGTGAGTGAGAAAGGTCCGGGGAGGGGGAAAAATCCAGGGGACCCGAGCCAAAAGGCAGTCCCTAGCCGGGGAGCTCCCGGCCGGAGCTCCTCACCTGTCGGCCATCTTGGAGTTCTGGTGTTAGTTAGTTATTTGGATTGAGAAGGGTAGGGGAGGGATAGAAGAGGGAAAAAGGTTTGCATTTATATAGCGCTTTTTACCCGTGATGGGGTTTGAAGCGCTTTTTGGGCGAGTAGCAGGCTACTCCGTAATCCACATAAGATTAGTGTTGAAAATTAGTATAGTGAAATTTGAAAGTAATTTGAGAGGTGGATATGTTATTCAGTTATTTGGATAGAGAAGGGTAGCGGAAGAATAGAAGAGGGAAAAAGGTTTGCATTTATATAGTGCTTGCTACCCCTGATGAGGTGTTGAAGCACTTTTACTTCTTCGGCGAGTAGCACGCCACTCTGGAGCCCATAAAGGATTAGTGGTGAATTAGTATAGTGAAATATGAAATTTGAGAAGTGGACATGTTAGTCTGGTATTTTGATTGAAAAGGATAGTGGAGGGATAGAAGAGTGAAGGATTTAGACTTTTTGTGTGTTTGTTTTGGAGGTCATGGCAGTAGGAGGAGGCTTGGGATGAGTAAAAAGGGATGTGGAGAGGTAGAGTCAGAGGGAAGAGTTTAGAAAGGCATGTTTTGGGGGATCAAATATAGTAAAAGAGGTGTCAGATGATGCAAGGAGGGGTAGAGTAGGGGAGAGTCTATAAAGGGTTATTTTGGGGATCATAGTAGTGGTATGGGGTTTGGGATAAATGAGAGAGTGCATGTAGAGGATATATTGATAGAGGTATAAGGTGAGAAATAGGGTAGTTCATTGGAAAGAGTAGTAGAAAGAAGTTTGAGATGAGTCAGAAAGTTGGGGTAGAAGATATATTGATAGAGGTATAGGGTGAGAAATAGTGTATTGCATTGGATATGCTGAATTAGAAGAAAGTAATAAATATATAGATCCATAAGTACATGGAAAGTATATAGATGCATAAAGGAGGTAAGTATATGTAGATTAAAGATATTGATAGAGGCATAGGATGAGAAATAGGGTAGTGCATTGAATATGCTTTTTTAGGAGAAAAGTAATAAATATATAGATCCAAGTACATGGAAGGTATATAGATGCATAAAGGAAGTAAGTATATGTAGATTAAAGGTGCATTAGATAAACTCTGGTTTTCAAGTGTTGTTGCACTTAAAAAAATATTTTATTTATTTTTTACAACATAATTATCCTACATGTTTATACAAAGCAATACACAAAGATAGGTATATATCTATAGTACAAATAAATGCTTATATACAGAGGGATATGCTGTATATTTCTGTTTGCGTATGGTGCTTTTGTGGGGAAGAGCCAATTCTTGAGTAGTTTTCTGAAGATAAGGTGGTTGTCTGTGGATCTTATGTTGGTGGGGTAAAGAGTTCCATCCATAGTTTGGCTGCTTGAACAGAGAAGGATGTGCCACCCATGGTTTTTTTCTTGTATCTTGGGATTTTGAGGCGAGGTGCCACTCTAGAGCGGAGGTTCCTTGGTTGAATGTGTATGTGTGTTTAATTTTTTTAAATAAGTATGATAGTTATATATTTTTAATTACTTACATGAATGTAATTTATATTATATTACTGTTGCTTTTTAATATATTTAATGTTTGTTTATGTGAAAACTAAGTGACGTGTATTTAAATCATGAACTGGACCATCTTTGTAATGTGAACAAGGCAGCTGTGTCTGCTGAAACGCGTTATGCCGTACTGAGATTAAATAAAATTTAAATTGGAGAACTCATCCTCAGCGGTGTTGATACCTGGGTGTAAGGCGAGCAGGAGTTGCGAGCATATATATATATATATATATATATCACCAGAAAATCCCGAATGTTACCAGCAAAGATAGATCACACGGGCACAGACTCCAATTGTAGTAGATTTATTCCAACATTACATGGTCCAAATGACGCGTTTCGGCAGCCGACCTGCGGCCTTGTTCACATAATGCGCTACGTGCAAGTAGCATCATATATAGGCAGATAGGTTTGCTTTACGACATTTTTTACATGTTTTTTTCTGCTTTACGTTTTTTTTTACATGTTTTTGATGCAGTCCTTTACATTACTTTCATCGGTATTATACCACAGAGCGACTTATGTGAAAGCCCCAAGCAGTCACATGTGATAATGACAAACAGGTTGGTAGATAGACATAGAAAATAGACTGGCCAGCGAGAGGTTAAAGTAGCGTTGTGTAGAGGAGACAATGTATCCAAACAGCCTGGACGCCTAAGCCTGCAGCTGTCTATGTATATCTGCATAGTGCTGATCAGCAGTATTAAATAACATACTCACTGGGAAAATCAATCGCTATACCCTAATAGATGCTGTTCCTCGGAACACAGGGGGGGGGGAGGGGAACGAATTTAATTAACAAAACACCCTCTGGTGGCCAAAGGGAAAGGAATCCCGACTGATGTACTAACAGCGCGCAGAACAATCCAAGCCGAATGACCCTAGTGCGTGGGGAGCTCAGAGTGATAAGTAGTAGTGAAACTTCATTACTATCATCAAAAGCTGAAGAACTAGCCAGGCAGCGCTCGGGATAAGTGTCTATGAGACTAAACCAGGCTCGGGGTGTGAGGTGAGTTTAAAAATGAATACATCATACAAAGTGGATGACGCATAGTGTGGTGCACGTGCTGTATATATATTAAGTGCTCAAGTGCAGAAAATGCAAATTATCTAAAGAAACATATCACACAAGAAATGACAGAATTACTGTGTAAATACAGAATTTTCTACCTGTCAATCTCTGGTTAGATATACCAGGGATCAAACACAGGTGTCCAATTGTCCCAACCGGAACAAAAACATGATGCAGGTAAATGTGCCTATTGAAAGCCACAGTTAATCATAACTAGTGGTAATGATCGGTCCAAGGCAATACAGAGATGATGGTGGTGTAAATGTACTGATACATAAATAAATGCATACAAAGAGAGTGAAAACACAGGAAGATACAGGGACGGAAGAAACAGGTATTAGTCAATGGCAGTAGACATAAAAGACATTGTGGAAGCCAGCAGTACAGATCACAAATAGTTATATAAATCCTCACTGATGTTGAGACCTGAGGGTGTCTTAGTGTCGAGCTCCAGGATATAACGTTTTTCTAACTGCCTGAGTTTTCTCTCACGATTGCTCCCCGTCTAAGTGCAGGCACACTATCAATGACAAAGTATTTCAGGTGTTCAAGGTTGTTGTTGTGTACCTCTTTGAAGTGTCTAGCTACGGGGTATGTGGGATCGTTGTTGACTATCGCTCGCAGGTGTTGTAGGATCCTCATGTGGACTTGGAGTTTGGTACTACCAACGTATCTAAGGCCACAACTGCACTGTAGTACATAAACTGCGTATTCAGTTCTGCATGTGTATCTGTTGGTTAGCATGATCGGTTCAGTGCGGAACTTGGCAGTGATCTGGGTAGTGTTGATACCAAACCGGCAGGCCCTACAGGTGTTGCATTTATGGAATCCCTTAATGTTGGAGAGCCAATTGGTTTTGGTAATGACTTCGGGACTGGTCTTAACAAGAGCATCTCTCATCAAGGAAGCCCGACGATAAGTGATAGTAGGTCTTTCGGCAACTAGAGGACCCAGAACGGGGTCAGTCTGAACTATGCACCATTGCCTGTTGACTATCGATCTGATAGCACGTTCTTCCTTGCTGTAAGTGATAAGGCGAGTGTCTACAGTACCAGTGACATCGATGTCTGAGTTGGTGGTAATGTCACAGGGTTCATTGCAGTGTTTGCCTTTTAACAATGTCTCTCTAGGTATAGCATTTGCACGGATTTTGGCTTTCGTGATGGATGTGGCAGAGTACCCTCGTGCAATAAATCGACAATATGCTGCATCCTGACATTCATTCAATTCTCTCTCTGAGCTACAGATTCTACGGAGCCGGAGCATTTCACCGTAAGGTATACTGGCTATGAGATGTTTGGGGTGAAAACTCGTGGCATGTAGTGTGGAATTCCCAGCTGTATGTTTGCGGTGTAATTTGGAGTGTATAGACCCATTCTCAACATAGATGGTAACATCAAGGAACTCAATGGAGGCGTTGCTGATGTTAACATTAAACTCAAGATTCAATTCGTTCTTATTAATAGCAGCAATAAACTCAAGTGCGCTCTCCATTGTGCCATTCCAAATTACAAAAACATCGTCAATATAACGAAGCCATCAAACAATGTGTGAGCTCCATGATGTACGGTGTGTTACCTTCAGGACCTGCTCCTCCCACCAGCCCACATGCAAGCATGCGTAGCTGGGAGAGAAGCAGGCACCCATGGCCACTCCCCTCAATTGCTGGTAAATAGCCCTGTCAAACATAAAGAAATTATTGTTAAGACACCATTCTATCATAAACATGATCAGCTCACTATGACGGTAGCAGTGTATGGGTCATTCTTTCAAGTAATGTATGCAGGCTCTTAACCCATCATGGTGTTTGATGCTTGTATATAAGGAGGTGATATCCATAGACAGTAAGATATAATTGTCAGACCACTGAATGTCACTGATCTTGTTCAGGAAATCACTAGTGTCTCGGAGGTATGATAGTAATTGTACGACAAACTCCTGCAAAAAATAATCGACATACTTGGACATATGTTCACACAGGCTATTACATGCAATGATGATCGGACAACTGGGAACCGGTGAACTGCCCTTATGGACTTTTTTGGAGAAAGTACAGGACAGGAAGCACAGGTGTCTCGTTATGGAGATAGAGGAATTCATCTTTGGTGAGCAGGCCTTCCATTTTAAAGTCATTCAGTTTTTTTTTTAATTCATTTCTTTTTCTGTTGACTTCCTGGATGTTAGATACCTTGTAGCATGAAGTGTCATTCAAATGTCTTTGTGCTTCTTCGAGATATTGAGCTCTGGGCCATAGTACGATATTACCCCCTTTGTCGGATTTGTTAATCACAATCTGATTGTTTAAAAGTAGTCGTTTGACTAAGGCGAAGCAATGTTTTTTCTGGTGTCTAAAACGGCTGTGCGTACTTTTGTGGTGTAATTCTTTTAGTTCATCAATGACAACATCGTTGAAAGTATCTATGGCATCTCTTGGCATCATAGGTGTGAACGTGGACTGGGGTTTAAAGGGACTAGTAACCACTGTTACTGTATCAATGCCTTCTTTACATAGCAACTGTTGGGTGGAGGAGGATTGAGACTCTGATTGTAGTTCATGCAAAGTACGGATAGTGGAGATGTCAGAGACCGTAAGGTTACTTGCAGTAGGCCGTGAAACACAATCCTCGCTCCTCCACATAGCGAAAAGATTCACGGCACCATAAATGAAAGGTAATTTTGTTTGATTATTTATTTACCACACCATAGTGCAAAATACGGACGGGCTACGCATTTCGGCTCTCAGCCTTATACTGGACCATAGAGTCCCTTCGTCTAGAGCGTCTTTAAAGTGCTCATGTGCATTAGACCCTCATCACTTTTCATTGCAATACATCACTAGACTGCTAATCTTCATATTCTATGAGTGGCAACATTTTGAAGTGTACTTGTAAAGTACATACAATATATATATATAAATTAAATTATATTTTTGACAATGATATTAGTGACACCAATACTTTTTTGATATTTTTGTCATTTACATTATAAGTATAGTAAATCGATATTTTTGCAGCACGATATTAGTGTTGTTGATAATATGTCAGTGGACCAAAACAGGGTGTGTACCTAAGAAATTCCAGATCAGCACTCATTTCATCTGTATATGCACTTATGTTAAGCCTGACTAGTACATGTGTAGAACCTTACTCCTGCATTATTTCTTTGAGAAGTATTCTGTTCTGTAGAGTATTAAATATTTCTCTTTTTCACCAAAACAAGCACTGGGTTGGACAGGTAATATTGTGTCTATTGCATAACAGTTGGGTTATGTGTCTCTGCCCCCACACTACCCGCCTGAGAAACTTTGGATTGCTCGCCTCGCTACTACTGAGTGTCAGGTGCTGAAGCAGTCTCCTTTATATTCAGTTTGCATGATCATAGTCGGTCAGCCCTAAGAGAGCAGAGGTCAAACATTCTAAACTACCACAGGTGGCCCCAAGAAAGGTTTCTATCATCCACATTCCACCCAGTCCATGTCCTCTACTGCCAAATGCATCTCTGAGGTTCCCAAATAACTGTGTAAATCATTTCTCAGATGTACACTTGGTATGGCCCTTCTATTAGTTGTCCCTCTGAATGCCCTTCCTTTGAGCCTCACATACCCCCATGTCAGTTCTCTCAACTCCAAGTGCCTTGTGTAAGTGTTCTCTGGCACCCCATGCTATTATATTTGTGACAAAACATCAGTATATCCCATATCCCAAATAACTGAACCCACATGGCAAATCCCTGGGCCCCACCCTGCTTGCCCTAAGTGATCACCCTGTGCTACAGTTGCTCCTTTACATTCCACCAGTAACCTCAGTCAGCTCTCCCATTGGGCCGCCAGATGACTGTCAGGGTTACCTTGTACTCCACAGCACAGGCTCCAGCAATCCAGGAGCGAGTCACACCCTGCCCCAAATGACTCAGACCAGCTGCTGATGTTACAGGAAGCTGCTGTGAAACTGTTAGACCTGTCAGCCTTAGTGCGGTCTGCCCCCATACTTTTTGCCTTCTCTTCTCCTGCTGAATTAGTTATAGTTGGCTTTAGGACTCTGTGCACTTTACCACTGCTAATGAGTGCTAAAGTGCTTGTGCTCACTCCCTAAAGTATGGTAAAATTGGCTCTTACCTGATTGGCATATTTAATTTACTTATAAGTCCCTGGTAAAGTGGTATACCATATACCCAGGACCGGTAAATTAAATGCTACTTGTGGGCCTGCAGCATTTACTGTGACACCCACTTAAGAAGCCTCTTAAAACATATATTAGGCCTGCCATTGCAGCTTGTACGCAGTTTTAAACTGCCAATTCAACTTGTTAAAATAAATAAGGGCGGGTGAAAATTCTGCTCCACCAGCGGAGTTTGTGGAATTTTGCCCACTCTGCATTCCACTTGGAATGCAGAGTTGCGGCAAAACTCTGCCAACAGCCATGTGACAGAGTTTTTTCTCATGCACGGCTCGTCAACGGTAAGTTGCTGAGCATGAACGACAATTTGCATCCCTTAGTGTGGTTTTCCGGCACTAGAACACCTCCCGGTTAGATTTCTCAACGCGAGGTGGTACCAGCAGGTCCCGACCGTTCACGTTGAAAAAACTGCTGCTCAAGTAGAAAGTCTACTCAAGCAGCAGAAAGAAGCAGCGCCCTTTGGCGTACCACGTGGTGCCATTCGTGCTGATTTTACAGCGCGGAACAAGCTCCCGGCACTCCAAATCAGCACAAACAGGCCCGACATGCCGAGTTCCGCCCGCTCGCGAAATCTCATGGAGTTTTTATGTAACTCTCCAGAATTCCACACAGTGAAACTCCACAAGTTCTGCCCAGCCCTAAAAATAAACCTCTCACCAGGATTAAACCTCCCTTTTTATTAAATATACGTCATCCCTAAGGTAGCCCCTAAACAGCCCATTGGGCAAGGTGCATTGTATTTAAAATGCATGCAATTTACATTTAAGTTTTACATGTCCTGATAGTGAGAAATTCATAAATTTGTTTTTCACTTCTGTGAGGCCTACCCTTCCCGTAGGATAACATTGGGTTATCTTATTACATTTAATAAGTGATAAGTTTTGTCTGGTAGTAGTTAGAAATGTGATGTTTGGTGTCTAAGGAATTGTAATTTAAACTGCTCTTTAATGGTAAAGTGGGATTTTAAGTCCCAATTCTGAAAATGCCACTTTTAGAAAGCTGCCATTTTCTTGTCCTAACCATTTGGTGCCTTCAACCTGTTTTCTGGGTCATATAACTAGGTGTAGTTGGTATTTTTGTATTCTTCCCAGACAGCCACACAATAGAGGGACTTAGTGTTGGCAGGATGGGTGGGCAGAGCTGTCCACAGCCCTACTTGCACTTCAAAGACACTGCCTCAGCACACAATCAAAGATCTTCACACTAGCCTATTGTGTCCCCAGACATTCTGGGACCATGGCAGGGAGACAGGAAATTCCAGACACTTCGGTGGGGGATAAAACTCCAGAAGTTCCTTCCACTTCAAAGCTGGCACCAGTTATAAAACTAGCACCCTCAGACTGATTCTTCAGTTCACTTCTGGACTCGTGGAAGAAATCTCAGAGGACTACCCTGTGCTTGTGGCCTGCTCTGTGCCCTCAGAGGACTGCCCTGCTGCTTGAGACCTGCTTTTGTGCTTGAACCCAGGACTCCCAGAGTGATTTCAAGGGCTAGTTGGATGGCCTCTTGATAAGAGCCTCAGGGACATAAATGGCTCCAGCCATCATGAATTAACAACAGGACCCAGCCTGAGTGAGTCCTGACCCTCAAAGTGGGCCTCTCCAGCCCTGGGCCCTTTGAAGTGGTGTTAAAGGTGCCAGACAGCCCAAATCCAAAACTCAAGACTTCGTAAAGTTTCTGCCAAAAAGTGCTCTGAGAACTGAGTGGACACCAGGGCGTACCTGCTCTCCAATCGGTCCAAGGTGTATTGCTGGTCAGCCTGACTTTGCGGGAGCTCCCTCTACATATTTCTCCACAGCAGCAAATCCCGTTCAGTGGCTCCTCCCAGAAGGGGGTATCTGACCTCATGGAGCCATTGTTGGCTACAGCCTGTAGCTTCGTCCTGCTCGAGATCTTCGACTTTCATAACAGAGACTAAGGGCCTGATTTAAATCTTTTGGACCTAGTCCCACCGTCAGTTTTCTGTCAGTTTCTTCACCCGCATACTAGGTAGTCGGCTCGCTCAGATTAGATGCTGGCAGTTCTAAGGACGGTAGTCCGTCTGAGTGCTGCCGTCTCCGTCAGAATTTTCCTCCCGCGACGACTGTGCCATAGACAAAAGCCGATATTTCCACCAGTCCAATCACGATGTGCCTTCCCACTGATGTAACTGTGGCGGGTAAACCTCCACACCTGAGTTGGTTGTTTCCGAGGGATATAAGGTAGGTACATAAGTTTTTTTCTTTTTCCACTTCCGTTTCCATCATAAACCCTATCGTCCAAGTCCTCCCTTTGCTGCCGCTCCTTAACCCAGATCCTTGTGACTGGGGGTGAATGTTTGCATTGTCCAGCATTCCGTCCATCAATTGTTTCTTTTGCATTTGTCGCCCTAAGTGGGAAGGGTATGCTCAGACGTGGGTCCCGTGCTCACTACACCACTGGATTCAAGCTAGCCTGGCTGATGAAGGGTGATGCCCTGAAACCGGTCCCAGGATGCTTGTTTCCGGTCCAGGGAGGACCTGGCTTGGCAGTTCGGGCTGGACTGTTCCCACAAGGAACAGGGTCAAGACTGATTTGCATATGGCTGGGTCCAAACTGGTGAGGTGTGGTGAGCAAAAGAATGATGGATTTAACCCAGATCCTTGTGATTGGGGGTGAATGTTTGCATTGTCCAGCAGTCCGTCCATCAATTGTTTCTTTTGCATTTGTCGCCCTAAGTGGGAAGGGTATGCCCAGACATGGGTCCCGTGCTCACTACACCACTGGATTCAAGCTAGCCTGGCTGATGAAGGGTGATGCCCTGAAAGCGGTCCCAGGATGCTTGTTTCGGGTCCAGGGAGGACCTGGCTTGGCAGTTCGGGCTGGACTGTTCCCACAAGGAACAGGGTCAAGACTGATTTGCATATGGCTGGGTCCAAACTGGGGTGGTGTGGTGAGCAAAAGAATGATGGATTTAACCCAGATCCTTGTGACTGGGGGTGAATGTTTGCATTGTCCAGAATTCCGTCCATCAATTGTTTCTTTTTCATTTGTCGCCCTAAGTGGGAAGGGTATGCCCAGACGTGGGTCCGGTGCTCACTACACCACTGGATTCAAGCTAGCCTGGCTGATGAAGGGTGATGCCCTGAAACCAGTCCCAGGATGCTTCTTTCCGGTCCAGGGAGGACCTGGCTTGGCAGTTCGGGCTGGACTGTTCCCACAAGGAACAGGGTCAAGACTGATTTGCATATGGCTGGGTCCAAACTGGGGTGGTGTGGTGAGCAAAAGAATGATGGATTTAAACCAGATCCTTGTGACTGGGGGTGAATGTTTGCATTGTCCAGCATTCCGTCCATCAATTGTTTCTTTTGCATTTGTCGCCCTAAGTGGGAAGGGTATGCCCAGACGTGGGTCCCGTGCTCACTACACCATTGGATTCAAGCTAGCCTGGCTGATGAAGGGTGATGCCCTGAAACCGGTCCCAGGATGCTTGTTTTCGGTCCAGGGAGGACCTGGATTGGCAGTTCGGGCTGGTCTGTCCCCACAAGGAACAGGGTCAAGACTGATTTGCATATGGCTGGGTCCAAACTGGGGTGGTGTGGTGGACCTGGCTTGGCAGTTCGGGCTGGACTGTTCCCACAAGGAACAGGGTCAAGACTGATTTGCATATGGCTGGGTCCAAACTGGGGTGGTGTGGTGAGCAAAAGAATGATGGATTTAACCCAGAGCCTTGTGACTGGGGGTGAATGTTTGCATTGTCCAGCATTCCGTCCATCAATTGTTTCTTTTGCTCCTTGACCACGAAGCAAATCAACCCTGTATCACCGGAATCAAAGGTACGCTTCTTTTTTACTTGTTTCCTTTTAAATTCTCTTTTTACTTTAGCTCTGGACTCGTGCATTTTGAAATCTCTCTTACAAGCAATATTATTTCTAATGTGGAATGCATATGTGTGTAATGCTGTTGTTTAGGAAATTTAAAGGTGTGACACTGGAGCAAGCGTTCACTGGCTATGGTGTTGAAAGAAGACATGCAATTTCTTTTGTTTTATCTTTCCTTTATTTTAGATCAGTTTATCTACTGTATTATGTTATTTCCTTTTATTTGGGCTGCTTATTCCAGCTTCGTCTTCTCTTCTTTTCTCTCTCTTTCAGGGTCTTCAGTTCCTCTCTGGAACGTTCCAGTTCCCTGCCGTCGTCCCTCGGTAAAGAAGACAGGACCCAGGCAAATCTCTTTTCTTTTTCTCTTATTCTCTAACCTGCCTGTTCTTAAGCGGGACAGGGAATGTGAGGAGTGTAATGCTTTTATTCACCCACCCTCCACTAGTGTGTTCCTTCCCTTTTCGTTTATTTTTAATTGTTTAAGTCCCCGCTCCCGCCCTTCCTCCCGTCCGGTTTCCTTCCACCTTCCCCCCCCCACTCTGCTTCTACTCATGGTCTTGAGTAGTTCTCAACCAATTTCGGATCCGGCCACGCACCTGTGAGAGCCACGCTCCTCCGGGAACGTGGCGGGGCACTGGTTCTCCTTCCTCGCGTCTTAGGGCACTCTCTCGTCTGATAGTCTGCGTCCCGCATACCAGCACCGCCTTGGCTCCTCTGCCTCGGTCTCCCGAGTCAGCGTCTTCCTCCCGGCTCATCACTCGAATCAACCCCTCTTCCGCTTCCGGCTGGACTCTTAAAGGGCCGTCGTCGCCTCTTTCGCTCCTCGGCGTTTCGGTCTCATGGGAGCCCCGCTGTGTCCGAGCGGCGTCACTACCCACTTCATCAGGACCAGCTACCACAACAGGTACCGTAGGCTGCAAGGAAGGGAAAGGAGAGAAAAAGGGGGGTAGAATGTCGACTTGCTCCTCTCCTTCCCTTACCATACCACTTTGTGGGGGCACTTCGTGACAAAAGGAAACACACTTGTATGCATGTTAATTTTTACCAAATTATAAACATAAGCATTACACAATTTTTGAATAATTAAAATGTAATATAATTTAGCAATTGCACTAAACAAGATAGAACAATTTTTTACAAATAAATATAAATTCAATGTTAGTTCTAAACTTAAATCGTTTTATTTATTTATTTACCATTTCCCCTTGTCTAGAGCTTTTTCTGTATTTTATTAAATTTAATTAGTTTATTTTTACAAATATTAAGTTAAAATAAACACACCTGTATTAATACTTAAAAATATCAATTTTTTTCTTGTAAGTGTCCATTACCATGATTAATGCTTGCACCAAAATTTCAATGTCCATTCAATTTCCTGTTTATTCTAATGTTTGGATTGTACAAATATGTAGTTTTCTAAATTGCATGTATTTTCTGTTATAAATGTAAGTAACAATATGTATTTCACATTCGCATCATAAATATTCTTAATCAATTAATTGTTAATGAAAAATAATGTTTGGACAAAGTTTGTCAAATTACATTTTTTATTCACAAATTAGATAATTCTTTTAACTAATTGTAAATAAAAAACAATAAATAATAACTAGGTCATAGCACAACAATTTGTGGCTTTGTTGCCAACAACTTGCCTCCTAAACATTGTCCAGAGGGTAACCTCCTCAGGAAGGGGCATCTATTGGGAACAGAGCAGGCCCCTCAAGGTTTTTTCTTGGGAGGGGTGGGTTTAGGTTTGGTAGAGGTTAAGGACAGGTAAGAGGTGAATTTGGAAGGAGGACAGAGAGTAGGAGGGGTGGTAGAGGATTGGGTTGTGGAGGTAGAGGTAGAGGGAGCTGAAGTGGGTGATATGCTCGTATCTGTATGTCTGGCAGTTGCATGTGGGTCTGGCATATGTTGTGTATGTTTGAATGTGCGTTTCTTGGCTGATATTCTGGTGAGTGTGTGTGTTTGCTTTTGGTTGGTGTTGGTTTGTGTGTAGGTTTGCTGTTGTGTGAGTGTGTTGGTTTTGATGAGTGTGTTGTGGTGGTTGGTGTGGTTGTGGTGGTTGTGGTGCTAGCCGGTTTGGTGGTGGTTGTGGTGGTGGTGCTTGCTGGGTGTGGTGGTGGTTGTGGGTGTGGTGATGGTGGTTGTGGTGCTTGCGGGTGTGATGGTGGGTGTGGGTTGGGTGGTTGTTGTGATGCTTGTGGGTGTGGTGGTGGTTGTAGTGCTTGTGGGTGCAGTGGTGTTTGTGTTGTTTGTGGGTGTGGTTGTTATTTTGCTGGTTGAGGGTGTTGTGCCTGTGGTGCATGTGGATGTAGTGTCAGTAGTGTGTGTATGTTGTTTTTTTGTTTGTGTTGCTATGTGTGTTTGTGTGTGTGTGATTATGCTGTTTGTGTCTGTTAGAGTAGGTGCCTGCAAAGAAGTGAGTGTTCTTGGGATTGGGGTGGGAGTTTGGAATTGGGTTGAGGAAGGGACCAGAGTTGGGGCAGAAGGTTGGGCTAGTTGGGAGGATAGGGTTAGTTAGGAGGCAGCTATTTTGGCAAGCAATCTCTGCATGCCAGACATTGAACTGTGAATGTCATACAGAAATGCAACCATTTGTTTCATTTGATGGGATAGCCCCATTCACTATCGCAGTCTGACCTATAGAGATGCTGCGTAATAGATCGCTAGCCTTCTCACTCAGCACAGCTGGGATAACGGGCAAGGGGTGAGTTGCCTGTGGCAAAGGAGACCCCAGCCCTTTAGGGGTTGGGGTTTGGCCAACTGGGGGGAGCAAGAGGGAGAGTGGAGATGTGTCAGGTGGTGGACAAGGATGAGGTTGTAAGAGTCCTCGTAGGGTCCATCATCACTGGGGACTGGTCACTTGTGGAGGCCTGTGATAACGATGAAGATGTGGCCTCTGTCTATCTGTATCAGATGTCTCACCGCCCGATTCACAGTGGCCTGCTGCTTCCCCTCCTTCTTGGCCAATTTCTTCTTGTCCTGGTCCTGAAGATGCTGTAAAGACATGTACTATAGTTTCATTGTGTCTGTGTAAATATAACTGATCATGAAGTTCTTACTCAAAACGTTAAACATTCCATATTTCAACTGCTTCAAACCTTTTAAGCTTTGGTTTAGTTTAATCTTCATTACTGCATTAAGGGAGCATCTTCAGAAACCATTTGGTCACACTTTTGTAATTTCCTATTATTGCTCCGAACTGTTTTAGAACATTTTCAAAAACCATTAATAAATCTCCCCAGGAACTGTTTTACACTTCTGAATGGTTATGATTTGTTGTTTTGACTAGTGAACTTATGTTATTAAACGTTTATTGAAAAAACAAACATCCGTTTATACATTGTGTGAACAAGGCAATCAACGCCGAATTTAAATGACATTTTTTTAAATAAGAATATTAATCAATGTGTGTTAATATTTACTGTAAAGCTGTACCAATATTTGTATAAACTGAACACCTGTTTACTTTTTTGGGCCGTGTCACAATGGTAAAACTGACATTACCCCCTTTTAACTATTTTGAAAAATTTGAAAATTTAATTGTTTTCATTCAGTACTTAAGTTGCTTATAAGCGTATCACCCTCCTATGTATTTACTTATTCTGTTGAAGAAATCCAAAACCAATTAATATTATTTTCAGTTTCAAAACACATCAACAGCATAAGGAAATACATAAGGCTAGATACATATCTAATCCGCTTTAACACAGATATAAACAATTAAAATGTTGATGTAATATAGATTGATTAATAGTGTAATTATTTACCATTGTGAAAAATATTGAAAAAATTATTCTGCCTTTCATTTTATTCAATAATTGGTACAACATTGCAGTAAGGGTCTCATTACGATGTCGGTCAGAAAGCCCGTCCGACCGACTCGTCCTCGGAAACATTCCGACCAACTCGACTGCGAGCCCACCGACCGCCGTATTATGATGCATAGCAGTTAAAACTCCGACCGAGTCGGTCAGAAACTTTTCCGCCCGACTGCCTCGGTCGGAATTAAGCCCGAACCGACCGAGTCAGTCGGAAATGCCTTCACATAGGCATTCCACTCATGAACAAGACTCGGTGGACCCGATGAACAGATTGCGATGCATCCGACGCGGTTTCGGAACCGTGTTGGTTTGTGTTGCACATGGCAAGTGCAAAATGCCAAAATCAGTCACTACAACAAGCATAGGCAGCGCCAAATCAAAAAAAATGTAAATATTAGGCACACCAATCATGGTAAAAAAATGACCATGATCCTCTGATCACACACTACTGCTGCCAGCATATAGAGGAGTCCGTCTTCATTCCCTACTATCTGCCTTGCACACACTCACACACTTCAACCACCACACAATTTGCACTCATCCCTTTTATTGTTAAATACCTTTTTGCAAGCACACCCTCAATTTTATATTTACCCTCACCCTCACCATGCCCCAGAGTAAGCAGCCACGTTTCACAGAGAATGAGTTGATAGTGCTTGTAGATGAAATCATCAAAGTGGAGCCACATTTATTTGGGACCCTAGTCCAACAGACCCACAGCACCCAGAAAAATAGGATGTGAGACAGGATAGTCAACAAGGTGAACGCTAAAGCATCTGTCCCGCGTTAAATGGAGGAGATCAGGCGAAGGTGGTATGAAGTGAGAAGGAGGGTCAAAAACCTGCTAGCAAAAGAACATGCAAACGCCCAACGGACTGGTGGTGGCCCTCCTGCACCACCTGTGCATTTCACTTCCTGGGAGGAGAAGGTGCGTCCATCCTGCCGCCGGAGAGCGTCTATGGACTCACAGTAGGACCAGAGTCTGGTAAGTAGCTTCTCCACATTCCACTAAAGTTAGCAATTACACCTCTATAGACATCACTGTAAAGGACCCAGTTAACTAAATGACTGTTTTTAGATTTAATTAAAAAAAAAAACTATAGTCAATGAGCATGTGATGTGTATGTCATATAGATAAACCACATACCTGCAATGAAAATGAAAAGGCATAAAACTATTACCATGTACACACTTCTTCCAAACTCACAGTAAGGCTTTGTGCTCCAAACACCAGTCTCCAGTGTCCGACATCTTGCCAGCACATTTCCACTCACTCTCAGGAAAGCAGAGTCCCAGGTAGGCTGGTTGGGATGGGTGGGAAGGTGTGTGTGGGCCCAGGCCTGATGGGAGTTGTAGTGACAGCAAACACTCCTCCTCTCACACAGAACAACAAGCCCACCTGGAACTCTGCTTTCCTGACAGTGAGTGGAAATGTACTTGCAAGATGGCTGACACTGCTGCATGGTGTCTGGAGCAGAAGGCCTTGATGGGAGTTGTAGTCAAGTCAGACAACAGGCACCAGTGTCAGACATCCTGCTAGTACATTTTTCACCACTGTGAGGAAAGCAACGTTCATGCTGGGCTGTTGGAGCTGGGTGGGAAGGTGTACGTAGGACAGGGCCTGATGGGAGTTGTAGCCATTACAAATACTCCTCCTCCCATCTAGCCCTGCTAACTCTTCTGGGCCTATTCCTACCTCACAGTGAGGAGAAGTGGACTAGCAAGATGGCTGACACTGCTGCATGGTGTCTGGAGCAGAAGACCTTGATGGGAGTTGTAGTCAAGTCAGACAACAGGCACCAGTGTCAGACATCCTGCTAGTACATTTTGCACCACTATGAGGAAAGCAACGTTCATGCTGGGCTGTTGGGCTATTTCTGAAACCCTATTCCCCCGCGAGAACCCTTAGATCGGCCTCACTCAGAAACATAACTGTACCTAGAATCAGCAAGGTAAAATGGAGGGGGAAGAGTTTCACAGCAACAACGGCAAGCCTCTGGAATTCATTGCCCATCACACTGAAAAATGAAAATAGTCTCTTCAAGTTTAGGTAGGGCCTCAAAACCTGGCTGTTCTCGGTGTAACTGGTTTACCCCCCTCTGTACCGAATGCACTGTAGGTAGCGCCTAGACACCCCAGGGTCTTAGTCGCGCTTTATAAATTCATCATCATCATCATCATTGGAGCTGGGTGGGAAGGTGTAGGTAGGACAGGGCCTGATGGGAGTTGTAGCCCTTGCAAATACTCCTCCTCCCATCCAGCCCTGCTAACTCTTCTAGGCCTATTCCTACCTCACAGTGAGGGGAAGTGGACTAGCAAGATGGCTGACACTGCTGCATGGTGTTGAACTTGAAGCCAACTCCCATCAAGGCCTTGTGCCCCACACACCAGTCCCCAGTCAGACATCTTGCTAGTACACTTCCATTCACTGTCAGGTAGCCATAGGCCCAGGTGAAGTGGTTGTGCTGGGTGGGAGGAGGAGTTTTTGCACTGACTACATCTCCCATCAGGCCCTGTCCTAAACACACCTTCCCACCCAGCCCAAACAGCACACCTGGAACTATACTGTCCCTGATAGTGAGTGGAAATGTACTGGCAAGATGGCTGACACTGGGGACTGGTGTTCAAACCACAAGGCCATGATGGGAGTAGTGGTCAGCTCAGACAACAGGCACCACTGTGAGACATCTTGATAGTACACTTCCCCTCATTGTCTGAACACCACTCTTCCTGGTGGGCTGTTTGGGCTGGGTGGAAGGAGGAGTGTTTGCACTGACTCCATCTCCCATCAGGCCCTGTCCTACATACACCTTCCCAAACAGACCACCTGGGACTCTGCTTTCCTGACAGTGAGGGGAAATGTGCTGACAAGATGGCTGACACTGGGGACTGGTGTTCAAACCACAAGGCCATGATGGGAGTTGTGGTCACCATCTGGTGCATCAACACCATCTGGTGCATCAACATCTGCACAAGCCACAGGGAGGGATGTGGAGTCTGGCGGAGAGTCCACAGTACCCCAGGAGCCTGCAGCTGTGGGTCCCTCAGCCAAAAATGGGAAGGGTCATCTGAGGAAAAATCTGTGAGATTCAGATGGCAATGCACCACCTCCAGGAAGTGACAATGTGCCCCTGATATCCTCCAGTGTGTGCCAAGCGTTCACTTTGTTGACTGTCATCAAGAACTGTCCCACATTCGATGGAGGGTCAAAGTTGGACTTTGGACACAAATAACTATTGCTCTACCTTGGAGAAGTTCATCTACAAACACCTTAAACTCCCATCTGCACAGTCTTTTTTTCTTTGTGAGCACACCACATTGTGTGGCTTTATTTTATCACGTTATGCACAAAAATAAAACACTTTACACCCAAATACTTGCTCGTCTTGACTTTGAATTCCAAATGTACATATTGTAATGACCTGCAAAATCACAAAGAAGAAATTGTCAACAACATTGGTAACAAATCACTTCCAAAAAGTAAACTAAGGGCTCGTGAGTAAATGTACCTTGGCACAGCAAGATAGATATGCACAACCAGGTTATCACACAACCCTTAGTACATGGTACAGATTCAATGGAAGTCTGTTGCCTACAAAACTATCACCATTTTTCAGCACAATCAACAATCAATGTTAGCAAACCAGCTCATCATGGTCAAATTTTGATTCGAAAACTCTTTGCATGTGTGATAACAGACAAGGCATACCTCAATGTGGAACAAAGGTTTATTCTCCAGATACAGCCTGGTGCCTGAGCACAAAGTCAAATCACATCACACAGTACTGAAAGGCACCAAAAACAAAATCAACTGACTATCGGGTCTGAAGGAAGTGCGTGCCAGGGAGTTCAGCAACAGTTCCATGTCGGAGTCTGTCACAACATCATGTGTCTGGTGAGGTCACAACTTGCAAGTCCACTCTGTGGATGACATGGCAAAGTTCCCTGGTAAGAAAAAACATAGTACAGAGTCAGGAAATCAGGAATAAGGTAGCACAATTCTGCAAACTATGGCATCTTAAGCCCAAAAATCTCAGTGTGAACACTAGCTAGGCTTCACGGTAACTCTGTACATGTTAATCTGCCCATTTCAAAGACCCATCTTACAAAAAACCTCAGGACAATTATCAGACACTCACAAGCATACATACACATTATCCACCAGCAACACAACAACAAACAATTGGGGTTAGTCACCTCCTCTCATTGCATACTTACAGTCATGTGAAAAAATTGTGGATAAGCTGTTGTCTCAAATCCATGCCACCATCATCATCACCACTGTCATCATGGCCTAGTCCTAGATCCTCCCTCGGTGGCACCTGCTGGTCTCCATCGTCCACTAACAGAGGTATGCCCTTACGTATTGCCACGTTGTGTAGCATGCAGCAAGCCGCGATGATCTGGCACAGCTTTAATGGGGCATATTGGAGGGCTCCTCCCGTCCTGTCCAGACAGCGGAATCTTGTCTTCAAGAGGCCAAAAGTCGCCTCCACTATCTGCCTGGTCCTACCATGGGCCTCATTAAAGCGCACTTCTGCTGGGGTGACTGGGTTGTGCAGTAGTGTCAGTAACCATGGATGGCTGGGGTATCCAGAGTCTCCTACATTGAACACAGAAAAGACTTCAGTTGTCTGACAACAGATCACTATCTGAGATACAACCAACACGCACTGCAACATACACAGACAACATCACCTACCAACAAGCTAGGCACGGTCAGGTTGCAGTTGACTCATCAAATGTGGGATGACGCTGTTTCGCATGATGTATGAGTCATGTGCAGAGCCAGGGAAATGGGCACAAACATGTGAGATGCACATGTCAGCCAAACACACCACCTGGACATTGATGGAGTGGTAATGTTTGCGGTTGTGATAGACCTGTTCATTGGCCTGTGGTGGGATCAACGCAACATGGGTGCCATCAATTGCTCCAATGACATGGGGTATCCGTCCTAAGGCAAAGAAATCACCCTCGATGTCAGACAACTCTCCAGGTTTAAGAAACTTGATGTAGTGGTCCAATTAGCGGAGCAATGCCTGCAACACATCCCGAAGGACATTGCTGAACATGGGCTGGGACATTCCACCCGATATTACCACTGTGTACTGGAATGTTCCTGTGGCAGAGAAATGCAATGCTGCCATCACCTTCACCTTGGGGGGTCAGTGCTGTTGGATAAGTGCGAACAGCCTGCAAATGAGGTGACAACTCATTTGCCTACAAAGCGCACTTCCGGCTGGGTTAGCAGCCTAGTGCACAACAAGGTTCCACCTATAAAATTCATTCGATGGGCTGGACGCATGCAGCGGGTGCGCCGAAGGCACGTCGGGGGCAAGCCCATCTGCGCCCGTCCACGCTCGGACCGCGCTCAGTGCCAGCCATGCTGTCGGTTATGAGCCAGACACTTTTCCTCTCAAGTCCAATCTCCAGTACACCAGGGACGCCTTAATGGTTTTAAAATCATCAGGTAAGAGATGTCTGCGCCCTCTTTTTGACCCACACTTAGCCCAGGACACAACGCACAGCTCCCACTGTGGCCACACTATTCAGCACTCTCCATTGCCCGCTGAGGCACCTTTGGTCCCCTCCGTCCCTCCTAAAGGGGATTTGAGACTTGATATCGTGTGTGCTTATTAACGCAAGGTCACTAGTTAAGAACGCTACTGTTTTTCGCGAGTTCTTAGAAACCCATCTGATTGAAATAGCTTTCATCACTGAAACCTGGGCAGATGCTTCCTCTGACCCTGACCTACTTCTGGCCTTACCGGCAGGTTTTAGAATTCATAAGGTTGACAGAGTGGGAAGGAAAGGCGGTGGCATAGCTCTAATTCTTAACTCTAGCTTCAAATCATGTATCTAAATGCTACCTGACAACCTAGACTGTGAAGCTATGGATTTTAAAGTAGAACTAGATGGTCAATACTCCCTTAATGGTTTTCTACTTTATCGGCCACCTAATACTAAAGCTCCATTCATTGATAGTCTAGGTCATCTCCTAACTTATAAGGCTGATCACCCCCAACTTTCTTATTCTAGGTGACTTTAATTTTTACATGGAAAATGCCACTGACCCGGACACAGAAGTGCTTCTTGATCAGATGGCCAGCGTAGGACTATCTCAACTGGTCAAAGGTTTGACGCATGTTACAGGTCACTGCTTAGATGGGATTTTTTCTGATAATCCTCATCTAAATTGGACCAGTTCTCTTCCTTTAACTTGGTCTGATCATAACGCAGTCCTCTTTGAAATTTCACTGCCACGAAGGCCACGCTCCAAACACTCTGGGGAATCTTTTATCAGTCATCCCTGGAATAAAATAGAGGCAAATCAGATAAACTCTCGACTTTCAGAAACTCCTCCCAACACATCCACTGACCTGGAATCAGCGGTAGCAAACTACCACTCTTGGCTTGACTCAGTAATGACGGAATTAGCCCTGCCGAAAAACAGTCTGCCCCTTAGGCGCACACCCTCAGAACCTTGGTTCAATGACACTCTCAGAGTTCAGAAACAACTCTGCCATAAACTGGAGAGGAAGACTTGAAGATAGTGCACTCACTAAAAGTGAATATAAATCCTCCCTTCAAGTGTATAAGAACCTTATCCTTAGGGAAAAGGCTGCTTACTTTACCAAGAAAATTAGAGCGGCCAATAGATGCCCTAAAACTTTATTCACTACAGTAAAAAACCTGCCCAAACTTCCAGCTCCGCAGGACACCTCTGTCAGTCAGGAGTTTTGTAACTCCCTAGCAGAATATTTTCAGCATAAGGTCAAGGCTGTTCTCGACACTTTTGTGGACCAGACCAACGACTTGGTACAGACTCCGTCCAACTAAGTAGGATACAGTCCACAGCTGGAGCATTATCCTCAACACTTTCCTCTTTCACTGCCTTGACCATCGAATAGATGACCAAAATAATTGGTGCAATTAAATCCGGCTCCCCTTCAGATCCTTGTCCCCCTAAAATTCTGCATTTATCTCAGGAACTATAGCTATTCCCCTCACAGCTATTTTTAACGCCATGTTCACATCAGGGCACTTCCCAGTACAGTGGAAGAAAGCCTCCATACCCCTCTACTAAAAAAACCTAGTCTGGACGCTAAGGATACCCTTAATTATAGGCCCATATCTAGACTTCCCTTCCCTTCAAAGGTGATTGAGAAAGCCATTAACACGGAACTGTCCTCCTTTACTAATCAGAATGCAGTTTTGGACCCCTCTCAATTTGGCTTTCGTGCTTATCATAGCAGAGAGCTCGCTCTTATCATGGCCACTGAGGAGCTAAGACAGACGCTGGATGGTGGAGGGAGCGATGCCCTGATCCTTTTGGATTTATCAGCAGCTTTTGATACGGTCAATCATGAGCTGCTGTTGGAAAGTCTAGCCTCCGTTGGGATCAGGGATAAAGCGCTCTCCCTGCTGGGCTCCTTTCTGTCTGAGCGGTCTCAGTTGGTTGCGTTGGATAATTATGTGTCACCCTCATTTTCGTTACCTTGTGGTGTCCCTTGAGGATCTTCCCTGAGCCCAATGCTTTTTAATCTTTATGTCAATCCTCTGTCCAAATTGATAAAAAGCTACGGCTTTGCTCTTGTATCGTATGCAGACGATACTCATATAATTGTCTAGGTGAGCAGCTCATCCAGCTCTACAGCCACTAGATTTCATGACTGTATGAGCCACATAGATAACTGGATGAATGACAATTGTCTGAACTTAACTCTTTCAAAACCGAGGTCCTTATATTTGGCAACAACCCTTCCATCTGGACAGACAGTTGGTGGCCTGTCCAACTTGGCTCTTGAACCACGCCAGTGCCTAAAGCTAAAAATGTAAGAGTCATCGTAGATACCAAGCTCTCCTTTGAAGCACAGATCAACTCCACCACCTCTGCTTGTTTCTTTATTCTTAAAATTCTTAGGAAAATACTCCCCTCCATTCCTTTGGAGCTAAGAAAAACCGTGGTATCTATATTGATATAATCGAGGTTGGATTGCTGCAATGCTCTGTTTACTAGTGCCTCAAAATGCAGTATCCAAAAGCTGCAGATTGTTCAAAATGTTGCAGCAAGAGTACTCCTAGGAATCTCTAAATTTGACTCTGCGACCAAAGCCCTATCCCATCTTCACTGGTTGCTGGTAGCAAAACGGATCCAGTTCAAATCTCTTTGCATTGCTTTCAAATCTTTGAACAATCTGGGGCCAATGTAGCTGGCTAACCATCTTAAACCATACATCCCAGCAAGGTCCCTCAGGTCAGCTGAGCTTGGGAATCGTGTTGTCCCTAGAGTAAGAAGGGCCAGGTGGGGTGGTAGGAGTTTCACCACCACAACAGCTAAACTGTGGAACTCGCTACCAACCTCACTCAAAAAAGAGACTAATCTTCTCAAATTTAGAGAGGGTCTCATCATCATCATCAAAACTTTATTTGCATATAAAAAAAATGCATAAACTTCATTGTAAACAACTGTAAATACAATAATTCCTCCTTTTTGTTTTGCAATAAAATATAATCACAGTTAAAATCCATTAAAAATTTATGAAATACAGCACTGTCACATTAATTATTCAAATACTTCCATATCTGCTGCACTCTGTTTTGTTTTTTATTTTTATAAAACCGATACCCTTCTAGTTTTTATTGCAGCATGCAGAAATGCTGCAATCGCAAAACATACAAATGGTGTTTCTAATTGTTGAAGGACTGAAAGAGCTAAAACATAATCAGTTAGGCTAAAATTACGCAATAATGGTACAATGTACTTTCTCCGCTCTGTTTGACAAAATGTACAAACGAATAAAATATGCAAAGTTGTTTGGTTTGCTGTAGCATTGCATGGGCACCCAGAAAGTTGATTTAATGAGTAAGTGTTTGATGGATAACCCAGCATTAAGGGAATATAACCTAGGCGAAACCTAACCAGTAAATATCGATGGTGGGGATTCCTCACAAAGAACAGGTAAGAAGACGACCCAGACAACACTAGCGGTAAAGCTTGATACAGAATTACTGTGCATTTTTATATATTCCTCTCCCACCTTAACTGGTTTGTTTTCGCCAAGAAAAGATCTTTTAATATATTCATTTAGGGAAAGCTGCACAGCTAAGAGGGGTTTCAAAAAGAGTTTTCAGACCAATGGAAGCAAAAGATTGTTTCATATAGGTAAGCCATGGAATTAACGCAGCATGATCTAGTTTCAAAATGTCCCTTATGTGTTGATTAATTTAGACCTCCTGTCTTTTCCAAATAGATAGCCACAGCAATATGGGGCTATCTTAATGGTGTCACTGATATACGGTAGGCCTAATTCTTTGTGTACGATGAAGTTGGAACATGATTCAGGAATTAATAGTAACCTTTTAGCGAACTTGTCTTCTATCTTTTACAATTGTTCCAATTGTACTGTTCCCCATACTGCTGCCCCATAAGTTGCTATGGAAACAGTTTTTGCTAGATAGATTTTAATCATCTCTTGAATTGGCTTATTGCCTAGGTTTTTGCAAATTTAAAAAGTGCAGCTATACTCTTTGACATGTGGCTAGCTCTGTCCATTAACATTTCTTTCCATGTCATATTCGAGTCGAACAAGAAGCCTAGATAAGTAAATTTGTCAACCCACTCTATACTATTATCCTCTATATAAAGCCTCTTCAGTCTTTTCTTAGCCCCGCCCATTGCCAATGTAAAGGTCTTTGTTCTATTTACATGCAGATCCAGACTTGCCATAAAAGCCGAATAGACCAATATAGATTTTTGAAGGGCCTTCGGGGTTCTAGCTATCAGGACCGCATCATCCGCGTATAGCAAGATTGGGAGAGGGATTTAGGCGGCATAAGGAACGTCCGTGCTATTATCAATCAGAACAGTATTTAGGCGGTTAGTGTACAAAGAGAATAGGAATGGGGAAGGACGCAACCCTGCCTAATACCTTTCTCAATCTTATAAGGTTTCGTACACTCCTCTTGCTTGCCGTAACGGACTACCGCTTCTGCTTCCACATACATTTGTCTGATGAATACGATTATCTCTTCCTCCACTCCCATGGCCTCCATTATGGACCACAGTTTACTGTGGGCCACACAGTCAAATGCCGCCGAGAGGTCCATGAAGGCCATATAGAGTTGACCCTTTTTTCTAAGGTATATTTTGATACTAATAGTAAAAAGTTCAAACATTGATCAAGAGTCTAAAAACCTGGCTTTTTGAGGCATAATGTTCAATTCAATTGAGTCGAATTTGTATGTTCTAAGGGTAGCGCCTAGACACCTTAGGGTATTGTTGCGCTCTATAAATACATCATCATCAGCTGCTGGCACAACTCATCAATTGTTGCCCTTGTGAAACAATATTTCTTGATTATGTCCCGTTCTTCCACTGTTTGCAGGTCTGGAAAGGGCCTGTACACTGGAGGATGTCTGCGATACCTATGTGCTGAGTGTAAACATAGTTGGTGTTAGTTCACAATGTCCCAAGCAACATGTACTTCGACAAACAACAAATCAAAAATGACCATACCTAAAAGTGGATGTCAATGGAAATACACATCTCAATGAATGAGGCTGTCCTCACATACATATCACAGCATACTGACCCTTGCTGGACATGTTTCCAAGGTATGGTGACACAGCAAAAAGAGTGCAGTAGTGTAAACTTCACTAGTGTCTGTCACTGTTCATGTAAAGTTAGCATGGTATACTCCACAGCTCACAACCAAATAAGCCTAGAAATAGTTTTGTAAGAACAATCACATGGTTCTAATGTACCCACTACGTGATCATGTAATGCCTGATATGTGGGACACCACATACACACAGCGTCTCACAATGCTAATCTTGCACCCTACTGTCACAGGGTGGACACGGTCATGTTGTCATGTCTGCATTACACATACAATCACATACACAAATCATTAACTATGTAGGAGTCCCATATAATGAGGTTGTCCACTTAAGTGTGGGACACAAAGATAGACTAGAAATTCACATATCAAACCTAAGCTTATGTGGCTGCTTATAATGTAACAACAGTGTAGTCGTTGTTTTGGTAAATGCATTATCCAGGACTTGAAAAACACACCACCTTTCCAGTCTTACATCACACAGATTGCACACTGGGTCACACTGTCCCGTAATGCAGTGACTAGGTAAAGACTGTACTTGTAATGCCCAAAAAACGCTTTGTGACTGTGGCGAAGCCTAAGAGGATAAATGGAGTTGTTTGTTTCCCAGTTGGTATTAGCCTCCCAATCAGTGTGTCATGTGCCCCTCAAGGTTAGGTCATCATGGGAGTGTGAGCGTTTCAGTTAGATGTCCTTTTCAACAGGAAAAAGCTGCATCCAGCCATGGATTTTCACAAAAATACTACATTTACAAAAGTGTCTGCCCTGCCAACCGATTACTTAAAGGACGCGGTAGGTGCAAAATAACCGATTCGGACACAGCCATAGGCTGTCAGTTGTTATGGTGACAGACGCGGGTTTCTATTCAAAGGACGCGGTAGGCGCATCATAACCGATTCGGACCCAGCCATAGGCTGTCAGTTGTTATGGTGACAGATGCGGGTTTCTATTTAAAGGACGCAATAGGCGCATCATAACCGATTTGGACACAACCATAGGCTGTCAGTTGTTATGATGACAGACGCGGCTTTCGGATTGTGTCCGCATCGAGTGGAAACCGACTCCGTAACCTCCTATTGCCAATGTATAAAAGCCACTCACGGTTTGATGATATTTTTTCGAACTGCGCGGTAGGTGTGTCATATGCAAGCAATGTAATGCATTGGCCCAATTCGGAAAATGCGACCGACACGAACCTATCGCTTTGGCTGCATGGACTGAAGACCGCCTCTGTGGTTTAGATAGAAGTCTATCTGTTTCCTAGAGACTTCACTTGCCTGCACTGCCTGCATTATTCTTGCACATCCCCATCTCTCTGCTGCTGTCCACATCCTCTGGGCGCTACTATGGCACGTACAGAGGGCAGGGCCCCAGCCTTCACCCAGGAGGAAAACCAGGTGCTGCTGGACACCCTCCCGCCTCTGTACAGGCAGCTGTATGGCAAACCAGAGGAGCAGGTGAGTGAGGATCACACTGCATTGTCATTTGACATGCGCAATAACCATGCACTACTGGCATAAGGAATCTCACAGATAAGCATGTAAACTGTTTTTTTTTTAAAGTTTCAAAGTGTGTAGATAACTGTTCTGGGCAAATGCACTGGTGGAGAAGTCTGTGTAGTGGGGTAAACATCTTATCACCGTTCTCATGGGATGGAGTCATCATTGAACACAGGAGAACTGCACATAATGCCACTTGCCTACCCCTTAGACACTGTTGCCAATCTGACCATGACCTATGTGTACCAGTTTTTGACTCAGAAACATGTTGCATGTGAACTAAGGGTCCGTCACCATGTCATCCTTACAGGTCAACTCCCATCAGAAGGCCGAACTGTGGAGGACCAACGCCCAGAAGGTGCGCTCCATGGAGGTCGCCAATCGGCGTACCCATCACTGTCGCAAACGGTGGCAGGACCTTCGTGGCTGGACGAAGAAGATCGCGGAAGTCCCACTGGGCCTCTCACCTCCAGGCAAGAGGGGTACGTGCCGAACCCTGAGCCCCCACATGCTCTGCATCCTAGCGGTGGTCTTCCCTGACCTGGATGGGAAGTTGAAAGCCACACAGCAGCAAGGAGGGGGTGAGTATGTGCCTTTTTGCTCAACTGTTTTAACCATGCACGTTGAAGTATCTTAGCCTGCTAGCCCTTTTACAGGTTGTACGACACCCCAAACCACTGTTCAGTGTTAAGAGGTGCAAATGCACAAGGATAAGTAGATGCCTGGTTATTCCCCTTTCATCTGGAACATGTGAGGACAAAATGTTCAGGGTAGTGACAGTAGTGCCATGCAACAACATGTGTGTGGGGATAACCGTCAGGAATAATGAGATTGCTCAACATGTGTCAGCACATTGACTAATGTCTGAACTGTCTCATTTTGGTCACACCAAATCTGTGAAGTATGTTGTTGTTGGAGCACTCAAGTGTAAAAAGCCCATGCTATACATCCCGGTAGCAGGTGATGTCTATGTTGAGGCCTGGGTGAGTTTTGATTGGTCAGTGTGCCATTTTTAGGCCCCAGCTGGGGTGCTCAGTGTATTCCAATGTATCCCATGGGCTAATTACAGGTTTTCTAACGCAGGTCACCTATCACACTGGTCTTTCACATGATTGGGTGTAAGATTCCATTCTCTCTATTCAAAAGAATGAATCCATGTGTCTGACTCTGTAATGGTGACGACACATGCCATTCTGTAGCAAACAAAGGTGGTCACTGGTGGAAACAGGGCTGGAATTGTAAGGTATGATATTACATACACATTCACGGTTCCCATGTGTGTAAATGCTCTCGACTATTCATACTTAATGGCGTTTTAAATAATATGTTCGATGCATCACTGTTAGATTCAGAGATGTCACATGTGCATCATTTGGAAGTAATTTAACAAAATGAGTTAGTAAACGAGCAATTTAAGCTGTCCAAAGTGTGCATGATGGCAAAAAGAAGTGAGGGACATTCAGACTTGACCTCTACAATGGGGACTTCTGCAGTCTGGACATAATTGTACGCAGTGTTGACTAAACTCATAAAGAAAAGATGTTCATTACTAATAGTCTGTACAGACGATGCACCCAGACAGCTCAATGTCATAGTGATGCACCTGAATCATTGTGGAGATGCAATCATTGGACTTGGCAGTCTTTTGAGCATTGTTCACATGTGAAACTGGTGAGATGTTTTCAATGTGCACAACCTTCTGAGTCATCCTCCTAACACTGTGCATAGATAACACAAGACTGTGGGCCACGTACCTCTCACCCTAGCTATGCCTATTACCTTGGTGTCTCCACAATAAGAATTGGATGTGTGACCGGACAGGAAAGAACTTAAGCTACAGGACAAATGAGCACAATCACTGTTATCTGTGTGATATGACTTATGCAATGATTACACTGGCTAAATGTCTGACAATAAAGTTATATATGACCTGTAACATGAGACCCAATGGTTCCCAAATTGATGACCAGGGGTTGCAGAATGGATACCATGTCTCAATTCAATTGTGTAACTCCTATTCCCACTGCGAGGTCTAAACTCCCTTGCATTAGATGAGACAGGTATGTCATGCCACAAGGCCGTCAGTAGCGAAAGACAATACATCAGCTGGTACATATTGGAGTAGTTGACGTTGTTGTGGCTTTTGATATTGCTACACCCAATGTCGCTGACAACATCATGTGTGAAGGAGCATAGTTTAACTGGCATACTAACAAGTGCTATTTACGGTACAGTATCAAAAATAATTGCACAAGTACAAATGATGTAGTTGGTTGATCTGTGAAGGTTTGTGATGATACCTATGTGTCAAGTACATACGGATGACTCATGTGATTCATTTTCCTACTTGTTCACAGCATCAGAACCGGTCAGCGGAGGAGGCAGCGCCACGGAGCAAGGGGAAGCAGCTTGCCAGACTGGTTCCAGTGCTGAGTCTGAGCAGGAGGGAACCAGTGGCACGGAGGGTGAGGGGAGCCTCACTGAGGGCACGTCGGGCAGAACATCTGTTGGATCCCAGTTCAGTTCGAGCTCCAGTGAGGACTCCCAAGTGGTGGTGGATGACCCAGGGACTGAATCCTCTACATCCGAGTCCACCACCACCCCTACAACCTCCACCCTCCCAGCTGCTCCCCAGCCCATTGTCCGTGGCCACTCCCCTAAAAGGGGAGGGGTCTCCTTCGTGCCAGGCACCTCACCCCCTGCCCCTGTCTCACCTGCTGCCCTGAGTGCTGAGGCCATAGACATCCTGAGGCAGACAGCGGTGCTGAATGTCCTCCAGGTGCATACCAATCCTCTGACACAAATTGTATAATTCCTGTAGGGCATTCACTCTGACATGTCTGCCCTACAGAGATCCAATCAGGCTCTGGCCTCCACACTGATGGCAGCAGTGTCCCAGCTCCAGCTGTCCCACCCCCCCTCCTGCCACTTCCCCATCCACAGTCCCAACTACCCTCCCTGTCCCAAGCACATGCAAACATACACATGCATCCACCTCAACAGCCACACGCAGCACACAAACACAAGGACAAACCCACATGCACGCACACTCACAAGACAGACAGCACACTCACCCCCACAGACATACCACCAGACACCACACCAGCATCCACAGACATGCCACAGACCTCACAACCCTTCCTCCACAACACCTACCCTTGCCTCTCCTGTTACCTCCTCTGCCCAGACCCTCCACTTCTGTGCCCTCGACCTCTTCCCTACCCAAACCTACCAATCCCTCCCAAGAAGAAGAGGAAATCCACCCCCCTGCCCACTGAGAACAAAATAAGCCCAAAATCACCCCCCAGAAAAAAATCCCCCCGGTCTTCAAAGTCCCAACCCCCTCTAGAAACCCATATTTCCCCATCCCAGCACTTCCACACCCAAAAAAACCGGCCCCAAAAAGTCACATCCTCTCCCTATTCCCGTTCATCTCATTGCCAATTACCACATCCCCAAACTTGTAAATCCCAGCCCTTCCCACCCTCCATCTAGCCCTCCCACTGCAGTTATCCCACCCCCTTCCATCTGAACCTCCCACTGCAGTTGACACCCCCCCTCAATCTGACCCTCACACTGCAGTTGGCCCACACCCCCTCCATCTGACCCTCCCACTGCAGTTGACCCACCAACCCCTCCTCAATCTGACCCTACCGCTGCTATTGGTGCCCCCCCTCCTGATTCCATCCCTCTCCAAACCCAAATCAGTCCTCCCTAGTTTTGTCCCTGGCCTGCCCCTAGATGCCCCTCTTGTGGGAGGTGTCCCTTTGCAGGAGAAGTGCAGGCAAGCAATGCAGGGCATGATATTTGTGGCCCTCAAAGCCATGGACATAATTGGACTGGCCATTGGCCTTTTTCTCATCACAGCCATATTTCTGTGTCTTCTGTGTAATTTGTGATGTAAGTATACAATGATGTTAGTATGGCATGGATTGCATATGGTCCATAGAGTACAAGCACTTAGGGGCATATTATCAAGCGGCAGCGATAATTATCGCTGGCCGCTGTTAGCGTGAGGAATCCTATCGCCGGCTATCGCTGGAAATTATCGCCATGCTAGCGCTGTATCAACAACGCTTAGCGCAAAGGCGATAATTTTCCGGTGATAGCGATGTTTTTCATGGAACATCGCTGGTTTTCCAGCGATGTCCCATGGAAAACGGTGATATACTTGGTGATAGGGCCTGTGGTCTTAGCCACACAATCCACCCCCCATGTTAGGTATGCCTTAGTCAGGAATTTAGCAGACGTTAAATTCCTGCGTTAAGGCATACTTAACGCAATTTAAAATATCGCTAACCCACGTTGCTAATATGGCGATACCTGGGTTAGCGATATTTCCCCATGTTGTTTTCACAGGCACGCCCCCTTTGCATCTCATTAGCGATGCGATGGGAGGCGTGCAGAAACGGACGCTAAGTCAGGAATCACGCGCTAGCGTGTCCTTGTTAATTCGGCGATAAAATTATCGCCGCTTTTCGTCCGAAAACGGACGCTAAAGCGGCGATAATTCATTAACGCCGCCTTGTTAATATGCCCCTTGGTTAGTATGTATCCTAGATTTTTGTGCCTACTTTGGCTAGCTGTCAATGTTAACGTTGGTTGTGACTATGTGTGTGACATGAAGTCACAAAGCTTGTATGGGAAAACACAGTTCCACATGGTTCATGCTTTCAGATGTTAACAGTGCAAGTGTGGCAAAATACAACAGTGCAGGAGAAGCATGCTGCATATGTTTGTAATGGGATGAAAGACACTTGTCTCATCAATACACCTGGATCCATATGGACTTTGACTACATGGTAGTGACTTGGGATACACCCATGTACACAAAGTAATGATACAATTGTTGTATAGATAGTGGTGGACCCATGTCGGTGTCTTCTATCGATCTGGTAGACTAGTGGCAATGTCAACCTTGCCACAGGTGGATTGCCACTGTAGGCCAATACCCTTCAAAGCTATGTACCCATATGATACCTTTCCTGTGCCCATGGTGAGTGTAAGGTAGACATTATTCTGTCTGTGTCCCGACCCTGTTGCCTCACGGCACTCCACTTTCTGCAGATATTCTTGTTAGGCAAGGTGTCTGTGGTCTGTATTGTCCAGGGCCTGTACAATGAGATGTCAGTCATTCCATCCTGATTTTGTTTGGGGACATCATGTGGATGGTTTGTGTCCAGGACATGTCTCAGTAAGTTACATTGTTTTACAGCCCTTACAGAGACACAATTGTTGTAGGTGTTAATTGCATGTGTACACAATGTATGGTACATGAATAGTTGTCACACAATTAGAATACTGGTGATGACATGAGGTGATTGTAGAGTTGTACAGTGCCTAGCGTTGTAATTAGCATCTCATTGTGGCCTTATGCAGTTGGAGTAAAGAGTCTGGCCATTTCACAATTCAGGAAAATGGACTTCGGCCACATCATGCTCATGTAATGTTCCTTTTTGATTCTGTATTGGGACACACATAGCCGTGCATTTGCCCCTACAGCCAAATGTTTGATGCACCAGACCAGAGTATGTTAAGGAGAGATGCGGGGATGTATGGTCTATCCCAGGCTTATGTTAGTTGCAATATGTTGTCCAAGCTCTTTCAATGAGTATTTGTGCGATTAGTGACTTTGAGTGTGTCTACATGAACAGAGAGAATGCGTGACAAGCTAACTATAACCAAGACACAATGTGTGGTACTTCAGGCTTGTGGTTTTTTGTTTGTTCAACTTTTTTTTTGCATTGTGATAAGGTTTATGTTGTTGATTCAATTAAACCTTCTGTGTATTCTGGTTTGGCAAGGGGTTTGTTTGTGTGCCGTCATAGAAATATGTATCATGAGTATGGGTCCACCTTTTCCACCTTACTGAGCAACTTGCTTGTGCATTTCACCTATTGGCACAAGTTCTAAATGTTGTTTTTTCAGGCATATGATTCTGAGATGGGTTTGACACACCTAACATTGTACCCAAGATGACAGTTTGTATTTGCCAAAGGCTTTAATAGTCATATCAGTTAGGTGACACATGTGACTTAGCTACATATGATTAGGAGTTGTCACAATACTGTCAGGAGTGGATTGTGCTTGTTGTGTCCAAGATTTTCATCTACTTGTTCAGGGACAATGCTGGGTGCTGCATGGTCTTTGTGTGTAATTTATGTTTCAGACATTTAGGAAAAGTCTATTAATTTCAAATGGTATTTTTGTGTCCATCTAATTGTCCGGTTGTGAATGCTAGACTATGTCAAGTCCTGTTAGTGCATTCAGAGGGAACGACATTTGTGTGAGCTTGGTCATCCAATGCCCCTTCTAGCCCCATTATGTGACACAGCAGAAGGTGTATCTTTTCAGCATGACAATGCACCGCAACAGTCTCTTTCTTTGCTCAGTTCATGCAAGCAGTCTGGATCTCAGCTGTTGGTAACAGGAGTGGTGTGGAGTGGATTTAGTTCAGGGTAGATGCTGTGCCAGTCTGGGCTGATGCTACCCGTGGTCAGCTGCCCAGGGCCTCACAAATGCTAATGACTACAGAGCCCAGCAAAAGAGCACTGCCTTTAGTGTGCTGTCACTGTTACGAGCTACAGGTGGACAGACCCCTCCCTTAGTTTTGCATCCATAGTGCATCAGGGAGATGCACAATCAACACACAACTCCCCTCACCTGGGACACTTAGGAATGGACTGAGATGTCAATGTGTATGGCACAAACACACCTTCCATTTACGGCCTGGAATGTTTTTCTTTAAAACTGCGTTGGCTTTCATGCCACACTTGACTTGCTCTCACCCCTCACTCAGCGCATACAATGCATTCGCATCATTACAGCATGTGGCCACATCACTTGTGAGTACTATGGATGTGACTGCCACCTGCCCCTGCCTGGATGAACATCGTGGAATCCTATTGTACACCCCCACAACTGAAGTCTGACAAGCCTAATGTAATCGTAGAACTTTGGGCACTGCTCAACAGTTATGAGTGCCAAGTGAGAAGAGTTGAGAATGATTGAGTAGGTTGTCATTTGTGCATAATTGACAATGGAGTCCTTTTGAACTATGCTTGATGCTGTCCCAGATCACACAGAGCTGAACTAGGAGTGCTGTTATGTCTATTGGATTGCCCTGTGCTACATGTGGTAAGCTGAGTGGACTGTGAGTGCACAGAAGTGTTGTTTGCCCGTCTGCTGTGCAGATGCTACAGGAGCCTGTGTCACCAGATCCTGCCCACTGTAATCCAGGAATATATCTTCAAACCGAGTGAAAAAATCAGATACACTCTCATCTTTCTTTTGTCGACCAGCGCTGGGACTGTGAGGGAATAGCGGGATCTAACAATTCTTCCACAAAATTGGTCCTCAGACCGTACCTAATACAAACCAAAATGGTACCATATCCACAAAGAACCAAAACAAACTCACCTGATGTATGCAGGTCAAACAAATTTATTCTCCACTGCCGACTCTTCAGACCAAACGGTCAGATCCAAGGGTTTCGCCGTTCAGGACCCCAGTCGGGATGACCACTGGGCGAGACACCGTCCGACAGGACAGAAGGGGCAGCTGCGAGTTCAGGAATCTCTCATGCAGGGATCCCTGATCCGTCCGTCCAACCCGACGATGGCCTCGACCTCCCCACTCGTCCTCAGGAGGGGACGGGTCACTCACCCGATGGAGTCCCTGTTCGGGCACCAACTGAAGGAAATGACCCGATTAGGGTCACCTGGGTCACTCACGACCACCTCTCAGCCTTACATACAAATGGAGAGTCGGTCAGACAGTAGAGAATACAAACCAATATGTTTATTCAGCTACACTCGAGCGGAGCCCAGTCTGCCCAGTCTCTTAGGATTGCTGCAGAGGGGACTGACATCAGCAAACATGGTAATACATTATGTACGATTCAGAACCAATGAAGGCACGCCCACAATGGAATTTTCCAGGCAGATGCATCTACACAAAGAAGTACAGAAGGATAACTTTCGATCCTGAGGCCGGGCACACACTATCTACTACTCAAGGTCGCTCCGTCCATGCCCACAGCTAGACTATTGGAAGAAGGCCTCTATCTAGTAGGAAAGGTATGCGCTAATAATAACAGTGTATTCATAGAGAAAAATCAGGGCCCAACCTTGGAGAAACGAGACTTACCAAAAGCTGTTTTTTCAGGAAGTGAAAGATTAGTTTCGATCATGGTTCAAAATGGCGGACAAACATAAAATGGTGCCGCGAATGCTAACTTACATAGAACAATACATAATCAACACAGCGAAAACATTTTCATTCTAACAGAATGTATAGTGCGTTTAATAAGAATGTATTCCCATTAATGTTGAGAATACATGCATGAATTTAACATTCAATAAAAAATATAAATCACCATTCTTTGAAGATGGAATACTGTGCCCAAATGCCTAGAAGGTATCACAAAATATGTGTATTCCAGACAGATGGAACAGCAGAAGTTTGCAGACACTAATTTCTGTGTTTTTTATTGTCATTTTATAATAATTTATGTCCACTTACTTTACAAAGTAAGTACACGAACATATAACTGTTAGGATCTCAGAATATTTATAATGACAAGCCATCAGTTTACATGGCAGAAGACGCTTCAAAAATTGAATGATAGTAGCATGTCTTGTTCCAAATGATATGAAGAATGTTATTAAATAGTAAAATAAAAAGACATAAAGGCTATTCAGAAAGATTAAAAAGAGTAGCATTAGAAAAAGACACTAGGCACCAAAATCTGAAGCCTTCATTTTGTTTCAGAAAGATTGGGAAATTACTCTAGAAACATAAAGATGATGCACAAAATTGAACACAATGCAAATTTCAAAATGACACAGTATAACGTGACTAAGTAAGTGTCTATACCTTCACTAAAATAAAAAGATTTGAAACCATTAGACAAAAAGAAGCAATGGATTAAACGGATATAGAGTCAGAAACAGTAAGCAGTTCTACGGCAAAGAACCTTGTAGCAGACAATAATAAGGAGGATGTCTTTTTTATGAGATGCGCTGGTTGCTCATTGTTCAGAAACCAAAGAAAGGAAAATGGAGACCCTGTGTATGCAAACAAGGTGGAAGAAAAGGAGAGCAGGGACATGAAGTAAAAAATCTAAAAATTCAATCAGTGTCTAAAAGAGATTTCAGGGTGGCATGGCGAAGATGGCCAGCGGTTAGGACGTGTCTGTGCTCGTCTCCCAGTTCGCCACTGCCCCCCCCTTACATAGGTGACCCCCGGAATGCCTGGTTGTCTCATAGATCGTTCCGGGGAGGTCGCCGACTGGCGCCACAAAATTGAGAGAGATTGCGCAGATGGGAGAAGTTGCAGCACAGAGAACGGATGAGGCGGGCCTAAATGCAATGGCGGCCGCCGCACCTCGCGCTCGGCCGCACCCAGAAGGAAGCAACTAGGGACACAGCGGGCAAGCAACAACGATGTCCGCAGCCGGAGCCACCGTCTAGCTTGAAGCCGCAGTGGGAAATAGCTGTGCTCCAGGCCACGCCGGAGGCGTGCGGGGAGAAGGCGGATGGAGCTGGGGAGCGGCGGCATCCCCGAGGCCTGTAGGGTAAATCTGGCACGGAGGGAGTGAGCGGCACTGCGAGGGGCCGCGACTGAGCTCGGCCCGTAATCAGAGAGCGGCGAGCACTGGAGCTCTGCACCCACTCGCCCACACACAGCAGCAGAAGCTAGACCAGGGAACTCGTCCCTGTTACTGTGGAAGGAGAGATTGGAGGGTGGTGCGCCTGGTCCACAAAGCCTACTTCGGGCCCCTTATCACTGGAACACCCCGATGCCTAGCTGGAGGAGCCTGCTAATCACTGCAGGCCAGCAGTAGCTTCTCAGGACTTACTAGGACTGGTCGGATAGCCAGTCGGGGCTTGCCACTGATGCTTGGGAGTGGGGGCGGAGAAGGAGAGTAACGGGTCCCCGCCTGAGACACAACCCGACTGGCGGTGTGATAGTGGCCCAACCAGGACCCAGCAATCGCTCCCTGAGAGACGACCAGAGAGAGGCCCGCTGAACCTCGTGCCCAACAGAAGAGCAGAGGAGCTCAAGCGAGGAAGCAGTAACCTGAGCCAGAGCTACCTGCTCTCAGCGACAACAAGAGCAGAGGGGCTGTGACTACTCTGGTCCTGGGCTGGCGAGAAGCAGGAGGAGCGATGAGGACATCACAGCAGAGGCTGAGCCTCCGGAGCAGAGGAAGCGAGAACGCGCCGGCCCGGCTGAAGAGTGCCGCCCCGATCCTAGGTGAACTTTCCTGGGGCAAGGAGCTACCACCAGACAAGGGCAGCATAATTTCGGAGTGCATCGCTTTCCGGACCTGTCCCCAAACATGGCGGCCGCAAGGGGGATAAAGGGCCGCACATTGAAGGATATGTTGACTAGACTCTCTTTGGTGACTGAGGGCAATGGGCAAGCGCACCAGAGTAGCCAACCGGACCAGGAATCGGGAAAAGCAGAGTAGCCAGTAACTGGCGCCTTCCTGGAGTCCCTGTCCGCCTCACTGTGGGATGACATACAGACTCTACGAGGGGAGCTCTCTAGTGACATTAAAGAAGTTCGGCGAGAGGTCGGCTCCCTAGGGGACCGCGTGGTGGCTGTGGAGGACAAGGAACACGCACGGGACGAGGAAGTGGAGTCCCTGCAGCAAGAGGTGATTCGCCTTCAGGAGCAACAGATAGAGCTGCAGGCCCATGCTGAGGACCTTGAGAACCACTCCAGGCGCAATAACATTAAAGTCAAAGGAGTTCCATCGCAAGCGGAGGGCTCGGATATCTTTCAGTACCTAAGGGAACCCTTCAACTATATCCTGGGGGCTCCTCAGGACAACGAGATCGAAATAGACTGGACCCACAGACTGGGCCTACTGCAGCTCTCAACGGCGCCGCCTCCAGACATCTTAGCCTACCTCCCAGACTTCCAGCTAAAAAAATGATCCTGTGAAAGGCAAGAGAGAAGCAGTCTCTGAAATTCTGTGGCCATACCCCAACACTATACCAGGACCTGGCCATGATCACATTGCAGAAAAGACGGGAGTTCCGTCCAGCCACTGCACACCTGCGCAAACTAGGGATTGCCTACTCATGGGGACATCCTTTTTGTTTGATCTTCCAGTGGGAGGGTAAACTGCTTCAACTTCGGTCCCTGCAAGAAACGTGTGACATCCTGGGAATAGCAGACTCCTCGGACAAAGAATCGGAGAAGGGTGATCCTAAGCCACAGCGGAGGAGAAATCGGTGGGACCGAAAATGACGATCCAGGGAACACAATGCGAGGCCAGACCCTGCCACTATAGCGAAAGAGCGGCAGGCGGTTCTGGAGTCACTGTCAGGGGAACAACTAGAAGACGCTGCAACATGAGACCCCTGGTCAAGTAATGCAATACATGCAGGTTCACTCTGGCGGCAGGCGGGGGCCGTAGGGGGAGGAGGGGGACACATGGGCCAGCGCACATCCCCAATTTCTCTTTTTCCCAGGGACTTGTGGACTCGACCTGCTAGTCTCGTACTTATAATGACTGTTTTGAATTTTAAGATTTGTTTGCCTCAAGTTCGGGGGGGATCCAGTACTCACTTTAATAGGGAAGCAAGAGCACGCATGGCCTATACAAGGGAGACGCTCTGTTTAAGGGGGCTACAGGAGACTTGTATCACAAAAGGTGTAAGGGAACACTCAGATGACCTATTTCACACACGTTATTTTGCCACAGGTAATTGAGGTACTCTCGTTAAACGTCAAGGGCCTAAATTATCCCTCAAGAGAAGGGCGATGCTATACTTTCTCAAAAACACAGAGGCAGATATTTGCCTCCTCCAGGAGACTCACTTGTTGAGCAAGGACTGGCACTGCCTTAAAGCACGTGAGTTCCCACACCACTATTTCTCCTCCACCTCTGACAAAAAAAACAGTAGCAGCTATGTTGATAGCGCAAAGGTTTAAAGGCAAGGTGGGCCCCAAAATAGCGGAGGTTAAAGGCAGATTTTTAGTACACTGTCCAAAGTGGAGGTCACAACCTCGTAGTGGGATCCCTTTACGCCCCGAACACAGGCCAGGAGCAGTTCCTTAGGACAGTAGTCTCAGAGGTGATGTCCGCACATATCCGCATGACACTAGTGGGGGGGATTTGAACTTCGTTCTTGACACTAACAAGGATAGATCTGGCTTTAGGACTGATCAGGCGGGGGCTCTTTCTAAGGGAGGATGCAAGTGGTTGCAGGAGATGGGGTTACTAGATCTCTGGAGAGAAGCACATCCACAGTCTACCCAATATACATTCTACTTGCATGCCCACAAAACTTATGCCCGACTCGACTACATACTAGGGACCAGGGAGATTCACCACATTACACATCGCATAGAGATAGAGCCAGCGGCGTTAACGGATCATGATGCAGTGATCCTTACACTGGAAGTCCCGCCGCAGAAACACCAACATGGGAACTTGCGCCTAAGGGAGACCCTGCTTCAAAGGCCTGCAATAGTACAGCAAGTTACGGATGCTATACGCAATTATTACAAACAGAATGACACCCCTGAGGTCACCATTTCCACACTCTGGGAGGCCATGAAAGCTGTAGTTCGGGGGGAACTCATAGCGATATCAGCAGCTGACAACAAAGCGCGTAGAGAGAAACGGTTCCAACTGACAGCCCGAGTCAGGGAACTGGAACGTATACATAGCCGCACGGGGGCTCCTAGGGTTTGGTGCTAACTACGCACGGCGCATGCTCAATTGGCAGGGATCGACCTCGTCAGGGCAGAGTATGCTGCCCTTCGCCTTAAACACTCCTTCTACATAGGGGGGGATAAGCCCGGGAGACTATTAGCCAATAAGCTGAGGGCCCAAAGACAGCGAACGAGTGTTCAGTCCCTGAAATACCAGGTGGGGGGAGATAGCTGGGGATGAACAGATAGCAAATGAGTTCCAAAATGTTTATGCAAAGTTATACGAGAGCCAAGAGGTAGCAGTGCAGCACATAGTTACTTACTTGAAGGGGGTGAACACTCTGAGTTTCGACGATTCCCAGACAACCTCGTTAGATGCCCTGATCAGGGTTGAGGAGGTTCTCTCCGCTGTTTCCCGTCTCAAGCCATTTAAATCCCCGGGCCCAGACGGATTTCCTGCTGGTTTTTATAAATCATTCTGTCAGGTCCTGGCTCCTATCCTTACGAAACTTTTTAATTTGTTTGGGGGCTGTGGCTCGGTACCCTCAAACATGCTGGCTGCATCTATTGTAGTAATTCCAAAGCCAGGAAAGGACAAGCAACTCTGTAGCTCTTATCGCCCGATATCATTGCTAAACGTCTATATCAAGCTCTTTACGAGCATTTTAGCAGCTCGCCTGGGCCCTATGATGCCGGGTATCATTGATCCTGACCAGGCCGGTTTCATTTAGGGTAGGCAGAGTAGCGACAACACGAATTGCATTCTGCACCTCATAGATGAGGCGGACCACACAAGCCTGGAATCCCTTCTCCTGACAGTCCATGCTGAAAAAGCATTTGACAGGGTACACTGGCAATACATGGAGCAGACCCTGGCCCATTTTGGAATCGGTGACCGCTTCCATGCTTGGGTGGTGAGCTGCTATGGCTCCCCCATGGCTGTGGTCAGAGTCAACAGGGTCTCGTCTCCTCCCTTTCCTATAAGGAGAGGTACCAGGCATGGGTGCCCACTGTCACCCCTGCTATTTGCTCTGTACATAGAGCCCCATGCACAGTGAATTAGGGACAACCCAAAAATCGAGGGCATTCCCTTCGGAGGTGAGAGACACACAGTTAGTTAGCCTGTATGCTCACAATATCTTGGCCTCTCTAAGCAACCCTGCTACCTCACTTCCGGCCTTTCTTGAGGAACTATCCCCCTTTGGGTTAGCATCGGGTCTCCAGATAAATGTGGGGAAATCTCAGGCTTTGGGCCTACCAGGGACGGGTGCGCTCCTGTCCACGTTGAAAGAGAGCTGCCCAGTGCAATGGGTGAAAGGGTCCCTACCTTACTTGGGGATTCAGCTTTCCCCTTCCGTAACACAGACCATTGCGATAAACTACAACACACTCCAACAAATTAAAGGGGAACTACACAGTTGGAAGAACCACCACCTCTCCCTCCTGGGGTGAGTCGCAGCCATCAAAATGACCATACTACCGAAGATTTTATATCTTTTTCAGACAATCCCGGTTCCCCTCCCCCACGGGGGATGCTCCCTATGCTACAGAGCGAACTCCTTAGTTTCATGTGGCTTGGGGCGAGACCTCATATGAGGAGGAACCTGAGCTATATGGGGCCGTATGAGAGGGGGTTGGGTATCCCAGATTTGAAGAAGTATTTTCAGGCGGCTCAGATGAGGTACCTAGTAGAATGGAATAGGGAGGAGTCTGAAAAACATTGGTTATTTCAGGATAGGGCGCTTGCAAGGCTCCCCCTCTGGAAGGTTCCATTTCTTAAAAGAGCGGACAGACCGCAGAGCCTCATGGGCTCCCCCATCACTAAGACCGTCATGAAGGTCTGGGACTCCGTGGTATGCCATGTGGGGCTCACCACATTCCCATCCCCCATGACACAACGATTTGAGAATGGCAGTTTTACCCCGGGTCTACTTTGGGGGGCATTTGCGGCCTGGCATCAAACACCGTGCCGCGCTGCGGGCCACATGTTTGACGAGACGGGAATCCTCACCTTTACGCAAATGCGTCAACAATATAACCTCTCAGAATCTGAGAGACTCCGATACCTTCAGGTGCGCCACTGGCTAATGCATCCGACCAATTTATCCATGGTTAGCAGGCGCCTTACCAAATATGAGAAATGGCTGCTCACCAAGTCTGCAGATAGACGGCTGATCTCAGAACTATATGTCCTACTTCGCCATCCCACTCCCACACAGCCTACACCAAGCCAAGTTAGGTGGGCAAGGGAACTTGGAAGGGAACTATCTCCTAAGGAGTGGGGAGAAATATATTTCAGAGCCCGACATACGGCGTGGAGACGGCCACTAAAATTGCAACATACTGGTACCTGACACCGGTACGCCTCAACAAGGGTAATCCGGGACGTAGCCCAGACTGGTGGCGGGGATACGGACTGCCAGGCACGCTTCTACACTTACTCTGGGAATGTCCGCAGATTGCAGCATACTGGACACAGATATTGGATGATATCGACATGAATTTTGATACTCAGATTCCCCGGTTTCCGGCCTATACCGTTTTAGGCCTACCAAATCCATTGACTTTCCCACTTAAGTCTTGCAGAGGTAGGCAGATGGGGTTAGCACTTGGAGCAGCGCCCCAGAATATTCTCTCGCACTGGGGGTCTGCTATTATCCCTACACATCTTGGATGGCTCCACAGGCTATGGTATGCACTAGGGATTGAAAGGATGTCAGCCACCCTCACAATGTCCAAGGCCTCATTCTGTGAAAAATGGCACCCCTTTCTCAGTCTCCTGGCCACAGAATTCAGAGAGCTTACTTGTCCCAAATATCTACACATCCTCCGGCTTTCGGAGTAGGAGTAGTGCATGCCACACACCAAGGGAGAGAGACTTAGCTACACCTCCCATCAAAAATAAGGCCAAACACCCTTGCATTGAGTACTGGGAGGGTGGGAGCGGAGGGGGGGGGTTTGTGCTTCGTTCCTTTTCTAGTTGTGTTTTGATAACTGATAAAACTTGCATATCAAGCCAAGAGACACTTGAGATGGAGACCTCCATACATTTTGTGAAAGCTGAATACCATGGTTTGAACACTGTACTCCATTGTCTTTGATTCATGTGAATAATAATACAAATAAAAAGATTTAAACCATAAAAGAGATTTCGTAAAGGACAAGAGGGGGATACGTGGAAAAGAGATTAAGAATGAGCAACAACACCAAAAAACATTTACTGTGTATTAACTAAGAATTTAACAAGGAATTTAGTTTTTGTCTTAAAGCTCATCATGACCTATGTAAAACCAGGAGAAATATCTATAAATATATTAGGAAAATAAAATTTTTGACATTCCATGCAATGACCAAATAAAGGAGATAGTCCATAAAATGAAATCTGTACCTGCAAGTGTAAATACAAATCATGAGAACATTAGACAGTTTAAAGTTTATAACAATGGAAAGAGAGAATAGCAATATACAGTTGCTTGAGGAAATACAAATTGAAGAGAACACTGACAACTGGCTATTGATATGATTCTGTTCTATTTCTATTCACATCATCAAATTACTTTATTTCAGTCATTGACAACTTAAAAAGTACAATACTATACAAACATGATAAAAATCCAAAAACATCATAAAAGCAATATTTTTAAAAGGAAGATCAGATACTCATCGATCACCTTGGGGATAGGTCCATTAGGCACCAGTCAACAATGGTTAGCGTCTTAATGTGCAAATGTAAAAGGCAACATGGATAGAAATTGTAAGCTTGTCAATTGCCAAGTATAGTTTTTGTACATAAGTCCTAGAACTAAAAAATATCCTAGTTACAGCATCAACTTCATATCTCCAAATTACAAATTGTTTAGATCAAATCCATTAATCACAAAATTCTGACTAGGTATAAACAGTCAACTTTTTAAATTGCATGTTTGCCCAATTATCAAAAGTGACCAGTGCAGCATGACAGCAAACATAATAATGTAAAGATATGTGCAGGAGAGGTTCATTTTCATTTACACATTTGGCCAATTACCTTTCCTACAACTATAAAGTGGTTAGTGCGATAGTGTAAACATAAGTGTTATATTCCATTCCATTTCTATTCTATTTATTATTTATAAACCTTTTACTCTCCAAAGGCCTCATGGTGCTAAACAACGAAGCGCTAAGAGACAAGAACAGGGGATGATACAGAGAAGAGCCGAAAAGAAATAGAAGAGTACAGAGTTGAGATTAAAAGGTGATGAAAGACTTCACTACTTTATGGTAAGCCACAGTTTAAGATGTTGAACGCAGCTAAAGAGGAAGAGAGTTCAAGGGTTGGGTTTTTAAAACTTTCAAGGGTCTTTCACCACTGCATGACTTCTTGAATCGCGGTATCTCCAATAAACCACAAGATGCATATCTCAGGGAGTGGGACTTGTGGAAACACAAGATCTTAGAGAAAAGTTGGGCTACTTCTGAAAATAGCCTGCTGCATAATGCATTGCACTTTGTATATCCTCAGCTGGATTGGCATCCAACTTTGCAATTTGTAAGTCTCTGAAACTTCGTCAAACTTCCACAGACTGAAAATGAAGCAAACAATCATATTTTGGATATGTTGTCATTTCCTCTGTTGTTTCTCTGGGAGGTTAAGCTCCCCAGCATTCCCATTGTCCAAGCGGGATAGAATCAAGAGATCTACAAATGAAGCCGGCTTTTTGTTAGGAATAAAGGGCAGAATGTTCCTTAAATTTTACCAGATAGATCTCCAGACTTAATGAATTTGGAAGAAAAATCTATACAAAATGGTGCATGCCTAAAATACAGCAGTTCTGTTCTTACCAAGGATAATATGGCCTTATTTTAAACTTTTGACTAATCCTTATAAACTTTGCAATGACTCCTAACAAGATTTCTGCCTGAATGCTTATGTTAAGATCATTGCAGAAATCAATTTGTTACTGGGGAGTCCCCAGATTATTCTTTGCCTTCCTTCAGTTAGAGATAACACAACTTCATCTCACGTATTAATACCTACCCTACGATTCTAGGCAATTTAGGCATCAAGATTACTTGGTACCTGCCACTTTTCGTGATGCCAGTAGGATTGCTTCCTCTAAAGACAAGATTATTACAGCCTTGATAAAGTCCTGTATGGGTGTAGCACATGTTTATCTTTTCGTTTAAATATGTGGTACATTACTGTACCACTTGTACCACCTCCTTACCCATTGAAGAGAAATAGAAAGCTATATGGATTCAAACTAAAATGTAAATGGACTCCTGATGCCCTCGTGTTATCATATGCTTTGTTTGTAATGGTGTGCCCCCATTGTCTTTTTATTGGTGATGACTAATAAGTCTGCCTATGAAGGCAGAAATGGTATTATCATGAATAAGCCATAATGCATGAATAAGCAATAATATATGAGTGAGACATGGAGACAGTTGGAAGACAAATAAATGCTATGAAATGCTACCATCAAATTCCTGTAAAGCAATAAAAGAAAGGTACCTTGAAAAACTCTGCCAAAGGAGGGATGAACATTTAATTGGCAAAGATGAACTTAAATTTAACATTTTTGTATCATATTTGGTGCTGCCCATAATACTAAGGGGTCGATTCCGATTCGGGCCAAAAAACGTACCGACCGACTCGGTGCGGGAATTTATTCCGACCGACACGAACCGGCGCCGTCCGACCCGGGTAGTACGATGAAATGCATGTGAAACCCGACCGACACGGACGGAATACAAAACGAACGACCGAGCCGGACGGAAACAAGCCATCCGGCCGGAAAAACACTCGAAACTAACCGACCGACACGCACCCGGATAGCGACCGAACGAAACGTACCCGCGAACTCCGACCCGCGTAGTACGGTGCTATGCGTGCGAAACACGACCGACTCGCACGGAGCACAAGCCGTACGACCACACGCACACAAAACCCAGCCGAATCAACCCAATACTCCGCGACCGACTCGTACGCCGCACATGAAACCAACCTGAAACACAGCGGGAACGAGTCGGACAACATCGCACCAGACAACAGCAGCGTCCGACTCGGACACAAGAACGACTCCTACATGCACCCAAAGCACCAAGGGAAAAAAGTCCAAAAAAATGGCCAAACAAGCTACCACAAAGCCAATAAATACTGGGGGTGGGGAAAAAATGGAACAAGGACACACCCCCAACCCCACCTACATAAAGGCCACAAATCCCTACCATGAGCCTTTGCAAATTCCACAGACCTGCCAGCAAACAACACCATCACACAGCAACCACAAACACACTCACAGCTCATACATCACACAAGCCACACACCATTACCACACTTACAAATAGCACCCTCACACACACCCAGCTAAACCTACACTCACACACCCCCACTTGCACACACACACACACACATCAATCACCACCACCACCCATCACCATGCCCCCAAAGAAGAACCACAAGTTCCTAGATTGTGAATTGGAAGTCCTGGTAGACGAGATACTCAGGGTAGAGCCACAGTTGTTTGGTACATTGGTACAACAGACCCCCATGTCGCAGAAAACCAAGATGTGGGCGAGGATTGTCGACAGGGTGAATGCACAATCACCATGTTTGCGCACAAAGGAAGACATCCAGAACAGGTGGTATGATGTGCGCAGGCGGGTCCGGGACCTACTAAAAAGGACTACATCATCAGCCAGCGCACCGGCAGTGGCCCTCCTGCAAAACCAATATACCTCAGGCCCTGGGAGGAGAAGGTGCGGGCCATCCTACCACCAGTGAGCGTATATGGACTAACAGACATCCCAGAGCCTGGTGAGTACACAACTTATATACACAATATGGTGTGACAATACACACACAGCACCCTCAGAGGGATAGGCAAACCATGCACCCTTACCAAATACACAGCAAACAAAACATACTCATCCCAAGATGTGAATGCCAGTCAGACAAACACAATACCTGCCATCTCATAGTGACATCTAACTGTGTCATGACATCTACAAACCTAACAACAAATACAGCAAGGCAGTGGCACAAATAGAACCAACAAACACTCCCAGATATATTGACATCACTAGAACACCACCTCACAGGGAAGATCACTGAAAGGAAGGAATTCTGTGTATGCTGGTAAAGTCAGTGTAGCCAAGAGCATCATGGGAGTTGGAGTCATAGATATTGCTCAGCCTCACAATTGGCCCATCAACACCACCCTGAACCATGCTTACATCACAGGGAGTGGAAAAGGACTCACAAGATGGCTGACACTGGGTACTGCTGGGGGAGCACAAGGCCCTGCAGGCAACTGTGCAACAACCAACAGCAGGACACCACTGACTGACATCCTGAAAGACAACATGCACTCCCTGCAATGGAAGCATGTTCCATGGTGGGATATCTGGCTGGGTGGGAAGGAGGACTCACAGCACTGACCATAGTTACAAGCACCTCCCCTCACACACACCCCAACACTAACTCCACAGAACCCACCTGGGAGAATGCAATGCCTCACATTCTAACTCAAGATCCCACAAAGACCAACCAGCCGGGCTCATACTGTGTGAAGCACAGGGACACTCTTGGGACTGGTAGCCAAACAACCGCAAGGAGAACACTCTCAGCCAACCTGTCAGCACAGGCACCCCACCCCACAGGGAAGCAGAGTCAAAAGGAAGGAAGGATGGGCATGCTGGGAAGGGGGGTGGAGGCAATAGCATGATGGGAGTGGTAGTCACAGATATTGCTCAGCCTCACAATTGGCCCATCAACACCACCCTGAACCATGCTCACATCACAGGGAGTGGAAAAGTACTCACAAGATGGCTGACACAGGGCACTGCTGGGGGAAACACAAGGCCCTGAGGACTGTGCACCAACAAACAACACGACCACATTGTCAGCCATCTTGCCATTGCTCTCACACTCACACACACTGAAGTCCACTCAAAAGGAAGGAAGGATGGGCATGCTGGGAAGGGGGTGGAGGCAATAGCATGATGGGAGTGACAGTCACAGATGTTGCTCAGCCTCACAATTGGCCCATCAACACCACCCTGAACCATGCCCACATCACAGGGAGTGGAAAAGGACTCACAAGATGGCTGACACTGGGTACTGCTGGGGGGAGCACAAGGCCCTGCAGGCAACTGTGCAACAACCAACAGCAGGACACCACTGACTGACATCCTGAAAGACAACTTGCACTCCCTGCAATGGAAGCATGTTCCATGGTGGGATATCTGGCTGGGTGGGAAGGAGGACTCACAGCACTGACCATAGTTACAAGCACCTCCCCTCACACACACACCCCAACACTAACTCCACAGAACCCACCTGGGAGAATGCAATGCCTCACATTCTAACTCAAGATCCCACAAAGACCAACCAGCCGGGCTCATACTGTGTGAAGCACAGGGACACTCTTGGGACTGGTAGCCAAACAACCGCAAGGAGAACACTCTCAGCCAACCTGTCAGCACAGGCACCCCACCCCACAGGGAAGCAGAGTCAAAAGGAAGGAAGGATGGGCATGCTGGGAAGGGGGTGGAGGCAATAGCATGATGGGAGTGGTAGTCACAGATATTGCTCAGCCTCACAATTGGCCCATCAACACCACCCTGAACCATGCTCACATCACAGGGAGTGGAAAAGTACTCACAAGATGGCTGACACAGGGCACTGCTGGGGGGAACACAAGGCCCTGCAGGCAACTGTGCACCAACAAACAACACGACCACATTGTCAGCCATCTTGCCATTGCTCTCACACTCACACACACTGAAGTCCACTCAAAAGGAAGGAAGGATGGGCATGCTGGGAAGGGGGTGGAGGCAATAGCATGATGGGAGTGACAGTCACAGATGTTGCTCAGCCTCACAATTGGCCCATCAACACCACCCTGAACCATGCCCACATCACAGGGAGTGGAAAAGGACTCACAAGATGGCTGACACTGGGTACTGCAGGCAACTGTGCAACAACCAACAGCAGCACACCACTGACTGACATCCTGAAAGACAACTTGCACTCCCTGCAATGGAAGCATGTTCCATGGTGGGATGTTTGGGCTGGGGGGAGAAGTCGGCCCGGATGGCAACCAAATACCACCAATGCTGGTCAGGCACACACCTCAACATTCACATTGACATGCCACAGGTTGGCAGGACAATGTGCTACACCAATATCACTCTCTGACTGTCATAACTGAGTAGAATGCAATTTCCAGGGCCGCATCCAGAGGTACAGTCACAACTGTCCGGTGTTTTAACAATTGATGCCTGTAGAAACATACCATACAATCTGTGTCTCTCCCCAAAACAGGTGAAGATGGGGACTCAGCAGCAGATGAGGAGGAGTCCCTGTCCCAGGCTCCGGGGGACACAGAGCTCACTGGTGTGGATCAGCCTCTGCACTCCTCGGATGGCGAACAACAAGCTGGACCCTCCGGTGCCAGTCATCATGCAGCACCAGCAGGACCAACATCTGCACCCCCTGCACTCACCCCTCCAACAACTGCCAACACACAGGCCACCTCTGCCAACACGGACACACCAAGGACCACAGGTGACAACAGCGCAGGGACCCAGGACCAAACTGGAGCCGCTGCCATCGAGCCCACTAACAACACCCAAGTGGGCACACGGTCATCTGTGCGTGGCACCACAGGCCCTGCACGTGTTGCCAGGGGTGGTGGTAGGGGTGGTAGACACAGGTCGCTATTTGCAGAGGGGTCAGGACTGCGTGATGACCCACAACTGGCACGCATTGCAGATGCGTACCAGACCAGCACCGGAGAGGTCACCCAGGTAGTGGGGATCCTCAAGGACATACAACAGCAGCAGGCTGCCCATCATGCCCGCTTGGACTCCCACATGTCCCGTGTCGAGACACACATGTCTCGCATGGAGTCCAAGTGGGACGCATTGCAAGAACTCACAGCGGTGCATAGGGACATACTGACGTGCCTCCGCCAGATCAGCACCAACATGGCCTCACCTCCCTGTGCGCCCACAACATCTGTTGCCACTACATCCGCAACAGCCACAGGGAGGGAGGAGGACTCTGGCGGAGAGTACCCTGCACCGCGGCAGCCTGCACCTGAGGGTCCCCCAAGAAGAGGGGCCGTCCGAGGAGGCCAAACTGAGAGGCCGATGGCCAGCTACATCCCCCAGGAAGCCAACACCTGTTCTGGAACTTTTCCTCTGTGTGCAAACTGCACGCCCTGTCGATGGCAACCCAACTCGCACACATGACATGGGGAGCTCTAGTTGTACAAATTCATCAGATGACTGTGGACTATACCCTGGACATTTCATCTACCAGGACTTCCAATTCACATGGGAACTTTGGATTCCAATTTCTATGTACAGCACCCACCATCCTGTGCACCATCCCCACACCTTTTGTAAATAAACTCACCAAAAAACCATATCTGCCTCTGTTGTGATTCCAACGTGGTCTCTGTCATGGAGATGGTGATCAGAAATATGACACTGTGCATGCTGACTGCTACAGCAAGTCCAACACCGTCATGGCGACGTGACACATATGAGGGAGACACACCACTAGGGCCACACAACACATACACACCAGGGCGAAATGACTCATCCCCTACACTGATGTTGCCTGGAAATACAGTGCAATGCACAGACACCACACATATTCACAGTCTGTGTCAACTACAACACAGGTGCAGTAAGCAAATGTCACTCAGATGTGTGACTACGGACAACGCACACCCCAAAATGTAGAACAGGTTTATTACACATTTGCTACATGTTGTTTCCACTACAGATGCAAGCTAATCCCACCTGGCTGTGGCCACAAAGTCAAACAATGCAGAAGATAGAAAGTCCAGGGGTGTGTGGCACATCACCTGTAGGGGAACAACTGCTGCCACCTTGGAAGTTGAATCATTGATTCGGGGGATCCAAGTTGTTCTAACAACTCCAGCAGCACCCTGTGAAGGACAGACATGAGACACACTCAAAATCACAGAAGAACAGCACAGAATGGCAATACTCATGTCTAATACCTGTCACAAGTTAAATACACAAAAGCAAGTTAGCATGTCTACACTGTTGGCAAGTACAGACCACCTGCAAGGACACATCTCCGCATGCATCCAGTCAAGTTGCACATGGCCACACTCAAACAGCACCAGAGCACCACACACACATATCATGCAAATCAAATTCATTGATAGTACAACACTCTGGATACTCACATTCAGCTGAAGAAGTTGGTGATGAGCTGTGTGCGGACATCACCATCATCATCATCATCACTGGCATCGTGGCCCAGGCCTGGATCCTCCACAGGTGGCGGATGTTGGTCATCGTCATCCAGGATGAGAGGCAACTCCTTCCGCACTGCCAGGTTGTGGAGCATGCAGCAAGCGACCCTTGACCTTACCAGGTAGGTCGCTCCCCCGCCACACAGCTCCGCCTGTGGTGTCCTGCCCGCTGCTGCTGCTGGTAAGCTCGCCCCTCTGCTTGTGGCCTCGGTGCCCGTTTTCCGTCTGTTTCCCCTCGCTGCCCCCATTCTCCCTGTGTCCATTTTTCTTTCTGTTTCCCTCGCTGCCCCCATTGCATTGTGCCCATTTTGCCTTCTGTTTCCCTCGCTGCCCCCATTCTCCCTGTGTCCATTTTCTTTCTGTTTCCTCGCTGCCCCCATTGCATTGTGCCCATTTTGCCTTCTGTTTCCCTCGCTGCCCCCATTCTCCCTGTGTCCATTTTCTTTCTGTTTCCCTCGCTGCCCCCATTGCATTGTGTCCATTTTTCTTTCTGTTTCCTCGCTGCCCCCATTGCATTGTGCCCATTTTGCCTTCTGTTTCCCTCGCTGCCCCCATTCTCACTGTGTCCTTTTTTCTCTCTGTTCCCCCGCTGCCCCCATTGCATTGTGTCCATTTTTCTTTCTGTTTCCCTCGCTGCCCCCATTGCATTGTGCCCATTTTGCCTTCTGTTTCCCTCGCTGCCCCCATTCTCACTGTGTCCTTTTTTCTCTCTGTTTCCCCCGCTGCCCCCATTGAATTGTGCCCGTTTTCCGTCTGTTTCCCTCGCTGCCCCTATTTCCCTGTGTCCTTTTTGCCTTCTGTACCCCTCGCTGCCTCTCTCCACTCCCGCCGCTGCGTCCCTGCGGCCCCGCCCCCTGACTGCCCATTCGCTGCCCCTGCCTCCCAGCTGCTCCTCCCTCCCACCTCCCCATATATGGCGGCCGCTGCGCGTGAGGAGAGCGACCCTTGACCTTACCAGGTAGGTCGCTCCCCGCAACACAGCTCCGCCTGTGGTGTCCTGCCCGCTGCTGCTGCTGGTAAGCTCGCCCCTCTGCTTGTGGCCTCGGTGCCCGTTTTCCGTCTGTTTCCCCTCGCTGCCCCCATTCTCCCTGTGTCCATTTTTCTTTCTGTTTCCCTCGCTGCCCCCATTGCATTGTGCCCATTTTGCCTTCTGTTTCCCTCGCTGCCCCCATTCTCCCTGTGTCCATTTTCTTTCTGTTTCCCTCGCTGCCCCCATTGCATTGTGTCCATTTTTCTTTCTGTTTCCCTCGCTGCCCCCATTGCATTGTGCCCATTTTGCCTTCTGTTTCCCTCGCTGCCCCCATTCTCACTGTGTCCTTTTTTCTCTCTGTTCCCCCGCTGCCCCCATTGCATTGTGTCCATTTTTCTTTCTGTTTCCCTCGCTGCCCCCATTGCATTGTGCCCATTTTGCCTTCTGTTTCCCTCGCTGCCCCCATTCTCACTGTGTCCTTTTTTCTCTCTGTTTCCCCCGCTGCCCCCATTGAATTGTGCCCGTTTTCCGTCTGTTTCCCTCGCTGCCCCATTTCCCTGTGTCCTTTTTGCCTTCTGTACCCCTCGCTGCCTCTCTCCACTCCCGCCGCTGCGTCCCCGCCCCCCTGACTACCCATTCGCTGCCCCTGCCTCCCAGCTGCTCCTCCCTCCCAACTCCCCATATATGGCGGCCGCTGCGCGGTGAGGAGAGCGACCCTTGACCTTACCAGGTAGGTCGCTCCCCCGCCACACAGTTCCGCCTGTGGTGTCCTGCCCGCTGCTGCTGCTGGTAAGCTCGCCCCTCTGCTTGTGGCCTCGGTGCCCGTTTTCCGTCTGTTTCCCCTCGCTGCCCCCATTCTCCCTGTGTCCATTTTTCTTTCTGTTTCCCTCGCTGCCCCCATTGCATTGTGCCCATTTTGCCTTCTGTTTCCCTCGCTGCCCCCATTCTCCCTGTGTCCATTTTCTTTCTGTTTCCTCGCTGCCCCCATTGCATTGTGCCCATTTTGCCTTCTGTTTCCCTCGCTGCCCCCATTCTCCCTGTGTCCATTTTCTTTCTGTTTCCCTCGCTGCCCCCATTGCATTGTGTCCATTTTTCTTTCTGTTTCCCTCGCTGCCCCCATTGCATTGTGCCCATTTTGCCTTCTGTTTCCCTCGCTGCCCCCATTCTCACTGTGTCCTTTTTTCTCTCTGTTCCCCCGCTGCCCCCATTGCATTGTGTCCATTTTTCTTTCTGTTTCCCTCGCTGCCCCCATTGCATTGTGCCCATTTTGCCTTCTGTTTCCCTCGCTGCCCCCATTCTCACTGTGTCCTTTTTCTCTCTGTTTCCCCCGCTGCCCCCATTGAATTGTGCCCGTTTTCCGTCTGTTTCCCTCGCTGCCCCCATTTCCCTGTGTCCTTTTTGCCTTCTGTACCCCTCGCTGCCTCTCTCCACTCCCGCCGCTGCGTCCCTGCGGCCCCGCCCCCGACTGCCCATTCGCTGCCCCTGCCTCCCAGCTGCTCCTCCCTCCCACCTCCCCTATATATGGCGGCTGCGCCGCTGGCGCGCCGAAGGCACGCCTAAGGCAAGCCCGTCTGCGCCCGTCCGTGCCTGGACCGCGCCCAGCGCCAGACCCCCTGGGCCGTGCGCCCCCCGCACCAGCCTCGAGGACCGACGCCGATACGATGCCACCACACTCCACGCTCTCAACCCCGGACGGACGCACAACTGCTTCAAGGCCGCACTGAAACGCACCCATGGTCCCTTCACCTGCCGGAACTGCAGCTACACCAGCCTCAGAGCCACCGAGGCGCCCGCCAAGAAGGACCTCAACCACCTCCGATGCATCCTACTGAACACCCGCTCCGCACGCAAACACGCCGTCGAGCTCTGGGACCTGCTCGACCAGACGTTGCCTTCCTGACAGAGACCTGGATGAACGACTCCTCCGCCCCCGACATCGCCATAGCCATCCCAGACGGCTATAAGATCACCCGCAGAGACCGCGTCAACGCAGTAGGAGGAGGAATCGCCATCGTCCACAAGAACACCATCAGGGTCTCGACCAGCACCGACAACACTCTCAGCACCTCCGAACACATGCACTTCCAGATCCACACGGACCCCAACACCACCCTTAGAGGCACCCTTGTCTACAGACCCCCTGGGCCCCGACCCCAGTTCAGCGACTCCATCGCCGACTTCATCAGCACGCACGCCCTGACCTCTACCGACTACATCCTCCTCGAAGACCTGAACTTTCACCTGGAGAACAACAACGACAGCAACTCCACCACCCTGATCGACAACCTCGCCAACCTCGGTCTGAGCCAGCTCGTCACAACACTGACCCATTCCGCCGGCCACACGCTTGACCCCATCTTCTCCTCAAGCTCCCACGTCTCCTTCAGCCACACCACCGAACTCCTCTGGACCGACCACCGCTGCATCCATTTCACCTTCCAGAAACCCACCACACACCACCGCACCCAACAGATCCCACGCCGCTGCTGGAGCAAAGTCACCGAAGACCAACTACGGGCAACCCTCGCTCTCAGCCCTCCCTCCGACCCATCCAACACCGACGACGCTGCCTGCAACCTCAGACGATGGATGGACGACTGTGCCAACACCCTCGCCCCGCTGAAAAACTCACCTACAGTGACACCACCAAAAGAGCCAGCTGGTTCACCTCGGAACTCCTAGCTTCCAAGCGTACCTGCCGGAAACTAGAGAAGAAATGGCACAGTGATAAGACACCGGACAGCCACGCAGCCCACAAAGACGCCATCCGTAACCACCACCACCTCATCAAGTCCGCCAAGAGAATCTCCTTCAAAGACCGCCTCGACAACAACGCACACAACAGCAAGGAGCTTTTCAACATCGTGAAGGAACTCTCCAACCCCAGCTCCAACACCAACGACATCCCGCCGTCGCAACCCCTGTGCGATTCCCTCGCCACCTTCTTCCACCGCAAGATCGCCGACATCCACGACAGCTTCAACACCCAGACAGCCCCAACTAAGATCGATGCACCAGACCCGCCGCACACCATCGACCACGACCCCCTGCCAGCCTGGGCCAGCGCGAACATCGAGGACACCATCAAGACCATGAGCACAATACACTCCGGCTCCCCGTCAGACCCTTTCCCGCACCACATCTTCAACAAAGCCAGCAGCTCCATCGCACCCCACCTGTGCAACATCATCAATCTCTCCTTCGAGACCGCGACCTTCCCAGAGAGCTGGAAACACGCAGAGATCAACGCCCTACTCAAAAAACCCAAGGCGGACCCGAGAGACCTCAAGAACTTCCGGCCCATCTCCCTGCTTCCGTTCCCAGCCAAGGTCATCGAGAAGATCGTCAACAAACAGCTAACCCGATACCTCGAAGAAAACAGCATCCTGGACCCATCCCAATCGGGGTTCCGCAGCAACCACAGCACTGAGACTGCCCTCATCGCCGCCACCGACGACATCAGGATCCTGCTGGACAACGGTGAGACCGCAGCCCTCATCCTGCTGGACCTCTCCGCCGCCTTCGACACTGTCTGCCACCGCACTCTACGCGCACGCCTCCACGGCGCAGGGATCCGAGACAAGGCCCTGGAATGGGCCACCTCCTTCCTCGCCGGCAGAACCCAGAGAGTCCGCCTCCCACCATTCCGATCCGAAGCCTCCGAGATCATCTGCGGCGTACCCCTGGGATCGTCCCTCAGCCCAACACTGTTCAACATCTACATGGCCCCGCTCGCACGCATCGCCAGACAGCACGACCTCAACATAATCTCCTACGCCGACGACACTCAACTGATCCTCTCCCTCACCAAGGACCCCTCGCCGCCAAATCCAACCTCCATGAAGGAATGAAGGCCGTCGCCGATTGGATGAAGATCAGCCGACTAAAACTGAACACGGAGAAGACAGAGGTCCTCATCCTCTGCTCCAACCCCTCAGCCTGGGACGACTCCTGGTGGCCAACGACGCTGGGAGCAGCCCCGACACCCACCGACCACGCACGCAACCTGGGAGTCATCCTCGACTCAACGCTCTCCATGGCCAAGCAAGTCAACGCAGTCTCATCCTCCTGCTTCAACACCCTCCGCATACTTCGCAAGATCTACAGGTGGATTTCGACAGACACAAGAAGAACAGTCACCCAGGCCCTCGTCAGCAGCAGACTTGACTATGGGAACGCCCTCTACGCGGGAGCCCCGGCCAAGCTCATCAAGCGACTGCAACGCATACAAAACGCCTCCGCACGCCTGCTCCTCGATGTACCACGCCACAGCCACATCACCCCCCACCTGAGGAACCTGCACTGGCTCCCCGTCGACAGGAGAATCTCCTTCAAACTCCTCATCCACGCACACAAGGCACTCCACAAGACTGGCCCAGCCTACCTCAACAGACGACTCCTCTTCTACGTCCCCAACCGCCAACTCCGCTCCGCCGACCTCTCCCTCGCCACCGTCCCTCGCATTCGAAGAACCACCACCGGCGGCAGATCCTTCTCCCACCTCGCCGCCAAGACCTGGAACACCCTTCCACTAAGCCTACGACAGACCCAAGACCTGCTGACCTTCAGGAGGCTACTCAAGACCTGGTTGTTCGACCAGTAGCAGCACCCCCCCCTTTTTTTTCCCCAGCGCCTTGAGACCCTCGCGGGTAAGTAGTGCGCTTTACAAATTCTGTGATTGATTGATTGATTGATAATCTTGCACACCTTTGCTGGGGCATATGGGAGGGCGCCTCCTGTCTTGTCCAGGCAGCGGAAGCGGCTCTTCAGGAGACCAAAGGTCCGCTCAATCACCCTCCTGGTCCGACCATGTGCCTCATTGTAGCGCATCTGGGCTGCTGTCACAGGGTTCCTGAGGGGTGTCAGCAACCACGGCATGTTGGGGTATCCCGAGTCACCTACAGACAGACAATTGCACATTAGCCAACATTGAAAAGTGTGCGGAAAGCAACATAGCACAACACACACAATGGTACAAAGTCAGTACACACCGACAAGCCAAGCACGCTGGTTCGGCATCTGTGACATCATCCTCGGGATGCGACTACTCCTCATCACGTAGGCATTGTGTGCAGAACCGGGGAAACGGGCACAAACATGTGTGATGGTCATGTTTGCAAGACATACCACCAGAGCATTGACAGAATGGTAATGTTTCCTGTTCCTGTATGCCTGCTCATGTGCCTGTGGTGGTACCAAAGCCACATGTGTCCCATCCTTGGAGCCAATGACATGTGGCATCCTCCCCAGGGCATAGAAGTCACTCTTGACGTCAGTGAGTCGGTGACGTTGTGGGAAATAGATGTACTGGTTAAGGCATCTCAACATCGCCACCAAAACATCGCGTAGCACACGGCTGAACATAGTCTGTGACATACCACCAGTAGATGCCACAGTGTGTTGAAAGGTACCGGTGGCAAAGAAGTGTAGGGCTGCCATCACCTTCACCTTGGGGGTCAGCGCTGTCGGATACGGCCGGCCAGGCTGCAAATGTGGGTCGGTCCAACCGCACTGCCAAATCCTCAATCAGCTGCCTGGTGAAGCGGTACCGTCGGATGCTGTCACGTTCCACCATCGTTGCCAGGTCTGGGAATGGTCGATGGACAGCAGGAGCCCTGCAGTGCAGAGGTGAAGAAGTCAAGATTGTCAGTCACCCCACATATGTGCCATTCACCATACTGTAGTTCACATGCTACATCATCAGCAAACACTAGTACTTGATGTGTGTCTCGTTCTGTTTGGACACATATGGCACCCACATGGACATCATGTAACATCTCTCTTCAACATGTGTGGACAACAGGTCCCAGGGTGTGCTATGTGAAACCATTTGGCTGTGTCACAGTACCCATTTACTGCACTCACATTCCACACACATACCACAGTGACGTCTGGACAGATGCGCCACAGGCATCTCAACTCATTGACAGGTAGATTCCCAGGGAGCCTGTTTTGCCACATGGACACTGGCATGACATGGCGTATCATGTACACGTCAGAAAAATCAAACATGACTCCCACAGGTAGTGCCCCCTGTAGCCTCTGCAGGACAGACATGGACGTCAGTGACACACACACACAACATCTAAGTCCATGCACAAACAACGTGGATGTGGAGACTGTCTCCCATTGTGCACATGGAGTCAGACATGTGAAACACAACATGCACACAGACTGCGGAGGGACATGACTATTGTGGCAATGGGCCACCCTGTGATGTACATGCTTTCCCACATGAGCCTTGGGGTATGTGACATGTCATACATATACACAACCTGGAAATGTGACCATGCAACATGCTCCAAAAATGAACAGTTGCACATCCCAGTGGTCATGTGCACGACACACAAAGGACCCTGTCCCCATTAACATGTGCACAGCCTGGGTGTGTCTGCCCCCAAGTGCCAGCCCAAAAACAACATGTACACACCCATACACAGATAAGGTCATGCTGCCACACATGCCTTAGATACAGTGTGGACTGGGTGTGGTGTAGTAGGTGTGCCCCAGAGTCCCTGGAAAGTATATGTGGCTGGCATAGGTTCACCATTGACCAGCATGGTGACACATGCGTGTGACCTGTACAGGGACGCGTTGTACAGCAATGGTCCGATCGGTGTGCCGGCTCGGACCATTGCATTGGATGTGAGCGGGTATGCGTTGTACAGCAATGGTCCGATCGGTGTGCCCGCTCGGACCATTGCATTGCATGTGAGCGGGTACGCGTTGTACAGCAATGATCCGATCGGTGTGCCCGCTCGGACCATTGCATTGCATGTGAGCGGGTACACGTTGTACAGCAATGGTCCGATCGGTGTGCCCGCTTGGACCATTGCATTGCATGTGAGCGGGTACGCGTTGTATCGTGGGTACGCGTTGTACAGCAATGGTCCGATCGGTGTGCCCGCTTGGACCATTGCATTGCATGTGAGCGGGTACGCCTTGTATCGCGGGTACGCGTTGTACAGCAATGGTCCGATCGGTGTGCCCGCTCGGACCATTGCATTGCATGTGAGCGGGTACGCGTTGTATCGCGGGTACGCGTTGTTCAGCAATGGTCTGATCGGTGTGCCCGCTCGGACCATTGCATTGAATGTGAGCGGGTACGCGTTGTACAGCAATGGTCCGATCGGTGTGCCCGCTCGGACCATTGCATTGCATGTGAGAGGGTACGCGTTGTACAGCAATGGTCCGATCGGTGTGCCCGCTCGGACCATTGCATTGCATGTGAGCGGGTACGCGTTGTATCGCGGGTACGCGTTGTACAGCAATGGTCCGATCGGTGTGCCCGCTCGGACCATTGCATTGCATGTGAGCAGTGCACGCGTTGTATCGCGGGTACGCGTTGTTCAGCAATGGTCCGATCGGTGTGCCCGCTCGGACCATTGCAATGAATGTGAGCGGGTACGCGTTGTACAGCAATGGTCCGATCGGTGTGCCCGCTCGGACCATTGCATTGCATGTGAGCGGGTACGCGTTGTATCACGGGTACGCGTTGTACAGCAATGGTCCGATCGGTGTGCACGCATTGGCTGGGTCCTGGCATGGCAACGGATGCGGTTTTTGAATTTACAACGAGTCTGATGCAGTGAATTCAGTTGGTCAGCCACAACAATGTTGCAAATTCATGGGTGTCATGAAGTTGAATTTTGAAGGATGCTGTGGGCGTGTATTGGAGCTGCTATTCCATGGATTGGCCAGATTCAGAAGATGCTACCGACTTGGACCTATCACTTTGGACACATGGGACAGTATCTGCCTCTGCAGCACACATATAATGCTGGCTGTTCCCCTGAGAGCTCACTTGCCTGCACTACATGCTCCAGAACGACATCTGCCACTACACTGCTGCTGTCTCTGCATCCTCTGGCTGCTGCAATGGCACATACTGTGGAGAGAGCCCCAGCCTTCACCCATGAGGAGAACCAGGCCCTGCTGGACAGCCTCCTTCCACAGTACAGCAAGCTGTATGGGACACCAGGGGAGCAGGTGAGTGTGCGGTCCACTGCCTCACTAATTGTGCATGTTGCCTGACTAGCAGGATTTACAGTGTGCACACCACTGGCTAGCATGCCCACTGAGTAGTTCGCACCCCCAAAGTGTGTAGTCACTTGCACTGAACAGGTACAGTGGAGTAACAGTGCATTCAAACAAGGTTCACTACCCATGCAATGATACCATGTAGTAACTGCTGGCAAACTGTCCATAGCCCTCATTGCACTGCCTGTGTACATCATATGCCCCTGTGATTGAGACATGTATTTCCAACTGTGTGATGCACGGATATGTTGCATGTGTGGTAATGGCCTTTTCACTTTCTCATCCTCACAGGTTGATGCCCATCGGAAGCAGGACATCTGGCTGGACATCGTCCGGGCAGTCCGATCCGTGGCGGTCTACAAGCGCCGGATCCGCAACTGCCAGAAGAGGTGGCAGGACCTTCGTGGCTGGACCCGGAGGATCGCAAGGGTCCAGCTGAAGCTGTCGCCTCCTCGCAGGAGGGGCGGACACCGGACCCTGACCCCCACATGCTCCAGATCCTGCCGGTGGTGTTCCCGGAGCTGGATGGGCAGCTGAAGGGCAGACAGCAGCAAGGAGGGGGTGAGTCTAAGACTGCACTGTGAACTCTGTCTAACATGCTATGTGCCCTCCTCTGGCCTGGTTTGACTTCCCCAGTACATCAGTCTTGTTGTCCAGTACCCATGTCCCTCTATTGTAACCTGGCCACTACCCATCTGATGCGACAGTGTGCTCCTTACGCTCAGGATAATTGTGTCACTTGGGTACAGGGTCCTAGCATTTTACTTTGCTTAAGGTGGTGACAGATTTTGTTCCCGTGACATTGTGTTTGCCTTCATGGGTGGGTCAGTTGCTCACACAATGCCTGAGTCGTGCTATGTAGTCTGGGTGTAACTTTGATATGTGATCCACTTGCACATCTAATTCACCACATGTCACTGGGGTATTTGCCACACCCCCATTCTGCGGGTGGGTAAATTGTCTGGGCCTCAGGAGTATGTATGTCAAGTGTGTCACACATGCTTAGCCACCTGCCCACTGACCAGGGCTCATCCCTCTTGCAGGTGGAGCCGGACAGCCATGCCTACTACAGGGCATACAATACACTCTGTACTCCCACTCCCGTGTATCATCTGACATGCTGTGCTCAGTGAAAAGTTGCCTCAGGTGTCTGCCTCTGTGTCGTTGTGCTGTGACTACGTTGTCGTGACTCCTGTGATGTCCTTCGGTTAGGGGTCAGCATGCCATCTGCTATTGGACCATGTGAGACAAGACTTCTGTGACTCATAGGTGTTTGATCATTTGACTGTGCAGACAGGTGTATGAGACTGTGACTTTCAGGCAGCTGTTCATCATTCACAGCACACTGTGAGGTGCTCTGGTTCAGGGAGTAGTGTTTCATGTCTCCCATTTGTCCAAATGGTGTGCAGTGTACAAATACTGGTTCAGAGGATGTGGTTAGTGGGGGATGAACATATGCACTTGTCAGTTACATTACTTGCCTTCCCCATGTCCTAGGATAGTGACACAGTGCAGACTGTTGTTTGCTGGCTAACATGGCCATGTGACTTGAGACAGTGATGTATGACTTTGCAGGCATGCCTGTGTCATGGCATTAAACTTCCTAAGGGTGATCCTGCAGGGTGGTGACATGTGCAACAGGCACCCCATTGTGGCATTGACTATCCGGATATGGGTGCTTCATGGGGTCTGGTGCTGGTATGCATCACATGCATTTCTTTTTAGGCTCAGGCCGTCCATTTATCCAGACACCTGCACTGACTCAGTGGCAAGTGATGTGAGGTGGTAATGTTCACATACTTCACCGTGTTCTCAGCAATGTCCAACTACTGTGTAGGTGGTGCATGTGTCCACACTGGGGTCTTACCATCAGACGGGCACCAGACAGATGGGTGCAAGGGCAGGAGGGGTGTCTGTTCCATGGCTGACCATCAGACTGACAATTGGCTTCTCCTAATCTGTGTGATGACTTTTGGCAATGTTCTACTAGTGATGCCAGGGCTTGCTCTGTGATGTGCTGTACTTACTGTGGTGTGTGCGGTCAGTGCAGGTGACTGATGTTTGTCTGTTTCCCTAATTGTTTGCAGATACATCCACAGCCACAGGAGGGGACAGCTCCACGGACCAGGAGGAGCAGCGGAGCCAGACTGGGTCAGCGTCCGACGAGTGGTCAGAGGGACCCAGTGGCACGGAGGGCGAGGGGAGCCACACCGAGGAGTCCTCAGCACCATCCACCTCAGCTGAGGACCACAGCAGCTCGGAGGATGACTCCCTTGTGGAGGCGGGTGTCAGCAGCCACCACACCCCAGCTACTCTGTCTGATCCCGCCACCACCACCACCACCACCACCACCGCCCTCCCATTGGCTCCCATTCCTGAGGTCCGTGGAGGCTCCCGTGCTCGGGAGCGTGTCTCCTTCAAGCCAGGCACCGTGCCCCCTGCCCCTGTGTCCCCTGCTGCCCTGAGTGAGGAGTCTGTGTACCTCCTTCGGCAGCTCCATGTAGGGCAGACAGCAATGCTGACTGTCCTCCATGCACACACCACACTGTTGACACAGCTGGTGTCGTTCATGGAGGGCATCTCAACGGGTATGTCTGCCCTACAGAGGAGCAATAGGTCCATGGACTCCTCCCTGACGGCAGCAGTGTCCCTCCTCCAACAGTCCCTCACCCCTCCCACCTCTGCCCCATCGACACTTCCTACCACCCTACCTGTCCAAAGCACATGCACACCTGCACAATCACACCAACACACAGACACGAGCAGCACAGAAACACCCAAAACCAAGGCAAGACGTGCACACAAGCATCCTCAGGGGACTGATTCCACACACACAGGGGATGGGGAACTGACACACACACAGGCAACCACAGTCACTCCGCAATCCTCAAGATCCTCTCCCTCCAAGACCCCTTCCCTTGCCTCACCTGCAACCCCACATACACAGAAGCTCTTCCTCTCTGACCTCGGCCTCTTCCCCTCCAATCCCGCTGATCCAGCATACCAGGGGAAGAGGAAGTCCACACACAGAGAGGAGAGTGCCCTCGCCCCGGACACCCTCCCCCAGGCGCAGGCAGAGTGAGCCCCCACCCGCAAGTCCCCCGGACCCGGAAGAGCAAGACCCCGCCACCGCCCTGCAAGTCACCCACCCAGTCTCTCACCTCCATCCCCCAGGCCACCACTCCACAGGTTCCACAGGTTCCACCGCCACACCCTGCCCCAGGTCCCCCACACACCGATACCACATCCCCAAAGTGCTCAGGCCCTCCCCCCTGCCTCTTGCTCTTCCACCCCCAAACCAGACGCTCTGCCTGTATGTGCCACTGGTGTGGAGACCGTGTCCCCCCCCCTCTGTCCTGCCCAGCTCTTCTGCCCCCCCTTCCACTCCCTTGGAGTCATGCACTGGGGTGGAGTCCACAACAACTCCATCTGACTCGGTCACTGCATTGGGGACCCAGCCCACTCCATCTGCCCAGCCCACTGCAGTGGTTGCAGCACCAACACCATCGGACTTGAGCCCTGCGGTGGTGCCGGCCCCCCCTGAGTCAGACACCTCCACTGCAGTTGCCGGTGACACTCCTGCACCCACCTCACCTTCCCTGCCTCCTTCTGGCATCCCCTGATCCTGTCCCTGCGGTGCCTGGCCTGCCCCTCGTATGCCCCTCCAAGGGGATGTCCCCTGTTGGTACCTGTGCAGGCAAGCAAGTTGTGACAAGTAGTCACACATCACCCTGTTGGGACTGTGTATTTGGACTGGACATTTGCCGTTGTTAATTTTGGACTTTTGATTTGAGTTGCACACTTGCTGAATAAAGCCTCTTTTTGTTTACTTGTGGTTAATCTTTGGTGGTACATGATGTAGATGTGTAGTATCATGCATTTGCTGTTGTAATTGTGTTCAGATCAGGTAAATGAAGTTTTGCTGTGATGGGCTCCATGTGGCCCATGGGATATGTGTCCTAATCTAGTCTGGATCTATAGCATCCCTTGCTGCAGTCTGAGGGTGTAATGTTCAGCATTTGACACAGGGATGTACGTATAGCATTTGTATATTACCATCTTTGTCCTACACTGTTGCACATCTGTTGGGCTTACCACTGTCCAATGTTCCTAGTACCCTGACTGTGTGCCCGTCTCCACTGGACATGCAGTTTTGCACATCAATTTTGGAGGACTCATCTGTGTATACAGTACAACTGGATTGCCACGTGTTTTGGGTGTATGCAGATGACTGACGTGACACTCCCGTACCCAGGCTGATGTGAGCAGAGGCTTCTGTGTGTTGTAGTTGTTGACTCACTGACGGAGTGTCCTGCTGATATGTTTGAGTCGTGCACAGACAAGGTTTGGCACAGCGGAGCTTCCACAGGAGTGGAGTGCCCTCATGGCTGTGTGTAATCTGGTGACATTGCGTGTGCCCGTGTTGTGTGTTGTGTGAGCATGTCTGTGCATGTTCCTTCCCTTTTCCTACACAGGCTGTGTCCCTAGGGATGTTCCTGTTTCTGATGGTTGCAGAGTTGGTATGTGTTCATCCAGCATCTTGGACCTGGTTTCTCCGTGATGTGGTTGCATGGCAAACTGATGTTCATGAGGTTGTCATCCCAGGTTGTCTTTGTTGTCAGGGCTGGGGATGTGGGCAAACGCAGATGGGACACATTCAGGATTCCCCTTGGCACTTGTTGTTTACACAAGTAATGTGGTTTTGAGTTTGTGTTAGCTTTCAGTGATTGTGACGCATTGTGTGTGTGACTGCTGCCACTCCTCAGGGTCAGAGCTGCAATGTCGGAAGTTGTGTACGTGTGTTCTTTGTGTCTCACCTTGGCTTCTTCGTTGGTGTGTGACTATGGCCAGGATCCCATTGTTTGTGGTGGATTTCACATCATGCGCATGTACGGCGTACTGTGCAGTGTGTCATACATAGACGAGTCATGTTGAGTGGGCATGTGTGATGGGTTTCTGCACCTTAGTTCCCCCCACCACCCCTGGGATTGTCATGGGTGCATGTGCAATGTCACCAGTCCATGTGAGCTTCACTGCTGCACATTGTTGCAGATGAGGGTGTGTGGTGTTGAGTGTGCAAATGTGAGTTGTTGCACGGCTAGACCACTACCTCCATATTGGCCTTGGCTGGCAGGCCCTGCTGATTGATTGGAGCTTGTGTAGGTGTGATGGTAGTTTGTAGCTGAGGACACATGGCTGTGGTTCACAGTGTGATCAACATCTACCTTTGTCATCACAGTGGAATTGTCATGCAGGCTAGTGTCTGCACAATGTGGGGTCCCTGGGGGTAGTGCTGTGGTGGGTGTGTCTCTTGCTGTGTTAGTTGCTGTTCCTACAAGCTTGTGTGACATGTGTAATTTGGGCTCCCTCTCATCTGACAATGCCAGATTTCCCACATAGGGGAATCCAATCCATGAGTTACTTGTGTGTGGCACTGTATACACATCTGTGTAATTGGGATTCAGGCCTCCTCATGTGTTGTGTGGTTGCCTGGGGACACTGGCACACACCCCCATCACCTGTTGTCTTTGATAGGAAGTGTGAGTCTGCCTGTTTGTGTCAGTGCATTTGCATCACTGCATTGGCATTTCTGTAGTGTGCCAAAGGCTGTATGTGGTTTGGTGATTTTCCCCTGCTCTCCCTGGTACTCCTGGGTCATCAGTCAGCACAATGATCATGGTCTGTATGTCCCATTGCTGCCATGGCATGGTATTTGTTCACCTGACATCCACAGTCTCCACAGATTATATACATTTGTGTGTCCATAGGTGCAGATATGTGGGTCAGCATCATGATGGTCACTTCTGTCATTGTGGAATCGGCTGATTGTTGGCAATGTGGTCCCCCATGTGTGATGTTTGTATGCACATGGACAAAAGCGATGTTTCTGTGACACTGCACTGTTAGCCTCCCCCAATATATGTTGCAATGGGACACAAGCAGTACTATGCCACAGATGTTTTAGTTGTTGTGTGACCAGGATTCATCCATTCAGTTTGTCTTTGGCAGCTTTTACCATGCCTACACTTACCTTATGATCACCGTGGTGATGGGGCTTTAGGCACCATTGCCACACTGATCAAAAGGTCCATCAGCCTTGGACCCCACACTTACCTTTTGGTGACTGTGGTGATGGGGCTTTAGGCACCATTGCCACACTGATCAAAAGGTCCATCAGCCTTGGACCCCACACTTACCTTTTGGTGACTGTGGTGATGGGGCTTTAGGCACCATTGCCACACTGATCAAAAGGTCCATCAGCCTTGGACCCCACACTTACCTTTTGGTGACTGTGGTGATGGGGCTTTAGGCCCCATTGCCACAGTGGCCATGGTCGGCTTGTATTGTGGAGGCCACACACTTTTATGTGTGACACATGTGTTAGTGGGTCACATTGTATGTTCATTGTCATGTTTAGTGTTGTAGGCATTTGACATGGACTACACACGCTTGTCATGTTGTTTGGGTGGATGTAATTTTCTGTGATTCCTTATGTGGGAGTATGCTGGTTGTGTCATGCATTACCCGTCCTATGAGTAGGGGTGGTGGTAGTGGTAGGCATCCAGCCCCCATGAGTGGGGGTGGTGGTAGTGATAGGCATCCAGCCCCCATGGGTAGGGGGTGGTAGTGATAGGCATCCAGCCCCCTGAGTAGGGGTGGTAGTAGTGATAGGCATCCAGCCCCCATGAGTGGGGATGGTAGTAGTGATAGACATCCATCCCCCTGAATAGGGGTGGTGGTAGTGATAGGCATCCAGCCCCCTGAGTAGGGGTGGTAGTAGTGATAGGCATCCAGCCCCCATGAGTGGGGATGGTAGTAGTGATAGACATCCAGCCCCCTGAGTAGGGGTGGTGGTAGTGATAGGCATCCAGCCCCCATGAGTGGGGATGGTAGTAGTGATAGACATCCAGCCCCCCATGAGTAGGGGTGGTGGTAGTGATAGGCATCCAGCCCCCCTGAGTAGGGGTGGTGGTAGTGATAGGCATCCAGCCCCCCATGAGTAGGGGGTGGTAGTGATAGGCATCCAGCCCCCTGAGTAGGGGTGGTAGTAGTGATAGGCATCCAGCCCCCTGAGTAGGGGTGGTAGTAGTGATAGGCATCCAGCCCCCATGAGTGGGGATGGTAGTAGTGATAGACATCCAGCCCCCTGAGTAGGGGTGGTGGTAGTGATAGGCATCCAGCCCCCCTGAGTAGGGGTGGTAGTAGTGATAGGCATCCAGCCCCCCATGAGTGGGGATGGTAGTAGTGATAGACATCCAGCCCCCCTGAGTAGGGGTGGTGGTAGTGATAGGCATCCAGCCCCCCATGAGTGGGGATGGTAGTAGTGATAGACATCCAGCCCCCATGAGTGGGGATGGTAGTGGTGATAGGCATCCAGCCCCCCTGAGTAGGGGTGGTGGTAGTGATAGGCATCCAGCCCCCCTGAGTAGGGGTGGTAGTAGTGATAGGCATCCAGCCCCCATGAGTGGGGATGGTCGTGGTGATGGGCATCCAGGCCCCCCTGAGTAGGGGTGGTGGTGGTGGCAGGAATCCAGGCCCCTATGGGTGTGTATGGCATTGGTGATGCCCATCCCACCCCTCTGATTGTGCAGTTGCTAGTGTACGTCATTTGTGCATCCCTATGTGTGTGTGACATATTTTAGGTACGTGTAGTTAGTTTGTATTGTTGGTGTTTGACTTACCGTCTGCGCCGTACGCGTCCGAATCGGTCCCGGTAATAGATGTAGAGTATTGGTAGGACCTGCGCGATGGGATTCATGGTTGGTTCGTCTCGTTCGGGTTTCGCGTGTCTTCGACTCGTACTCGTCGCTGGCTTGTTCGTCTCGTAGCCGTGGATCGTTTAGTGACGCGAAACTGAGCTTAGGTGCGGCTCTCCCGGATGCTGAAACGTGCCGGACGTAGCCACGGGTTCGGCGCGTACGGAAGACGCATCGTACTAGTCCGGCCGGAAGGTGCTGTGTATTTGGTTCCGTGCGACTCGATTCGGCGTTTACGGATCCGGCTCGGGCAGAGAAAAAGAGCTGGATTGGGTAAGTACGGCTGGGTCGGAATCTGGACTGTTATGCGCATCGTACTTGTTCGTTCGGTAGAGTGTTCGAGTCGGTCGGGAAACACGCGTTCGGCTGGTATTTTTTCCGGACGAATACGGTTAGGTGCGCTTCCGGCCCGAATCGGAATCGGCCCCTAAATGTATTAACTATCCACTGAAGAGATCACTTTTTGATAAAATGTCAATAATTGTGGATAATTTCCTAGCCCACATTTTAAAAACGTTAAGCTCATACTTAAAAGGCATGGCTGATCTTTTTGTTCTTCTATTGCACATTCCTTTGTTAGAAAGCTGCAAACTTATCACAAACATTTTGTAGAACTGTACATCTTCATACAACATGAAAGAAGTCTAAATGCTTGGAAGTATTTCTTGGAGCGGAACAGCAAAAAGACTATAGAGATACAAAGATGCTCCTAGAAATGATTGACATGACTAAATAATAATATTTTTATATTTAATCACAAACTCTTCTGACAAATATGTGGCAAAGCTATTGGCTTTTCCTTCTCCAACAGCTACGCATATTTAACAATGGGCTGGTGGAAGAACCATGGAAAAGAGTTAATACATTTCAGGAGAAAGCCATTATGTGGCATCGCTACGTAGTTGATTTATTCATCATCTGAGATAGGAAGAAAGAAGATTGTAATGAATATTATGACAAAATAAACAACAACCCATACAGTCTAAAAATTATGCATGAGATGAGTAACAGTCTTGTGGTCAAGCATGAATCTGGTGGTTAGAGGTTATTTCATGTAGTGATTAACATCTACATTGTCAATTATACAAAGGATGGATAATTTCAGTGTAAGAGAAATAGACCAACCTAACACCTCGGAAAGAGAGTCAGGCACCTCTGGCCCAAATAGATGGATAACTTGCAACTCCATGTTTCCAAGTAAATCCTTCTTGGCTAAGTGGAATCTGCTACAGGTGGGAAGAGTCCCTCTATACTTACCAGGTAGGAAATTACAACCTCCTTCACAGACATAAAAGTTCCTTTCCAATCCTCCTCTTCCAACGCCCCTAAATCTACTTTCCAGGCAGTTTGTAAAGCCAGAAAAGTGCCTGGCATTTTAATAACAAGAGATTTATAGAAGAAGTCATTTTTATCACCCAGCACTCCTATCATGAGCCTCGTATAAAACAGACTATTTTCAGGAATAACATCCAAATACTGTAGGTATGGGAAGAGGGCACGATGTGGTTGTAGATGCCTAACAAATTGGAACTTATGAAGTTTGAAATCTTAATGCACATGTCAAAAGGCCCACATGTGGAGGTTGGTCACCACATCTGTTACCTGTTAAATCCCAATGGTGCCCTAATTAGAAATGCTCTAAAGCGATTTTACTGTTGGAAGTTGTTTTTCAGCTTACAGTGAGATTTCACTAGTCAGTTTGTTCCTATTGAATTGCTCTAAGGGTAACCTGCCATATTCTGATCACAGCTGGGTTACTTGGGGCCTGTTTTTGCGTAGGCTCTATCCATAAACATAGAGTAGAGGATTTACCTCTCCGGAGATATATTGTTCTATTCCATAAGCCAAATCAAATTGAACACCTAACATCCAATAATTAGCCACAAGAAGATGGACAGCATGGTAATATATCAGAATATTCATTATCTCAATACCTCTGTTGAACTGCAACTTACAGCATTTTGCCGTGAAGGCTCTGAACACTTTTAACTACCCCTGGAAACCCCACAGGAAGCCTCTAAGTAAAACAACAAGCCTGGTGTGGAGGAAATGAGTTATATAGTGGGGGTAGTTCTGCAAAGCATACAGGACCTTAGGGAGAGCAACCATTTTTTACCATAGATGTATGGCACACGATGGACAGAGGAAGCAGTGTGCAATATTTGAGATCCCTCTTTAAAGAGTCCAACATCGGAACCATGTTTCTCAAATAAAAGCAAAAAGCCTCTTTGGCTACAAATACTCCAAGCTGTCTAATACCACACATTTCCACCAGTAGCTCTGGAGTCCAGGGAACCTCATTTATCTGCCCCTGTACTGGAACATCACTGATTTGGAATAGTAAATCAATATCCAGAGTAATGCCCGAACTTACCAAGTAAGGCTGTCACTCATGTGAGAGCCTGAGGGAATGGGGGCACAGGAATAGTAAGAGTTCATCTGTGTAAAGTGAGACCCGATATTCCAGGTCAGATGTCTGCCCAAAACTCTGGACCCTACTGTCAGCTTGGAGACATTCCACCAGCGTTTCAATGGCTAGGGTGTAGAGCAGAGGTGACAGTAGACATTCCTGTCTCAGACCCCGTTGTGTGAAAGCGCTGTAAGAGAGCACCATTAACTCACACTCCGACTACTGGCTGGGTATAAAGCAGGTGAGATGAACGTATAGCAGAAGACATGGTCCAAAGCCCATCTTCATAAGAGCCTCAAACCAATACTCTCAACCCACCAAGTCAAATGCCCTCTCAAAATTCACAAGCTATGACTGCCATAGGGCCCACTAACTTTTGATCAAGGGCATGGGCATTGGGAAGACATCTGATGTTATGCTGGGTGGACCTATTTGACATGAAACTTCTTTGATCCACAAGAGTCAGGGTGACGACCACAGTTCTTGTTCTTGGACAAATGGACAGTACCATTGCCAGCACCTTCGCCTCAGTTTTGATAAAATAGATTGGTTTATAGGAGGAGCACTGGTCAGCAGGCTTACCAGGCTTCAATAGCACTGTCATAATGATCTCTTGAAAGTTGGATGATAGAATACTAAGTTCTAAAGACTTGGACATGATTTTGTGGGAGTGAGGGGCCAACTGCGAGGCAAATCTGTTGAACAGTTCAGCCAAGAAATGATCGGGTCACTGGGTTTTACCAGTCTGAAGCTGGATCATTGCCTCTCCCTGTTCCTCAGATGAAACCTTGTCATTTAAGCAAGGAACTTTCACGAGGGGACAGCTGATGCATATATATAGTGTCAAACAATGCATGCAGTGCCACAGTGGAAATGGTCTATTGAGTACTATACAAGGTGTTGTAATAGGAGGCAAAAGCGTTGGCCAACTTATATCGCTCAGTAACTGCAGCACTATTCATCGTACAACCCCCCCTTGACTCCTTACTCCTGCCCTCAACCAATAAAGTAGTTTGCTGTCTTTGTCTCCACATTCATGTAGCTGGCTTTGGGAAGCTTCCAATCATTACCTAGACTCATCTGTGAGCAACTGTTTTAGGGTTTGCTGGGTGTGGTTTAGAACAAGCAGAGTTGCTTGGCCTCCCAAGATACGAAACTGAAAGTGATGATTTACCAAGTGGTTTTCTAGAAATGTGACATCTCGCCATGTTTTCTGCAGTCTGGAGCTGTAATCTATTGCCCTACTCCCTAAGCACTGGCTAAAACGCCTTCCAAAGCAACATCAGTCTGTCACCATGAATTTTGTTTTCTCCATACTCCCTCCTTCAAGGCCATCAGAGTACCAAATCATGAGTTCAATTGGCAAGTGACCTGATAGACCCCACAGAAAACCGCTCACCGCCCCTAAACCCCACCCATCTCTGAACCTTAAAACCTCTTCACCAACCTAAGCTCCCTCCACACATTCCATCACCCTGAAAAATCATCACACCCACATGCACCACCCATGTGTAAAACCTAAAACACCTCTTCACCCCTAAACACCACCCATCCCTGAACTCTAAATATCTCTCTCAATTCTTAAACCTCACCTATTCCCGAACCCTAAAAAGCCAGCTCCTCCCCTAAACACCACCCATCCCTGAACACATAAAGCTCCAAGCTTAGGTACCACCCACCCCATAAACTTAAAAACTCCTCACCACCTCTATGCACCACCCACTCCTAAACCCTAAAAACCTATGTCCATAAATACTACTCAGGACCCCTCAAACCACTCTCAATCCCTAAACATCACCCATCCCTGAAAACCTTTCTCCAACTCAAAGCACCACCAGTCCCTGAACACATACAATCCCTCTCCAACCATAAGCACCACCTACCCCTAAAACTTAAAAACCCCTCACCACCTCTATGCACCGCCCACTCCTAAACCCTAAAAACCGCTGTCCCTAAATACCACCCCGGACCCCTCAAACCACTCTCAATTCCTAAACCTCACCCATCCGTGAACCCAAAAATTTTATCCATCTCTAAACACCACCCATCCCTAAACCTTAAATAGCATGTCATCCCTAAACACCACTCATCCCAGTACTAAAACCATTGTCTACTTACCTATATGTGACATAGCAATTCCAGTTATAAGAACATGTGATGTAATGACTCATGGTGTAACAGTTACCTCAGATGTAAAAACATCAAGATAACTGTAGTATGAAGTAAAAGCACCAATGTTATGTAACATACTCCTAGGTCCAGGAAAGTAACAAATTATGGAGAAGGGTGAAACTAGCAAGGGGAGCAGCATCAGTGCTTTACCTGTCAAGATCCCAGTCCACAACACAGCTGAAATCTACCTCTATCATGATCTGTCTGGATGGAGCCTGAAGTAGGATAGACCCCATCAGACGGAAGAAGGAAGTAGAACGAGGTAATGTGGCTCATATACTTAGACAAGTCAGTATACAGCCAGGGGATGGTGCTATCCTGGCTGTGGTCTTTTTTAGAAGACTGATCCCAGCGGGCCTTCCTCCGACCTTTTTCATCTTCATCCAAACCTCTGGTCTGTGGAGTGCCACAGGGCTCGGCCCTGAGACCGTTGCTTTTTAATCTATATTTAGCCCCTTTGGCCACTCATTGAATCCTGGGGTGTGAAGGTGGTTTCCTATGCTGATGATACACAACTAGTGTTTCCTTTTAGAGAACCCTCTTTTGCAGACTTCCATAATTTCAATGAGTGCCTGAAAGATATCTCTAAGTGGATGAACAACAATTTCCTGAAACTAAACGCAGATAAGACTAAGGTTCTGTTTTTCAGTCAGGCAATGCCTCCTTCACCTCATCTTTGGTGGCCTGCGGAGCTGAATCCTCTGCCAACTCTGGCCGTCTTACACCGAAACCTGGGAATCAGGCTGGATACCGATCTTTCCTTTATGGCTCAAATTCCGCAGATTTCCTCATCTTGTTTGTGAAGTTAAGAGCTATCAGGAAGCTCTTGCGCCTTCTCCCAGAGGAGATCCGCAAGATCATTGTCCATGCATTGGTGACCTCACACTTAGATTATGCCAATAACCTATACCTGGGGCTTCCAGCTTATCTGATTCACAGATTGCAGATAATTCAGAACCCGGCAGCGAGGATCATCCGACGAGTCCCGTTTTGTCACCATATCTCCCCTCATCTGAAGCCGCTCCACTGGCTCCCTGTAGCCAAGAGAATAGAGTTCAAGGCCCTGACATTGTCCTTCAGAGCCTTAAGGGGCACAGGGCAACTTTATGTCAGACAGAGACTCTGTCTATACCACCAGGAGCGAACCCTGAGATCTAATCATCTGCAACTCCTTCGCATTCCAAGATATGCCAAAACTCGACGAGGTGGCAGGTCCTTCTCGGTAAGGACGGCTAAGCTTTACAATGCTCTGCCTATCCATCTACACTTGGTCGAGACAGAACAGGGATTCAGGAAGGACTTAAAAACTTGGCTCTTCAGTCAGGCATAGATTAGCTGGCCGGTCTTTTCTTCAGTCTCGCTTTTAGTGCTAGGACGCCTCAATGGAGGCAGCTGCGCGCTCTATACATGGCTTTGATTGATTGATTGATTTATTTATCCTGAGATCATGACATCTACTTTGGTTGTCTCCCCAAGTATGATGGACAAAAAAGGGAGAGTTCCTCTTGAGGAGAATAGCCACCCTCGACTCTTTAGTGGAACCCCAAATATAAAATGATTGAAAAACGAACCTGCCCAGATCATCTCCAGAAGAAGTAGGTCATCTGGTGGGTGATGTTTTGCTGTCTTTAAGACCACTCTTCTTGAGCTTATCGTTTAATCCATTAACATTTGTGGAGAGAACCTTTAAGAGGGACATAAGAGAGATATGAACATTAGCTACCATTGAGTAGGAGTGCAATATCAGGTTTGCCCAGATAAGGTACGTAACTAAAGTTACATTCAAGAATAAAGAGGCATCTAGCAACTAAATTAGAAGACACAGGCAGCATTGCACCGAAAACAAGTGGCAGCAATCAGCAAAGTTATCACCAAACAAATCTATTTGGAGTATTCCATACCGGGAATTTTTGAGACTGAAAAGAAATTGTTCCACTGATGAATAATTTGAAAAACATGGCACAGATATGCAAAAAGGATTTAAAAAAACATAATCCGGAAATGTAAGCAATAAGGGATTACAAAAAGCAAAAAGGAGTCAAACACAAGGATTACTAATGGTGAAACAAAAAAATCAAGGAGATTGGAGCAAATCAAGTGACTAAGGGCCTGATTTCGAGTTTGGCAGTGAGGCAGCATGCCACCGCCAAGCTTCCGCACCGCCAAACCTCACCGCCGGCCGGCCACTGAATTACAAGTTGTAAGCCGGGCAGGTGGTCCTGTGGCAGCTGGCCCACGTCGCTGCCTTTCAAAGGCTCATAGGAGAGCCTTAGAAAGGCAGCGCCCTGGGACAGCCACAGCATGTTCCAGCATGGCATGGACTGTAAAGTCCATGCTGTGCTGGAACTGGGGGTGCAGAAAGACAGGGGTACACCATGTGCCCCCTGCATGCACCCCCCTTGCACCGAGGCACGAGGAGTTTCCTCACCGCCAGCCTTTTCATGGTGGGCTCACCGCCATGAAAAGGCTGGCAGTGAGGGAACTCGTAATATGCTTGGCGGTGCCGCTGTGGCACTGCCAGCATATTACTGCCTCACACCGCTGCAACACCGCTGGGGAACGGCGGTTCCCTGACAGTTGCAGCGGGCCTGTGGTTGCCTGACCGCCAAACTCGAAATAGCGGCGGACGGACCACTGGTGCAGCGGTAGCCGCCACTCCACCATCGGATTGGCGGTCCTATGGACCGCCAGACTCGTAATCTCCCCCTAAATCCGAATGATAATTGCATATACCAAAGATTCAGAAAAGTAAAGAAGGTTTTAAGCAAACATTGACAGTCCATTTACAATGACCAGCATATTAGTGAAAAGCTGGGCCGAGGACCAATAATAAAATACTGAAAAGCCAAATCTTTAAAAGGGTTCAAAATGTTGGGGTACTAGGTTTATTTATGTCCAGCAATATACTGGTTGGAATATATAAATATATGGAAAATACTCCAAGGAATGGATGTTAAAAAATAATCATTTATTAAAAGGAATCAATTAAACATTGATTGTTATTATAAATGCAGTAGGGTAAAGTTCACCTAGCCAAATGATTTTGGTCCATATTTATCATAGATTTGCATCTCCCCTGTCCCATGCAAGGGTGTGCAAGGGTGACGCAAACCCTAGAATTATATTTACCAAGCCACGCAAGGCACCTTGAGTGGCCCTGCGTGGCTTGGTAAATGTGGAGTAACGCAATGCAGTGAAGTTGCTGCCTTATGTTACTGTGTCCCATGGAGACATTCCATGGGTGGAGCGTGGGTGTTCCCACGAATCCACCATGGATTTTGGCGTATTCCCAGATTTACCATTTGTGGTAGACCTGGGAATGCGCCAAAATGCTACGAGGAGAAATATGTTTATTTCTACTCGTTTTTCCCTCTTTCTAAGTGTGCGCATTCTGACGCGCACATAGAAAGAGAAAAATGCCTCTGAGCATTGTTTTTGTGCAGGAAGGTATCTCTTCCTCCACAAAAACAATCCTGTCTGCGTTGACACTAGGCAGCAGTTTGTGCGCCAGCACAGGCAGAGAGCAGGAATGTGCTGTATAATGTTAAATAAAAAGACACACAATTGATGGACGGAATGCAGAACAAATCAAAACATTCACCCCCAGTCAAGAGATCTGGGTTAAATCCATCATTCTTTTGCTCACCATGCCACCCCAGTTTAGACCTGGCCATATGCAAATCAGTCTTGACCCTGTGCCTCATGGGAACAGTCCAGCCCGAACTGCCAAGCCAGGTCCTCCCCGGACCGGAAACAAGCATCCTAGGACCGGTTTCGGGGTTTCACCCCTCTTCAGCCAGGATAGCTTGATTCCAGTGGCACAGTGAGCCCAGGACCCACGTCTGGGCATACCTGGCGCACTTAGGGTGAGAAAGCAAAAGACACATAATTGATGGACGGAATGCAGATCAAATCAAAACATTCACCCCCAGTCAAGAGATCTGGGTTAAATCCATCATTCTTTTGCTCACCATGCCACCCCAGTTTAGACCTGGCCATATGCAAATCAGTCTTGACCCTGTGCCTCATGGGAACAGTCCAGCCCGAACTGCCAAGCCAGTTCCTCCCTGGACCGGACACAAGCATCCTAGGACCGGTTTCGGGGTTTCACCCCTCTTCAGCCAGGATAGCTTGATTCCAGTGGCACAGTGAGCCGAGGACCCAGGTCTGGGTATACCTGACGCACTTAGGGCGAGAAAGCAAAAGACACACAATTGATGGACGGAATGCAGAACAAATCAAAACATTCACCCCCAGTCAAGAGATCTGGGTTAAATCCATCATTCTTTTGCTCACCATGCCACCCCAGTTTAGACCTGGCCATATGCAAATCAGTCTTGACCCTGTGCCTCATGGGAACAGTCCAGCCCGAATAATGTTAAATAAGGCACATGCATGCCTTTTCACGCAGAGCAGCACAGCAAGGTGGCTTGCTGTGTTGTGTGGAAATGTATGTGTCTATAATAGTATAGGAGATAAAAAGAAGTGGATATTTTAATTTTGTGAACAGTGGGTTTTATGGTTGTCTTAACTATTTATGATGTTTTAATTAAATGTTAATTTTTGATTATAATCAGATTTTTGAATTGCTGTTGCTGATGACAAATAAATAAACTAAGGCTAAGTATAACTTTTATTTAGTAACTAGGGATTATTTATGTTCTTTTATGTGATTTACTTTGTGCATATTCACTGAGGTTTCTTGGCACTGTCGAAGATAACGCAATGAGTACTTTATCCAGTTAAAATGTATACATTTGTTTTCTGTGGTTGGCTTGAAAGGAATGTCTACACTTTCTTTCGGAAGATAGTTAATGAGGGGAGTGAGTGAAGATCCCCTCGAAGTTTATTCCACTCTCGTTTCTGCCTCCAAGAAGACCCCATTGCTAAAAGTCATCACTCTGACCTTTGGTATGTCCATCAAAAACTAGACAGTGAAGGACAAAGTATGCCGAGGTGAATGGAGCTGAAATTTGGAAGCCAAAACGAGGGCACATCTCTGTGGATAAGTGGGTGGACGATTACCAATGCCTTGAAGAGAACTCTTTTTTAGGTTTTGCCTACACAGCGCTTACGCTATGTTTGTGAAATCTCTTGTATTCAATATATCTTAAAAGGGGCTCTTCTCAGTTCCCAACCCGAAGTACTGTGTTAATGCGCTTTTGTGCAGAACTTTTTTGATGGCAATACTTTCCCTGGCTGCATTAAACCGCTTTGCACATTTTGTTTACTTTCCCTTGCAGCACTGTTGTCTCCATTTCTTTGATTCTCTGACCCGTTTTATTTTTTTTAGGCTTTTAACTTCTTTTGGCTTATAACTTTCATGGTTTGCTCATTTTTTAGTGAAACCGTGTTGCACATCACTGTTGTCTCTATTTGTTTCATTCTCCAATATGTTTCACTCTTATTTCAGCTTTTACCTTTCACAACTTGCTTATTTGCCTTCAAAACGTGTCGCACATCACTTCCCTCTCCATTTCTTTCATTTTACAATACGTTTATTACTATTTGGACTTTTAACTTTCACTGCATGCATGCATTCCCTTAAGTTCTTTGGCTTATCAGCTTGCTCATTTTAGAGTGAAATCGTGTCACACATTGAAATCGTGTCACACATTACTGCCGTCTCCATCTGCTGACTTGGGAACTAGGGAAACTGGTTCATGTTTCAGCACCAGCATTACATCCCGCAAATTTGGGCAATTCACTTAGGGCCATATGTATCAAGCTAAATTGCGTTTGCAAACGCTGAAATTCGCAGAATTTCAGCGTTTCTGATCATAATTAGCAGTGTGCTAATGTATTACACAAAAACCCACTCGCAAAATTTGCGATTCCCTATTTTGCGAATGCATTTAAGGAATCGCAAATTGCGATTCCTTAAATGCAATATATGAAGCACAAAAAAAGTGCGATTTGGCCTTAAGGAATCGCAAATTACCACCAACTTCAAGTTGGTGGTAATTTGCGATTTCTTTTAAAAATTCACTTTTTGCATTTTTCAAAGTGCCGTGTGGCGCACATACATGCCCTTAGGGCATGTATGTGTGCCACATGTGCACACATGCATATTTCAGGGTGCAACAGGGTGTCCTTTGACACCCTTGCACCCTTCAAATGCATTTGCAATTTATGAGTACCTAATGGGTACTCGCAAATTGCGAATGTCTTCCCATTCATTCCTATGGGCCTAGAGGTATTCCTTAATTGCGACTCGCAATTTGCGAGTCGCAATTAAGGAATGTCAGGGAATTGCAAAATATTTGCGAATTTTTATTTACATCTCGTTTTGCGATTCTCAAAAAGCAATTCTCTAAAAATCGCTATTTGAGAATAGCAAAACCATTCTTTGATACATATGCCCCTTAATCTCAGTAAACCAAAAAAGAAATGTCTCTGTGTAAGGGAACTAGTGCTCATGTAAAAGAGCTCAAATGAGTAGTTGTTATTACCAGCACTTTTAAACGGCAGGAGTGTGTTACAAACAGCGATACAGTAAATACTTTAATTTTAAAATTCCCACACAGAAATAACAATAAAATAAAATATGCTGTTTTACGCAACAGAGCCCAACTGTGTCACACATCAATACTTAAATTTCACTAGCTACCCTTGTTATTTATCTTACACTTTTATTACTTTTATTACTTAGTCCAGCATTTTGTTAACTTTCCCAAACTGCACACATTTTAAGGGTGCTTTTTTACTTCTACATCAATTATTTACATATTTGCTTTTTGGGTGAGCACACTTTTATTTAGACCTTCCATTCATTTACTCTGCCAACACGCATTTGTTCGCATGTTGGCATTGTAGTCTTTAAAATTCATCTTTGCGTGCCTTTGGCAGCGTAGTCTTTAAAATTCATCTTTGCGTGCCTTTGCCATTGTAGTCTTTAAAATTCATCTTTGCGTGCCTTTTGCATGTGGAATTGACAAATTTATGCTTAATTTATTTATTTTCTTTGCGCATACATGCCGGTTTTGAAGGTGAACCTACAGGCATCAGTTAATGTTTTAAAAAAGAGGAAATGCAAACGTTTTTACACATGGAAGAGCAGGATCACATTTATACTAAAAGCTAACACCAAGGGGCATATTATCAAGAAACGGCGTTAAAATTATCGCCGGTTTAGCGGCAGAAAACTGCCGCTAAACCGGCGATAATGGGCTTGATAATATGCGTTATCGAATTCCAATAGAAGCCCATGTTCTGGTGTCAACATGGGCTTCTATTGGAATTCTCCAAGGCATATTATCAAGCCCATTATCGCCGATTTAGCGGCAGTTTTCTGCCGCTAAACCGGCGATAATTTTAACGCCGTGCTTGATAATATGCCCCCTAGTTTTCATATGGGTTGCATGGTTGCACGTCTAAACTGACGACTTTAAAACTCGGAAACCAGGTTAAAGTCTCAGCGCAGGCTCAACATCCTGTCTTTTTTGTCAAATTACTTAATCTCACTGTGCCAACAATTAAAAATGTGTGTTTGTGTAACAGAAATGGGGCTCATGTCAAGCACTCCTGTACCTTCAGGTGGTGTTCACGGTATATAAAAAATGTAAATGCAACAAAACCAAAAACATGTGGCATGTGCCTTTATTGGTGCACCTTTTTGGGAACTGTACTTCTAATGTCTATGCTTTTATACGCTTTTGGGGCTTTGACCCCTTTTAAATAAAATAGAGTTGTTTAAGCATGCTGGCAAGCTGCAAACATTTGTTTAGAAACCGCACTCGATTTATTTGCTTTCTGTTAGCATACATTTGAAGCGTGCATTATAATGTTATTATTTATAAGGAGCAAAATCACACATACATTAAAGGCTAGCGCTTACATTTACTAAAGGTTGCACGGTTGCGCACGTGCCTATGGGCAATGTTGCACTCTAGTTTCTTTAGACAACGATATGGACTTGAAAGTATTGAAGGGCTTTATTTGAGCACCAGTTAGATTACACGATGACACATTAATTATTTTGGTAGTCATGGGGAGATTAAGTAATTTGCCCAGAATCACAAGATGTTGAGCCCATGCTGAAACTCGAACCTGGTTCTCCAGCTCCAAAGTTGGCAGCTCTGGCCATTACGCCATGTCCGAGCCATTACACTCTTACTCTAAGCCTTGCTTTGTTCAGCTGTCTTCTTGGTGTATCCAAAATGCACTATATCGTGGTCGGCCTCGAACCGCACTGAAATCGTGGCCAAGAACATTGACACATTGCGGTTTTAGGTGCTATTTTCACTTAAATCTTTAAAAATTCATATCTCCAATTTGTCTTATTGGACTTATGTAATTTTGTTCATTAAATTTTACTCTATTTTGCTAAATTGAAGTGGGATTTCTACTGTGTTGTGTTTTCTCTTATCATACTTCTAAATGCTTCCCACATTTTCTCTAAGTTAAGACTGTCTGCTCTGAGCCATGACCACCAGTAGTTGAGCTTAGGTTAGAATTACTGAAAGCTTTGACTGACCTGGCAAGAGAGTGACGTTATTACTTGTTGTGGATGCCAATCCACCTTAACTAATAAACCACTTTCTTGCATCAAGGAAGTGTCTTTGATATTAATCCGTTCAGTATTTTTCAAGAAATCAACTTTTAAAGGCTGTTTTGGTCTGGGCCCAAAGAGGTAAGAGTTTAAGTGTATCTTGACCATTAATCCACGGACCCTCTGCCAATTCGTGAATCTAAAAGAGGATTTGTGAATCTTGTGAAAAAATAAAGCCACATCATTGGACTAGGGAGATTTTCTCCTGTCATCCAATCTGGCAGCAGAATTGTGACTCAGCCTCGCCCTGATTGGCTGGCCAGCACAGAAAAATGTATCATCCATCTATCATTATCCAACATGGTGCTCTGAGTCCAGTGTTGGGGAAAATAAAAACCATGAGGAAACAGAGGGTGCCTGCCCTAAACCTGGGCTTATGTGTGACCCCAAAGGAACCCCTCTTAAACCTGATATTAAAAGTGGATTTTTTATTGCAGGCTATGCAGCTTCAGTGCTGTATTTGTGAATCCTAGCTCTCCCTGGATATAACAAACCTTCCTGGGCTCTTAGGACTCGTAAATCCTGAAAACAATTTTGGGAAAATAATTGTGTGCTGTACAGCTGGGCTTTGCCAACCACCACTGCTCATGGTTACAAAACAAAAATAAAAACCACAAAATTTGCCAATTATAGCTGTGTAAACATAACTAGTGCCCCCGTCATATGTCTGAATGCTGTGCACCAGATAGGCGTTTCGAGTAATATTTCTTTTTGCAGTAACTTATTTACCAGTTCTTCCTTCTTAACCTTATTGTTCACCCAGACACACAGGCCCATATTTATCATAGTGTTGTGCCGCCATGCAAGGGGGCACAAGGGCTACGCAACACTAAAGTCAGATTTATCAAACAGAGCAAGGCCACTTTGTATGGGCCTGCATGGCTTGATAAATCTGGAGTAATGCAAAGCGGCACAAATCGCTACCATGCGTTACTCTGCCCCAGGAAGGTGTTCCATGGGTGGAGCGTGGGTGCATCCACCCATGGATTTTGGCACATTCCCAGATTTACTATTAGTGGTAGATCTGGGAATGCGTCGAAATGCTTCACCTCCCCAGGGGAGGTGTAACGAGGAGAAATATCTTTATTTCACCTCGGATATTTCTCCTCGTTTTTTCCTCTTTCTACGAGTGCTGAATTCTGCAGCACACGTAGAAAGAGGAAAATGCCTGTAAGGATTGTTTTTGTGCGGGAAGGTACCCCTTCCTGCACAGAAACAATCCTGCCTACAACGCAGGCACCATTGCACCATGACACAAGGGTGCCTGCATTGGTGCAAGGCAGCACATTAGATGCCAGTGCAAGCAGAGGACAGGAATGCACTGTATAATGTTAAATACGGCGCATTCCTGCCCTTTCACGTGGCACAAGACACACAATTGATGGACGTGCTCTCCATGCCACTGGAATCAAGCTATCCTGGCTGAAGAGGGGTGAAACCCCGAAACCGGTCCTAGGATGCTTGTTTCCAGTCCAGGGAGGACCTGGCTTGGCAGTTCGGGCTGGACTGCTCCCATGAGGCACAGGGTCAAGACTGATTTGCATATGGCTGGGTCCAAACTGGAATGGCATGGTGAGCAAAAAAACGATGGATTTAGGCCCAGATCTCTGTACTGGAGTGAATGTATGACATTGTTCTGCATTCTGTCCATCTACTGTTGTTTTTTCAACTTTCACGTGGCACAGCGCTGTGTTGCGCTGCGTCAGTGTATGATAAATCTGTGCCACAGTCTCACTCTTCATTTCCTTCTCTAGTGTTGTTTTTTGCCCCCCACACACATCAGATGTGTACTCAGCATGCCTGTATGCTGTTCATAAGCTCTCATGTTTTCTGCCCACTTTACTTGCATACCACTCCTAAATCTATTATGGATGGAACAGAGGAGTACAGTGGTGCTACCAGGGTTGGATTGGGATCACAATTCGGCCCGGGCACTCCCAAAAAAGTGGCCCACATTCCTGGATCACAGCCGTTCATGAAACAGCATTTGGCTAGTCTCATCGGGCTCATTTTTAGAGAAATGTTTGATAAAGTATGTATTTTAAAGCACATAAAGCCAGAAACATTGGTGAAAACTAGAAGCACTACATATTGGCGGGGCAGGCGAAGTGAAATAAAGTGGCCCAAAGGCCACATCTCCTGATATGGCTATGTTTGCCACCTGCCCGTTTTTTTTAACCAGCATTACCAGTATTTTAATGCCCACCCCAGTATGAAAATGAAGAAAAACACCTAAAGCTGGTATTTTCTCCCCTGATCGATATGTACTTTAAAGTTTGAACATTTAACGTAAGGTGAAAGCAGTTTAAAATGTGGTCTAAAGCTTCTTTAATGATCGGTGACTGATAGTTAAAACTAAACAAAGGAATAAAAGCCATGTTAAGAAGGAATACAGACTTTTTTATTATTGAATAAAGAATCCTCTCTCATTATTAAGTTCCAGCCTTTGCAGATTCCTAAAGAATGAGCAAACAGAAGGTTATGTTTTTTATTTTAGTTTTATATAACGTACACTCGGCCAAAGGGCGCAATTATATGAGCACCAGTTACGTTACAGAAGATCAAATTCATTTTTATTTTAGGCCTTGCACAATTAAGTCATTTGCCCAGAATCACAGGATGTTGAGGCTGGGACTCAAACCTATTTCCATAGTTCCACATTCGGCAGCTCTGACCCTAACATTACATTATCCAAATTTTCCGCTCTGGGAAAGGTGCTTCACAGCTAGGTTTATGCAAACATACACCTCCCCCTCCACCACCAAGGCATTGTAGCTGAGGTGCCAACGACAGGCCCTCAGCAAGACCATTCACTTACTCACCCCAGCCCAGCCAACTGTAGCCTCAGGGTGATGGCCTGGCAGGGGTGGGGTGAAGAAAAGCACAGAGCTGCTGCTGCTCCATCGGAGCCGAGGTGATAATTGCCCACAGCAGGGGAGTGGGACATTACTTCTGGGAGTCTGCGTCGGCCCCACGGGAGGCCAAGATAAAGTCTGCAGCGTACAGACAGAACAATATTGGCCTAGCGACGAAAGCAACCCCCTCAGAGCCTCCTTGCTCATGATGCTTCCCCCCCTTTACAGTGGCCTGGTGGGGAAGACAAAAAGGCTCTGTGGGCCGGTTGGCAAAAACCGGCCCACTGGTTACCCTTAGGCACCCGCCCATCGGCCAATGCCCGACTGCCCGCCTTCCCAATCCGATGCTGGGTGCTACTGCCCCACCTCGGGCCATTGTGCTCTCTTTATCCACCTGTTTCTTGTGTCAATCAGGGACAGCCCATCCGTGAACAAATTCACGTACTGAGCTCAACTAGAAGTCTCACAAAACCCGCAAGCTTGACGGGCATATTTGACATTTTTGTATTGCAAGTTCAGCCGGACTACAGTCTAAAAGTGTATTTTTCAGTCACAATACCTTGTCCTAAATTTATGTGTCCTTTTATAAATGTTCAGTGTGTGGGTATCTGAGATGTGTGTTTCAAAAACACCATCCACGCATATTGGGTCTTTTCACATAAAAAGTAATCGGGATCAGTTTCCCAACATCCATTTACGCCCTCTAGTCAACTTAAATAGAATGTTATATGTCATTCGATTTACATCTCAAAAACCTTTATTTGACAGTGGGTGCTTGCCCAGAATTCATGATTATTATGTATGAATGTGTGATATATTCACGATAACAGCCCATTTGTCTTTTACTCATGCACATGTAATCGTTGGTCTTTACCCCTTCTACTATATTTCTCACAGTGCTAGCTTACTGCTATAAATAAGCTTCTGGAGACACCCCATAGCAAGTTCATGGGATGACTTACTTTACTCCTTCACAGAAAATCTCAAGGATGACACCTCTTGAATGCACAATTAACTCTCATATTTCCACTCAAATACATCACCCTCATCTCCCATCACATACTTGTTGCACACCAAATATTACACTCGCCAGAACCCATTCGCTGCTCTCTATATGAGCTCCGACCTCTCTCCCCAGTCTAGTATGCTTCCATTTTCAACAATATTATTTCCAGGCCTTTTCTTCTTTGTTACATAGGGGCTTATTACAAGCACAGCGGTCCTAGGACCGCTGTACTCACGGTGGCGGTTCGACCACTGCCACCCCTGCGGGTTCACCCGCCGTATCCAGGATCCTGCGGCAGTGGCGGTGTGTGATGGGGCAGGAATATGCTGATGGTGCTGATGCAGCACCGCAGAGCATATTCCGACTTCCATATCCACCGCCCATTTCATGGCGGGAGCCTTGCAAGAGAAGGGTGGCGGAGATGCAGGTAAGTGGACCTAACAGGGCCCCCTGCAGATGTAAATACGAAAAACTTGGACAGTGGACCAATTAGCCTAAGAAGGGCACCACCTTCCGAAAATCGCCAATCTTATATAAACTACAACCAAATTCTTTGTGCAAGCTTTAAAAGTGCCCTCTGTCCAAAGGCACCACCCTTGACCTCAGGGTAAATTAGAAACTTTAAACCATATCAAAGCTGCACCAAATGTCCAGTTACAATCAATTATATCATTTGTCAAAAATTGTCCAATCCGTGTTGTACCACGGGCGGGAACAGGAACGCCGGAGTACGAATCGGGCTGAATGGCCTTTACTTATGGTACGATGTATGCTGTGTCTTACATATATCGTCACTGGAACTACCCTAAATGATTATCATATCATTAAGCGACACTCGTTTTTAGAAATGACTGATATATACTTATGGCAGTAGAGAAACCAAGCGTAATACGCCGATTCCTAATGAATAGCGATGGTGACACACGGATGAGACATACGAGTACCATCTCTAAAGATTATATTACTGAGAAATACTGCTCTACGCATTCATAAACTAAGATTCTGACAGACACTCTTATCGCCCTGAAGAAGTTCTGCGTTCAGAACGAAACGCGTTGGCTGTGGCCTTTTAAAGATTAATAAAGAAGCAAGATCACACTTTACAACACGGATTGGAAATTTTTTGACAAATGATATAATTGATTGTAACTGGACATTTGGTGCAGCTTTGATATGGTTTAAAGGGCCCCCTGCAGATTCTGGGCCTGGAGGTGCATATGGTGGGGCACATGTTATGCCCCCCTGGAATTGCACCCTTGTTTCTGCACCGTGTGGCATGCATGAAATGGTGCATGCCACACCTGTGTAGAAAGGTGCTGCAGGCAGTCTCACGGTGGCAGTCTGCTGTTAAGGCTCTACTATGAGGCTAACACAGCTGCCACCGTGAGACTGCTGCAGCACTGTTGGATTCAACTCGGAATCCGGCGGGTGGGTGCACCACGGGCTTGGCGGTCCTCCTGGCAGCGTAGCGGTGACGGTGCTACAGGAAGACAGCCAAACTCGTAATAAGGCCCTTAGTTGTGTTTCTCTCTTACTGCATGATGTATGTCCTAGCATAACCTGCTTGGTTCCACACATATATCCGCTGTAGTGAACTTACTATTTGTATTTATATACAGCAACACTTAAAGGTCAGAGTTTCTAACTATTTATCCATACATGTACAGATGGGGCTTTATATAATACAACTTTATATCTCTTTTATGATTTTCCATATACATGTATACCTTTCTATGTAGTTATGTATTTATTACTTTACTTCTACTGTAGAAAAAATATATATTTTTAAAAAAACCTTCAGCTCTCTCCAGTTCACTACTCTGTCTCATCCTATACCTCTTTCAAAATGTCCTCTACCTCCACTTTCTAACTTATCCCAAACCTCATAGTATTTCTATGATCTCAATACTCTTTCTAGACTCCTCCCTCCTCTATCCCTCCTTTGACTCATCCCAAACTCATTGTACTTCTATGATCTCTGTAATAACTCTTTCTAGACTCTTCCCTCCTCTATCCCTCCTTTGACTCATCCCAAACCTCATTTTACAATTATTATCTCGCAAATAACACTTTCTTGACTCTTCCTTCCTCTATCCATGCTTTATTCTATTCAATCCAACTAACAGACTCACATGTCCACAGCTTGAAATAACAACTTAGATTTCTCTATTCTAATCCACCATTAATCAACTTTGGATTCCGGAGTAGAGTGCTACTTGCCGAAAAGTGCTTCAATGCCTCGTCAGGGTTAGTAAGATCTATATAAATACAATTACAATTTACAGTTTACAATATATCTTAGTTATATGGGCCTGCCAGGAAACCCCTCAGCTCAAACTTAAAGTAAAATGACCCCTTCCTAGTAAACACTACTTTTTTAAAACTTCTGGGTTCCTCAGGACTACTGTGAGACATGTAAAAGGAGGTAAGGCCCTACAGGAGTGATGCAGCACTGTACAATTGGCTGTATGAGTCCCGCAGGACTTCTACAATACTGAGGGGCACCACAAATTAAAAAGAACAAGTTACTTACCTTCAGTAACGCTTTTTCTGGTGGATACAGTATCTAACTGTGGATTCCTCACCTCTTGAATATCCCAATGCACCAGCATTCCACGGAAACCTTTCTTCTCAGCTCTCCCACATCAACGAGGCCATCACAATGCCCATGGCTTCGCACGTGTCTCCGTGTGATGTGATTGCAGCCATAAGAGGCCCTTGTCGGCGTACTGATGTCAGTTTCCACCCATTTCTTTTCATGCCTTCGAGATCAACGGGTGAAACCAACATCACAAATGCATTAGCATGTTTTAAACTTTAATTCAAATATATATATATATATACAGTGATTTTCTGTTTTTGAGAAGCAATGAGTTTGCTTTTTAAACACATGAATTTTAGCTTATTGTTCTTAATGCTATTTTATGGATTTTAGTATGTTTTTTTATCTGCCTATAAAATTGATGTAAAAATAATATCATATGGTGGATAACCCATTTTACAGCGATATGTCTTCTATGTCTATGAACAAATCACTCACGTGATTATTTGGGAATTGCACTGTCACTTTAAATTTGGGTGCTCAACACGAGTACAATGTCATGTGAACAAGGCTCGGACGAGCCGAAACGTTATGGCGGCATCAGAGGTGAAATAAAATTATTTGCACTTACTTTGGTCCGTGTCCGTGGTTCGTGGTCGTTGGGAGGATTCCTGCATACCTGACACGGAAAGAAGTGATATATATATATATATATATATATATATATATATATATATATATATATATATATATATATATATATATTATCTATTGGCGGTCGCCAGTAGATAGTTATAGTTAGGACCTAGTTTCCATAGGAAATGCGTTTTTTCTTTTCCCAATAACTTTGGCGCCGGATGACGAATCTTCGCGAAAGTTTCAAAACTAGTGGGGCGCTCCGGTCAGCTCCTGTCTTAGAAGTTTCGGGGTGATTCGCCAAGCGGGGGCCGAGAAAAAAGGGGGGTCCCAAAACGTGTTTTCTCCATGTTATTTTCCATAGGAAACTTTAGACACGGCTACAGCTCGAACTGCTGAACGGAATTACACCAAATTTGGCAAAAAGGTAGCCCTTGGTTCAGAAAGAGCCCTTTTTGTTAAATGGTGTAAATCCGTTCAGTAGTTCCTGAGAAATTAAAAAAAAAGAGGTCGGAAAATCAATTTCCCATAGGAAACTGTAGACACGGCTACAGCTCGAACTGCTGAACGGAATTACACCAAATTTGGCAAAAAGGTAGCCCTTGGTTCAGAAAGAGCCCTTTTTTTAAAATGGTGTAAAACCGTTCAGTAGTTGCTGAGAAAATCAAAAAATAAAAGTTTCGATATCTAGAGGCGCGGTGGCTCCGCGGACCCTCCCGACCATGAGCTTTATTCTAACTGCTCAGGGGGTCCCACAAGGACCCCCAGGGCCAAAAAAAGCATCTTTTAAAAAAAAAATCGGCGAAATTCGTGCTGGGTCCGTGAATCCTGCCGCGCTTCATTTAATTGAGGCCCCCGGGTGGGCCAGGTCCCGGGGGCATTTGCAAAAAATATATGCGGGGGCCCCCGCAGCCCCGGGGACCGCCACCCCCCAGGGCTTGGTTAAAATGATGTGCGGGAGGGCACTCGGCCCTCCCCGCAGCCCCGGGGACCGCCACCCCCTGGGGCTTCTTTTAAATGTGTGGGGGCCTCCAAGGCCTCCAAGCCCGGGGACCACCACCCCCGGGGCTTTTCTTGAATATTTGCGGGGGCACAAGGCCCACCGCAGCCCCGGGGACCGCCACCCCCGGGGCTTGTTTAAAAAAAAGAACCTGTGTGGGGGCTTGAGCCCCACACGCCCGGGACCGCCACCACCCGGGGCACTAAGTATGTAAATTTGGGGTCCGTTACGGACCCCGAGCCCCAGGGACCACCACCTCCCCGGGGCTTTGAAACTGAAGGGAGGGGGGCCGCGCGGCCCCCCTCCTGGAGCCCGTGATGGCCCTGGGGACCGCCACCCCCCAGGGCCGGCTCCTGCGTGTCCCGGGGTGCCCACCCCCGGGACACTGCTGTTTGCTATGGCAGGGCGGGAGCCTCGCGGCTCCCGCCCTGCCATAGCAAACTTGCTTTGGATTTTGGAAGCGAGAGCAGAAAAACCTGCTCTCGCTTCCAAAATGCAAAGCAGATTGCTTTTCCACATGGGGAGCTGCATGTCACGGTCCCCAGCGGATAGGGCCTGCCCCGGGGGATGGGGTCCCCGGGGCTAGAAGTGGCCCGGGAGGGGGGCCACACGGCCCCCCTCCCCCCCCCCAAAAAAGGCCGGCCCCGGGGATGGGGTCCCCGGGGCCAATAGAGGCCTCAGGAGGGGGGCCACGCAGCCCCCCTCCTTAAAAAACATAAATATATGTGGCCATGCCCTGGGGGATGGGGTCCCCGGGGCCGGAATTGGCCACGGGAGGGGGGCCCACAAAGCCCCCTTCCCGTTCAGATTTTTTTTTTTTTTTTTAAAAGGGGTCAGGCCCTGGGGGATGGGGTCCCCAGGGCCCAAAAAAAGGGAAAAAAAGGGGGGGCCACACAGCCCCCCTTCTAAAAAAAAAAAAGAGACCGCGATCGTGCCGGAGGCCCCGCCCCCTTCCAGCAACACTCCTGTGGCGCGTTTTAAAATGGGGAATTAATTCCCCTTCAATACCGGGGGTCCCTGGGAGCCAACTAGCCCACCAGGTATCTCCAGTAAGCGCCACAGGGCTGCGTTGCAGAGAGGTGGTCCAGGCCACGCCCCTTTTTACACCTCTCTGCAACACAGCTCTGTGGCGCTTACTGGAGATACCTAGTGGGCTAGTTGGACCCCAGGGACCCTCAGGATTCAAGGGGACTTAATCCCCCAACTTAAAACGCGCCACGGGGCGCGTTTGCACAGTGGTGAAGGGAGGGGGCGGGGCCTGACGTGACATGTGTGCAAACACGCCCTGTGGCGCGTTTAAAGTTGGGGAATTAATTCCTCTTCAATCCTGAGGGTCCCTGGGGGCGAACTAGCCCACCAGGTACCTCCAGTAAGCGCCACAGGGCTGCGTTGCAGAGAGGTGGTCCAGGCCATGCCCCTTTTTACACCTCTCTGCAACGCAGCTCTGTGGCGCTTACTGGAGGTACCTCGTGGGCTAGTTGGACCCCAGGGACCCTCAGGATTCAAGGGGACTTTAATCTCCAACTTAAAACGCGCCACGGGGCGTGTTTGCAGAGTGGTGGAGAAAGGGGGCATGGCCTTTGTCTACCGCTCACCAATCCCACTGCGTGGGGCTCACTGGAGGTAAAAGGTAGGCTAGTTGGCCCCTAAAGGACCCCCAGCAGTGAAGGGGACTTCAATCCCCATCCAAGAGCGTGCCAGGGAGCGCGTTTGTAGAGTGGTGGGCAAAGTGGGCGTGGCCTGGTACGAGTACTTACCAGTGCTGCTGTGTGGGACTGACTGGAGGTAATAGTTTGGGAAGTTCGCCTCCAAGGATGTCCTTGGGGGCCAACTACCCCTCTTGTTACCTCCAGTAAGTCCCACACAGTGGGATTCCTAAGACGTCTTCGGAGGCCATGGCCCCCTTTCTCTACCACTCTGCAAACGTGCCTCGTGGCAAACTGCAGGATGGGGGATGAAGTCCAATTTAGTCCTGAGGGAGTTTGGGGGCCAAGAATCCCTCCTGGTACCTCCTGTAAGTCCTACGCAGTGGAATTCCTGAGCGTTGGTTGGACGCCCAGCACCCTTTCTCCACCACTCTGCAAACGTGACAACTAGTTAAAGTAGCATATTTCTGCACCTCTGACTTAGAGGTAGTTTTAATCCCCCTGCCCTATTATGTACTAGGGCCTTACAGAGGAGGTCATGCTAATCACAGGGGTACCCCAACGCATAGTGTTCCCTAGTGTATGTAGGTGTTTTCACTGTATTCTAAGTGTCTTTTAGCATAGCACTGGCTCTAGGCCTGGTTAGTCAGAGTCAGTTAACCACCAGTACCCGTCTGAAAAAGTTGTGGGCACAGGATGATTTTGCAACAAGGCCTCTTTCTGCTCCTCTGTTGGTTCTTTCTGCACATGTCGTGCTTCTTCCTGCACTTTTGTTCGTCTTTGTGGACTTCTGTTGCTTCTTTCTGCATTTCTTTTGCTTCTTTCTGTGCGTTTTTTCTTCTTTCTTCACACGTCCTACCTCTGTAGGCATAGTTAGAAACTAGCATTTAAAAAACCTTTGAAATTCACTTAAAAAACCATAGGTTTCAGGCACGTTATAGTTCGAAATTAGCATTTAAAAAACCTTTGAAATTCACTGAAAAAACCATAGGTTTCAGACACGTTATAGTTAGAAATTAGCATTTAAAAAACTTTTGAAATTCACTGAAAAAACCATAGGTTTCAGGCATGTTATAGTTAGAAATTAGCATTTAAAAAACCTTTGAAATTCACTGAAAAAATCATAGGTTTCAGGCACATTATAGTTAGAAATTAGCATTTAAAAAACCTTAGAAATTCACTGAAAAAACCATAGGTTTTAGGGAAAGTTATAGTTAGTTGGACATTTCACTCGTACAAAACCAGAGAAATTCCCCCGTTATAGTTAGTTCAGCTAACTATAACTCGCGCCCCCGCAATGCCCTGCTGATGACGTCACATATTACATCACTCATGACATGGTCAGTGACATCACTGATGACATCACTGATGACATCTCAAATGACATCACTGATGACATCACTGATGACATCATCCATGTGATAATTTGATGCATCTTCTCACACCCTAATATAACCTTTGATACACCCACTCTAAATTACAGACTGCCATTCTCAAAACCATAGTGCATTGCGGGGGCGCGAGTTATAGTTAGCTGAATTAACTATAACGGGGGAATTTCTCAGGTTCTGTACGAGTGAAATGTCCAACTAACTATAACTTTCCCTAAAACCTATGGTTTTTTCAGTGAATTTCTAAGGTTTTTTAAAATCTAATTTCTAACTATAACATGCCTGAAACCTATGGTTTTTTCAGTGAATTTCAAAGGTTTTTTAAATGCTAATTTCTAACTACAACGTGTCTGAAACCTATGTTTTTTTCAGTGTATATATATATATATATATATATATATATTGTTGCACGCTTGCCCACCACTTCTTCCACACGAAATAAGGCAAGAGTAGACCCAAGAATTCGTTGCAGTGATTTAATCAGTAATCACCATGTCGCCATGACGCGTTTCGACCGATAGAACGGTCTTGATCACATGTCAGCGCCTAAGGCGGGATTACTACTTTTAAAGTGCAAGTGTCATGTGATAGCAGCCATAGACATAATAAACATACTACACTGGAAAGTAAGTAATAGCATTAATGCATTAATAATATACAATATGTATAAAATTCATCCAGGGTAAAAACATATCATAATAAAACACATTATGTCCAACACCAATGTTCTACATAAAAGGAAAATAAGAGTATAAATACTAAACAATATAATTCCTTATGTTCCGAATATTCGTGTCTTAGTTTGAAAATGTGCCTAAATATACTGCTATTTGATATTTAAAAAAAGTTACTTAGTGCATGATGTAAACCCCCCCTAAAAATGAATACTTAAGTGCAAGTCCTAACTAATTCCCTATTTGTGCAAAATAGTGCAATATTAGTGCAAATACAGCCTATGTGCAAACAATAGCTAGCAGCCACAATGGAAAGATTGATGTCATAATCAATTCTACAGGGTCCATGGACGAACAACCGAAGACCAAATAGATACCTAGAAATAAAATTTATTAAGTTAAACTAGGAGTAGAAGAGATAATACTAAAGGCACTGGGCGGTTGATTCCCACAAATGAGTTTATAAAATTCATAAAATTTACATAAAGTCATTTCAACCTAAAACCCCAATAAATTACCTTAAAACCTCCTAAAAAATTCTAAAAATTCTAAATACAATGTTGACTATAAAAGTGAAAGAGTTACTAAAGCAAGATTTTTATATATATTAATCCTTATAAAGAGGTAAAGTTTTACGGTGGATTCCAATACAACTGATCCAGTAAAAAAGGAATCTAATTTTAACACTATATTTAAGATTATGGAGATATACCTAATTCCTGAAGTTTGACAAAAACTATTACTTGACAAATAACCTCAAAGATCGTGACCAAAGTACAGAATTACAGGTAAGTGTACATGTCTTCACTGGAATTTAAACCCCCTGGATGCTTTGTGTCGAGTTCTATGATATATCTAGTTTCCAAGCGCCTGAGCTTGGCCTCCCTGTTTCCACCTCTTTTGGCAGCCGGCACTGAGTCCAAAACATAATATTTAAAATGTTTTAGACTACTTTCATGTTTATCCTTAAAATGCCTTGCCACGGGATAGCTTGGATCATAGTTGACAATTGCTCGTGTATGTTGAAGAATTCTTTTTATGTGCTACCAGTTTAGTACTGCCTATATAAAGCAGGTTGCAGCTACATACTAATACATACACAGCAAACTCAGTTTTGCAGGACAGATATTTTTTGATGGGATACATTTTTTGGCTAAAAGGTGTTTGATTCGACGTGGTGTTTATACCATATTGGCATGCCTTGCAGGAGAAACATTTAAAGATGCCCGTTCTGGATGTTAGCCATGTACTTGACTCAACATCCTCCGGGTTATTCTTCACCAGAGCATTGCCCATAGATGCTGTTTTCTAAAGGTGATTGCAGGTTTTTAGGCAATAATCCACCTATAATTGGGTCTCCTAGTACTGTATGCCAATTACGCCGTATAATAGCCCTTATCTGTCCTTCCTGTCTAGAATATCCTAAAAGCAGCCGAGTTGGCGCATCAGGTGTTGTCCCTGATGTATGCTGGGGTTTTGATATGTATTGCAACAAATCATCTCTGGCCTTACATCTTGATTTGAATATTGCATCTTCAATAGTGTGTGTATTGTACCCTCTCTGGAGGAACCTACGTTTACATTCTCGTTGTTTCACTTGGGTATCAAGGTCCTCACTACATATTCTCCTTATTCTTAGCATCTCCCCGTAGGGGATGCTATGTATAAGATGTGGAGGGTGGGCGCTTGTTGCATGCAAAATAGCGTTGCCTGCTGTTGGTTTTCTATGTAGTGAGGTTGCCAGATTGTTGTTGGAAATGTATACCCTCGTATCCAAGAATGTTATATATTCACAGCTGATAGAATATGTAAACTTAAGATTCAGGTTGTTGTTGTTAATATCTGCAATAAATTCTTGTGCACTTTGTTTTGAGCCATTCCAGACAATAAAGAGATCGTCTATAAATCTTAACCAGACTATTACTTTTTCAGAGAAAATGCGAGCATATTGTTTCATGAGGACCAGCTCCTCCCACCATCCCATAAAGAGAAAGGCATAGCAACAAATATATATGTGGAATGTGAAATATATACACCATATATAAATAGACTTCTTTTTGGTATAAGCGCTCAAGAAACAGGAAGGCGGGTGGGTCAGTGAGAAATTCACAGGTTGATACTATATCCTCCAGAAAAAGCGCTACAGAAGGTAAGTAACTTGTTCTTCTGATGGATACACATACCTGTGGATTATTCACCTTTTGAATAGAATCTCCAAGCAGTCCCACACTCAGAGGTGGGTGCCTGTTTGCCTATACAAAAAAATCCTGCAAAACAGAACGAGCAAAGTGACCGTCCCGCCTCACTTCGGAGTCTAAGCAATAGTGCTTTGCAAAAGTGTGGAGGGAGGCCCAAGTTGCTGCTTTACAGATGTCAACGACAGGGGCACCTCTAGCTAAAGCTGAAGTCGAAGACTTAGCTCTAGTGGAATGAGCTCTAATACCTTCTGGTGGCTCTTTGTTAGCCATGGTGCAGCAGATCTTTATACACAGGATGATCCTTCTGGATAATGTTCTTTTATGCACAGCTTTTCCTTTCATCATGCCCACATAGCTAACAAACAGCTGATCTTCCAGATGAAGATCACGTGTCCTGTCTATGTAAAAGCTGACAGCCCATTTAGGGTCCAATCGATGAAGTCTTTCCTCCTCTTTTGATGGATGTGGAGGAGGATAGAAAGTAGGATGGGTAAAAGACTGGCCCAAGTGGAACGGAGTAAGCCCCTTTGGCAGGAAAGCAACCCTTGTTCTTAAAACCATCCTATTTGCATAGAAAGTCGTGTAGGGAGGCTCAACACTACGAGCCTGTAACTCATTATCATGTCCAGCAGATGTTATGGCAACAAGAAAAATTGTCTTAAAAGTAAGTAGTCTTAAAGGACAACTATGTAAAGGTTCAAATGGAAAACACATAAGGTAAGTTAGCACCAAATTAAGATCCCACTGAGGCAATATAAACGGAGTGGGAGGTTATTTGTTAGTAAATCCCTAATAAACCTTAAAACTATATGGGACTTAAACAGAGAAGGTTGATCAGGTAAACAAGGGAATGCCGAAACGGCTGACAAATATCCCTTAACTGTTGCAACTGCACAACCTTGTTGCACCAGGCAAAGCACAAAATGTAAAATATCAGACAAATGCGCCCTTATGGGATAAATAGAATTTTCATCACATTACTTTACAAACCTAGCCTATCTGCCAGCAAAAACGAACTTGGTGGAGTGTCTTCTAGCCGATAAAATAAAATCCCCCACATCAGGGGGAAGAGAAAAATAACCCAGATTTGACCCTTTTAATCTCCAGGCATGAAGGTGAAGGCTTTTGAGGTGGGGGTGTAGAACCTGACCCTGCGACTGCGAGAGGAGGTCTGCCCTGTGAGGGAGACAAAGCGGAGGGCACAGTGAGAGGTGGAAAAGGTCTGTTTACGACACACTTCGCGGCCAATCCAGAGCTATTAATAAAACTTTGGGCCCGGTCTTGGTGAATCCTCCCCAGAACCCGAGGAATCAAGGGTAAGAGGGGAAACACGTAAAACAGCTAGGAGCCCAGTCCCATGAAACGTGTTCCCCAGTGCTCCCTGTATCGGATACTGGAGGCTTCAGACTGACGGGCAGTGCGTGTTCTTGTTAGTGGCAAAGAGGTCTATATGAAGGGTCCCTCATAAACAGAAAATGTGAATTATCACTTTCGGATGGAGCTGCCACTCGTGATTGGCTGAAAAATGCTGACTGAGACTGTCCGCACGCACATTCAGAACCAAGTGATTTGCCTTGATGCAAATCTGATGGTCCTGGGCTCAGGACCAGAGTCGTAGAGCTTCTCTGTGGAGAAGATACGACCCTACTCCTCCCTGTTAGAATATGTACCACATTGTGGTAGTATTGTCTGTTAAGACCTGCACTGACTTGCCGCAAATGAAAGGCAGGAATGCCTTGAGAGCCAGACTTATCGCCCTTAATTCCAACAGATTGATATGAAACAGTCGTTCTTCTGGAGAGCAAAGTCCTTTGATCTCCACATCCCCCAGATGAGCTCCCCACCCTAGAGTGGAGGCAACCGTTATCACTGTGGCCATCGGAGGTGGAGGGTGAAATGCCTTCCCATGAGACAGGTTTCAGGACACACCCCACCACTGAAGATCCACTGCAGTGTCTCTGGAGATCCTGACCGACTCTTTGAGATCCCCGTTGTGTTGAAACCACTGCCTGCGGAGGCACCACTGAAGGGCCCTCTTGTGCGAGCGTGCATGAGTGGCCAACAGAATGCAGGAGGCTATCAGACCCTGCAGGTGCAAGAACCTCAGGACTGGAACCATAGCTCTATTCTTAAACATCGTAATTATAGCCTGAATGTCCAGAATCTTCTAAGGAGAAGTGTAGGCTCTATTCACCATAGTGTCCAGTATCACCCCTATGAACAGGGTACTCTGATAGAGTTCTAGGTGGGGCTTGGGCTTGTTGATGGAAAAGCCCAGGTTGAACAACAACTGAATTGTCAGCTGCTAATAATGCAACACCAACTGTGGAGACTTAGCTTTGATCAGCTAATTGTCCAGGTAAGGAAATACTGGTATTCCCCACCTCCTGAGATGTGCTGCAACCACCGCCATCACCTTCGTGAAGCCTTGATGTGCGGAAGTAAGACCAAATGGAAGGACCGCTAACTGGTAATGTTGAGACCCCACTGTGAAATGGAGATACTTCCTGTGTGATTGCAGAATGGGTCTGTGAAAATACTCATCCTGCAAATTGATTGAGACCATCCAGTCTTCCTTCTCCAGCGCAAGAAGCACTTGTGTTGGGTCAGCATTTTGAACTTTCCCATTTGAGGAACCAGTTCAAAATCCTGAGGTCTAGGATCGGACGTAAACGACCGTCCGTTTAGGAAATCAGGAAGTACCAGGAATAGCATCTCTGACCCCATTCCTGCTCTGGAACCAACTCTACTGCTCCCTTTTGAAGTGGGTATTGGACCTCTTGTCGGGGAGGAAAGGGTGGGGGAAATTCTTGGAAGGATAAGGCGTCCTTATTTTCCACAATATTCAAAACCCATTGCTTCGATGTTATGGATCTCCATATCGTAGAAAAGGGGACGACCATCCTCCAACCAGCAAAGCATATTCCAAGATGAAGAAACAAGGACTACTTTTCTGTGACATTTGCAGGGGAGGAAGAGGAGTATGAAGATGGCTGATGGCGGCTACTCGTTGTCTACCTCTCCCCCACCCTGTGTAACTTCTATAAAGGGATTTGGACGGCTGCTGGTATTGCTGCCTTCCATGAAAGGAGAAGTTACGGCCAAACCCCCAGAACCTCTGAAACTGCCTGTAATCTCTGGGCTGTGATTGAAGGCCCATAGATCTTTCTATCTCCTTACTATCCTTGAATCTCTCCAAGGCAGAATCAGCTTTGGCACCAAACAGTCTTGATCCATCAAATGGCAAATCCATCAGGGTAGCCTGCACATCTGCTGAGAAACCAGACTCTCTCAGCCATGCTTGCCTCCTTGTAGTGACGGAAGTCCCCATTACTCTTGCCACTGACATGACTAGACATGGTGCTAGGCTGATCAAAAACTGATCATAATATTCAGTTGGAAGCCCATCTGATTCTGGTAACTTATTATGCACAAGGTCATGTATTGCTTTCTTAACCTCAGCCACAGTGATGAGTTTGTGTAGCTCCTCTCGTAGCATAGCATTGATGGTGGGCAGTGGGAGGGGGCTGGGAAATGACTAATTGTGCCAGGGGATGGAGCAGAAGGTGCCTTATATATCTCGGCATAGAATGATCTAAATGCTTGTAGTATAGTGGTTTGGGATCTCAAAATGAGGCCCGTGCTAAGGCAGTTTCCATAATTAAGGAACTATGTGTTTCTTGTCGGGCCAGCCATGCCAATAGATGACCAGGCTTATCCCCTGCTGCCTGTATGCAAGCTGTGTATTCTGTATAATTATAACAGCGAAGGCTTTCTGATAAGGCAGCTTGTTGTTTCTTGGCGTCTATCAGGGCTTGGTGCATCATGTCATCAAGAAGGGGGCAGTTATCCAATACAGTCACTGCCTTTTCTGCATCTCGGAGGGCCCTAGTCAACTCCCTGTGAACCTCAGCTATGTTTTGAATGCAGAAGCCCTTAGCGACCACATTAAAGGAAACTGATTCAACAGCACGACTGGTTGCTGTGCCATGACTTTCCTCAAAGTACTGGACTAGGTGGCTTAAATTGGTATCACAAAATAGTGTATCCTTGGATAACCTCCAAGTAGGAACCGACGGGTGAGGTGAACCCCACTCAATGTCTGCAGTATGTGCGGCATGGTCTGATAATACACAACCTAAACATTCTGAGTGGAGGAGTCATGAAACTATGTCCTGGGAGCACATAAAATGGTCTAAATGGACATAAAGATTGTGTGGGGTTGAGTAATGAGAGTAAAGACGTATCTGTGGGTTATGGATTCTCCATGTATCGCGAAGGGACCACTGTTGTGCCCAATCAGAGAACTGTTTGGAATGTTGGTGAGTTAGGGCATGAGGAAGTGGGGGGGTGGGAAGGGTCAATAGAGACATCCAGTACGTTGTCATAATCACCACCAAGTATCCATGTGATACCTACCCATTGGTTAGGACTCAATAGAGTTGTCCAGAATGCCTTTTGTTCTGAGTTTGGTTTCGTAAATGCAACCTAGAAGGACAGGCTCCCCGTCTAACTGGCCCTCAACAAGAACCAATCTGCCCTCTTTATCAATTACTATGTTTTAGGTTTGAAAGGGTGTACCAGGGCGAATCCAGATCAGTGCATCCCGGGTGAATTTGAAATAAGTTGTTCTGTGGACTGTAACTCTACATCGCTGTTCATCGCTGGTGAGATGTGTGCCTGCTGTCTTTTAATGTAAGCATATACTGAGTAACGGCAGTGTGCTGAATGTATCCCCCGTACATTTAATGTGAGAAATCATATGGTGCGTTTAGTGGCCATAGGGAAATGCCAAATTTGTGTGAGGAAGGAAGGGCATTCGGAAAAAATATTGAAAAAAATATCAAGAGGCAAAAATATCGAGTTGTCAAAATCATGATGCACAAATATAATGGGCAAAAATATAGTTGACAAGAATAACGATTTATAGGTAAGTAATATCGATGTTAAAAATATATATGTTAATATCGATGTTAAAAATATCTATGTTGTTAATATCGTTTACAAAAATATTGTTGTTGATATCTTTTTTCAATTATTTTTATGTATTTTAGTATATACTTTAATTGTATATGTTATAAATTGTTTGTATAATTATTGTTAATGTTTTTTAGTATATTTCGTTAGTTTTTAGTTGTTTTTTTAATTTAATTTATTAGTTTATTGTTATTTTTAGTGCCGTAGTGGGTTGTGGGGTTTATAGGGGTACAGGGTGGGAAGTAAATTAATTATAATTAATTAATAATACGTTTTTAACTAATAATAATTATTTAATTCATAATTCATTATGTTAATTGTGTGATTATTTTTTTAATACGTTAAGTTTAAGTGCGGTTGTGGGATTTGTAGGGGTATAGGTTGGGAAATAATTTAATTATAATTAATAAATAATCTGGTTACATGGCTTTGACAAAGACCGCAAAGTCGAAACACGAATCAGTTCACTTTCTTGGGCATCTTCTTGGAGGTAAGTTCTGTGACGGGGGGGTCACCATGGACCCATATCTCTTCACAAATCTCCTGTAATACCCAGTCAAGCCAAGGAATGTCCTGACTTGGGTCTGGGTTGTGGTAGCCTCCCAGTCCAGAATGGTCTGGATCTTGGGTTGCAAGGGTTGTACTTGGCCTTCACCCACAAGGTGTCCAAGTAAACAACAGTGCCCTGCACTATCTGGCATTTGGATGCCTTGATAGTCAGGTCTGCAGTTTGCAGAGCCTGTAAAATCTTCCTCAGGTGGATCAGGTGATCCTGCCAGGAGGAGCTAAAGACAGCAATAGATTTGAGTATGGTGCTAGGGCAGGTGGGGAGCACATGGTGGACCCAACATGAGGTCTTTGTCCTCCTTCTCCACTCAAGTTTTGCTGAATTATGGACAATTCCGCTATAGGAACTTTGTGTTAATGCAGGGAAAACAAACCACCTAGATGCGAATACATTTTATTCTTTAGCTATTAAGTGCTGCACACCAGTTCTTCTTATTACTGCACTGTGGTATTGTTATTTGATTGTAAACCCCTTTTTACTATTGTGTTTTTAAGGTATAATTGTGCATATATTCTGAGCTGGTTCTATGAATTGTATCCTTTTAATGTTTTTATATTTGTACTGTTTTATATATTGCTTTTATGGATAGCTAATTGCCTCCGAATAAAAGGTATTAAATGAAATGACAGCAATGTCATCAATATATGCTGCACTAAAGTTCTCCAACCCAGCAAGGACTTGATTCACCAACCTTTGGAAGGTGACAGGGGCATTCTTTAGACCGAAGGGCATAACAGTGAACTGATAATATCCATCAGGTGCGGAGAATGCTGTTTTTTCTTTCACTCCTGGGGCCATGCCAATCTGCCAGTGCCCTGCAGTCAAGTCAAAGGTGCTGAGAAATGTGGCTGCCCCTGGTTTATCTATCAATTCATCAGCTCTGGGTATGGGGGTAGCATCTGTCTTAGTGACAGCATTGAGTCCTCTATAGTCCACACAGAACCTCATCTCTCCATTTCTACCCGGGGGATGAGGTTTGGGGACTGAGACCACTGGGCTGGCCCAGGGACTTTCAGAGGGTTCAATAACCCCTAACTCGATCATTTAAAAAAAAAAAAAATGTTTTAGAGTTTTATATAGCGCGAATTCGACCCGAAGATATCAGGTATCAGAGCGCTTTACATTAGCATCAGTTTTGTTACAGATGGACACATTCATTTTTGTTAGGCGTGGGGAGATTAAGTAATTTGCCCAGAGTCACAGTATGTTAAGTGTCCCTTCCGAGGCTCGAACCCGGTTCCCCAGCTTCGAGGTCGACCGCTCTAGCCGTAAGGCTACATCCTCTCCCCCATGCTGACCTCGGCTTTGATGCTCTCCTTAACTTGGTCAAGCTGTCAATAGATTTTGGTTTTGACAGAGAAGCTGTCTCCAGTGTCCACATTATGGGTAAACCAGTGGGTCTGAACAGGGGTTAGGGAGAACAGCTCAGCATACTGTTGTTGGACATGCCTGCAGTCAGCCTACTGTTGGGCAGTGAGGGTTTCTGAATAGGTAACTCCACAACTGACCCATCTTGGGGGCTGTGGGAGAAGAGGTCAGGGAGAAGTTCACTCTCTTTCTCCTGATCCTCATCAGTGACCAACAACATGGACACATCACCCCTGTCACAGTAAGGTTTCAGGCGGTTCACATGGCTCACCCTCTTGGGGTGCATGCTAGTGCCCAGGTCTACCAAGTAGGTGACCTTACTTTTTCTCTCTAGGTTAGGGTAAGGGTCACTCCATTTGTCCTGGAGGGCCTTTGGTGCCACAGACTCCAAAACCCACACCTGTTGCCCTGACTAGAACTCCACCAGTACAGCTTTTTGGTCATACCACAGCTTCTGGCGCTGTTAGCTGGCCTCAAGATTTTTGGATGCCTTTTCCATGTACTCTGCCATCCTGGAGCGAAGGCCTAGTACATAGTCCACCACATCTTGTTTAGGTTCATGGAGAGGCCTCTCCCAAACTTCTTCTACAAGTGAAAGTGGTCCCCTCACAGGATGGCCAAACAGAAGTCCAAAGGGGAAAAACCCTACTCCCTTCTGAGGCACTTCCCTGTAAGCGAAGAGCAGGCATGGCAAGAGGACATCCCATCTCCTTTTGAGTTTTTCAGGGAGCCCATGATCATACCTTTCAATGTCTTTTTGAACCTTTCAACCAGACCATTGGTTTGTGGGTGGTAAGTGGTGGTGAATTTGTAGTTCAGACATAAAGTTGGTACCTCTGTCAGACACCCACTCCTTAGGGAACCCTACCCAGGTATAGACACCAATGAGGGCCTTGGCTATTGCAGGAGCTGTAGTAATCCTAAGGGGAATTGCTTCAGGATACCTGATAGCATGATCCACTACTACCACTATGAATTTGTTTCCTGAGGATCCTCCTCTGCTAGGAGGGGGCAAATATAATCAACTAGGGAGCAACTATAGAGGAGTAGTTAACTAAAAGAGTACGGACGCTGATACCCAGAAAAAAAACCCTAATCTGTGGTCCGCTATATTGAACTCAATGCAAGCAACAGTACTGACCCTAACTTATCACTCTAACAAAATGGATATCGAGGTGTACTTACTTAACACCATGGCGATTTTTGTGTCTGGAATTGACGAGAAACTCGAAAAACTAAACACATTAGTCATAAGGGCCCAATCAAACCATTTAAATAACTTAAAAATGTGTTCATGCAAGGAGTTAGTCGACAAATTAGTGTAACTCCCGGCAATCATGCAAGCTATATTGGGTGAAGTTAAAAACAACACGGGCCCTGAGTTTCGGCCCGGAACAACAATGAAAGAGGAAATATGCAGTCCAAAGATGGCAACCCCATGGAGTCAAGTAGTCCCCAATAATAGACCGGCAGAGGAAGACGCTGTGGAAATAGTGGATGATAACCTCGAAACTCCTCCCAGGGTCGACTATGAACTTCTTGTTGAAGGAAGCACAAAAACTAACGCTTCTGTGCTACCCCGACAATCCAAAAGGGAAAGGAAACGAGCCAGGAAAAGAAGGAATAAAACCCACCCCGGTAGTTTAGAGATCATCTACCCTTCTCTAATTGCTCAGCGGGAAGACCAGGAGTGTCCAGGGATAGCGCTAAAGGACCCGAACATATATGATACCACTGTGGCCCCACTTCATGAGATTGCCCACAACAAGGTAGTAACCCCTGCAAATCTAAGGGCCTTGTATACCACATCCAGTGGGCCTTTGTCGTCATGTAGCCCCCAATCAGAGGGAATACCTGGAGTCCAACATGCTGGCCGAGATGATCAAACATGGTGCTCCGAGAAACCGCAAGGGAAAGAGGGTGTGGAGGAAGAAACTCAGACACAGCCCACAGTGGAGCAGGCTCCCCCAGAACCTCAGTTGCAGGCGGTAATTGATCACAACCTATTGACTTCAAGAGGTCAGGTCGGTTTTGATGAACACCTCGGTGGTTCAGACAACATTGGTCAGGTTCTGCTATGGATCCCAAAATTTAAATCGAGGGGCTCGCAAGACATCTTAAACCGTTCAATCATCCTAAAGCTGATCAAAGCCCTGCCAGGCCTGGCCCATGTCAAGTCTGATGAAATTTTTTCAATCGAGTTCCTAGCCGCTAGAAGACAGCTTACGGATCCCACTCTGGTCACCTTTTTACCCTTGGTGCTTCCGGCTAAGATTCTGGAAAAGAAAAAGTACTTAAAAGACTGGGGCATTGAAGTAACTACCTATCATGGGGATAGATACCCCCATATGCTCCTAGCAGGATCTCCACCAGGTGAGCAATTGGCTTCCAATAGGTCTGTACTTAGAGGAGCCAGCGGAAGGTCTCCCCCTGCGGCCCATCATAAATCTGACTCAGATCTCCCTAAGATGACAATCAAAGTAACCAACTAAATAGCCACCGGCCAGCCGCGAAGATTGGTAACATCTAATGAGCAACAAACCACCTGGGGATGGTTACTGCAAGCCCTGTCTCGAATTAGGAGCATTCAGGATTGAGGCGAGGCAAGGCCACCAGAAAAGGTTCCGGGTGGCCTGTTAGTCTGTTCTTGGAAAATCAATGGTCTACAGACAAAATGCTTGGATCCAGAATTTACAGGATTCCTGAGATCTTTTGATATCCTAATGTTCCAGGAAACCTGGGCGCAGACTAGTATCCCTCTCATTGGCTGCAACGAGTACACAAAACTAGCAGAAAGAAAGAGCGCCTATGGAAGGGCGAAAGGGGGCTTGGCAATATATATAAATACCAATATATCAAGTGAAATGGTGGAAGTGTTCGTGGTTGACCCAAACATGCTGGTATGAAAACTGGAAGGTTGGGCTAAGAATTCTAAAGATCCAATTATCGCCATCAACCTATACATCAACCCAAAGCAAAAAGCAGCATCATCCAGCAGAATGGCAGAACACTTATCTCAGTTGAAAGACAGCCATAACAAGTCACATTGGCTAGTATCTGGAGACTTCAACCTCAAACTTTTTCACTGTCCCTTGGAGGAACACACAGATGCAATTGGCCCCCTCCCTGAGCAAGCAATGCCATTGAAAACACAGAGGGACAAATCAGGAGAAGAGCTCATAAAGGCCTCGAAATTTTTTTGGGCTGCTGGCCCTAAATGGTCGAAAACCATTTGACACTCCACCTGCATGGACAAGGGTTTGTGGTAATGCGGTTTCAATCATAGACTACACCCTCGTCTCAATGCCCATTTACAACCAGGTTTGCGACTACAGTATATGCCATTGTGTGGAGAGCAACCACAATCCACAGGTCATCATGGTGAACGCATCCCTGTGCAAACTTGAGACATTTTGTACGTTGTCGGGAGAAACACACTCAGAAAATCTGAAACGCCTGAAGTGGAGTAGTGGACTTCCGATTCCATCGACGCAATAGCAGAGGGTGCAGTTTCTAGTTTGCAGGTCTTAGTCCAAATTGATCCCAATCCAATAGCGACATGGGAGACGTTCGCCAATAATATGACTAAGAATCAAAATAAGAACAGCCAAAAAAAAGGGATCTCGACTTGACCATTGCAAACCATCAATTATGCCAGCCCACATTCGGAACATAAAAAAGGAAACAGGCAAACTTTTCCGGCAATCGCGCCAACACCCAGAAGACCCAGATCTACTACAACAACTTCGCAATGAGAGACAGCGGCTAAAAAAAGAGATCTGGATGTATAAACAATCTAAACAAGAAATGCTATGGGCCCAGTTAATACACGCCTCTAAAACACACAACTCGAAAATATTCTGGCAGATAATCAATAGGAATGTGAAAGGTCCTGCAGCTGTAAATAACGCAAACATTAGTGAGATGGAATGGGTACATTATCTTAAATTACACTTCAAGAGCGATGCGACGCTTACAGCCAGCCCCTACTGCCCTAATAAAACCACTGTGGCACAGTGGATAATTACAGCGACTGAGGTAGAGAAGGTCATCAAAACGTCCCAAGCAGACTGCGCCCCTGGCCCAAACGGGCTACCACAGGCATTATTTAAACACCTCACTCCACAATGGGCGATCTTTTTAGCGTCAATGTTTAACTTCATTCTGGAAAACGTGTTATCCCTGGCAGCTGGAGGGGCTCTATACTTCACCCCATTTATAAAAATGGCCCGGCCTGCTCACCCAGCAACTATAGATTAATAGCACTGATGGATGTTGAGTTAAAATATCTTTCAATGTTGTTATTGCATGATCTGGAATCTTGGTCGCACGACAGAGGAAGACTCCCCTTAAATCAAACTGGCTTTTTAAGGGACCAATGCACTTTAACCAATCTTATGACCCTGAGCTTAATTAGGAATAGAGCAAAAGCAACTGGGACTCCTCTTTACATGTGCTTTGTTGACTTTAAAGCAGCTTTTGATGGTGTCCCCCGGGACAAACTTTGGGCCAAACTCCAGCGATAGGGTATCCCAACGAACATCTTACGAGCAATCATGCTGGTATACTCGGATATCTGGGTTAAGATCGAAATTGGAGATGGCTTGTGCGTATCGAAGATGGTGCAAACAACATCTGGTGTAAAACAGGGCTGTGTCCTAGCCCCCATTCTTTTTCACTTATTTTTGGCAGACCTCTCTACTGAGCTCGACGAACAGAAGGCCCACGCACCGAGCGTTGGAGGTCAACAAATGTCGTATATCCTCTACTCTGACGATCTGGTACTGTTTAGCAACACTCGAATAGGCCTTCAAAGGCTGCTTAATTCTCTTGGAGCATATACTGAAAAGAATTGCCTGGAAATAAATCTTTCAAAAACAAGTGTGATAGTATGTAATCGTTCTTCTAAGAAAAATCAAATATGGCTCATTAATGGAAACAGAATTGACGAGGTTAAACTCTACGTATACCTAGGAGTGAAAATAGACGCAAACGACTCCTTTGGTTCCCAGAAGAAGGCGATAAGGGCAAAAGCACAGGCCATTAATTATGGCTTCTCGTCACTGGCTAGATCCATTCGAGGCCATGATCTGAAACCCATGGGATTAGTTATGAAATCCAAATTGCTGCCAACCCTCGCATACGGATCGGAGTTAATGCTAGGTGATGAGGCTCCTCTGCTAGACAAATTGATGATAGGAGCCTACAGACAAACCTTCAAGCTCCCTAGGTCGGCCTCTTCTGCACAGCTCCGGTTAGAATTCCCACTGACAAAACAGACACTTGCTAGGCCGGCGGCGTTCGTAAAGCGCTGTCATAATCTGCGAGCAGCCGCTGAAAACACCCTGGCTAATTTAGTCTGGACTGAAATCAATTTACAACGGGGAAATGGCGCTTACAAGAATTATCTTGAAAATAGCATTAGGATGCTCGAATTGGGTGACTTGTGGACCTCGAATACCTCTGGGCAATCCTTTAAGAAATTAGTAAATAAATCAATCAAACTGCAAAGCTGGATGGCAGATAACGAAAGCCTGTCTAGACGTCGTCATGGGTGGCTGGTGTTGAAATCATACTCCATTCTAAGAGAATCATCTTTGCTGGAAGCACCTTTCCACCGGAAGATCAAACAGTCATTTCTTGCCTTAAGATTTGGAGAAATACCCACACTAGACCTTATGCCAAAATGGAGGATGGCTGGTTTAAGTGAAGACCGGTCCTGCCGTCTATGCCACCAGGGGAATGAAACATTGCTCCACATCGTATGCATCTGTCCTGCATTAATAGTTCAACGAAGATCTTTATTAAGATGGGAGTTCCTTGAAAGGGGAAGTAGGCCATGCAGGCCTGCACTGGAGGAGTCTATGGACCCATGTAATACAATGCTGGACAGTAGACTAACCCAATTGTTGAATATTTTTAAAAAGATGATCACCTTACAGGTCGGACGATGTTATCTGGAGGGTTTCCCAATTCGATATTCTAAAATGGGATAAATCAGTAGCCCTTAAGGCAAACCTAATATGAGCAGATAATCCTCAAGGACGGGTTGCTAGGGATTGCTATAATTAGCTGTTCCCTATCCCGTTAAGCTCAGGCAACTACTTTGTTTATCCTGGCATTTTAATGATCCGCAGCCTTGCGCACTTGCACCTTTATAGGGGGAACCATAGCCCATTCTGGCATTGTACATATTCTTGCCCCAGCCCTGCACATAGGCACTTTATTTAACTATAATAACTTACTTAAGGGAACTTTAGTCGCCGTATGGCAATTTTGCACTTTATACACTAGGGAAAAGACCCGTCCCTGATCAGCTACTTTCACCCAATCTATATTTGTAGTTGGCACCTTTATTTAAAAACCTAGGAAAGAAAGCTGAAGAAAGTGAAGGACTCGTGACACGACGCCCAGCAGTCATAATAGATGTATGACAAATCCCTTTATTTTTGTATGTATTTTTAAACTTTATGTATTGTATGATCTTGTTTATGGTTTTAATTGACTAATAAACTATTATTATTATTATTACTACCAGTATGAATTTGTTTCCTGAGGCTGTGGGTGTTTCAGGTTGACCCACTATGTCCACACCAACTCTTTCAAAGGGAACACCAACCACTGGTAACGTAATTAAGGGGGCCTTTGGGTGTCCACCTGTTTTGCCACTGACTTGACAGGTGACACAGGAGCTGACAAACTCCTTCATTTTCTGGGACATCTGGGGCCAGTAGAAATGGCTGACAAGCCTTTCTCAAGTTTTAGTCTGGCCTAAGTGCCCAGCTAGGGGGATGTTATGGGCCAAAGTTAGTAAGACCCCTCTATACAGTTGAGGCACTGCCACTCTCCTAGTGGCACCAGGCTTTGGGTCTCTGGGCTCAGTGTACAGGAGTCCCTCCTCCCAATAGACCCTGTGGGAGCCACTGACATCTCCCTTTTTCTGGTCAGCAGCTTGCTGTTGCAGGCTCTCAAGAGTGGACAGACTTGCTGCCCAGGGCACAGCTGTTCCCTGGAGGGTCCCAGAGGGCCCAGGAGCTCAAACTGGTAAGGTCCAAGTTCCATGGGCTCAGTCCCTTCTGGGGCTGACATGCAACTGTAACCTTACCTGTGTTCTAGTGCACCCTACTAGAGGAGTGGCTTACCTAGGCCACAGGCAGTGGATTGCAGGTATGGCACACACGGATGTGTGCCATGTAGACTCTCCACTTTTCTCTGCACCAAAACACGCAGCGTGCAATGGCAGTGTGTGGGGGTTAAGGTGCAGTGTCTCTAAGAGTGGCACAATTGGTGCTACAGCCCTTAGAGGCCTTCCCTGGTACAGTGCCCTTGGCACCCAGGGTACCTTTTACAAGGGGCTTACCTGTGGCCAGAGATGTGCCAATTGTGGGTACAAGGTACAGTTTTGGGAAAGAACACAGGTTCTGGGGCCTAGTTAGCAGGATCCCTCAGTCACTTTGACATCAGGTATCTGGCAAAAAGTTAGTGGTTAACCAAGCAAAACGGGGCACTTTCCTACAATGTGTGTATGGAGCAATAGCAGGAACTGTTTCATCAGTATCTACTGAATAAAAAGCACTAAAGTGTATTACCCACTCACTAGCTAAAACGTGTGCCTCTGGTCTGTTGGGTTCCATCCAGCCCCCATGAGACACTAGGTGCCAAAAATACCTTAAGTCTTTATTTTTGGCCTAACTAGGAGTTGTTCCCAGTTCCCATTTTCCCAATCATTTTTTGCCAGTTGTACAGTTTTCTTATATGATGCCCTGGTTGCCTTTATTTTGTTTCTTCCACCCTGTTTAACAGAATTTACAAGGTTCCTTTTTTCAGATCTATAATTGGAGTTGAACCATTCATGGGCTCTCCGTGGTCTCACTGTCCCAGAGATATTCTTCTCAAAGAGCTCTCTAAGCTTGGTGAACAATGTATCATGAATTTAAAGAATTCTAATTGGGCAGTTCACATGCACTCTAAAAAAATCTAATGCTGATGCAGTATTTTCACAAATTGATTTTAGTGCTACCTTGCTAGTTCAAATAGTACACCATTTAAGGTTTTTCATGTTGTTTGTAATAATTAAATTGTGGCCCCCTGGAATTAAACCTGCCAGTAAACTATTCATGAGCAGGTCGGACATATAAAGAATCAGGGGGTCATGGTCACTCTTGTACCTTGAGGCTACCAACAAATCAACCATCTCGCTCCACAAGCCTATATAAATAAATAGATAGTCTAGGTGGTTCCTGTAGGATGCCCATTTAAAAGTCGGCTGGGCTTACTGTCTGAGGTTGAGCAACCGTTACATGAGTGGAGACCGTGTGACAAGGTGATATCAATGAATTGTAAGGCACCCCTTGAGAAATGGTAAACTGGGCTTGCATTGATGGCTGGAATATGTATACATATATTCACTGGAATGAAAACAAAGATTAAAGTGACGTTAAAGTTAGGTTTAGAAAAAGGACATTAACTAACATTAACAAAAACCTTAGAAATTCACTGAAAAAAACAGAGGTTCTTGACATTCTCAAGTTAGCAAAGCAGAGCTGTCCAAGATCTACTCAGGGTGGGTGGTGTAGGCTAGCAATCCTAATTTGTTGGTGAAACAATAATACTCAATAAATTATAAATAGTCCACTCAGTAAATACACTCAATAAATTAAAATAGCCCACTCAGTTCTCTTTCTTGTAAAGTGAAAAACTACATTTATTACATATACACTAAATAATAATACAAATTAAATAGATGGAAATAACTTTAGAGACAGCCTCAATTCACATTTGTCCCCTAGTGGGTAATGGCCCCCATAATAACAATTCGCCTCTCATATAGCAGGTGCAAGATCGCAATATAAGGGGTGGCATTTTAAATAAGGCAGTCCTACTGGCTTTGTCATAGAGTCAGTACATCAATATATAAAAGGCAGGCCTTTTAGCTCGGTCTTGGGGTCACAACATCAACATATATAAAGCTGACGTATTGGTTTTGTCAGTGTTTCCACATTGAGCAGCCACTTGGCATAATTTGCCATTTAAATTAATGGAATGAATAACTAAATCCAATGCATTCATAATTAATAAACACATTGCAATATTCATTAATAATAATTGTCACTAAAATATTTGAAATAAAACACTCTTAATGAAAACAACCATAAACATGTGTTTTAGTTTTTTTAACACAGTTCAGGTTACATAATGCAGCTTATGAACCACCCACAAGGGATCCCCTCCCCACTTCAGCTGAAGAGCATATAGCTCCAACTTGGAGTGCTTTAACAAAGATGAACAGCTCTCCTGTGGTCCTGTACTAAATGACCCAGGAGGCTTACTGAGAGTTTTCATAAAACAGGTTCCTGGGAGAGGGTGTTGCTGCACTCCCAGCAGCCCCCAGCAACATTTAAATAAATCATTGGTGGTGCTCCTGCCCCTCCATGGGGCAACACAAAGAAGAAAAACTGCATACACAAAGCCCTCACATGTTATTATGGGGCACTCACCATTGTTTACATATATTTAGGTCAGACTTTCTGTAGGAAGAGCATTTATTGTTTCGCTAAGAACTTTGGTGCCAATTGACGATTCTTTACCCAAAAATATTTATCCACCTCTGCTCCTTCCTGAAATGTTTCATGGTGATCCATCAAACGGGGGCCGAGAAAATGAGAGAGTTACCAATACTCAATTTCCCCATTCAATTTCCACAGGGAATTTTAGTCAGCTGTACAACCAAAATGGCTCAACGGAATTACACACAATGTGCCAGAAACCTAGATGTTTAACCAGAAAGCATACTTTTTAGTGTAAAATTCATTCAGTAGTTTTGGAGAAATTAAGGTTAAAAATTTAGAGATATTTTGACAGTTGGGCTAAAATTAAAAAATTCAAGTCTTCTGATTGGCTGAGGGTTTTTTTTTGGAGTGAGCGCTCTGATTGGCTGGCTGGCCACAATATGAATAGAAATGTTGCGGCAGCCATTACAGGACTCAGGGACTTGGTCCCCTGTCCTAACAATATATTTTTTAAAAGCCATAAGGGTGCAGGGTACGGATACACTGACCACCTATCCTTTGTTGACCCAAAAGAGTTGAATCCGAGGACAATCCCACAGTATGTGAATCAGCGTTCTCACATCCAGCAGTCAATTTCTAAGGTTTGTTTCAATTTAAGTTAAAATCTTACTACCTTCCTCACACATAACTGTACTTCAGCCTTTGTTTTTTTCAGTGAATTTCTATATTTTTTTATTATAAAGCAATATCGTTATGATGTGTTTGTGGCTAACCCTTTGGTGTGCATGGTCTTCAGCTGTGCGCTGGGGGCACGGTTACCTGCAGAGCCTGACCTACGGCCAAGCTCTTCTCCCAGTCCATCAGCATCCACAACCACCTTTGGCCGTGCGCGGAAGGGAGAAAGGGGGCCCTCATACCTTCAAACCCACCGCCACACACAGCCTTCAGCTTCTGGCAAAAGACGCCCATCCTCTTTTTTTCAATTTGTTTTTTCCCATGAGATCACATGTAAGTCTATTTTTGACCCCCAGGGTAGCTCTAACCTACCCCCTACTATCTCAATATTTTAACATTTTCAGAACACAGGGACCCCATATCCTGTAATGGCAGCCCAAACTTTTTTTTTTCATGTTGCAGATGGCCAATCAGATCGCTCACTCCCGTGGGGCCATGAGTCCTGTGGGAGCGAGCAGGCTGATGAGAAAAAAAAGCACTTGCGACCAATCAGATCGCTCCAGTGTTTTTGAATTTGTGTCCCACTGGACTTCAGCTGGAGTCTTGCAGGATCAACTGTCAATATATCAGTACATTTTGAACCTTAATTTATCTAAAACTATTGAGCAGAATTACACCAAATAAAAAAGCATGCTTTCTGGTCAATGATCTAGCTTTCTGCCATATGTAGTGTAATTCGGTTCAGCCATTTTGGCTGTATCGTTGTCTTATTTTTCCTATGGAAAATGCATGGGGAAAAAGTGTTTTGGACCCTCCCCCACTTTTTCTCAGCCTCTGCCTGAATGATCACCCCAAAATTGTCCAGGAAGAAGCTGAGGTGGATAAACTTTTGTTTGGAAAGTTTTGTGAAGATTCGTCAAACGGCATTAAACTGAAACATAGCACTTCCTATGGAAACTCTGACTCACATAAAACAGTACACAGTGGCGACTGTCACTGTTTAATATAGATATACATATATACTTTAATACTGTAATGTATGAGTTAGCTCTGTAACCTCCTGAGGGATCCATAGATGGACACTAGATATTTGAAAACGGCAGTCCATATTTTAAATATGAAACGCAAAAATTGAATTTTTGGCGGACTAAAATGTAGTGCACTCTAGGCGGTAATAACTGGGTTGAAAATAATGTATTTTTTGGCACTAAATGGGAAGTGAACGTTAAATGGTAAATGCCACACATTTTTAAAAATGTAGGAAGAAAAAACAATAGAGTAAGTATTTCATTTACAGTACTTTAAATTTGTATCAAAGGCCTTTCAATTTTCATCAGAAACAGATGATAAAACTGTGTGTTAGTTTATTAGACTAATTTGATTTATCTCGCAGTAGCTTTCAGATGACATCATTTCAAAACATTCATTAATATGAAGCGATACTCCAGAAAATCCTCTCTTTGGGCACTGCATTTAGTAAACGGGCAGTGACACGATTTGTAGATGAGCTCCTGAAAGCTGGAAGTTTCATTTCATTGTTTATTAAACAGAGGGTACAAAAACACATAAATATCTTTGAAAAGGGCTTGACGTATATTAAGAAAATAATTTAGCTGGAGATTGAGTGAAGTAGGGCAATGGTGAAGGGCAGTTTCTTTGCCCACATAAAGAAAATGATAACTTGCAGCTGCTCACCTTTCTGTGGAAATCAGCAAGAGTGTATTTGACTCTTGAGCAGAGGTGACAATCTGAAATTGACTTTTCTTCACTATATGTGGAGTGCTGTAGAACATGATGCAAATGTGCCTAACTAACAACATAACTCTGTCTGGTGTTCAGTATGAATAGATTAATTTGGGAAAGGCATTTTATGTTTTCATATGTCTGAAGAATGGCTACTGCTACCTATTTAAGTGAATGGTAACATCTTGTTATCAGTGTAAAATTAAAATATTTGCTTTGCCCTTAGGACATAGCACAGAATCATGACTGACAACTGGCCATTAAAGACCGATCAGTTGCCAAGTAAATGCTTATATCATGTTTGGCTGTTTTTATTGCACACAGCGGGATAAAAACTAATATTTCACAGGGAACCCTGAAATATGGGAAACATTTCACTGTTGCCTTTGAAATACGGATTTCATCGTCATAATGACAGCCCCTAAGCCACTCTGCAGAGCTTTACCGTTCCCAAGGCTACTAGGATTATGTGGTTTAGAGGACTAACTTTTGCAGTGAGGTTTTCTAAATTAGGTAGCAAAAAAATGCAAATTATGTGGCACTTTCTCTAGTAGTATAATCGTAATACATTTTAGCCTGAAAAACATTTTTGTGAAATCTGAAAATTTTGCAAATGATGTGGCAAATACATTAAATCCATTATTCCATTTCACTTTCACTTTCAGTATAATGACGGTGCATCATGCACTTCGATCGTCATTACATTGGAAAAACGAAATTGCCTTGGGCAGCAAGGGAAGATCTTCCCCAGCTCCCGAGGCTGAAAAAGAAAAAAGGAAATCCCTCTGCACAGCAGAGGGATTTCTGGCTGGTGTACAGAGGACGTAATGGTTACGTCCTCGGCACACCAGCGCTATAGCTGAGGACGTAACCATTCCTGTGTGCCAATATATGAATTCCCAAAGACAAACAAAGACCTTCATGGCACTATTCAATTACTTCTTGCTGTGAACATTGATGCATGTTTTATCCCTCTCTCTAGCGACGTCTTGCTACAAACTCTGTCCATATTAAACTTGTTCCAGACCATTTCTTTGTCAATAATTGCAAATCATCTTTCATCTGTTTTATCAAAGTCAGAGCAGACAGTTGAACCAAGTCATTTTCACCTCGATGTATGAGTAGCATATATGTGGACACTCCCTATATACAAATAGTTCTGTAATAAAAGTAATAAAACTGCCCCAACGCATGCCACTTCTACCCCACCACATGACTTCGTGCATGTTACTGGGCAGACAGAGCAAGCAACCATATATCTACTGTTTTGTATTTTGTGCCGCCCATCGCACACAAACTGTAGTAAAGAATAAAGACATATAAAACGACTATGCAATATTAAAACTTATAACTATTCTTCATTTCCTCACATAACTGCTTCAGTAGCTGCTCCAATTCTAAAAGAATGCGTCCCATACTTGTCGGGCTGCAAACTCACTTTTTGTAAAGCCAATTAGTGCCAATAATTTGGAAGCCTTATCCTGGACCCATGTTTCTAACAAAAAATGTCATCACTTCTCATCCCAGGCCACTGAAGAATTGTTCCCACTCTCTTACTGGACATGCCTCACTCTTGCCTCCTCTGCTGAACCAAATCTATTTACCTCTCCCTACTTCATCCGATTTAGATACCCTTAGCAAAATTCTCAATTTATTTCCTTAAAAAAAACTTAATCAATCTTAACTGCCGGCCTCAACTTAGAACCCAGTAATTCTGACAACCTAAATGCTCCATAAACATCCCCAACATATACAATCTTAACATAATAACTTCATAAGGATCATAACAACACTCCACCAATACTGCCAATCGTTTTAACAGCAATGTAAAAGTCAGACTACTTTTTATTCTGTATATTAATAATTATTATATTAATAATTTACATGCGTTTTTAACAACCCTCACTAGTGACTTCCCAAGAATCAACGGCTCTATACTAGCATCCCTATTGTATGCAGATGATGCAGTCTTAATGGACCGTACTCCGATAGCCTTGCGCCTTTTAGTACAGGGTTTTGTGGATGTTATGGCCTCCTTAGATTTACGCACTAATTTTACAAAATCTTTTATTATGGCCTGTGGCCCGATAAAGCTTACGTTAAATGCCCTCTCTGTTGGCAACCAGAGTTCACAAAGCACAAGCACTTTTCCTTACCTGGGTCTGGTCTTCGCTGCTAACGGTCTATGGATGGACCATACTGTCTACTGCAGCAATAAGTTTTCAATTAATGAAGTATTTAGCTTACCCCAACCGAGGTGGGGGGGGGCTTTTACCTATTTTAAAATTTTATAAAACTCAGGGCCCGATTCTGATGCGGGTTGGAAAAGCTTCCCGACCGAGGGCCTGATTCTGATGCGGTTAGGAAGGCCTCCTAACGGCATTTGCTCCTTCCAAATCGGATCGGGAACGTGTCTTCCCGACCGAGGGCCCAATTCTGATGCGGTTAGGAACAAATGTTCCCATTGAAGTCAATGGGAGTTCAACCAAATCGTATCTGGAAGCATCCGGATGCATCCTACTCCGCCGGTCGAACTTTCCCGATCCGAGTGGGTCGGACACCATTTCCCAACCGATTCGGTCGGGAAGCTTTTCCAACCCGCATCAGAATCGGCCCCTCAGTGTACACTAACAGCAACCTATGGGGCAGAGGTTTGGGATATTTCTAATTGTTATAATATCCAGAACGAAGAGAACAGGTTTTGCCGCAAGCTCCTGGGCGCTCCAATCTCTTCGTCCCAATACGTGTGCCACAGTGAACTAAATTTACACTATGTTGAAGATTTTATTTGAGCCCGCCCTAATCTATTCTGGCTAGCTATTTGGAAAAACAAAGCGGTGTCTCTCACAAGAGACATTATAGAAGGTTGCCTTAAATGTGAGAAAGGTATGGCTATCCCATGGTTAGCAGAGGTGAGGACCAGTTTATGCAGGATTAGCCACGGACACGTTTTTGACAACCCTCTCTATCTAGATAATGTATATAAAAGGGAGCTTTGGGAGGCCCTATACAAGTGCTTTTGCAAGGATAGACTGGCCAAAGAGTCCAGGAAACCAAGTGTGGCCTTGTTTTTGAACATCGAGAATGACCATCAACTGGCTGGCTGCCGGATTAAACCTATGGGCCTCTGGGAACGTGGTCTTCTCTTCTGTTTAAGGGCAGGCACCGTTAAGTACCAACTATGCTTCCTCTGGGTTTTCAAGCTAACCTTGACCTTGTTCCCTGTCCATGTGACGGGTGCTCAGGCCAAACCCTGTTACACTTCTTATTTTGCTGCCAGTACTATATGCAATATGCAAAACCTTTTTCTACTTCCTTTTTTGGTCTCGCGCCTAGCGTTGCAGTGCGCAGCCCTGCTCGCACAGCGCGAGACCTCTTGAATGGGGTTTAAAAACTGACCTAGGAATCGCACACGCTCGTGCGTGTGCGATTCGTTTTTCCCCCGGCTATTGGGCTTTGCGTGCATCTTTTTAAGAAAGACAGCACGCAATTGGGCAAAGGCAGGCGCATGTCCCGCCTTTGCTCCGCCCATTCCCGTCCGTGTCTAGGACGCGCATCAGCGCGCGTGGCACGGACGACAGGCTCCCTCGCCCCCCCCTCCTCTGTGTTGCACGCGCACCACGCGCAGCAGCGGCATCTTTTTCCTAGCATTCGAAAACACCATGTAATACCTAAAGCTATATTATGAGCGTCTCCACTGTTTACCCATTCCTGGTCCATTGCCGTTCAGGGGTCTTTTTTTTTTTTAAAGTACTGGGCCTTCTGTGGCATTTGTCTATTTAGCAAGTTTAAGATCTCCTGTTTGCAATCCACCCCTCACAATGCACTGAGTGTCACTAGGGTCAAAACATGTGGGTTTCGAGGTAGAGACGGAGTTAGAGGGGCTACTACTTTGTGAAACACATTGTTCCATCTCAATTACCTGTGCTACCATATTATCGTGCTTAGTTTATCCAGAGTTACACGACCACTTTGGTAGTTGCAAATTTTGTAACATAGCAATAAACTACTCACGCGAGTTATCCTTCCTACTGAAAATCCCCTACATAGATGGATGCATTGGAGCATAGCAGGTACTTCCTTGATGAATACCACTACTAAGAGTACCATCACATTGAGTTAAGGTAAGTACATGGACAAAGAGTGGCCTTCGCCTTCACTTTAAGGTTAGTCTTGGTGGAGTGGTTATGTTTTGGTTGGGGGCTTCTGCTTGGGTTTTGAGTAGGTGTTGGGGTTAGTTTTAGAGTTAGCTTATGGGTTTGGGTTGATGTATATGTACTGTTGAGGTAGTGGTGCTTCTATTGGGTTATTCCATTCTATAAATACCTCACCTGTGTAGCAGTATCTGTATCATGGTCCCACAATGAAGTTCATGTTCTGTGTAGTAACATATGACCCGTATATACTTTCTGAGCCTCTAATTATAGACATTCAAAGATTATAACAAATGATTGACTCGTCTGGTTATAAGAAGTTAGCTCCTTCCTTTGTTCGTTCCAGCCGCCCTGTAAAACGGAAAGGTGTTTGGTTTGGTGCAGCGCCAGGGAAAGAGATTCAGCCCTGTTCTCTCTTGCACTCGCTGAGAGGTAGTGTAGTTTAAAGAAATCAAGACCATGAGGGATGGTGGTCTTATTTTATTATGCCCCTACGGAAGCTTTCTACATAAATCCTGATGTTAGAGACCATTGAGAGGGGGCGAAAGTGTGATGGAGAGCATGGGGAAGGGGATTAGAAATGTTTTCAGCACACAAACAGGAAGAGTGTATAATGGATTACTCATAAACCCAAACGTGAGAGGGATGGGAAGAGAGGTTGTGTACATCCTTGCGTACAGTGTATGGACGCCGTGCTTCAGAGCTCTTTTCCAGCAAACTTGCAACACACGATTCACACAGAGTTAAAGGTGTCATGACACTTGCATTGGAATGGACAGAAATAGACTAAATGCTGTATCATGTATGGAGGTGCTAAGACTTGCATCCCAGCAGATCTGAGAATGAATTGTCCTGTTACGTGAGATAGATAAGCCCCTCTAGGTTGTCGTCCAAGGATACTGACTTAGGCTGGTGTAATACACTAATCAAGCAACCAGAATTATGTCCCCTTGTTACCTCTCCCTTAGATGATTCAGTCTTAATTATTGGAACTTACTTTCCCTCTCCTACCACTGTCCCCTTTTCTCTTTTATTACTCATCCAATCTTTAAAGTGGCCTAAGTTTGACTTAAATCACCATACAAAACACCGGCATTACATGGCTACTGTTTTTTACATGACAGCTGGGTTTTTTTCTCCATGGATTTGGTAGAACAATTATACACCGTACAGTCTTGCATGCCCCTAATGTTGGTTTATGTCTGAACAGATCAGGCACTGGCACATTTGTTCCTCTCTGATCTGGGGCCATGACACCATGGCCATTTACCTCCTCCGCTTCTCGCTTGGTCGCACTACTCTTTACGAAGGCAAGTAGATCAGGTGTGTGTTTGTATGTACTGGTGTGTGCGCAGGTGTGAGTGTATTTGAGAGGCTGTGTGTATTTTGTGTGTGTTTGTATGTACTGGTGTGCGTCTGTGCAGGTGTGAATGAAGGTGAAAGGCTGAGTGTGTGTTTACAGGTGTGTGTATGTACTAGTGTCCGTCTGTGTGAATGTATGTGAGATGCTGGGTGCGAGCAGGTGTGTGTTTTATGTACTGGTGTGTGCGCAGGTGTGAGTGTATTTGAGAGGCTGTGTGTATTTTGTGTGTGTTTGTATGTACTGGTATGCGTATGTATGCAGGTGTGAATGAATGTGAAAGGCTGAGTGTGTTTTTACAGGTGTGTGTATGTACTAGTGTCCGTCTGTGTGAATGTATGTGAGATGCTGGGCGCGAGCAGGTGTGTGTTTGTATGTACTGGTGTGTGCGCAGGTGTGAGTGTATTTGAGAGGCTGTGTGTATTTGGTGTGTGTTTGTATGTACTGGTGTGCGTCTGTGTGCAGGTGTGAATGAATGTGAAAGGCTGAGTGTGTTTTTACAGGTGTGTGTATGTACTAGTGTCCGTCTGTGTGAATGTATGTGAGATGCTGGGCGCGAGCAGGTGTGTGTTTGTATGTACTGGTGTGTGCGCACGTGTGAGTGTATTTGAGAGGCTGTGTGTATTTGGTGTGTGTTTGTATGTACTGGTGTGCGTCTGTGTGCAGGTGTGAATGAATGTGAAAGGCTGAGTGTGTTTTTACAGGTGTGTGTATGTACTAGTGTCTGCCTGTGTGAATGTATGTGAGATGCTGGGCGCGAGCAGGTGTGTGTTTGTATGTACTGGTGTGTGCGCACGTGTGAGTGTATTTGAGAGGCTGTGTGTGTACAGGTGTGTATTTGGTGTGTGTTTCTATGTACTGGTGTGCGTCTGTGTGAAGGTGTGAATGAATGTGAAAGGCTGAGTGTGTGTTTACAGGTGTGTGTATGTACTAGTGTCCGTCTGTGTGAATGTATGTGAGATGCTGGGCGCGAGCAGGTGTGTGTTTGTATGTACTGGTGTGTGCGCACGTGTGAGTGTATTTGAGAGGCTGTGTGTGTACAGGTGTGTATTTGGTGTGTGTTTGTATGTACTGGTGTGCGTCTGTGTGCAGGTGTGAATGAATGTGAAAGGCTGAGTGTGTTTTTTACAGGTGTGTGTATGTACTAGTGTCTGTATGAATGTATGTGAGATGCTGGGCGCGAGCAGGTGTGTGTTTCTATTTACTGGTGTGTGCGCAGGTGTGAGTGTATTTGAGAGGCTGTGTGTGTACAGGTGTGTATTTGGTGTGTGTTTGTATGTACTGGTGTGCGTCTGTGTGAAGGTATGAATTAATGTGAAAGGCTGAGTGTGTGTTTACAGGTGTGTGTGTGTGCATTGTGAATGTATGTGAGAGACTGTGTGTACACTAACACTAATCCTTTTATGGCTTCCGGAGTAGCGTGCTACTCACCAGAAAAGCGCTTCAACACCCATCAGGGGTAACAAGTGCTATATGAATGCAAACCTTTCTTCCCCTTCTATCCCTCCGCTATCCTTCTCACTCCAAATAACTGACTAATATCCACCACTCAAATTACTTTCATATTTCACTATACTAATTCACCACAAATCCTTTATGGGTTTCCGGAGTAGCGTGCTTCAACACCCCATCAGGGGTAACAAGCGCTATATAAATTCAAACCTTTTTTTCCTCTTCTATTTTTCTGCTATCCTTCCGAATCCAAATAACTGAGTAACCTATCCACCACTTAAAATTTACTTGCATGTTTCACTATACTAATTCAACACTAATCCTCTTTGTGTCCCGGAGTAGCGTGCTACGCGCCGAAAAAATGCTTCGACGCCTCGTCAGGGGTAGTAAGCGCTATATAAATGCAATTACAATACAATGCAAGTTTGTTCCTGTGTACATTGCTCATACTTTTTTATTTCTTCTTAATGGAAAACTAACATGTGGGGATGTGTGTGCGTGTGTATATACAATGTACCTTTCTAATTAATTTTAATGAAGTTATGGATACAGTGCATTTGGTTCAACCTTTAAATAAATAAAAATAATATAAATATATTTTTTTATTATATGGATTTTCTTGTAACATTTGTATTGTGCTGTTTTGTGAAAGCCTTAACCACGCAAAAAACTTTACTTTCTAAATGTATCTAATACTTCTTTCTGCAATGTTTCGAAGTCTAATGAACGCTGTAGGCCTTGCAAAGAGTATGTTAAGTCCTAAATAACGAAATAAGTACTAATGCAATAAAATACAATGTACCTATCTAATTAATTTTAATGAAGTTATGGATACAGTGCATTTGGTTCAACCTACAAATAAATGTAAAAACAAAAAATATATATATATAGTTACGTGATTAATGTTTTAACAAAACAGCACAATACAAATGTTACATGAAAATCCAACAAAAAAAAAAAATTTCCCCACACATAAATTTACATGTAAAAATTAAATGTCATAGCGAAATTGTTAAACTTGACATTACATATTCATCACTAGACATTGTTCGCTCTCAGAATCCTAAGTTTATTTGCACAGTTTATACCTAAAGGCGTCTGAACCTACCTAATATCAATCGTCAGGGCTTTAAGTGGGCTGGGTCCGTCTGGGTCTCAGACCCGGAATAATTTAAAACGGGCATTGAAGCGGGTCCCTGTTGGAGACTATAGTCATGTCCTAAACTTTACAGGCAAAAACACTGAGGGGCCGATTCCGATCTCGGTCGGAGGCGCACCCAATACCATTCGGTCGGGAAAAAGCCATGCGAAAGCCTGTTTCCCGACCGAACCGTACGCGGGTCCGGCCGAGCGAGTACGATGCGAGTCGCCGACCGACTCGTCCGGGCGTCCCGACAACTCCGACCGACTCGCTCGGACTCGAACCGCTCCGACCGACTCGGTCGGACCCGAGTCGCACCGCGCAATGGAGACGTTTCCCGGCCGGGTGAGTACGATGCGCGCCGCGAGCAGTCCGACCGAGCCGCGCACTCCGGCTCGTAAGAGCTGTCGGAGCCGTACTTTGGGGGTCCGTGTCGGACCCCCTGTACGCGTAGCCGCGCGAGGCGCACACAGGGGGACCCAAGGGTCCCCCTACCTGTGCGTGTACGCCGCGAGCGCTTCGCGGCGTACCCGCTGTAGGGGCGCCCTTGTCCGCCTCGCACCCATTGAGGCAATGGGAGCCCGCGTACGCGTTGTACGACCGGCTCCCATTGAGTTCAATGGGAGTCCGACCGACTCGTGTCCGATAACATACGGCCGCATCGTACTCGTTCGGTCGGACTGCACGGGTCCGATTCGGTCGGAAATCTCTCCGGGTCCGGCTCGGTCGGAGAAATTTCCGGCCCGAATCGGAATCGACCCCTGAGTGATTTAAAAAAAAAATTTTTTTTTATTGAAAATATTGATAGCAAGAACATAGATCAGGTCACATCCTTGGTTACAAAATTTAAAGTGAGAGGGAGCTATGGTAAGCCAAGGAAAAATATATAGTAAGGACACTGCAGTACAATAGTTGGTGGTGGGGGGATTTTCTTCCTTTACAAAAAAAACCACTGTTACAAATGGAAAGCAGTGTCTGCTGGGGGAGAGGATAAACCGGGACATGCGCCCGCCTTTTGCCCAACTTAGACTTTACAAGTCCAGAACACACTGTCTGAGAGGCAACCACTGCACAACCATTTGGTCATATACTTGAAGGGCCCGTCTTCCGGGCTTTTTCATGATACCATTGTGGGTAGAAAAACCTGTTTTCACCGAAATTGCAGTAGTGTGTTTGAATTGTGCTGCCATCCTTCTTTCCTATTCACATTTCCCAAGGAGGAATCATTTAATGGGAAAACCACCTGGTTAGGATGGAAAACGTGCATGAGTTGGTACCCAAGCACCAATACCTACGATTATTTCCACAATTAGAGTGCAAAACCCAGGGCTTTAAGTGGGCCGGGTCTCACCGGTGCTGAGCACCTTGAAACGGGTCTCTATCGGGCTCTGTTTTGTTCCCTGGCACAAAGTAATATCCAAGTATTCCCCAAGCTTAGTTGTTAAAAATATGCTTCATGGCTACACACTTACACGGTCCACACATGCTTTCTTTTTTTAAAAGTCGCTGCTTGTTTGGTTTACTTTTGGCCAGTCAATCTCCAACAGAGCATTTTGGCACTCCGACAACAACTGCTCCCTCCATCCTCCCTTAGTAGGTAACAGACATTGCCATTTACAATGCCAATAGCTCTAACTTAAAAAAATGCGAGACCTATTGCATTTCCAATGCTTGTTTTAGGAGTCGCTCCTATGTAGATCATAAATAAGCATATAACCCTTCTCAAAGGACAAGTTAATTATTCGTGTGGGGGCCTTTTTGAAACTGCTGTTCGTGCATGCAACTCGATGAATACTGTATAACTGCATTTTAATAGCTCTGCATTGTATTTAATTTTTATGCACGTCTTTTAATACATCACAATTTGTATGTTTTAAATATTGTAATGTGCTTGTTCTTTTATGGATATGCTTTTATCCGAATATGAAAATGAATGAAAATGAAAAGTCACAGGTTCCCTTAAGTTACTCCTCGACCTCTGTTCTCTGCCCCAACTTTGCCAGAACCTTCCTGACTAACTCACCTTCTGCTGGTACATATCCCTAGTATATCCTTCCATAGAACAAAATACCCACTATCTTCCCTGCAGTAGTTGTTTCTGACAGGCCTTTGTTTATCAAACTTTGGTTATGAAACAAAATGTATTAAGTCTTTCTTCCTTTCTTTTAAATCCTTCGTGTCTGCCAACCGTTTGTTGTTGCCAAACTGGCTAAATTCCTGCCAAGCCTGTAAATAGCTCTTTTTTAGTAGAATCTGCAATTGATTTCTCCTCCAAATCAACCATCTTTATTCCCCATGCTTAAATGTAGTATGGTAACTATGTCTTCACTTCTTCTGCTCCTGCGGCCAGCATACAAAATCATTACCACTGTGAACAAGATAAAGCATCTACTATATTATTGTTTCCTCCAGGCACATGCTTTGCCTTCAACACAATGGGGCATATTTATGAGATGCTTGCGCTAGCGTTGCACCACGAATTGTGATGCAGCTGTGGTGCAAGCATTTACCAAAACGCGTCATTTTATAAATCTTGTGTGGGGCAAAAGATGCGCCGAAATCAGCTGCACCACTCACAGTTTAATATAGGCAAAGTAGGTGTTCCCCCACAAAATCCAACGTAAATGTAATGCAGTGATATTTACGGGTTTGCCAGTGCATCACGAAGCGCAACACAAAGTCTGAAATGCACCAGAATTGCTGCACATCAGCAACCCAGGCATAAGAAATTATGCAGTGGCTGCGGTACAAAAAGAGCAACCCCACAAAATAATTTGGCAAGCTCAAATACGCCATGGACGTCGTCATCCTGCAACTAGGAGTCTCTAGGAGATCACTGCTACCACCACTTAGGCAGCAAAGGAGGAGGGAGCGTGTGTTCCAGCAGCGCATATCCCTCATTGACCTCAGGGAGGATGAGGTCATAAAATTCTACAGACTCAGGATGAAGTCCATCATTCAATTGCTGCATAAGATTACGCCAAGTCTCCAGCCCCCAATTGCAAAGCCCAATAAAATTCCCCCACATGCGAAATTTATGGCTGTGCTCCACATGCTGTTATCCGATTTCTTCCAGACCTCAACAGCCTGATTTGCAGGACTCTCACCGGAAGCATTTTCCACGTTCCTCCCCTCTGTCTTGGATGCCATCATGAAACTCACACACCGGTACCTCCTCTTCCCCAAAACTCAACAACAACAACTGAAAACCAAACAAGGATTTTATGTGGATTTTACACCATTGCTGGGCCCACATGTCCTTGCTGCAATTGATTGCACACTTGTGCAATTGGTGCCCCTGATGCAACATTTCACCTCTACAGAAACCAGAAGCACACATATTCAATCAATATCCAGGACAAAGTGAATCACCAGGGGATGTTTATCAATGTGCTGGCCAAATATCCAGGGGGTGCACATGAAGCATACATCTTCCGCCAGAGTAAAATAAATGTGTGGTTCTAGAATGGGAGATATTGGAATGGCATACTCATTGGTAAGGAAAGCAGAAATATACATCATACTTACTAAGAAGGTGTAATGTATGACAAAATAGCCATTTCTGTGTTTGTCTATGGAGGATGTGTCATGTGCACATAGCGGGAACAACTTACTCCAACATGTAGACACAATTTTCCATTGTGTCATTTCCTCACTAATCCTGCAATAGTAGTAGCAAAATAACAACTGTGAGAAGCATTTTGTCATCTCACACTGTGTGAATTGATAGAACCACATACTTTGCAGTGGTCAACTAATTAAAACACAAATCATGTTGTACACAAGTAAAGTCAATATGAGTATAAGGGCTATATATTAGCTAAGGGCCTTATTACGAGTTCAGCGGTCCATTGGACCACTAAACCTGTGGTGGCGGTTTGCGGTCCGCCAGACTGGCTGTCCGCCCGCCATATTTGGGCTATGGCGATTGGACTGCCACAAAACCGCTGGGGCGCAGTGGTCTGAGGCTCCTAAAATGGAGTGCATACAGGGGGGCACATGTTGTGCCCCTTTGTCTTCATGTACCCCCAGTTCCTGCAGGTCTTGGACTTCACAGTCCGTGCCCTGCAGGAACTGCCTTTGATGCTCCCATTGCGGTGGCTCCGCAATGGGACCGCCAAAGACATTCCCGCCAGAGTTTCAAAAAAGTCGTACTCTGGCGGGCGGGTTTTAATGGCTTCGGCGTTGTCGGAGCGGGGCGGCAGCGTGGAGGCCCCGCTCCGAGACCGCCAAAGTCATAATAAGGCCCTAAGTGTGACATGAGTGTATGTTCATTGGTGTAACTAGTTTTGGTATTAGATAAAGTTCCACTCAAATAATTGTTTAGGAAAAAAGTTTGTGTTCTAAAGTAAATGTATCACACATGGCAGTAAACTTGTATGTTGACTAAAGTGTCTGGAGCAATACTGGAAGAAGTAGTTGCAAATACAATGTGTGTTATGCAATGTAAGTGTAGGCCCAATTCATATGTAAATGTTATGTCCTGGTACATATGTGATACCAACAGTGCAAAGTACACATATGTCTCAGCCATTCTTACAGTCTCTGTCCAAACATACACATAGTTATCAACCCACATTGACATACTTCAACAATGTGATAGATGACCAGTTTTGTGCCGCAAGGTGGCAATAATATATGCATCTGAGTCCATCAATATATCACTCACAAAGTCAATCGTATGGGGTCAAACATGTCATACACAACTAATGAACATTGGATTAAATGCAAGCAGGGTAAGGTCTCACAGTGTACTCAGGATCTCAATTTCAGGAAGTACAGAATCACTTAAACGTCAAACTCACATACATACATGTGAAATGCTAAAGTGTGTGTCCAGGTCTGTCATAGAAAGGTTCTTGAATCTACAACAGTTTGACCCATATAAAAGACAGCCGACATTGCCATATCTATGTGTCAATCTAAGTTCACTATGACGCCTTGCCCTCCTAAAAGTATTGTGTGTTGGTTGACCACAAAATATATAAAGATCCATTTTACATGTACTAAGCAAATAGCCAACCTAAATTAAGTGAATAAATTAAATGCTGTGCTAATGTCATGTAGGTAAGCAACGATATCAGAGGTATCAAAAGGACAAATGTATGCGTGAATGTCAAACATGTTGGCACTGTCACAACCTATCTAGGGGTGAACATATGCCAGAGAAACTGATCATAGGTTTGTAACTTTGCACATATAATGAGGGAAAATAACATAGATAGGTCAAGAACATTTCAAAATACCTATCATAGTAATCTGCTGCCTAAACATGAAAGTCAGCATGTAGAAGTGTCCTAAGTATCAGGACCTGGTGAGCATCTGTAATGACACATCGAACTTGAAGATGCATGTGCAAACCAATAGTCAACAGGATCTAACACATATTGATCTAAACTGTAAGAAATGTGTTTGAGTTTGTCAGCAAACATAACACACATGGACAGTTATGTCTCTGTAATAATGTGCATAATCATTTACTGTTGTATGTTTGTACTTTCAGGTGACCAAGGATGTGGGCTGCACCCATGGGTCATGACCCTTTTTACCCATCCCCAGATGGACGCAGAAACACGGTATAACATGGCACGCAGCAAGACTTTTGGAGTCCTAAAGTCCAAGTTCAGATTTCTGGATATGTCAGAGGGAAGACTGTTGCACTCACCTCCTATGGTCTGCAAAATAATCCTCATCTGTGCCATATTGCACAACATATGTGTAAAAACAAATCTCCAGTGGGGACTATGAGCAACTACATAAGGAGGAAATGGAAGAGGGTGAAGACAGCAAAGGAGACATCCAGCACACATTGGCCGGTCAGCGGAGATGGGACCAGATTGTGACTAATTTCTTTAGCTAAACTATATCATCTGAGGGTAAAATAGACAGACAATATGTCAAATGATCAACATATAAATAAATCTAAGAACTCATTCATTGTGTTGTCTCTATCTGAAAGGCAATGTGAAAATCAAGTCACACACATCTTCTCAATTAAATGTGAGCCTCAACATTTAACAAGCATGTAGACGGACCTGTTGATCAACATGGGGCCATTACTTAAAAAACATAAATCAATCAATGTAGCTAGCCATTGTGATGCAGTGTACTTCATGAAAGCGACAGATCAGGATTGCCACATATCACATATTAATAGTCCAATCCTGCCTCACGCGCCTAAGCAGTGCGGTGCCTTCCAAAAAGACAATATTCAATGTGACCTAGAGTTGCAATGAAAACTAAGTCTGTGTTCTCCAAATGGAGATTTAAATCATTTACTTATTCAAACAAAAAATGAAAACCAAAGAAAACATAATCAGAGAGGTAACTGGGCAGAAACAAGGAAATCACAGGATTTCCAAAACTCAGGCATTGTTCATTTGAATGACTGAAAAGTGAAAGTACAATTTTTAAGTCACAATTATACAAGTGTCTTTGCTTATAGACAATATAAATACAATAATTGCAGTCAAGACACTAAGGTCGATGACGTTTCTATCCTCACTTAATTTTCATTGTAACTCTAGGTCACATTGAATATTGTCTTTTTGGAAGGGACCTTTGTTTAAGTTATATAGATGTACACCCTAGTGCAGTGCAGCACAGCTAGCAGTTTTGCTGTGTTCTGCAGCAGCAAAGTGTGTTTCATATGGTACTCAGTGATTGTTGGAACACAAATCTCCCAAAATAACCATACTTGAGGCAATTGCCTCATTGTCATGTGGCTCACCAATGAACTAGCATGCAGAATGGCAGCACTTTGCAGGAACCCATGTTGTCACAGATACCATCACAGATCATGCGTGACAGTTGTCATGGACAAAGGCCTAGTTTCAGGTGTAGATGTTAAAATGTCAATTGTAAATAAGGAATACATGCATGTGTGGGGATCCACACAACACTACACATGTGACACAATTCCTGGGCAGATTGTCCTACATTCCACATGTGGACACAGTTGACAAAATACACATTTCCCATGCTTTGCACAGCACTGCGATGAGGCTCCATGGCCTGTAACATAACACTATGAACAGATGACCTTGAAATGTGTGGTATTAACTAGAGAATTAAGACAATGGAGATTTTTTTGCCCACATCACATCACCTCAAAAATACAGAGATGGTAAAAGTGTGAGGTGTCCATGTTAAAAGTTAAGCACAAATGTGTGTACATACACAATCTCATTGAACATGGTGCAATGGAGGTGTTGGGTATGAAATTACCTCTGCAGGTTAAGAGTCGTGTATCCCTGCCCTAAATGTACAACTGCATAGTTGTGGGGATCACTAATTATTGTTTCACCCCAAAGTGGAACATGGAATATACAATTTCACAATTTTGAGGAGCACAATACGATTCTTTTTAGAAGAGTCTAGAAAGAAACTCTTATGGTTTACAAAGTCTATACACTACACCTGCTGAGGTCAACAAGACAGCAAAAGACTTTCACTAGTCATATAGCACAGAAGTTGCATTTACAATTGGATTGTTTTTCATCATCTTTATTCTTTAATTAATCAGGTTTCGTAATAAAACAGAAAGACAAATCCAAGATGGAAACAGCCTACGCGTTTCCTCCCTTTTCACATGGGACTTCTTCAGGGCAACATGTAATATTATGGAACATCTTATCTTCAAGCAAACGGCAAACCCTGAGTACTCCTTATGTACTATTAAAACCTCACAAACTCCTTATGTAGATCCACTGCTTGTTAGGCACATCTACAGCACAGTCAATCTCAAGCATGGAATTCCATTTCTTTTCTTACTCTCCTTGTAATGAAAGCATATGAGTATATTACTCAAAAAGTCCTCTTATCTTCAGGCATCAACTTTTATCAGCCTCTTCCGTACTTTTCTTTAGCCATTAGGGCGTGTAGTGCCCCCTAATTCCTGTAGCCGTCCGCTTTCACCGGTGTCCCGAAACCTGATTAATTAAAGAATAAAGATGATGAAAAACAATCCAATTGTGAATGCAACTTCTGTGCTATATGACTAGTGAAAGTCTTTTGCTGTCTTGTTGACCTCAGCAGGTGTAGTGTATAGACTTTGTAAACCATAAGAGTTTCTTTCTAGACTCTTCTAAAAAGAATCGTACTGTGCTCCTCAAAATTGTGAAATTGTATGTTTTATGCTTGGGGTTTGTTTCGGTTGACCCAAAGGAGTGAGCACTTTCAAGAACGTTAGGGACAAACATTGTGCAGGCGAAGTTTAGGCCACAACCGGATCTTTGTTGTGCTATTGGAACATGGAATGTGTGTGTGTGCCATTACACAGGCCTGTGTCATGGATTGCAGTCTGCTTGGACCAGGAGTGCCACACAAAGACCTGCTCTCATAGTAGATGCACTGCTGCTGCTTTTTCCAGGAGTAAGACAAAGTTCAAGTGGATGCAGCATGTTGTGTAGTGAACAGCAGTAGCGAACATGACCATGTGACCCTTGTTCACTGCAGTGAGGCCTACTAGCTCACTCACCTCTTAAAAAGGTCTGTAACTGTGTGTTACACTTACCCCTGTCCAACATCAGGTTGATCATAAAATGTGAGCATGATACAACCATGTGCAGAATGCATGTGCCTGTGCAAGACATACACAATACATGGGTTCAAGTGTGTAACAGTGTGCACATAGTCAATGTGTGTGTGTGCCGGATAGTGTGTGTTCACTATGACACACTTTAGTTCAAGCCAAAGCGAGTGTAGAACCATACACTGTGTGTTGACCGAGTGTGTGTGCTGCATGTCATAATGCTGGTGGTAGGCCGATACATGTGGAGTATTGCTCACCGAATGTCCTGTGACGGTACACAGAGGGGTATATTTTGAGCATGGTCACACATTGCAGCGCAAAATGTCACCCTACTGCACTGCTATGTGTGAAAGCAAAAAGGCAGGAATGTGCTGTATCTAATAGTATACAACACATTCCTGACTTTTCCCCTGCACCTGTGCCATTTTGGCTGCCTAGCACCAACGTAGGCACCCTTACAAATACATTCCTGCTTGCGACACAAGCACCATTGGACCATGGTGGTCCAAGAGTGCTTGTGTCGCAAGCAGGAATGTATTTGTGTATGAAGGGGCACCTCCTACAAAGCAACAAATCATGAGAGCCATATTGTGCCATCTACTTGTGCTGCAGAATGCAGCACACATTGAAAGAGGAAGAGAGGAGGATAATTAAAGTTATTACTTCTTGTTATGGCACTCCTGGGAAGGTTGTACTTTCTGGTGCATATCCAGGCTTACCCGGTCTGGTAAGTCTGAGAATGCATCTAAAACCATGAGAGCTGCATGGGTACACCCATGCAACGGCCATGGAACCTCTCCCTGGCACTGATTAAGGCCATGCAATTAATTTTGAAGCATTGTGTCACTCAAGATTAATAATCCCTCTCAGGGCCACGCAAGGTGGCTTTAAAAATATTATATTAGAGTTGCATTGTGCATGTACCATGTTGCATTGTGCAAGTGCCACACAACTCGGGTCATACACATAACCCTGAGTTCAGAAGTGGCTGCACCACTACATTACATGGAAGACCTTAGCTAGCATTTTGCGTTAGACATGGCTACCTGGTCAAAACATGAGGAATATTTGAATTAACACCAGATGGAGTTTGAAAGTGCAGCAAATCTGTTAGCTGGGTGGGACATACACTGGAGTATGGGAGAGCCAGCCTGTCTCTGTGCTTCCCTAAGTGTGTGTTGCATCCGTGACACATCAGAGGAAGGGTTTCAGACACATTGCAGGAATGGAGAGATTGGGCAGAATAGGGAATAAAATACAGTCGTCTATAGGCCCGAGGATCAATCTTTACATGCACATATGACTGTGGGGGACATCCAGGTGTGCACCCTGGTAACACCTGAAAAAATGTGTAATCATACAGCTCTTGATTCCTGCATTGCTGTCCTGCCATGTTGCCTGTTGTTCCCCTGGCTGGGTGATAAGGAGTGCACATGCATTCCTTGAACACAGACTGACTCCACGGGCAATCTGCCGGACCACCTGTTATGAAGTCACAGGCACATGAAAGACTTCCAACCACCCTGCTTCACCACCTGGGCACTGCCTTCTGTCACACAAACCTGCCAAGTGGTGCCGCCCCAGTCCTGGACCAATGCAAGTGGGCCTATGGTGTGTGATCCAGCATACCCCAGGCCTCTACAGTAGGAGGCAACACATCATCCCTGTTGCATGGGTCAGAATCCACGTATCACCCCTGTTGTATGATGCATCCCACCAGTTGCACCGGTCAGAAGCCGCTCTTTGACACCGTTGCGTGGAACTGACTGCAGAAGTGCCACTGCGCGTGCATCCATCACGCAATGGCCATTTGAGTAGCGATGTGTCCGAAAAAATGGTGCAAATGCCGGAACATGCTGGACACACCCAGAAAATGATGCAATGGGTGTGGCAGGCTGCATACTAGGAAGTGTGGAGGTTACCTTCGCTTACAGTCTGTTAGTTTGTGCTGGGTGTTGAAGGTGTTTCTGAGGACTTTCGCTTTGACTGCAGCACGCATACAGATCGGTGTTTTTCATGGCGATCCCTTCTGGGACCCAAACATCCTCTCAACTTCCCTGGATATGGGAGACCTGTACATTTATCCAAACATTGATCCATTGGAATTTCCATTTATCTGTAGAACCTTTGATGTTCTTGGAGCCCATAATAGCATTTACTACTAGCTAACCGCTGCTTTTTGTTGATTCGAGTTGCTCATGGTCAGTTGTTGACTTTTTGAGCATTCCCGCTGGTGATCCCCTGGGGATTTTTCCAGGTTTCTCCTCCGCTTGTCTTAATTGCCCTCATCTTGCGCCCTGTGGAAGGTTTGCCCTTTATGTGAGGTCTACACTGAAACGTGCATTGGTGCTTACTCTGGATTAGAACTCAAGGACCAGGATACTTTATTAATTCTAGCCTTCAGTAACTGAACTTTTTAGGATCTACTAACAATAAGTTACTGAACTAAATATGTCTATATATAAAATAGGGATCCCTCAATGTTGGTTCCTTTTGTTCCGTGAATAACAAAAAAACTTATTTTTGTGATTCTATTGATTTGTGTGATATATGTAAGGATGAGTGAATTGTGAGAACGGCGTGGTATGCATGTGGAATGTTACTGAGAATGATTGTGGTTGTAGGGGTTTTGATGGAGCCTGGGTTTCCCTAGGATGTATACACATTGTTATAAATAATGTTATTGTATTGTGGACATGTGAATATACTGTATATATACCCTCTCTAGATGAATGTACCTCAATAATCATTTGATCTTGTAAATAATTTTGATGTATTCAAATTTTGATAAAAATGTGGTCATGAAATTTGTTATCTGGTCTGGATTGAGACTGATTGCGCACTGAAATTATTGGTTAAATTCTTTTTTTCTATTCATGTACCAGGCAGGCTGTTTTTCTGTGGTGTTTCTGAGAGTGTCTGGTGTATTTGAGCAATTTTTGGTCCTGTTGGTGTCTGGTCTGTCCCTGTCTTGTGTAAAATTGTATGCTTTGTGTGTCTTGTAGTATATTGTATTTGTAATGTCATAGTTTTGTCGGGCGTTTGTCTATTTAGGGATTCTATATATTAGGGGTGGGGATTAGGTTATGAGGTGTTTGTTTGGGGTGTAGCTGGCATAGTAGGGTTTACTTCAAGTCAGAAAAGGGGGGTGAAAATTACAGTGAGGAAGAAGTTGGGGGCCTCTTATGGCTCCTCATCCATTGCCTGCCCAACATGCTGGCACCGTGGGGTAGAGTCAGCCAGGGCTACCCCCCCAAGGACTGGAAGGAGCACTGGGAGAGGGTGTGTTGGCACATGTGCAATGTATTTGGGATTGAGCTCACCGTCCGCAAGTTGAAACATCGCTGGGCTGATGTCATGGCACGAGAGGCAGATCTGGATGACATCCATGAATTGGAGCTTGGAGGCCCTGTAGTAGGTATGTATGTATGTATCATCCGCATGTAGTCATGTTACTATCTCATTTATGCAAAAGTGTAAAGATGTAAGGGGCAGATCATTTATTGTGGTGGGTACATAAATCCAGTGTAATGCAATGCAATTGCTATATTTTGCCCTGGTGGCTGTTCAATGGTTTGTTGGTGGTTGTTTACATTGAACACGCATGGATTTGGAAGAATTACCTGATTTCACATACACACTTGAGCAGCAAATGATCCAAACATTTAGAAAACCTGCACAGGTAAGTAGTAATTATATGCTCAGTCTCCTATTATGCTAACCTTATTATGTGTGCTACATTGTGCAGCACACATAGACAGATGAAAATGCCTCTGGCATTTGTATTTGTGCAGGAAGGTGGCCCTTCCAGGACAAACTCGTATAAAACATCTTTCAAAGCATTCACCCTTGCACCATGTTGCAAGGTAGCATGCATTGCCCCTAGTCAGCACTTTGTGTATGAGCGCCATGAAAAATCTGATATGGTCCTTACAATGTTAAAAATGGTGTATACCTGTCCTTTCCAATTGCAGCACTTCTTTGGTCTGCCTGGGCCCAATGGTTTCCCCCTTGTGTCATGGTGCAAGGGGGCTAATATGATGCTGCCCAGCAGTACAGAAAACATCATATGCCTAAGGCATGCGATGTTAGATATCTCTGAGCATTAACATCCAACCAGATCTTCTATGCGAGGTGACTAACTGCATCCCATATTCATACAATGTATACATATGTGTGTGTCAAGCATGTTGAATAATTCAAATCACTGGGATGTCATGGTACTTATAATGGAATTTAGACTGTGGAGCTGCACTATTTACAATGCAGTGTTCAAATCTTCGTCTTGTAGGTGGACCTGTCCCATACACCGGGGAGAAGCTGACACCTTCTGGGATCCCAATGCTACCAGTAAGTTTAATAAGTACATGGCTGTAGCTCTGTATGATTTGTTTGTGATCCATGATAGCTGTAACATTGTGATGTATATGGTATGGGGATGTATCAATCACCTGCAAACAAATTACAGTCAGTGTACCAACACAACTTAACTTGTCCACAGAATAATGTTTAATTGACAAGGATTCCTGTGAATGTAGGGGCAACGTATGTAGGCCCACAGGATTCATGCATCATTAGCAGCTGTGGTGAAGTTTGCTTATCTACTGTTTTGATGCATTTGGTTGAGCCATCATCTGGCGCTAAATCTGCAGATGTTCAACACAATCAAAATATGTTGTACAACACATGGCACAACCAATACCAAAAATGGGCCATATTTACTTACATTTTGTGTCATGTCACAAAATGCTAGTAGATATTTACAAAGCCCTGCAAGGGGCGATTTGTGGCGCCTTTCATGGCAATGTTAAAAATATGTAAGGCAATGCAACGGGTTGCACTGCATTGCTTCACATTACATTCTGGAAGGCATTCCATGGGTGGAACATGGCCTTTCCCATGCATCCACCCATGGATTTCATGCAACCCCAGATTTGCTAAGGTTTGTAAACCTAGGATTGCGTGAAATTGCTACGTCTCCCAGAGGATGGCTTAATGAGGAGAAAAATGCCTTGAGAGATAGTTTTTGTGCAGGAAAGTATTCCTTCCTGCACAGAAACAATTCTGCTTGCAACGCAGGCACCCATGCACCATGGTGCAAGGGTGTCTGTGTTGGCACTAGGGTGCCTGAAGAGTGCCAGAGAGAGCAGAAATGCTCCATATCTTTGTAAATATGGAGCATTTCTGCCTTTTCCCTTTCAAGCAACGCAGCGCAGAAAATTTGCTTGCTGCCCTGCGCTGCACGAAAGTTTAGTAAATATGCTCCAATGTTTAAACAGATGTAGCAGCGAAGTGGAACAAGCTAGGCTAAGCTTGTCTGGGCCCATTTTCTTGCCTATGTCCATATTTGAGTATGAAACTGGTGCTGAGGAGGTGGAAACATTTACCCAGACAGTGTTACCAAGTGTAAACATGATGGTATGATAAAATCTGAATTTGAGAATATGTGTGTCAACGTGCCACATATATTGCTACATCTTACATCATACTATGCTCAAACATGCTGCATACTGTTACGCCTCTTGCATCGTATCTCTACTGCAGGTGACATAATCATAGGGTTTTCTTTTCCTTTTTTGTGCAGTCCCCACAATTTAGAAGCGGTACCTGTTATCTCTGTGTCGGAGTTCTTTGTGTGCGCTACCTTTCCGTGAGTGCCTCTGATACTTGGAGCTATGAAATTCTCTGTGGAGGGGGTGGTGGAGCAGTAAATAAGCCACACCTATTCCTAGGATCGGTGCTTGGATTTGAAATTCCTGCTCTGAGGTTGACCACGCCCCTTTGTTCCTTCCCTGCTCCAGTTTCTGCTTCTGTTGCAGGCGCAGCGGTCTAGTCTTCGTTCCCTTCCTAGACTTCCTGTATCTTGTTCTTGGTGGAGGTTGTCCGCGTCGGTTGAAATGAAGGCTTCTTTGATGAACCCAGTTCTCTGGGCTATTTTTTGGGTTCCCTCTATCACGCCTTAGCTGCTTAAACCTTTCCTGATCTCCGAAGTGGCTGCGTGTTGCTTAACGCTGCCCCAGAACTTCATTATTGTGTGTACTGAGTGCGGGTGAGACGTGTGTAGGTTACGGCATCTCTTATGAATTGGCATATGTGCATTTATTTTCTTTCTACTCCAGACATCGACGACAGAAGAGGTCAGTGCACTGATGAAGAAGTAATTTGTTATTGGAAACAACCTATCTTTTGCAGCATTATCACTCTCCCTTCTCCCCTGTTATTATTGTTTTTTGGAACTCTCACTTTTGTGTTTGACTTTTTGAGATGGGAGGACACCTAATTGGAATAGACGAGTGAATTCAACTTGTCATTTCTCCTTGCTGTACTTGGGAGTTGTTTTTGGTTAGTGTTATGTGGGGTTCCAACACAGAGATTTCAACAGAGGGTAGGGGATTGTTGGTATCATTATTGGTATGATACTAATAGGTGTTCTTTTCTTCTTCCAGGGCTCTATTTCCTAAAAAGGGGGTTTCTGAGTGAGACGTTTGCTGCATTGGCTGATGACTTCCTACATATAATACATACTCGATGTGGTCTTCCTGTCCTACATCCTCCTTTCTCCCTGTGGGCAGTAGCTAGCATCAGTGTTTTATTCATGTGCGGGCGTTTCCTTTGGGGAGATTGTGGGGCCATCTTGGCTCCTGTAGATTTGGAGTTTCAGGTTAATGGATGCTTGACACATACTCATCAAATCTCCTGCTACATACTTTCAGTGTGAATGACTATAGGTGTGGGTAGTGATTCATGCTGAGCAACATTTAAAGTATTTGGTGACCCATACCTGTCCCTGTAGCTGAGTGTCAAATCAAAAGCCAAATTGGTAAATTATGAAGGACAGTGTCAGCAGGCTAGCCATCAAAAACAAACCATTACTCCTATTGTAGAGGCTGCGAATGTTGTTGTGATAGGGTAACGTTTTTCCTAATCATTGATTTGGCCCATGACAGAGGACAAATGACATCTCAACATGTGTTTCTGTTAGGCTGTTAGTACATAATTATGAGTATTTTTTTAATCATCATTTACTTGACTTAACCTGAGGTATGGCTGTTGTCCATGTCATACCCGGAGGCTGTAGTGCTGCTACTCTATTTAACCATGGTGTTGTACATATCATTGCCATACTGCCTGACTGATGCACATTGTGAGTGTAGATGTCCACATGGCAGGGATCTGGTCATATCGCTCTGCAGGTCTAATTGGATGTCAGGATTCATATCTCAGTGCAATGTGTATATTTTGGAGCGCATTGTGCAAATATCCTTGCTGTAAAACCTATGGAGTGCCAGTATGCCTCAATACATGGATACAGTCTCATTGGTGTGGCAGCTGCACAGACACACTAGTCTGCACATGGTTTGGCATTAAAATGACAAACTCATGGTCCATATATCCCCTATGTTCCATTTCTGGGAGGCATTCATTCATACAATGCAAAGTATGAAATCATGTTGCTGCACTGTGTAAACGTTCACATGCAAGGATGCGCTGTGGTAGCAGCATACAGCCCATTACACTTCTCACCTACTGGTGGTGTAAGTTATACTGGCTAGCACCAACGCAGTCACACTTGCATCATGGTGCATGGTTCCCTGCATTAAAGCCCACAAAGTTCTTGTACGGATGGGTACTCAAGCATACATACGCACACTCCTGAGAGGCATTGTCTCATTTAAATTGTGCGCTGACAAAAGCAGCCCTGGGAGAATGAGTGTACAGACATATGATTATGTAAAGGTCCTCCTGGTATTGCTACAACTATATAAAAAAGCTATATGTCAGATTTCCTGGTATTTGCCTGGGGGTAAATTGGTGAAGTGTAATACAGTTATGTCTTGCAGGAGATAGCCAGCCACCCTCCATATATGTATGGGCTACCTGACACTGAGTAAGTCAATACAGCAATGTGTGCTGCCTTGTGTAACTCCAGATGAGTCATGCAATGTCGAAGCACACTACCTGGACTTGCTTACGGAAGGTATATTGGCCATATCGCTATCTCAATATTTGGTATTGGTCTGAACTGCCACATATGATTGTTTTTTCAAACATCATGTACATTTACAACTTGAGCTGATTAGATTTTCCTTTTCCTCTCTAGTTAACATGACAGCTGACAAAGCTAAAAACCCACATTGAGGATGGAATGCTATCACCACATCAGCCATGTAGCAAAGACATTCCAGAAGATGGGGGTGCTGAATGAGAGGGCTAAGGCAGTAGGCGCCTGAAATGCTGGAAGGCAGACAGTCACAACATAATCCAGTGGGCCCAAACATCTGGAGGGTGGTCAACAGCAACTGGGCCTAACACAGTCCATAGCAGGACCATCTACTGACTCGCAGCTGCCGACCACATGGCTCAGGATTCCCACACCTGCCAGAGGATCTTTGATACAGTCCCAGATCCTCAAGGAGTTGTAGGAGATTAACAGGAGGATGCATGCCATCAAAAAAGGAACAGGTTAGTCTCTGTGAGATTATGTTGACTTTACAGGAGGCAATGGAACACATTACTGAACGAAGTCCACACATTTAGACTCTCCCTCTGCGCATTCCCTTTCCCTGTTTTGAACATGTTCTTTTAATTTTTTTTTATTATTAGGCATAATGTTAGTTAGGGTTTAGTATAGGTATAGTGTAGTTTAGTGTGATATTTTAGTAGGTAGTAGTTTTTAAGTCTGTGTTAGACCTGGCATCCATGGCGTGGTTTCCCTTGACTTTTTGCCTTCTGACCTCCTATTTTGCTGACTTCATTTTTGCTGGCTTTAGGATTCAGGGCACTTTACCACTGCTAACCATTGCTGAAGTGCATATGCTCTGTACTCTAAACATGGTAACACTGGCTTATTCACAATTGGCATATTTAATTTACTTATAAGTCCTGTTGCTGCTGCTTTGATGCCATAGGGGGCGAGGAGAAGGACTACATCCCCCGCCATCCTTTGCGGCCGGGGCCGCTACGCAACTTCCGTGCCCGGAGGCGCGTTAAAATCGGGCCAGGGCTCCCGCAAGACGCCTGTTGCTGCTGCTTTGATGCCATAGGGGGTGAGGAGAAGGACTACATCCCCCGCCATCCTTTGCCGCCGGTGCCGGCCGGTGCCGCTACACAACTTCTGCGCCCGGAGGCGTATTCAAATCAGGCCAGGGCTCCTGCAGCGCGGGACGCCCATTGCTGCTGCTTTGACGCCATAGGGGGCGAGGAGATGGACTACATCCCCCGCCATCCTTTGCGGCCGGTGCCGCTACGCAACTTCAGCGCCCGGAGGCGCATTACAATCGGTCCAGGGCTCCCGCAGCGCGGGACGCCCGTTGCTGCTGCTTTGATGCCATAGGGGGCGAGGAGAAGGACTACACCCCCCTCCATCTTTGCGGCCGGCGCAGCTACGCAACTCCCACGTACGGAGGCGCAATAAATTTGGGCCAGGGCTCCTGCAGCGCGGGTCACCGGTTGCTGCTGCTTTGACGCCATAGGGGGCGAGGAGAAGGACTACATCCCCTGCCATCCTTTGCGGCCGGTTCCGCTCCGCAGCTTCCGCGCCCGGAGGCACATTAAAATCGGGCCAGGGCTCCCGTTTGCGCCCGTCAGAGCCCGGAGGAGGCCGGGCCGGGCCACCCCTCTAACCTCAGCGCCCCGTGGATTTATTGTTGAAAGGGACACTCCTGCGCGTCAATTTGTGGTTTTGTGGAGCCTCTTACTGCAGGTCTGGTGAAAAGATAATGGGTAAGAGAAAGCAAACTATGCCTGGGTCAGGTGGAGTGGCGGCTGAAACGACTCTTGACTCTTTTCTGGTCATGGCAGCAAATGTCTTGTTGAATGAAATTGCCCTGACGGAAAGGAGACTCTCTTTGGAATTAACTAATCTTCCACAGAGCCCAGTATCCCCTAATGACCCCTTCCCAACGGCGGGCCAGAGCTAGATTGCGCCCATTTTGATAGCTGTCGTCGTCTTGTCAGAAGGATCGGAGGGCAACCAAGTGGATGGTGCTTCTATGCTGGAACCCCCAGTTAAAAAGAAAAGAGGGGAGGGAAAAAAAACATGCAGGCTTCAAAAAAGCAACCGGAATCAGTCGTCCTTGATCCGGACAACGTGGCCCTGAGCCAGACTCTGATTAAACTTTTCCAAAAAATGGAAGACATTTTAAAGATATATCTAGCTCCTTTTATCGTTCGGTTTGAAAAGATGGAAGCATTGCTTTGTCAGTCGAAAGAGTACCATTCTAGTCCTGTAACAAGTGGCCTGGAGACAGAACCAGTGGGGTTGAAGGCAGGGCTGGGGCCTACTCAGCAGGGTGGTCTTCATCCTACAGTTCCCACAACCAGTGAAGGTCTGCAAGTAAGCTGTGGCATGCATTTAGCACACAGGGAGAGCCTACAGTCAGCCCCAGGGTTTAACAAGCAACCCTTAGGTAGTAGGGGCCCACAAGGAAGTTTACGATCCTCAAAAAATAATAGGGAAGAACGAGATGTTCTATGTGAAGCTTCCCATAGATCATTAGCGGATGACCTAACATCCCCCCGGGTGAACCAGAGGACTGATTCACAGGGTCCTAAATCTTCTAACCTCCCTTGTCAGCTGGAAGAAAGAACTGATGTTTTAAATCTACCCCCGAGTCAGCTCCTTTAGTGACCATTTTTGTGGGTGTGCCACCAATCAAGCGGGGCTCTAAGGAGACAACAACAGACCTGATACACAAGGTGACCCACTGGCTGGATAGATCATTGGTAAATGGCCGTTCTATAGCCCCCCATGTCATCATGGCCAGAAGAGTGGGATGGGTGGGGTAAGCCACAAACAAAGATAGGTGGGGTGATTGTATTGTGGTTAATCTGACACACCCGTCGCATGTAAGAGCTATGATTTGTAGTCCGCACAGGCAAGATTCTCGTTCAGGAATTCAGGTCATCCCACTCTCCTTTTTCTATCCCGATATGCCCAATTCCAAAGCTTTTGGGGTTATGCCCCTAGTTTGTCCCAGGGAAATTTGTTGCAAGGTTCTAATGTGTCCACTAATATGAATATGATTATTCCCCTTGTAAACAGATATGCCCCACTGATGGACCTAGATAGCATTGACTGACCATTAGCCCCAAGTGATGGAATGGCTAGCACCAGCTGCCATTCACCAGTTGGAATGGCTAATAAGACTTGGCCTCACTTTGTTCCTGCAGAAATAGGCCCTTCCATCTGTAATTTCATGTCTTGGAATATCGCAGGGCTGAGGGTGAAAAAAGATGATGAGCAGTGGATAGCAATAATAAAATCTGCCCATATCGTCTCACTGCAAGAAACCTGGGACACGTCAGATTTTTTTGTTTTGGATGGTTTTGCTTCCTTTTCAAAAGCAGCATCCCCCTCCGCTACAGGACGAGCAAAGGGAGGTCTGCTTATTCTAATATCGCTTCAATTGTCATGTACTATTAGGGGCCTGTCTAGTTCATCCCCACACATTTTAACAGTTGAATTAACTTTCCCCAGGAGTCCTACTCTGGTGGTCATCAATTTCTATAACTCCTTTCGTAGGAACAATGATAGTGAGCACATAGTTGCTCTTGAAAGTTTTCTAGAGCACGTTGCACAGGATAGTCGTACCCACTGTGAATTCATCATAATGGGGGACTTTAATGTGCATCGCTGCTCCTCAAACTGTATACTGGACAGCGGGCATCGGACAGTCTGGCCCCCTTCGTTCATTTTGAACATTCACCCCAAGGTATTCTGTTAGAGAGCCTATTGGCCATCAATAATTTACATTGTTTAGAGCACACGACCGAAACAGAGGCGGTACCCTCCTTTTATGGGCGGGGTGTTGTTCAACTATAGATTACATTGTAGTGTCCGCCCGTTGCTCCAAAACATAACTAAAGTGAGTTCATCCTGGACAGGTTACAGTGACCATAACCCAATTATTGCTGAATCTAAGGGTTTGATGGTCTTTCGGGGAGCTGAGTCAAAGACCTTAGCAAATAGGGAATTTTATCCAACAGACCAGGCTCTTAAAATTAGGTGGGTGAAGATTATCCCAGAGTATTTTTTAAATCAGCTGTATACGGAGGGCAAAGAAGACATTAAGCAGTGCCTTGACACTCACACTGAGCCTGATGCGGTATTAGAAGCATTTGATAAGTTGTCAAAGCGGATTGCAAAAAACTTAACTGGTAAAGGAAGATCAGGAGACATTAAGGGGGTAAAATGGTTTAATGCAGATTGCTCCAAAACCCATAAAGCCCTGATGGTTGCATTAAAAAATAAGCCTAGGGATCAAGAAGTGATCAAAGTTCATAGGAAAGCATATAATATGGCTCTAAAACTAAGGAAAGATGACATACGGGAACAGGCATGGGAGGATATAAATCAGGCCAGCACCATGGCAAACAGTTCTAAATTCTGGAAGATTGTAAACAGCCCATTTTTTAAGAATAAGGATCTGTCGAGAACAGAGTGTGTTATTCCTGCCGATAGATAGGTCAGCCATTTTGAGCAGATTTACACCGATGTGGCCGTAGAACAAATTGACACTCCCTGGGAACCCAGTACTGAATCGCTCTCGCTATGTTTTAGGGTGGACGAAGTACAGAAAGCGATTGTGGCTGCCTCAGCCCGAAAAACCCCAGGGCCCGATGGGATACAGGTGGATCTTTATAAATCCGATCTAGGCACATGGGCAAAGATTTTAACGAGGTTTTTTAATGCTGCTACAATGGTTGGCCCACCTCATACTTGGGGGTCGATTCCGATTCGGGCCGGAAAAAGCACCGACCGACTCGGATCCGGAAATTATACCGACCGACATGTACCTGTGGCGCCCGACACGCCAAGTACGATGCAAGGCGTGCAAAATCCGACCGACACGTACCGAAACCAAGTCGACCGACCGAGCCGCACGGAAAACAGCAATCCGGCCGGAAAAACACGCGAATCGAACCGACCGACACGCACCCGGAACAAATCCGACCGAAACGTACACGCGAACTCCAAACCGCAAAGTACGATGCAAGGCGCGAAAACCACGAGCGAGTCGGACGGAGGCCAAGCCGTCACGACCGACACGCATACAAAACCGAGCCGAAGCAACACAAAACACCGCGACCGACGCGTACGCAGCATAGAAAACTGCACAAACACAGCGTGAACGAAACGGAGAAGACCGTACGAGACAAATGCAGGGTCCGACTCGGTCACAAGAACGTTTCCAACATACACAGACAGTACAAAGGAAAAATCACCCAAAAAAGGCCAAACAAGCAATTACTAAGCCAATAAATACTGGGGGGTGGGGACAGAGAACAAAGACACACCCACAACTCCACCTATAGAAAGGACACAAATCACAACCATGAGCCTTTGCAAATGCCATTCCACTGCCAGCACCCAAGAGAAAGCAACCACACACCCACAGCTCATCCCTCACACAAGCCACACACCATCAGCACACCAACAAATACCTACCTCACATACACCCAGCAAAACACACACTCACACACCCTCACCTGCACACCAACACACACATCACTCACCATCACCACCCATCACCATGCCCCCAAGAAGAATCCCAAGTTCCTAGATTGTGAATTGGAAGTCATGGTAGACGAGATCCTCAGGGTAGAGCCACAGCTGTTTGGCACACTGGTCCAACAGACCCCCATCTCCCAGAAAACCAAGATGTGGGAGAGGATCATCAACAGGGTGAACGCACAATCACCATGTCGGCGCACAAAGAGCGACATCCAGAACAGGTGGTATGACGTGCGCAGGAGGGTACGGGACCTGCTGAAGAAAGACTACATCAACAGCCAATACACCGGCAGTGGCCCTCCTGCCAAGCCAATATACCTCAGGCCCTGGGAGGAGAAGGTGCGGGCCATCCTTCCGCCAGTGAGCGTATATGGACTAGAGGACATCCCAGAGCCTGGTGAGTACACAACAAATGTACACAATATACTGCCACAAAACCACACACATCACTGTCAAGGGAGAGTCAAACCATGCACTCATAGCAATTACACAGCAACCAGAACAGAATCATCCCAAAATGTGTATGTCAGTCAGATAAACACAACACATGCCATCAAAAAAGTCACATCCAACTGTGCCATCACATGTACAAACACAACTACAACTACAGCTAGGCAGTGGCACAAATAGAACTAACAAACACATCCAGACATGTAGCCACCACAACAACACCAACACACAGTGAAGACCACTCAAAGGAAGGAATTCTGTGTATGCTGGCCAAGTCAGTGTAGCCAATAGCATCATGGGAGTCGCAGTCACACATATTGCACCCCCACAACTGTCCCATCAACACCACCATGAACCATGCTCACATCACAGGGAGTGGAGAAGGACTCACAAGATGGCTGACACTGGCAACTGCTGTGGGGAGCACAAGGCCCTGCTGGCAACTGTGCACCAACAAACAGCAGGACACCACTGACTGACATCCTGAGAGACAACTTACACTCCCTGCAATGCAAGCACGTTCCATGGTGGGATATCTGGCTAGCTGGGTGGGAAGGAGGACTTGCAGCACTGACCATAGTCACAAGCACCTCCCCTCACACACACCCCAACACAAACTCCACAGAACCCACCTGGTAGAATGCAATGCCCCCATCCTAACACAAGATCCCACAAAGAACCACCACCCTGGGTTATGTTGTGTGAAGCACAGGGCCACTCTTGGGACTTCCAGCCAAACAACTGCCAGGACAACACTCCCAGCCATCCTGTCAGCACAGCCAGCCCACCCCACAGGGAAGCAGAGTCAAAGGAAGGAAGCATGGGCATGCTGGGAAGGGGGTGGAGGCAATAGCATGATGGGAGTCGTAGCCACTGATATTGGTCACCCCCACAACTGTCCCATCAACACCACCCTGAACCATGCTCACATCACAGGGAGTGGAGAAGGACTCACAAGATGGCTGACACTGGCTACTGCTGTGGGGAGCACAAGGCCCTGCTGGCAACTGTGCACCAACAAACAGCAGGACACCACTGACTGACATCCTGAGAGACAACTTCCACTCCCTGCAATGCAAGCACGTTCCATGGTGGGATATCTGGCTAGCTGGGTGGGGGAAGGAGGACTTGCAGCACTGACCATAGTCACAAGCACCTCCCCTCACACACACCCCAACACAAACTCCACAGAACCCACCTGGTAGAATGCAATGCCCCCATCCTAACACAAGATCCCACAAAGAACCACCACCCTGGGTTATGTTGTGTGAAGCACAGGGACACTCTTGGGACTTCCAGCCAAACAACTGCCAGGACAACACTCCCAGCCATCCTGTCAGCACAGCCAGCCCACCCCACAGGGAAGCAGAGTCAAAGGAAGGAAGCATGGGCATGCTGGGAAGGGGGAGGAGGCAATAGCATGATGGGAGTCGTAGTCACAGCTCTACATCCCCCACCACATGGCCCAGCAAGCTCACACTCACGCATGCACATCCCACAGAGAGTGGAAAGGCCCATCAAAGATGTCTGACACTGTTGCTGTGTCGTGGGGAGCACAAGGGCATGCTGGGTACTGCACACCAACCAACAGCAGGACACCACTGTCAGCCATCTTGCCATTGCTCTCACACCCACACACACTGAACTCCCCACAAAAGCAAGTAAGTATGGGAATGCTGGGAAGTGGGGTGGAGGCAATAGCATGATGGGAGTCATAGTCCCAGACATAGCTCACCCCCACAACTGTCCCATCAACACCACCCTGAACCATGCTCACATCACAGGGAGTGGAGAAGGACTCACAAGATGGCTGAAACTGGCTACTGCTGTGGGGAGCACAAGGCCCTGCTGGCAACTGTGCACCAACAAACAGCAGGACACCACTGACTGACATCCTGAGAGACAACTTCCACTCCCTGCAATGCAAGCACGTTCCATGGTGGGACATCTGGCTAGCTGGGTGGGAAGGAGGACTTGCAGCACTGACCATAGTCACAAGCACCTCCCCTCACACACACCCCAACACAAACTCCACAGAACCCACCTGGTAGAATGCAATGCCCCCATCCTAACACAAGATCCCACAAAGAACCACCACCCTGGGTTATGTTGTGTGAAGCACAGGGACACTCTTGGGACTTCTAGCCAAACAACTGCCAGGACAACACTCCCAGCCATCCTGTCAGCACAGCCAGCCCACCCCACAGGGAAGCAGAGTCAAAGGAAGGAAGCATGGGCATGCTGGGAAGGGGGGTGGAGGCAATAGCATGATGGGAGTCGTAGCCACTGATATTGGTCACCCCCACAACTGTCCCATCAACACCACCCTGAACCATGCTCACATCACAGGGAGTGGAGAAGGACTCACAAGATGGCTGACACTGGCTACTGCTGTAGGGAGCACAAGGCCCTGCTGCCAACTGTGCACCAACAAACAGCAGGACACCACTGACTGACATCCTGAGAGACAACTTCCACTCCCTGCAACGCAAGCACGTTCCATGGTGGGATAACTGACTGGCTGGGTGGGTGGGAAGGAGGGCCGGCTGTCAACCAAACACAACCAATGCAGACCATGTTCACACCCCAAAAAATACATAGAAATGCCCAAATAATGCAGGACAATGTGCCACACCAATATCAACCCCTGACTGTGACGACTTAGGACAATGCAATGTACAGGCCCCCACCCAGAGGCACAGTCACAACTGTCATGTGTGTCAACCATTGATGCCTGCAGAAACATAACATACATTGTTTGTGTCTCCCAAAAACAGGTGATGATGGGGACACAGCAGCAGATGCTGAGGAGTCCCAGTCCCAGGCTCAGGAGGATGCGGAGCTCACTGGTGTCGTACAGCCTCTGTCCTCCTCGGACGATGAAGACCAACCTGGCACATCCGGTGCAAGTCAACATGCAGCACCAGCAGGACCACCAGCTGCAGCACCAGCAGGACCACCAGCTGCACCCCCTGCACCCACCCCTCCAACGACTGTCACCACAAATACCATCCCTGCCGACATGGACAGAACAAGGAGCAACACCAGCACAGGGACCCTGGAACAACCTGGGGCCATGGACACCACCACCAACCCCCAAGGTGGACCAGGGTTATCTGTGCGTGCCACTGCACACACTGCACATGTCAGCAGGGGTGGTGGGAGGGTGGGAGACAGAGGTCGCTGCTTGCAGACGTTGCTGGTGTGCATGATGACCCACAACTGGTACGCATAGCTGCTGCGTACCAGTCCAGCACCGGAGACCTCAGCCAGGTAGTGGGGCTCCTCAGAGACATGAAACAGCAGCAGGCTGCCCATCATGCCCGCTTGGACTCCCACATGTTCCACGTGGAGTCACACATGTCCCGCATGGACTCACACATGTCCCGCGTGGAGTCCAAGTGGGATGCACTGCATGAGATGACGGCGGTGCACAGGGACATTTTACAATGCCTCCGCCAGATGAACAGCAACCAGTCCACACCTCCCTGTGTGCCAACAACATCTGGTGCCGAACAAACTGCAACTGCCACAGGGAGGGAGGATGACTCTGGCGGAGAGTCCCCTGCACCGCAGCAGCCTGTACTTGAGGGCCCCCCAAGAAGAGGGGTCGTCCGAGGAGGGAAAAGTGAGAGGCCGATGGCCAAGCGCAACTCCCAGGAAGCCTGAACCTGTTCTGGATGTTCGCCTTTGTGCACAGACTGTTCACCCTGTTGACGGCAACACTACTCCCACACATTGCATGGGGAGTACAAGTTGGACCAATGTGTCAGACAACTGTGGCCCCGATACTGGGGATCCTGTCTACCAGGACTTTCAATTCACCTAGGAACTTCGGATTGCAAGATTTATGTACAGCACTACCCATCCTATGCACTATTAACACATATGTATCACAATAAACACACTAATACACCATACTTGCCTCTGTCGTGATTCCAACGTGGGTGCTGTAATGGGGATGATGAACTGCAAAATTACACTGTGTATGCGAACTGCAACAGCAAGGACAACACAGGCATGTGAGTAAAGGCAACGTGACACATATGAGGGAGACACACCACCAGGGCTACACAACACATACACACCTAGGCCATCTGACTCATTGCCTACACTGATGTTGCCAGGGAAGACGGTTGCAATGCACAGACACCACACCCATTCCCAGTTGTAGTCAAGTAGCCCACAGGTGCAGTAAGCAAATGGCAGTCAAATGTGTGACCACAGACAACGCACATCACAAAGTGAAGCACAGGTTTATTACACAGTTGCAACATGTCGTAACCACTACAGATGCAAGGTAATCCCACCTGGCAGCGGGCACACAGTCAACAACTGTAGACGGAAGGAAGTCCATGGGTGTGGCGCACATCACCTGTAGGGACACAACAGCTACCACCCTGGAAGTGCAATCACGTCGTCGGTGGACACAGTTGACCAAACGAATCTGAAAGTACCCTGTGAAGGACAGAAATGACACACAGTCAAAAGCAATGGAGTACAGGACAGAACAGCAAAACTCATGCACAATACATGTTACAAGATACCCACCCAGAACCAAGTTAGCATGTCAACACTGTTGGGGAGTACAGCCCACCTGTTAGCACACATCGCAACACACATCCAGTCAAGTAGCCCATGGACACACTCCAACAGCACCAGAGCACCACCCACACATCATGCCAACTCACATCATTGACATGACACCTCAGGATACTCACATTCAGCTAAAGAAGTTGGTGATGAGCTGTGTGCGGACATCACCATCATCATCATCATCGTCACTGGCATCATGGTCCAGGCCAGGATCCTCCACAGGTGGCGGATGTTGGTCATTGTCATCCTGGATGAGAGGCAACTCCTTCCGCACTGCCAGGTTGTGGAGCATGCAGCAGACGATGATAATCTTGCACACTTTCGCAGGGGAATATGGGAGGGACCCTCCGGTCTTGTCCAGGCAGCGGAAGCGGCTCTTCAGGAGACCAAATGTCCGCTCAATCACTCTCCTGGTCCGACCATGTGCCTCATTGTAGCGCATCTGGGCTGGTGTCACAGGGTTCCTGAGGGGTGTCAGCAACCACGGCATGTTGGGGTATCCCGAGTCACCTACGGACAGACAAGTGCACATTAGCTGACTTGGAAAAGTGGGCGGAATACTACAGATCAGATCACACACAATGGCACAAAGTCAGTACACACCGACAAGCCAGGCACGCTGGTTCTGCATCTGTGCCATCATCCTGGGGATGCGACTACTCCTCATCACAAAGGCATCGTGTGCTGAACCAGGGAAACGGGCACACACGTGTGTGATGGTCATGTCTGCAAGACACACCACCAGTGCATTGACAGAGTGGTAGTGCTTGCGGTTCCTGTATGCCTGCTCCTGGGCCTGTGGTGGTACCAAAGCCACATGTGTCCCATCAATGGAGCCAATGACATGCGGCATCCTCCCCAGGGCATAAAAGTCACTCTTCACGTCAGTGAGTCGTCGCAGTCTAGGGAAATAGATGTGCCGGTTCAGGAATAGCAACATTGCCGCCAAAACATCGCGGAGCACACGGCTCAACATGGTCTGTGACATCCCACCAGCAGTCGCCACAGTATGTTGGAAGGTACCGGTGGCAAAGAAGTGTAGGGCTGCCATCACCTTCACCTTGGGGGTCAGCGCTGTAGGATACGGCCGGCCAGGCTGCAAATGTGGGGACAACTGCACTGCCAAATCCTCAATCAGCTGCCTGGTGAAGCGGTACCATCGGATGCTGTCCCGTTCCACCATCGTTGCCAGGTCTGGGAATGGTCGATGGACAGCAGGAGCCCTGCAGTGCAGAGGAGAAGTAAGCAAGATTGTCAGTCACCCCACATACGCGGCATTGAACACACTCAAGATCCCAACATACATCATTATGAGGCACAACTACATGAAGTGTGCAGTTCCGGAAGGACATGTATGGTACATACATGGCCAACATCTGTCAACACGGTCCAACAGGTGGCATCAATTAGTCCCAGGTTGGCCCATTGGATATCATGAGGCCGTGTCACAGTTCCCATCTCCTGCTGCCGTGTCACAATCACCCTCCACAGTGACATGTGAGGACAGATGTGCCCCAGGCACCACAGCTCAATGACAGGTACATTCCCAGGGACCCTGTATTGCCACATGGACACTGGCATTACATGGAGTATCATGTATACACCACAGCAAAACAACCATGACCCCCACAGGTAGTGGCCCCACTTGCCACGGCAGGACCGACATGGACGTTTGTGACACACACACGCACAACATCAAAGTCCATGCACACACAACCTGGATGTGGAGACTGTCTCCCATTGTGCACATGAAATCAGAGACATTGTAAACACTACATGCACAAAGACTGTGGAGGACCATCACTATTGTGCCACTGGGACACCCTGGCTCAAACATACCGTCCCACATGGGACTCACGGGGTATGTGACATGACATACACATACACCACTGTGAAATGTGACCATGGCACATGCACTGATATGAACAGTTGCACATCACAGTGGTCATGTACACGTAACACCCAGGATCCTGTCCCCATGAACACGTGCACAGCCTGGGGGTGGCTGCCCACAGGTGACACCCACAGGACAACATGTACACCAACATACACACAATAGGAAATGCAGCCTTACATGCCTTATGATAAAGTTTGGACAGGCTGTCGTGATGTAGGTGTGCCCCTCACTCCCTGGGAGCTATCTGTGGCTGGCATATGTCCATCTGAGACAGGCATGCTGACATATGCCAGTCACATGTACAGTGATGCGTTGTACTGCAATGGACCGATCGGTGCCCCCGGCCGGCCCATTGCATTCAATGTGTGCGGGTACGCGTTGTACCCCTGTACGCGTTGTACTGCAATGGACCGATCGGTGCCTCCGGCCGGCCCATTGCATTCAATGTGTGCGGGTGCAGCGTTGTACCCCTGTACGCGTTGTACTGCAATGGACCGATCGGTGCCTCCGGCCGGCCCATTGCATTCAATGTGTGCGGGTGCAGCGTTGTACCCCTATGCGCGTTGTACCCCTGTACGCGTTGTACTGCAATGGACCGATCGGTGCCTCCGGCCGGCCCATTGCATTCAATGTGTGCGGAGTGCGCGTTGTACCCCTGTACGCGTTGTACTGCAATGGACCGATCGGTGCCTCCGGCCGGCCCATTGCATTCAATGTGTGCGGGTGCGCGTTGTACCCCTGTACGCGTTGTACCGCAATGGACCGATCGGTGCGCACCCATTGACAATGGGCTTGCCTGGCAACGGACGCGTTTTCGAATTTCGAACGAGTCGGTTGCTGGAAAATCAGTTGGTCACCCACAACAATGTTGCAAAATCATGTATGTCATGAAGTTGAAGATTTGAAGGATGCTGTGGGCGTGTTTTGGTGCTGCTATTCCATGGATTGGCCAGATTCAGAAGATGCAAACGACTTGGACCTATCACTTTGGACACAAGGGTCAGTATCTGCCTCTCCAGCACATATATATTGCTGGCTGTTCCCCTGAGAGCTCACTTGCCTGCACTACATGCTCCAGGATGACATCTGCCACTGCACTGCTGCTGTCTCTGCCCCTCTGGACCCTGCAATGGCACGTACTGTGGAGAGAGCCCCAGCCTTCAGCCTTGAAGAGAACCAGGCCCTGCTGGACAGCCTACTTCCACAGTACAGCAAGCTGTATGGGACACCAGGGGAGCAGGTGAGTGTTCTGTGCACTGCCTTTCTGAATGTGCATTTTGTCTGACTAGCAAGGCTGGAAGTCTGCACGCCACTGGCTAGCAGGCTCACTGAGTAGTTGTCACCCCCATAGTGTGTAGTGACATGCACTGGACAGGTATGGTGCAGTGACAGTGCATTTGAACAAGGTTCTACTTCCCATGCAATGATACCATGTAGTGACGTCTGGCAAACTGTCCATGGGCAGCTTTGCACTGCCTGTGTACATCATGTGCCCCTGTGATTGAGACATGTATATACAACTGTGTCATGCACGGATATGTTGCATGTGTAGTAATGGCCTTTTCACTTTGTCGTCCTGACAGGTTAATGCCCATCGGAAGCAGGAGATCTGGAAGGACATCGTCCGGGCCGTCCGGTCCGTGGGGGTCTACAAGCGCCGGATCCGCAACTGCCAGAAGAGGTGGCAGGACCTTCGGGGCTGGACCCGGAGGATTGCACGGGTCCAGCTGAAGCTGTCCCCTCCTCGCAGGAGGGGCGGAACACGGACCCTGACCCCCACATGCTCCAGATCCTGGCGGTGGTGTTTCCAGACCTGGATGGGCAGCTGAAGGCCAGACAGCAGCAAGGAGGGGTGAGTCAAAGACTGCACTGTGAACTCTGTATTACATGCTTTGTGCCCTCCTCTGGCCTGGTTCAACTGCCACAGTGCAGCAGTCATGTTGTCCAGGAGCCATGTCCCTCTATTGTGCACTGCCCACTGCTCATCTGATACCCAGGTGTGGCCCTTACATTCAGGGAATTGTGTCACTTGGGACTGTGTCCTTGCAGTTTGCTTCACTAAAGGTGGGGGACAGCATCTGTTTCCCTAACTCTGTTGTGGGCATCATGGGTGGGTCCATTGTTCACACAACGCCTGTGTTCGGACATGTGATCTGCGTGTTGCTTTGATATGCGGTCCACTTGCTGAGCTGAGCCACCACATGTGCCTGGGGTATGTGGCACACGCCCATGCAGCGGGTGGGAACAATGTTTGGGCCCCAGGGGTGTGCAGATTACGTGTGTCACACATACATAGCCAGCTATCCACTGTCCAGGGCACATCCCTCATTCATGTGGAGCAGGACAGTCATGCCTACTCCAGGCCATGCAATGCACTCTGTACTCCCACTCCCGTGTATCAGCTGACACATTGTGCACAGTGATTTGAGCCCTCAGGTGTCTGCCTCTGTGTCAGTGTGCTGTGGATTAGTTGCCAGGACTGCTGGGGTGTTTCTTGGTAGGGGCTCAGCATGCCCCTGGAGATGTGACCATAGGAGACGATACTTGTGTGTCACATAGGTGTTTGATCAGCTGCCCGTGCAGACTGTGGTATGCGAATGTGAAGTTCAGGCAGCTGTTCCCCATTCACAGCAAATTGTGAGGGGCTCAGGTTCAGAGGGTAGTGTCACAGGTCTCCCATATGTCCAATCGGTATGACCTGGACAGATGAGGGTTAAGATGATGTGTTGTGTGGGGGATGTACATGTGCACTTGTGCAGCTCCAGGACTTGCATTCCCCATGACCTACTATTGTGACACAGTGCATAGTGTTGTTGTCTGGCTGCCAAGTCATACATCACTGAGACAGTGATGTATGACTTAGCAGTCATGCCTCTGCCATGGCATGTGTCAACTTATTGGTGGTCCTGCAGGGGAGTGACATGTGCTACATGCACACCATTGTGGCAATGGCTATCAGGACATGGGTGCATCATGGTGTCTGTCGCTGGTATGCATCACATGCATTTCCTATTTGACTCTGGGCATCCCTTTCATCCGGAAACCTGTACTGACTCAGTGGCAAGAGCTGTGATGTGTGCATGTCCACATGCCACACTGTGTCCTCTGCACTGTCCAACTACTGTGTAGTTGGTGAATGTGTCCACACTGGGGTGTTGCAATCCAACAGACACCAGACAGATGGGTGCAAGGCCATGTGGGATGTGAGTGCCATGCTTGGCATCAGACTGACAATTGGCTTCTCCTGTTCAGTTAGGGCACTTTTAGCAATGTACAACTAATGATGCCAGGGCTTGCTCTGTAATGTGCTGTGCTCACAGTGGTGTGTGCGTTTGGTGCAGGTGACTGATGTCTGTCTGTTTCCCCATTGTTTGCAGATACATCCACGGCCACGGAAGGGGACAGCTCCACGGACCAGGAGGAGCCAGAGAGCCAGACTGGGTCAGCAGCCGAGGAGTGGTCGGAGGGACCCAGTGGCACGGAGGGCGAGGGAGCCACACCGAGGAGTCCTGAGCACCATCCACCTCAGCTGAGGACCAGAGCAACTCGGAGGATGACTCCCTTGTGGAGGCGGGTGTCAGCAGCCACCACACCCCAGCTAGTGTTGCTGTCCCCGCCACCACCAGCACCACCACCGCCCTCCCATCGGCTCCCATTCCCCAGGTCCGTGGAGGCTCCCATGTTCGGGAGCGTGTCTCCTTTGGGCCAGGCACCGCACCCCCTGCCCCTGTGTCCCCTGCTGCCCTGAGTGAGGAGTCTGTGTACCTCCTTCGCCAGCTCCATGTAGGGCAGACAGCCATGCTGAGTGTCCTCCATGCGCACACCGCACTGTTGACTCAGTTGGTGTCGTTCATGGAGGGCATCTCATCGGGCATGTCTGACCTACAGAGGGGCATTAGGTCCATGGACTCCTCCCTGATGGCAGCAGTGTCCCTCCTCAGACAGTCCCTCACCCCTCCTGCCTCTGCTCCATCCACACTCCCCAGCACCTTACCCGTCCCAAGCACACACACACCGGCACAGGCACACACCAGCACACACACGTCCAGCACACAGACACACACGCCACAAACTAAACGCACACGCACGCACAGTCAGGGGACTGAAACCAGACTCACAGGGGATGGGGCCCTGGTACACACACACGCATCCACGGGCACTGCGCAGTCCTCAGTTGCCTCTCCCTCCAAAGCACCCTCCCTTGCCTCACCTGCAACCCCAAAGACCCAGCGCCTCTTCCTCAGTGACCTCGGCCTCTTCCCCTCCGATCCAGCTGCTCCAGCATCCAGGGGAAGAGAAGCCCCCACACGGAGCAGAGTGCCCCTCGCCCCCGGACACCCTCCCCCAGGCGCAGACAGACTGAGGCCCCCACCCGCAAGTCCCCCGGAGTGGTAAGAGCAAGACCCCGCCGCTGCCCTGCAGCTCAAGCACCAGGTCTCCTTCCTCCATCCCTCAGGCCCCCACTCCACAGGTGCCCCCACCACACCCTGCCCCAGGTTCCCCCACCCACAGATATACCATCCCCAAGAGGCTCCGGCCTTCTCCCCCTGCCACTTGCTCTCCCGGCACCACACCCCCGCTGCGCTTGTCTGTGCCACTGATGTGGTGAGGGTGTCCTCCCCCTCTGTCCAGCCCACCTTGCCTGTTCCCCATTCTCCTCCCCTGGTGGTAGGCACTGCAGTGGAGTCCACTACCACCCTGTCTGACTTGGGCACTGCAGTGGCGGACCTGTCCACTCCATCTGCAGGGTCCACTGCAGTCGTGCCGGCACCCACAACATCTGAGCCATGCCCCCAGTTGTGCCGGCACACACCATGTCAGACACCTCCACTGCAGTTGTCAGTGGCTCTCCAGCACCCACCACCCCTTCCCTGCTTCCTCCTGGTGAGCCCTGATCCTGTCCCTGCGGTGCCTGGCCTACCCCCCGGTTGCCCCTCCTAGTGGATTGTCCCTGGTTTTGTGCAGGCATGTGTAGGGTGGCATCTGCCACTGTCATCCACTTGTGACTTTGTTGATGGACTGGCCATTGGCCTTTGTTTATGTTCTACCGGACTTCTACTTTTAATGCCACATATGCTGAATAAAGCAACTTTCTGTTCTCTAGTGCTTTTGCTTCTGATGTACATGATGTTGATTATGCTAACCATGCCCTTGCTGCAGTGATGGTGATATTTGGTCTCATGATAATGAAGTGTTACTGTGCAGGAACCCATGTGGTCCAGGGGGAATGTGTCCTATCCTGTGGTGTATCCATGTCATCCATAGCAGCATCTGAGGGTGTCATGTGTTCAGTATTTGGCAATGGGATTTCCTACTTAGATTGGCAATTTCACATCTGTGGCTTCCACCCCTGCACATCTGTTGTGCCTGCCATTGTTCAATTTGTCTACTTCCCTGACCGTGTGGCCATCTCCAGTGGACATGCAGGTTTGGGCATCAATGGGGAAGGACTCATCTGTGTTGTCAGTGCAACATTGCTATGCAAGTGTGTTGGATCTGTGCTGATGATTCCGTTGGCACTTCCATGACCAGGCTGATGTGACGGGAGCCCTCATTTGGTGCTAATTGTTGATTGTGTGACCAAGTGCTCAGCTGACATGATGGGGCCCTACTGAGGCAACATATGGCACAGCTTTCCTCACACAGGAGTGGAGTTCCCTCATGGCAGTGTGTACTCCTGTGACATTGCCTGCGCCCAAGGTGTGTGTTGTATGTGCATGTCTGTGTGTTCACTTCCGTTTAGCTGTGCATGCTGTGATCCCTAGTGTTGTACCTGTTTGTGATGCTAGCTGAGTTGAGCTATGTTCCCCAAAGTCTTCTCCCTGGGTTCTCTGTGATGTGGGTGCATGGCACATTACTGGTCATCAGGGTGTCACCAATAGGTGTGTTTGCTGTCAGGGCTGAGTTTGTGTGCAGACGCAGATGGGTCACAGTCAGGTTTCCCCTTGGCACTTGTTGTTTGCCCCTGTCATGTGATTTCCAGTTTGTGTTATCTTTCAGTGATTGTGACACGTTGTGTGTGTGACTGCTGGCACTCCTCAGGGTCCGGTCTGCAATGTTGGTTGTTGTCTATGTGTGTTCTTTGTGGGTGACCTTGGCTTCTTCATTGGTGCGTGACTGTGGCTGGGATCCCATTGGTTGGTGTGGTATTGCCGTCATGTCCATGTACAGCATAGTGTGCAGTGTGTCAGACATTCAGGAGTCTTGTTGAGTGTCCATGTGTGATGTGTTTCTGCACCTTGGTTCCCACCCACCACCCTGGAATAGTCATGGGTGCATGTGCAATGTCACCAGTGCATTGTGCTTCACTGCTGCACATTGTTGGAGGTCGAGGGTGTGGTGTTGAGTGTGTGCAGATGAGAGTTGTTGCCCGGCTAGGCCCCTGCCTCCATGTTGGCCTTGGCTTACTGGCCATGCTGTTTGATTTGTGCTTGTGTAGGTGTGATGGTAGTTAGTTGCTCAGGACACATGACTGTGGTTCACAGTGTGAACCACATTTAGCTTTGTCATCACAGTGGGATTGTAATGCAGCCCAGGGTCACCACATTGTGGGGGCCCTGGGGGTGGTGCTGTGGTGTGTCTGTGTCTTGCTGTGTCAGTTGCTGTCCCTACATGCCTGTGTGACATGTGTGATTTGTGCTCCCTCTCATCTGACAATGCCTGCTTGCCCACATAGGGGATTTGGATCCATGAGTTACCTTTGTGTGGCACTGTATGCACATCTGTATGATTGGTATTCAGGTCTCCTCATGTGTTGTGTGGTTGCCTGGGGACACTGGCACCCCCTCACCTGTTGTGTATGATGTGCAGTGTGGGTCTGCCTGTTTGTGTTTGTGCATCTGCACCACTGCATTGGCATATCTTGGGTGTGCCATTGGCTGTATGTAGTTTGGTGGGTTTCCCCTGCTGTCCCTGGGACTCCTAGGTCATCGGTCAGCACAATGATCATGGTTTGTGTGTCCCATTGCTGCCATGGTATGGTATCTGTTCACCTCACATCTGCAGTCTCCACAGGGTATCTGCATGTGTGTGCCCATTGGTGCAAATATGTGGGTCTGCATTCTGATGGTCACTTCTGTCATTGTGTCATTGATGATTGTTGACGGTGTCAGCCCCCATGGGTGTTGTTTGTCTGCACATGGCCAAAGGTATGTCTTATTTGCACTGCAGGATTTGGCTCCCCCAATTTATGTTGCAATGGGACACATACACTACTTTGCCACTGATGTGTTTGTTGTTCTGTGACCAGGAATCATCCATGCAGTTTGGCAGTTGCACCTCTTTCTTTGTCAACACTTACCTTTTGGTCACTGTGATGATGGGGGTTTGGACCCCATTGCCACAATGTTCAAAGTGTGCTTCAGCTATGGACCCCACACTTACATTTTGGTCACTGTGATGATGGGGGTTTGGAACCCATTGCCACAATGTTCAAAATGTGCTTCAGCTATGGACCCCACACTTACCTTTTGGTCACTGTGATGATGGGGGTTTGGACCCCATTGCCACAATGTTCAAAGTGTGCTTCAGCTATGGACCCCACACTTACATTTTGGTCACTGTGATGATGGGGGTTTGGAACCCATTGCCACAATGGTCATGGCCTGCTTGCATTGTGGGTGCCACACACATATATGTGTGGCACATGTGCTAGGGGGTCACATTGTATGTTCGGTGTTGTAGGCATTTGACACAGTCTACACACGCTTGTCATGGTGTTGGGGGATGTCTTCTTCTTGCATTCCCTAGGTTGTGGTGTGCTGGTTGTGTCATGCATTGTCCATCCTATGAGTGGGGGTGGTAGTAGTGGTAGGCATCCAGCCCCCCTGGCTAAGGGTGGTAGTAGTGGTAGGCATCCTGCCCCCCTGGGTAAGGGTGGTAGTAGTGGTAGGCATCCTGCCCACCCTGGCTAAGGGTGGTGGTAGGCATCCAGCCCCCCTGGGTGAGGGTGGTAGTAGTGGTAGGCATCCTGCCCCCCTGGGTGAGGGTGGTAGTAGTGGTAGGCATCCTGCCCACCCTGGCTAAGGGTGGTGGTAGGCATCCTGCCCCCCTGGGTAAGGGTGGTAGTAGTGGTAGGCATCCAGCCCCCTGGCTAAGGGTGGTAGTAGTGGTAGGCATCCAGCCCCCCTGGCTAAGGGTGGTAGTAGTGGTAGGCATCCTGCCCCCCTGGGTAAGGGTGGTAGTAGTGGTAGGCATCCTGCCCCCTGGGTAAGGGTGGTAGTAGTGGTAGGCATCCTGCCCACCCTGGGTAAGGGTAGTAGTAGTGGTAGAGCATCCTGCCCACCCTGGCTAAGGGTGGTGGTAGGCATCCAGCCCCCTGGGTGAGGGTGGTAGTAGTGGTAGGCATCCTGCCCCCTGGGTAAGGGTGGTAGTAGTGGTAGGCATCCTGCCCCCCTGGGTAAGGGTGGTAGTAGTGGTAGGCATCCTGCCCACCCTGGGTAAGGGTGGTAGTAGTGGTAGGCATCCTGCCGACCCTGGCTAAGGGTGGTGGTAGGCATCCAGCCCCCCATGGGTGAGGGTGGTAGTAGTGGTAGGCATCCTGCCCCCCCTGGGTGAGGGTGGTAGTAGTGGTAGGCATCCTTCCCACCCTGGCTAAGGGTGGTGGTAGGCATCCTGCCCCCTGGGTAAGGGTGGTAGTTGTGGTAGGCATCCAGCCCCCCCTGGGTAAGGGTGGTAGTAGTGGTAGGCATCCTGCCCCCCCTGGGTAAGGGTGGTAGTAGTGGTAGGCATCCTGCCCACCCTGGCTAAGGGTGGTGGTAGGCATCCAGCCCCCCTGGGTGAGGGTGGTAGTGGTGGTAGGCATCCAGCCCCCTGGCTAAGGGTGGTAGTAGTGGTAGGCATCCAGCCCCCTGGGTGAGGGTGGTAGTAGTGGTAGGCATCCAGCCCCCCTGGGTAAGGGTGGTAGTAGTGGTAGGCATCCTGCCCCCTGGGTAAGGGTGGTAGTAGTGGTAGGCATCCTGCCCACCCTGGCTAAGGGTGGTGGTAGGCATCCAGCCCCCTGGGTGAGGGTGGTAGTAGTGGTAGGCATCCTGCCCCCCTGGGTAGGGGTGGTGGTGCGCATTCAGGCCCCTGTGTGCATATGTGGCATTGGTGGTGGGCATCCCGCCCCTATGGTGCTGCTGTTGCTGGTGTAAGTATATTCTGCATCCCTCTGTGTGTGTGTGATGTGTCGTGTACGTGTTGTATGTGTTTTGTGGTTGGTGTCTGGCTTACCTTCTGCGCCGTACGCGTCCGTGCCTGTTCCGGTAGTAAATGTAGAATATTGGTAGGATCGGGACGAAGGGATTCATGGTTGGTTCGTGTCGTTCGTCCTTCTCGTTGCTTCGCGTCGTCCTCGTCGCTTCGCCTCGTCCTCGTCGCTTCGCGTCGTCCTCGTCGCTGGCGTGTTCGTCTCGGAGCCGTGGATCGTGTTGTGGTGCGAATCGGAGCTTATGTGCGCCTCTCCCGGATGCTTTGACGTGCCGTGCGTAGCGACGGCTTCGGCGCGTACGGAAAGCGCATCGTACTTGTTCGGCCGGACGGAGCTGCATTTTGGCTTCCGTGCGACTCGATTCAGCGTTTCCGGATTCGCCTCGGTCGGGGAACAGGACCTGGTTTGGGTGAGTACGGCTCGTCCGGATTCTTTGCTGTTGTGCGCATCGTACTTACTCGTTCGGTGTGCTGTACGGATCGGTCGGGAAACAGGCTTTCGCATGGCTTTTTTCCCGACCGAATGCTATTGGGTGCGCCTCCGACCGAGATCGGAATCGGCCCCCATGTGTTGTGTAAGAGGGCGCTGTTTAGTGCGTGCAGAATACTAGTGTTGGTTGGGTGTAATTATAAGTGATGTGGGAGAGGTCCTACGCAAGCGTGGAGATAACTTCGGGGTGGACTCCATTTGACTAGGCAGTTCTTTGGTGATGAATGGATGCAGCAACACCCGTAATAAACAGAGGGTATACAACTATACAACAATACATAACTTATTGAATATTGTAGATCTTGAGATGAATCCAGGGGAGATGTATGTAGTCCTCTGGTGATATGTGCTTATTGACTTAAAAGTTTGAAACACAAAGTCCAAGATAAAAATGTCATGGTGCAGTTCATGGCGGGTTTGCAGTAGAAGGTGTCAGTCGTATCTCAGAGAGGTTGACACATGCATTTCTCCCTTTCATCTTGAGGGCAGTTGGTCTTGTGAAGACTACTCAGTAGGGCCCTTCAAACTTGGCTTGCCTCCTCTTCCTAACAAAATTACAAATGTAGACATATTGTCCAGGTTGAGATGCTTGGTATGGTAGCTTGGCAGTTGTGCACTTGGAATTCTGGTGGTGGACCTGCTTAGATACAATCTGGCGGTTTTGGTTAATTCATAGAGCTATAAATGCTATTTGTCCCTTAATGCTTGAGAGCTAGCCTCAGAGCTCAATTTGGTCGGGGGTTTTAGATGGGTGTTCCCATCAATCCACCAGTTGCGATCTGATGTGGTGTGAGATGGTGATTGCTGCTGGGCATGTCTCTCAGTGCAAACAAGTCTAGGGGCAGACAGTGGAGCCATTTCTTGTTTTAGGCTATCACAAACTTTGCTTAATATATTTTTCAACAGCTCATTGAGACTCTCAATGAAGCCATTGCTTTAGGGGTGATAAACAGAGGACAGTTTATGTGCTATTCCCAATAGGGTGCAGATGTGATTAAACATGGAGTTGACAAAGTACTTTCCGTTTTCTGACCTGATGACAACTGGTACCCCCTCTCTGGGTAGTACTTCCTTGACGAGGAACGAATCTGCTGCCTTGGCATTGCAGTGTGCACAAGAACCGGCTTCGATCCACCTAGAGTAGGGGAAGATTACTACAATCAGGTATCAGTAGTTAGCAGATCGATCGATCATATTAATAAAGTCAATGTGTAATGCCATGAAAGGCCCTGTTGGTCTTGGGATAGCTGATGACACTACCTTGAGTGTAGTTTTGGGTGAGTATAATTGGCAGACGGTACATCTGTTTAAATATATTTTCTCTGTTTTGGCAAGGTTGGGGATAAACCAGTCGTTTTGGCGTTCTGCTATCATGTTGTCTTTTGCTGTATGTACTGGTTAGTGTAATTGGTGCAATGCTATGTGGACTAGGCTCTGAGGCATGACAGGTTTCCCTGTGGGTATGTGTTGGTATATGAGGTCATGTGAGGTCTGAGTGCAGCCCCAGGCAACCCCTCACTCCTTATCGTCAGGTATCTCTGTTTCTTGCAACTCCCGCAAGCACAACCCTGCTGTTTTTGTATAAGGCTTGCCCTGCAGGGATCCCGTCTCTGGTGCCTGTTGTATAGGAAGCATGTGTGTCTCTTTTATTGTTCCATAAGCTGCCCTTTTCGCAAACTGGTCAGCTAACTCAGTCTTCCGGGATATGAAGTCCTTTCCCCTGGTGTGGGTGGTGCACTTCACCACAGCCATGCGTTTAGGTAGTTAGTGCTTTGATTAGTAATTCTAGGATGTCCATGTGCGCAAGGGGTGTGCTGTCTGATTTCAAGAATTCTTGCCTTTTCTACCTTCCTATGCTAGAGGGCACTGTGGTGGTGACATAGGCTGAATCTGAGTATATTGCTACAGTTTTCCCCGTCCTTTGGGTAAGGGCTTTGATTAGTGCTGTCAGCTCTGCTGCCTGTGCTGAAAGGTGGGGTAAGAGCGTAAGCTGCATGATGACTTGCAGTGTTTCTAAGGATGCATGGCTACGAGCCGTCACTACTGCCGCCCCGTGTGTCTTACCCCGGTATCTTGGCCTATCATGGAGGAACCGTCAATGAGCAATGCTTCACTGTCCAGGATGGGATCCTCCTCTGTGTATGCGGCACAGTCATGGATCTCTTCCCCCTCCTGAACCTCGTGATCTAGCAAGGTGGCTGGGTTTACTAGACGCCACTGTATTATTTTTAGTGATGACCTGGAGAGCATCAGTTCGTAACCTGAAACTCGTTGTGTAGTCAGCATGCTCTTGCTCTTTTGTATAATCGCAAACACTGAAGGGCCGATTCCGATTCGGGCAGGAAATCTCTCCGACAGAGCCGGACCCGGAGAGATTTCCGACCGAATCGGACCCTAGCAGTCCGACCGAACGAGTATGATGCGTTCGCATGCTATCGGACTCGATTCGGTCGGACTCCCATTGAAGTCAATGGGACTCAGTCATGCAGGATCATTTCCCATGCAAGCAGGTACTAGTTAGTGAGGTCCTTCCTATTTGAGTGAAGAGACTGGGGGACTCACAGTACCCTTGCGGTAGCCTCTGGTATATAGCATTTTTAACCCCTCAGAAAGGGAACGCGGTTAGGTACTGACTGTCGGTGTGCAGCAGAATGGTAAAGAATGCTTTCTTAATGTCTATCATGGAAAAATAGCGGGCGTCTGCGGATATTTTTGTTAGTATGAAGGAGGGGTCTGACACTACAGGGAATTACGGGAACACAATGTCATTGAGGGGGCACAGGTCCTGCACCTGGTGCCATGTCCCTCCCATTTCTCTTTTTGACTGAGATGATCAGTATATTGCAGGGAGAGACCCCCAAGTGGAGGACTTCCTGATCAACCAGTGTTTGGATTGTGGGTGCTAGGCCCTCATCAGCTTCTTTGGAGAGTGGATTCTGGCTCACCTGGGGGTAGGATGGCCCCTTTTCGCAGTGTTATCCTTACCGGTTTGACAGTATTGATGAGTCCCATGTCATAGCGTACCTTTGCTCATGACTATGGTGGTACTGCTGACAAGTCTTGCTCCTGCCAAATTGTTAATACTGCCATGGGCAACAGAGCCCCATTCCGCAATTCCACTCTAACCTTAATCGAGTTGGCGAAGCCGATTTCTGAGGCCTCTGGACACTCACTAAACAGCTGCTCATCGGTTACCTTCCATATACTGAGTCTGGGTGTAACAAAGATGATACATGCCCACAGTGCGATCGCTTGGTCATGGCCAGCAGGAATTCATATTTAGGCCGCACTTCAATGGCCTCCAAGCAAAACAGCGTCTCCTCTTGGGGTTCCATATCATGGTGACCCTCCTGGTGGAACATGAATTCGCGGGGCAGCTGCAGCTACCGACCCAGCAGTTCCGGTGCATTAGAAATGATTGTGAGGGCTGCGTTAGTGAAGGCTGTCAGATCGATGGGTGTCGCTGTTATCGGCCTGTCTGTGGGCGGGTTAAAGACATGAGTCTTGATAGGGTAACCCCAGAGGTTGCGCTGGTAACTGTCCCATCGATTGAAAAATGAATGGTTATGTTTAATTTGGCCATTGTCTCTTCCTAGGACATTAGTTGGGGAGGAGAGGGTGATAGAGCAGCTGCCCCTTCACGCAGCTGCCTCCCACATCTATCTCCAGGGGTTTTGTGAAGGAGACCCTCATAGCCATGCCTGAGAACCCCTGTGTGGCCATGGGGACTTTGGGTAGGGGGACGATCCCTTCCTTTACACATGTTTTTGTTTCCCCTTTGTCCATTAGGAAGCTGTAGAGCACGTTATTTACCAACGCTGTTATGGTGGGTTCTTCCTCGGACCATTGGGTCACTGACAGCACGGGGTACATGGGAGTGGGTGTGTGTGTGTCATCCACCAGATGCAGGATTGACCCATGGTGGCCCAGCAGCTTATCTAGTTATGAGAGAGGAGGAAGGAATGTAACCCAGTCCTGGCTTTGAGAGTTCTCCATAGTGTTTCCGCGAATCCTGCTACTATGTGCTTTATGCTTCCTGAACCTCTGCGGCAGCATGCCCATTGGTGCCACTACCTTCTGCGATATTGTGGTCACAGCTGTTCTGACCAGGACCGTCTGCTCCCAGCTCAGGGATTTTGCATTGACATCCTGGTTCCGTCCCAACCACTACCTAGTCTCTCTCTTTTCCTTTCTTTCCTGGACTTGCTTCCTTTCCCACCTTACGAGGCATTGCTGCATATAGGGGAAATTCCCATCGGGGTTTCCCTTCCTGTATCTGATGCAATCCTCTGCCATAGCCATGTCCTCTGGCTCCCGGTCAATGCTTCAATGCCGGGAGACGCGGGACACTAATAGGTGACTTGAGGGGCAGGACCTTTGGAGTATGTTTGACTAAAAGGGTACCCTTTTCCCGATCCCCATGAGAAACGCGTTTTCCATCAAAATCGGGTGGAATTTTTGCGTTCTTTCTGGATGGAGAGATAAGTATACCCTCCATACTTTTCACGGGGGAGCAGCTTTCTGCTCCGTCAATAAAAATATATAGGAACATACCCTATTAAACTCCAGGGAGGGAACCTAATTTTGCCCTGAAGAAAGCCCGGGACCTAACAGGCCATTGACTAAGGGCTGAAATATGTTGGCACACCTTTAGGGTCATAGGACCATTACCTCCAAATGACCCCTGTATATATTTGTTTTAATATTCACTATGTCCCCGCAAATAAAGGGATACCTGGGGAACATAGCAGGATTTTTATCTCTAGACCCTCTGGCCTACATCTCTTAAGCGCTCCCTGAAATACGGTCGAGCCCACCCTGACCTTTAGGAGTCAGGGTGAACCCGATGATGAAGCATGACACCAATAGGGTGTGTGAGGGTTAATTAACAAAAAGGAGTTGCCTCCTTTCCCGCGTTCAAGTGGGGTACGCCACGTAAGTCTAATTTTGATCCCGTTGGGTTTGGATACTTCAAGTCTGCTAGTGGTACTGGGATTGCCTGGGCCTTCTGGCCTGTTAGACTCTCACGCCTGGGCCTAACAATTCGTTGTTCGATAGGGGACCCTTTGCAGGCATCGGGGAGAGCAGCTCCATACTTGCATATGGCGGGGGAGGTGCTGACACCTTGCCTATTGTCTGTGAAATAGGATTATTGGTCTGGGTCTCCTCGAAGATGGTCCATAATTCTATTAGTGCCTCTCTCCTTTCCTTCTTTTGCCCTATGTATTTGCTCTGTATGTGTGTTCTCATGTGTTTGATTTTGTTAAAATCGATTAGTCCCTCCTTTGGCCAAGGAAATGTATGTGCCTTAGTGTGTACATGCCATTCATGGCAAAACTTGTTACATTTGTTAGCCTGTTTGGGGAACCTGGTGGGGAAAATCATTTGCATGTGTTTTAGTGGCGACTCCATTATAAGTTGAGTTCTTTTTTAAGGGACAGATGCACCCTGGATTTTCTGGTTTTAGGGAATCTTAAGTTCTAAGTTCTAAGATCTTAATTTCTACTCTGGTCATGGGGAAATATATACACAGGGATTGCTGGTTCTAACTACTTACTACAAGCTCAACGCTATTTACAAATGCATCAACATGGACATTTTACAAACACAAATAGCAATGCATAGGAAGGCTTACAACCTAGAATAAAGTGCAATTGTTAAAAAATCATGGAATTTGGCAGCACATAGCAGACTCTACTTTGATATGAAATAGCGATTGTGAGAAATAGCAACACCGCCATATAGCACATTGAGACATCGACAAAACGCAGTGCTCAAGACAAAAATACAATGTCATTAATTTACCAGCACCACAACATCAAATCATCACAACATCAAATATACCTTGCATCAATTTCAATACTATAATAAGAAAAAACTGACAGAGAAAAATGATGACTTTGTCAAAAATACCTGAGCCTGCTCCTAGAGCATGCTATCCTGTGACCAGGGGGAGCCCTGTGTGGTACATGGGACTAAGTGAGCAATGCAGTCTATCAATATCGGCACCAGGACAAAGAAAATGAAAACATTTTCTTGGAGAAAAGCCATAACATGAAGAACCACAGGCCCCTCTTGGCAAAATACAAGCTACACCTGCTCTCCCAGATGCAAATCATTTCCTCTAACATCACACCCTGCATCACACCCAGGGGCCAAGCATACCATTTGTGTCATGCCCAGTGGTCCAAGTGAACAACACCTCTCACTTCTTTCAGATGCCAACAGTGTTAAGAAACCGGTAGCAGTGAGAAAATCCCTTTAGGCTAAAAAATAAGATTGAGGTGCCGACCCTGCATCACACCCAGGGGCCAAGCGTACCATCTGTGTCATGCCCAGAGGTCTAAGCAACAGCAATATTCACCTTTCCTAGCGTGCTGACTATCGAAAAATGTGACCTTCGCGGGAATGTCTCAGAGGACGTCTTACTACCACTCAGTTCGGACACATAAAATAGGTAACATGTCAGATTTCTGTCAGTGGCAGGGCACTCAGGTTACATTTATGCACTACTTTCTAGTTTGCCATACGTCAAATGCTGGGGCTAAGGATCAGATGTAGTCTCTTACCCACTGACGGCAGTTTCAGGATTGACCTGTGCCCCGTGGATTCGGCAGAACTACCAATCAATTGTGGTGTCTGCTCACCTTCCTTGCTGCGCAAATGTGAATCCTTCCGGGCGTGGTCCCTTTCCTTCAGCTGCAGTCGGGTCTCAGGTATCAATCTCTCCTATTTGGCTCATCAAAATGTTGTTCGAATATGAAATTACCTTGAAAAAACAAAAGACAAGAGGTGTTTGGTAAAACAGGAGCAGTTGGTTTAAATAAACACTTTTATACATTTCTGTGGGTATCATAAAGAACTTCTGTTGATCCTTTTTTGGTAAAAGAATGTGGGCCATGTCTGTTGAGTCATAAATAAGGCCCCTTATTACAAATGCAGGTGGGCCTTGACATAATGAGGGCCAGTGGGTAACGTGTCCAGATGTCAAGCATGAGGGGCACGTGATTATTGCGTGTACTATGTGTGCTGTATATTGATTGTCTTTGTGTTCTAACTTCATAGGGCATCTGATTGTATGGTGTTTTGGGAATGCATGCACTCCTCTGGTCATGTGTGCTTTATTAGGGCCAATCTTCCTGTACCACTCTGGTGTTGCTGAGCTAATCTAGGGGATGGATCTGAGTTTCTTGTTCGCTGGTTTGTCTGCTGGCTACATGCCACCCCATCTGTGACCTGTCAATCAGTTACCTCAGGTATAGGTCACAGAGCCTACCTGACCATGTATTTCTGAGTCAGGATTGATAGAGATTTCATGACGGGCAAATTTGATAATAGTAATGAGATTTTGTTCTTATATGCAAATTTATGATTACAAATATTGGTAGTGATTCTATCAATATTAGCACCCAAAATACATCTTCTCCCTCTGCCTTCCAGAACCCCAGTATGTGACACTGTTCAGGATGTGGCATACCAAACCCTCACCCCCCAATTCCTGCACAAGAGGAGGAGTCCAAAGTGGTGAAATTATTTGATGATGGCTCGGAACTTTTGCCCTCAACTCAGGACAACATTTCGTAAACAGCTTCTGGGTTGGATGGCTGGCTTTTGATATATGTTGGCCTCTTTGGACTTTGGAAATTTTAAATGTTTGTTGAAAGAATTGTTTTGGACATTTTCCTTTTTCCTTAATTTTTCCATTAGACTATCTCCCTGATATTTCACATATTTTTCTGGGTTCACACATCCCCAATTCGACTCTCCCTCCTTTCACCCATGTTCTATTTAGTTTACTCCTCTCCCCCACAATGACAGTTGGCTTACTTACACGATCCCTGAACCCATATCTTATTTCCTTTATTCTTTAAAGAATGTTTCATATAAATCTTAATCTTAAATTATACATTTTTTACTTTACTATGTTAGGAGTGTGTGGGCATTCTTGTAGATGTATGTGTGTATAGTGATTTAAGAATAAATGGAAAAGGATCAAGACTACACAGCACACTCAATTACATTACCAGCATGCATCCACATTCATGCTCAGGAACAAATGAGATGAAACATAGGTGTGAGGTAGGTGTAATTGGTGCTTATACACAATTGTTAATAAAATGAGAAAGGCCCTTGTTTCAGACAGCCTGTGTGAGATGCATAACTATGGCATGGCACCTTGATACTCCTATTTTGATACCCAGAGATGCTCCTGCTGCAACTTCATCATACCCTGAAGACTGTTCTTTATGTTCTCGGAAAAAATGGTCTATCTCACTGTCACCCTTGGAAAGTCTTCGTGGTGGATGGAGATGTTGAGCATGGTTGGCCCTATTTCACAAATCTCAAACAGCATAGATCCTCCCAAAGGACAGAATTTGCCCTTGTGCATCCTCACCCCATGTGAATAGAGCCAGCTGGCTGCCCTGCACATTGATGGATAACACCTTGTAGGTAGTGGGTTGGAAATGACTCAATGGGAAGAACTCAACCTCACCTTCGACTTCTTCTCTATAGGAAGATAGAGAGAAAACCGGGCATGCACCTAGATGGAAGGATGAAACAGGGTAGGTGAGGCAACCGAGGTACCTGCAGGCTTAGGAGTAGTTTCTGGTGAGTTTGGTGTAGCCACAAAAAGCATCTGGGACTGTGGTCTAGGAACTTGCAATCCAGAAGATTTCCATCGGAGGGAGATTGCCATCTGACAGTGAGATGGCATTAGAAGTGTCATCATGCTTATGGCTAACAATCTCATTTTCCTCTGCAGAAGTGGAGGCTGCGAAGATGGCAGCTTGCTGGAGGGTTGGGTTTACATTGTTTTTGTTTGGAAGGCACCCATCAACATGACAAATGATAGTGTGTTACCTGACAATGCCATAGATGCTTGCTCTGTGGTCAGACACCTTGACATTAGCTGCTAACCAACACTGCCTGAAGAAGACTATGAACATGTGTTGCTTGACGTGGCAATGATGAGATAGTGTAAAACTTTATACATCTGGGCGTGACTGAGGACAATTGCGATAGTGTGACAGCTAGTGTACAGATATATGTAACAGACAGATATGGCATATCCTTTTTGCATGGCTAAAAACATATCTTGACAGGCATTTAATAGAAATGAGTCCAATGGTCAACGAGATGCTGCTGGAGGTAGATAGTAGTATATGTAATATGGTCACAGACTTACCTGCAGATGGCTGGTGGAGGGCAGAATGTCTGCTTGCAGTATTTCCCCTGATGTGGTGCGATGAACGGGGTGTAGTGTAGACACCAGAGGGCCTTGTGTCACTGCACTTTGGGGAATGGAACGTGTTACTATTAGGAAGTATCCCCCTTCGTGCATACCACCATCCGAATGCATTCACCTTGTCAGTGACCTCCTGCTACTTAACTGCCTTCTTAACTCCAACGAGGGTGCCTGAGTGGCAGATCATATAGTTTCCTGAGTTTTCTCAAGTAAAGCTGCTTTCCTACTCTTTTCAGTTTCTAGTTCTTCATAGCGTATCCTGACATCGCAGTCTCTGTTGGGCAGGGCTACCACTAAAGACATATGCCTAAAATTACACCTCTAAAGTTACTAGTGGTAACTATATAGTCAGAATTTTAGTAATTCGTGTTCTCACCGTCTCATGAAAGGGGGTCGAGGCACATACTCCTACTAATAGGAGGAAACATCTATCCTTACTTGGTGAATTGCAACCAGGCATTGATTTCGACCCAATCGTAAGCAGAAATCTCTGTGTGCGGAGATCTTTAAGCATAGATTTTCCTACATGAATAGGCCCCATTACTTTTTAGGAAAATATTTCGTTCACTTTGTGACCCCCAACTCTGCTCTTTGTTCAATCTTGCAGAAATTCCGCACGCAGACAGTTCACCAGAGTGATAGCAATTTCAAAGCAGAATAAGCAATTCTGTGCATACACTGCTGTGGCCTGATAATAACTGTACGCCAACACGTGCTTAAAGTAAACATAGTGAGATTTTTGAACATGTCAGCATTACAGATCTTACAGCACATACACGAAATGCAAAAGAGGGTGATGCGATCCATACATACATTTAAAATAAATGTTCATTTTGTAGCAAACGCTCACTGATGCCTTGCGCGTATGAGAGCATGCTGTTTTACTAATTTAGACTCAATCTTCTCTCCAGGCAAAAATGACAGGTTTAGAGACAGCCTGACTTGATACATATCTCTGTAAACTACTTTCATTTATTAAAAGCACCTGCTTTGGAAATGGCTGACCTGCTTGTAAAATAAAATAATTACCTTATTGAAATAATTGCACGTGCTTCCTGTAGTGAGACACAGCAGCAGTTGAAAAACAATTGCGCTTTGGCTGGCGGGAATTGGAGCTGAAAAAAAGATAGGGAACATGTGTGGCAACAGCTGCGGAGATGCTGCTTACCAACAACATCTAAACAAGAAAGTGTAGAAATTCGAGCATAAGTGCCCATGCCATCAGTTAACAAACCTCAATCGCAGCAAAGCAAATGAGTTTATATTTCTTTCTAGCGTTTTCTGCTGCTTATAATGTCAGGGGAACCATCTGACCGGCAATTGCAGACGAGCATACGTTTCCAACGTACTGCAAGATGTAAAACGTTAATATTAAATTGTGCAGCTTCTTTTCAAGCTTTGGTTCAGTTTCATGGTTTTGTTTTTCTGTAACATCCAGCCATGCTCTACCAGTTTTATTTGCTTCACTAATTAAGGCACTGATTTTTTGTTCACATAAAGTCACATAAAACCTCTAAGTTTGATGTACCAGTAGTATTTTTAAAACTGCGATCAAATTGCAAAATGTTAATAACATCACTTATCTTTGGCTTCTTCTATTGTGTTTTGTCACTGTTTTTAACACTCACATGCCATTAAATTCACGCTCTTAGGGCCTCCTGTATGGCATTTTGCCACCTGCTGGCGCAGACGTCACAGACGTTAGCGCCCCCGAGACAGAATCCCACTCAATGGACTACTACCTGTCACTAATTGAGACCAGGTTGGCCGAGACGGGCCCCCCTCTTAGGCGGCTTTCACCCCCCTTTTTCTTCTTATCCTCCTCTCTGTCTCCTGCTCCCCCCCTCCCTCTCCCTTGGCGCATCCACACTGGGTGATCCATCGCACACATCTATCTACATACGTGATGCCCACTGAAATGTTATACTGACAGGTACACTTAGATTTGTACCCACACGCAGAGATCCACTTATAGTTATTTTCTTTCTTTCTTTCTTTTTATGTTATTTTATATCGTTGCCCGAAAGTGATGTAATGTTGGAATTGATCTGTGTCATGAGGAAGGATTTTCCTGCAGTACTTACAATTCGTGAACGTTGTATGTAAAGGTATCCTCCTATGGACATGTGTGGCGACACAGAATATAAGAAGGACCTTCCTTGTCACTGGCTAGGATTCTCCAGACATCCCCCCCAAGCCATCCAAATTACTGCCATTGTAATATCAATATTGGATTATGTTGTAATGCAGATGCTAATATTATTATGTTGTGGAAAATCAATAAAAATAATTAAAAAAAAAATATATGGCATTTTGCCTTAGGGCAGAAATGCACCATATTTAAGCAATACGGTGCATTCCTGTACTTTCTGTCTGCGCTGGCACCGTTTTGGCAGCCTAGCGGCAACATAGGCACCTTTACTCCATGGTTCAAGGGTGCCTCTGTTGCAAGCAGGATTGGTTTTGAGCAGGAAGGAGCACCTTCTTGCACAAAAACAATCCTACGAGGCGTTTTCCTCTTTCTCTGTGTGCTGCTGAGTGCAGCACACATGGAAAGAGGGAAAAAAAGCAGAAATGAATACATTTCTCCTTGTTACGCCTCACCTCGGGATGCTTACGGATTTGACACTTCCCCAGGTTTACATTGCTCTGTAAATCTGATGCAGCTTCAAATTCCATGGGTGTTGTGTTGTTTGGTTGTTGTGCTCTCTGCGTTGGAGTAATTTACAACTTGTCATTCTTTTTCTTACTGGTGGTTCTCATTTGTGTATTCATGTTTATTGTAGTTTTCCCTGAAGAAGGGCAGTTCAGTGCCCGAAATGCATTGGGAATGTCATCTCCACATTGAATTATGAGGGATACATGTACCTCTATGTGTGTTGGAGTAAAGCCGCAGTGGCACTCGTTGAACTTATGAGAAGAGTGAGTTTGAGATTTTGAATTACTTGGGATTACTTTTGCAAAAAAGGAATAAAGAACCAAAATATACGGAAGATATTGTCGGAAATGTAATGGATGATTCATACATATCTCTCGCGGTGCATCCTGGGCTGGGGAACCTGACGAGGCTCCAGTGTTTTCATTGATGAACAAATGCACACGGATGGAGCATGTTCTAGGGTGGCATGCTTTAAACTTGCCTTGAGCATATTTCGATGGACACAAAATGTCGGTGTGCATTCCACCTTTTTTTTATATGAATGTCGAGGTCTTTGTCAGGCCACAATTGTTTATGTTAGCTAGATAGCATCGTAGCCTACTGTGCAACAATAAGCTGTGATATTTGTGCAGTGAACTCTATACATCATACTGAATGTTCAAGGTGTCATGATAGTGTGCTTACGAAATTGAAATGTAAGCAAATGCAGTTTCAGGGAATGCCATCCTCTACTGACACATACACAAATGTATGTCAAACGTCACTGTGTTGCAGAAAGACGGCAACATGAAAAACGCGAGCATAAAGGTGACATTGTTTCTTGCTGGGCGTTGTGACACCCACTCCTTGCACTGAAGGCGAAAAAACTATCACTACAAAAGCAAAAAAGTTTAAAACATATGTGCTGTAAAACTCCCTAAAAGCTGAAACAATCACTGCTTCTTTAACGTAGTAATCATAATGAAAGCCACATTCAAAATGTAAAGACAATTCAGTAAACACATATAAAAGCAAACTTTAAAAACTATTTTAGTCAAAAACAAAACTGAATTAAAACATCTGTCCCATGACTCAAAACAGCCAGATTGTTTAAATGTACTGAGAAGTAGGAAAAACATTGCTGTTCCATGCTACCACAGACGGTGTTCCCAGAGGCACCCATTGAATTAGATCCATTGAGCATATATGTTCCCATCCAGCCCCCTCATCAGCTAATGAAGGAGGAGTGACCAATGCTGAAACCACAGAAATCGAGCCAAGATCCAGTCCAGCAGGAGCAAAAACAACCCAGGAGGGCTTGTAAAATGCATTTAGGAGCAACAGTAAGCGTCATGGACAACACTACAGATGGGCCATTAATGGACCGGTCAGTAGGGCAATGTCAGGTGACTGAACTGATTGCATTCCAAAGTACATATCCCAAACACACTCGAAAGCACACAGAAGACAATGGAAAAGGTGGTGCCCACAGTGTAGCCACACAGGTCCGAAGGACAACAACCAATGTTCATTTAGTTCCCGAAGTAAGGGTGTGCCAAAATGCTGTATCATGCTTTCACGACATAGGAGCACATGTGGAAGTGACAGTTTCATTTGGCCTCGTGATGGGACATCCATTGTGGAATAGAAAAAATAAAAGCACAGTCCCGACAATCAGGAGCAGGACCACGGAAGACCTCCAAAAATGCTTCCAGTTAAGGAGTGTATGAATGATGGAATAACTCCAAAGACTGCCTGGAAGGTACTAACCAAACCAGAGCCAAGTATCTTAAAAAAGTGTGCTACTCCCACTGTATTAGACATGTTAAAAATGTGGTTCACCAGCTCCTAAAAATGGTGAGGGAAATTAGTGCGAAGTAGCGACTGTATCTCAGAAGATGACCTTGAAAATCAAACATCTCCCTTGCAGATGTTAAGGCCAAATTTTTCTGGAACAAAGCGGCTTTCAGTCTGCTTAAGACATTAAAGCGCACATTCAAAAGCTTAATTTAAGGCCACAGAGTTGCTTTCCTAACTGTGCAGGCAGGCAGAAACAATATCTGCGTACAACAGGTCACGACTGCAGATGCCATCACCAGATACGCAATTCCCTGTTCATGCCGCAGCAACTCTGATCGTTCAATATCAAATAACTCCCATTGGAGAGCAACCTGAAAGTTGGATGGATCACAGCAGCTGGAGAACCCTTCCGCTAGCAGGACAAGTTAGCTATATAGATGTGTTATATGCACTGTGTACTGATACTTCCCTACACACTACAGAATGTCATAAAGTGTTCTCGCAGTCTGAGTCTCTAAGAAAAACTTCAGTCTCACCATTCCTACAGTGATGTCTAAAAGGTAAAATCCATGACTCGTGTACGTACCCTTACCCTAGCACTTCATATCTGCCTGCTTGATGGTGTTGTAAACAGTATTGGAAATGGAAAGTCCATATTGACAGAGAAATAAAGCTGTGGATTATCCAATCCACGGAAGGTGTTTCAGCAATAGTGAATGGCAATTTTTCTAATTTGTCTATTTGTAACATTGTGTATGTTGCATACTTCCTTGCCATTATTTTCTGCTGTTTTGTAAGATTTTTTTTTTATTTTTTTTTATTTTTCAAAGACCTTTATTGAGAAACTTGCACATCAAGTTACAAAAAAGCAGGCGGGGTTTCCGCAGATAAAGAGGAAAAACCACATCTGTTACATACCTCATAAAACCAATTGTACATTAGTAGCCCACAACAGTACACGGGAGGGAGTGATGGGAGATGGAGCAAGAAGGACATGGAGGAGCGCCCAGGAGAGGCAAGGTGCTGGTGGGAGAGGCCGCAGAGAACCAGCAGTGCGCAGAGGTGGGGAAGCAATCCTCTATGAGCCAACACCGGCGGCTGCCGCGGGCAATGAGCCGGCAGGGAGTGCGGGAGAGGTCGCGGAGGGCGGAGCGCTCCGGCGTAGGAGGTAAGAAACAAGGGGACCCCAGATGTCAAGCGGCCGGCAAGTTGCCCGCGTCAAATCCCAGAATTCAGACAAAAGCATCTGGCAATGTGCAGCATCCTCAAGCCAATCGCTGACCTTGGGTGCGGGTCTCCGACCCCAATGCATGGCGACCCTGCAACGTGCGAGAACGAGCAGCATAGCGGTGAGCCGGCGGGAGGCGTCAGGACAGTGTTTCACAAAGCCTAAGAGGCAGATCAATGGGTCTGGCATGACAGGCGTGGAGGTGATCTCAGTGATGGTGGTGCACACATCGCGCCAATATGCAGATACCTTGGGACACAGCCAGGCGAGATGAGAAAAGTCGGAAGCGGGGGCAGAGCATCGGAGACATCTATCGCTAGAAGCGAGGCCTATTCTATGCAGCTGAGCAGGGGAGCGGTACAGTCTATGCAGATATTTAAAATGTATGAGGCGGAGGCGGTAGTTAGGGGACAGTCGTTTGGTCTGCTTACAACAATACAGCCAGACCTCCTGAGAAAGATCAGTGCCTAGGTCCGCGCTCCAAGCAGCGCGGGCGCGGTCAGCAGAAATCGGGGATGCTGCCAGCGTAAGGGCATAAAGTCTGGAGACCAGTTTGTGGAGGGAGGTGAAAGTGTATGCAAGGTCGAGGGCAGCCATCGAAGGAGGAGGCCGGGGAAACGTGGGGTGCAGCTCCCGGCAGGACGCTCTAAGTTGGTAATAGAGCAGTGTGTCCATAGGGCCGGACTCGGCTGGAAGAGAAAAGAAGTCGCCGGCAGGGTAGGGGTCCGACAACGTGGACAGCCCCAGGCAAGTCACGCGTTTTACCATCCCAGCCGTTTGTAGTGGAGGGAACACCGGGTTGTATGCGATAGGCATGGCATTGGCAGAGAGCAAACTGGAGCCAGAGTATCTCCGAAGACCGTCCCAGGCCCAACGCAGGGTCTCCACCGTGTCAATCTCTCCGCGCGGGGGTTTTGCGGGGGCAAAGATAGCTGTCCGGAGTGGCGAGGGGGCCGCTAGATCAGCTTCCACCGCCACGTGAGGCTGAAAAGGCGTCGGATGCAACCAGAAGTGAAGGAAGCTGGCTTGGGTACTAAGGGCGTATAATTTGAAATCTGGAGCACCCAACCCGCCACACGATAAGGGGAGTGTGTGAATATCATATGCATTTCTAGGCTGACGCCCAGCCCAGACAAGAGAGATAATGAGGGAGCGAAGTGTACGAAAAAAATGAGCCATGAGAGGGATGGGGATATTCAGGAACAGGTATAAAAACTTCGGGTGCATCACCATCTTGGCTATGGCTATGCGCCCCGCCAAGGACAAGGGCAAGCGCCGCCAGAGGGGGATCTTAGTTTCCAGCCAGTCAACCACCCGGCCAAAATTTGCCCTCCAAAGTTTGTCCACGTTCCTGCTGAGCCAAACGCCCAGATATCTAGTGGGCCCCGATGCCCACACAAACGGATAGTCCAGGGTGAAGGGGACAGTGGCGTCCGTCAGAGGAAAGAGAATAGATTTACCCCAGTTAACCTGGATACCAGACTGGCCCCCGAAGCGCACCACCTCGCGGACCATGGGGCCGAGATTGTCTTGGGGGTTGCGGACATAGAGTGTGACGTCGTCCGCGTACATGGAGACGACCAAGGCTCGGGCCGCAAAGCCGAGACCCCTCTGGGTATGATGCTGCCAGAGCCTAGCGACAAGGGGCTCTATAGCTACAGCGAACAGCATGGGTGAGAGTGGGCACCTTGTGCCCCTGGAAACGGGGATGGGCTCCGAGATCTGACCATTGATCCGAAGGCGGGCTATAGGGAGAGAATAGAGGAGGTGGACTTTGCGCAGAAATACCAGGCTGAAGCCTAAGTGAGGGAGAAGGTAAAAGAGGAAGGGCCACTCAAGAGTGTCAAAGGCTTTGGTAGCGTCTAAAAGGGCAGCCACGGCAGGAAGAGCGGGGTTGATTTGGTGGAGAACAGAGAATATGGTTCGGAGATTATGTGACGTGGCACGACCAGGGATGAAACCGGACTGATCTGGGCGAGCTATCAGGGGCATGAGAGGAAGGAGGCGGGAGGCCAGCAGCTTGGCGAAAATCTTATTGTCGGTGTTGATGAGCGATAACGGGCGGTAAGAGTCAAGGAGTTCGGGGGACTTATCCGGCTTGAAGAGCAGTGTTAGCAGGGCCTCGCAAAGTGACGGAGGGAAGTGGCCGCACTCGAAGGAGTCATTATACATAGCGGCAAGGTGCGGAACGAGAAGGGGCGCGAAGACTTTGTAAAAGGACGCAGGCAGACCGTCGGAGCCCGGAGCCTTATCGCCAGGCAGGCTATTAATGGCTGCCAGGATCTCCTCCTTAGAAAAAGGTTCATCGAGGTACTCCCGGTGGCTGTTGCCCAGCCAGAGGAGCTCAAGAGTGTCAAAATATTGGTCAAGGATGTCGCGCGAAGGCACAATCTCAGCAGTGTAGAGTTGAGAATAAAAGGCGGTGAACCTGGTTACCACCTCATAAGGAGAGGTTGTTCGCTCCGGGCCCCCATCCTGGAGCGCTGTGATATAAGAGGCGGCGTGAGGCCGTCGCAGGAGATTGGCTAGAGTCTTACCTGGGCAATCCCCCTCACCAAAGCGACGTGCCCTCGCCTACTTACCCAGAAAGGAGAGTTCCCTATCAGCCTCATCATTAAAATCAGAAAGTTTACCCCGGAGCTGCGCAAGGATGTCGGGATTAGGGCTGAGAGAATGTAAAGAATCAAGAGCCTTGATTTCTCCCTCCAATTGTTCAAGGGCACCGCAAATAGAGCGCAGGACGCCAGCCTGCTTGGAGATACATTCGCCCCGAATCACCACCTTGAAGCCTTCCCAAAGTGTGGAAGGGGAGGCAACGGAGCCGGCGTTAAGATCAAAATAATTCACGATTGCAGTTTGGATCTCGTCACAAAACACCGGAGCGCATTGGGGGGCAGCCGCCAGGCAAAACATGCGCCGCGGGGAGTGCGGGGGAGCAAGTTGAGGGGACGGGAGCATGGTCAGAAAGGGTATGCGCCATGTGCTCAACAGAGGTGACTCACGCTAAAGCGTCCTGAGTGGTGATCCATAGGTCCAGGCGGGACCAGCAGCCTGAAGAGCCCGTGACGCATTTGCCTTCGCGTGCTTCTGGGTGGGTGTGCTGCCATGTGTCAAGCAGGGAGTTGTCGGATAGTATGGAATGCAGGAGAGATGTAGCGCGCGGGTGCAGAGCGCGAGGCCCAGAGCGATCAAGGGTGGCTGAAGGTGTAATGTTGAAATCGCCCCTCCACAGCAGCGTGGCAGGGCCCAGGGAATAGATGTGTTGCCACACTTTCGCAAAGAAGTCAGGGTCATCAGACTTAGGGCCATATACTGCTGCTAGGATCAGGGGTTGGGCCAGGAGAGTGCCATGCAGGATAACGAAGCGCCCCTCAGGATCTGCAATAACCCGGGATGTGTGCCAAGGAAGCCCTCTGCGCATGAGGATGGATACCCCGTGAGAATAACAGGAGTAGAAGGAGGAGTGAATTTCGCCCCAATGTCTAGAGTGAAGTCTAGCGGCAGTAGTGGGTAATAGGTGGGTTTTCTGGAGGAAACAAATGTCTACATTATGTCGGGTGAGGTGGGCATGTACTAGGAGGGTCTTCCGATGGTCATTAAGACCACGGACGTTCCAAGTCCAGAGTGTGGTAGCCGTCATATCGCTATGCCATGAAGGTGAGTGGCAGATGAGGGCAGATGCGGACTGGGAGCCCGATGTGATTGAGAAGAGATGTGCAGTGCAAAAGACAGTGTGGCAGTTAACACGATACAGAAAAAGTCATAGAACGAAACAAACAACATGCCTCAGAATGGAGGCAACATACCCATTGACCCCCCCCCCCCACCACCCACACCAACCCCCCAATCAGGTTGAGAGACCATCCCCACCCACCCAGGGAAACCCCAACTAGGAAGGGGAAGAGCAAAGTCAAAATTGGAGGGAATTATTCCGTGGAGGCATGGCTCTGCTCAGCGAACACCCCTGCCACTAGCACAGGGTGGCCAAGCCATGGATGATCGCGGACAGTGAGTGAAGACAAATAAGGCCAATAGGGCGCCTCATATACCAGGGCACATCATAGGGAGGCAAACAAGATACTGGGTAGTACAGAGCAGGAGTCAGTCAATTACTGCGTAAAGGAAGAAGGGAGTGTAGGGCCGGTGTATTAGGAGCAGTGGGTGCCTCTTCGACAAGGGTAAACCACCGGGCCCGCATGCCGGGGAACAGGAGAGCATCAGATGCGGGCGGGGGCAGGAACGACTGCATGGCCAGCACTGCAGGAACGGTGAGTAGCCCCACAACCATAACGAGCCTCAGGGCCCAATAGTCAACAAGCAGGAGCGCAACAGTAGAGGGAAGGAACATATGCAGTAACTGGGGCAAAGTGAAAATCATCCAGGGAGGGCAGCATTACCCCAGACATCACAGACTACAAATACACCATAACAGAGGCAGGAGTCAGTCATTATCACTTAAGTTTCCGTCGACAACAACCTGGGAGCCGGATTGTGAAGAGCATTGCGACTGGTCAAGTTTCTTCGCGTAGGCCAGTGCAGCCTTCGGCTCCGTAAAGATGTGCATTTTGGAGCCCTGCCGGACGCGCAGCTTAGCAGGGTACGCCAAGGATTAGGAGACATCTAGTTTCTGGAGTAGTCGCTTGGCCGGGAGGAACTCGCGGCGGGCAGCCTGCACCGCCATCGTATAGTCAGGAAAAAAGGCCAGGGAATTCCCCTGATGTCGGATTTCCCCCTTCTCCCTGGCCGCACGCAGAACAGCGTCTCGGTCCCTAAAGTTCAGCAGCTTGGCAATAATCGAGTGAGCCGGCAGGCCAGGAGCAGGTCGGGGGCCCAGGGAGCGGTGAGCTCGCTCGACAATGAAAACGGGGGAGAGAACATCACCAAATAAGTCACGGATGAGCTGCTCCACAAAATCTTCCATTTTGGAGATGTTGGAGGATTCAGGCACGCCCGTGATGCAAAGGTTGCTCCTACGGGAGCGCGCTTCCAAATCCTCATTCTTGTTCTTGATTAACTCGAGAACCTTGTCCATTTGTAGAAGCTTGTGATGGCCCTGTGTCGCGGCGTCCTCGGCATCCGAGACCCTCGCCTTGACCTGAGTCAAACGTGTGTCATGCGAGTCAACCCGGGCCTTAACCGTGTCCAGTCGGGCTGACAACTGATCGAGTTGGGCGGCAATGCCAGTGACTGTAGATTTCACATCCAGCATGATAGCCTTCAAGTCATCCTCTATGGACGGGCCAATGTCGGTCTGGGCAGCGGACTCGCCCGCATCGCCGACCGCCCCATCTTGTCGTGTTTGCCGGCGTTGATCGAAGGCTAGCTTAGGTTGTTTGGGGTCAGCTTTCCCCATGGCCAGGCACAGTCGTATAGTCGGAGCGGCCGAGGGTCAAGGACGGCGGGGTGGGCGCTCAGGGAAGGCAGGCAATAGTGAAAAAGGCTGTGGCCGTGGTAGGCGGGTTGTGCAGTGCGGCAGGTGTAAGCCCCTAGGAGGGGGCTAAAGAGGGTAAATAGCTGACCAGCGACCCCGTGCCGCCGGGTCAGGGCCCGTCCAGGAAAGCTGCGGTGACTTCAGGGCCCACAGGCAGGACGAAGAGATCCGGAGAGATGACAGAGGTGTGCAGAACTCCTCCGGGTGAGGAGTGCAGTCCAAGGAACCACAGCAGGGAGTGGCAACAGCGCCTGGCATGGGAGGCCATGCGGGGTGGAAAGCAGGTGATGGTGGTGTGAGAAGGAGCAGGCAACCAGTATCCGGCCACAGTGACACCCGCAAGGCTAACCCAGCACAAGACCCTGGAGTAGCAGACGGGCCGCACTCTGAGGAACGAGCTGATAAGAGCCCGGGAGCGCCGCCGCTAGTGGTGGTGGACGACGAAGGCCGCTAAGCAGGTCTGCGGGCCTCAGAGAAGGAGAAGTGCCAGCATAGCGAGTCTGGTGCGCCGGGCAGCGGCGGCGGGCAGGCAGATGGTAGCTGCATGGGCCCCGGCCCCTGCGGCGAGAAAGCAGGAGCGTAGTGAGGAGTCCGCGCCCGCGGGGGCAAAGGCAGCGGGGAGACGCAGGGAGCATGCCGCCCACTTCGCGGGGCCCGAGGGAGGCAGCTGGAGGAAATGAGCCCGAGTGGCGTCGGTAGGTGCCAAATGGAGAGAGGAGAGGCTCAGGCCCCGCGGTCCAGCGCGCGCGCCCCCTACTCCGCCGCGGGAAGCCCCCGCAACAGCGCGACTCACCAGGGTCAGAAGGGGCCAGGCGGCAGGCTAGCTCCGATGAGGCAATCCAGTCCACGCAGATCGGCACAGGAGAACCAGCAATTCGGCAGCGCCTCAGCAGCACGGCGCGAACACCAGACGCATACCAGCAGGAGGGCCCAGCAGCCACGCCCGGAGCCAGCGGCGAAACTCGATGAAGCGGCGACGGCGGGGGCCCACAGAGGGATCGATCGGCGCCCCAGATGAGGAGAGTCAGGATGGCATGGAGCAAGGGGTCAGCTCCACCGATGTCCACAGGATCGTGGCGGATTAACGGCTTGGCCGGCAGAGCCCACTCAGGGTGCAGCCATCTTGCAGCCGGCTAAGCCACGCCCCCGCTGTTTTGTAAGATTATAAGGTAAAAACCGATTTGTGGCATTAAGGTGTCGCCATGGCACGTGACCGGTGTGAAGTGTATGATGTGTTCAGCTCAGTAATATAATAGCCCTAAGCTGTGATTGCCCATGTTGTAAAGTAGACATATCCTCCTGTATGATGTCTATTGCCGAAGAGACAATGTTACACAGAGAATATATTCTAGCAGACAAGGTGGTCATATGATTATCAACTACCACCAAAGCCCTTTCTAAATTTGCCATGTCAATCTTGCGCAATCTCTCAGCGACTTCCTGCTGTGAAACCTTCAAAACCTCATTATATATTGCATGCAAGAAGCGCTTTTGACATGGTTTTCGAGGACCTCAGAGAAAGTCCTGTAATTTCATGTCATCAGATAGAAGTGACAAGTGTTGTTTCACCCAAGAAAATGTTGAGGTCTTTAGCCAATCAAGGCACTACTTCCCAACTCTGTTTGTAGTCACCACCCCCGTGTGTTGGATGTGCGCATAACGTGGGTCTTGTCTATTGATCCTAAACCCTTTTGTGTCACCCATGAAACGTTCCTGACATCCGTTAAAGTCTAAGGGCCACACTAACCATTCCCCATGATTGGTAACCGATGAATTGCACGTGCTATTGAGAAGCGCAGTGTCCAATGTTTCCTCCATATAATTTGTGAACTGCTGCCAGTCCGAAAATTGTTCAAATATGGGAATTCTTGGTGAATTTAAATCCTTTATCATAGCCAGGCCAAGACATGATGTTTGTTGCGCAGTCTTGTTCAGGAAAATCATTTGATGTGGTATAGGCATGCTCTAAACAAAGCCTCGTTCTCCTCAACCTGCCAATCCTTAGTTCCTCAAATCTATTTCTAATTAACCGTGTCCCTCCAAAAGCCAAACTCGTGTGTTGACAACTGAGAAAGAAAAGTTGCAGAATATATCAGCTTGGCATCTGTGAGCATATTTTTCTTAGCTGGTGCTGGCATTAGTCTATAATAATAATAATTCAATAGTTGAATGCTCTAAATCGTCTAGCATCTAATGCACTGTATTGATACAGAGAAAGAACTAGGGGTGATAAAGTCTTTCAATGATAACTTGAACAAATATGGAATTTGTAAAGCTTCAGTAGGCCCAAATATATCATACGAGACCCTATCCCAACAATTCCACTAGGAACTGGAACAGCAATGATGTTCACAAGAGAAAGGTGTCTTCACACTCTGTCTGATGGATAATGGGGCGTTAAAAGCAAGTTTACATGTTCAACAGCAGAGAGTTCTGGGAGAGAGTGTCCATTCAGAAACAGGAAAAGACTGTCCCAAACCAATCCAAAGAAGCAGTGTCTTGTGGTTTGTGGCTTCCTGGCCCTGGCCTGCCTTGCTAAGTTGTCTTGGGCCTGGCTGCCATAATTCTTTCCTTTGCACACGTTACTCTGGGCCGTTGTTCTATCGACCTCTGCTCTTGCCAAGTTCTTTTTGCACTGTCTGCATTTTCTATCTTTCACCTTTTCTCCTGTTCACTTTGGGCTCAAACTGCACAACATGTACAAGGTCGAATAACAACGTTTCCTTGTCTTGCTGATTTGGCCAGTCCCTCACACCTAGACATAACACTAGGTACAGCTGCCATGGAAAAATTAGTGTGCTTTTAATATTGCGGTTGGCCCGCTCTAGACACACTTGGAGACAACCTTTCCAGGGAGAAGAGCTGTGATTGTCTGCTGATGTAGTTTTGCATCTAGAGACTGAGGTATGGGGTTCGCTAGTCAAAGCCCAGAGGTCTTCTATTTTCATAATAAACTGGCTTCCAGCACAGGGAGGGTGGTAATGTTAGTTAGACATATATCCACTGCTTTATGAGATGCTTTCCCCGTTCGTATTTTATGGAGTTGTAACTATGCTGATTATATTATTCATATGTATTATGTTAGTAGTACTGACACGTGTACTGTATCTTAGAGCACGTAAGTTGAAATAAACATTTTAACCTATACAGTGTCTCTGCTTACGCATGTTGTGGACAGGTACGAGTGAGTAACGAAAGAGTGTTCTTGCTTCTGCGAGTCCTGAGAGAGAGATACCGTGTTCTGGGTTGTCTAATCATTGGTACATTGGTGCTAATGGGACGCTAAGGCTAGTTGGGTAGGGGTATTAGGTACTAAGGGTTATGGTTGGCTCACCACTATATTCCGAGGTTCTATTATCCTGTGCATAGCTCTGTGTGTGCAGAATCCCTATGACATGGCGCGACCAACGAGTGGGGCGGCTTATCTGCGAGGCGCTTGAGTAGTACTTGTGCTTGTCCACAATCCCCTCACGTACGCTTCTGGAAGCGTGTGTGACGACGATACCTCCTATATTGAAGTTTTTGTAGGTTCTTTCAAGCTTGAAGTTGTTAAAAAAGGTTTCTTAATCATAACCCTTTTTGTGCTGCCTCTTGTAAGGTTGTCGAATAATCCCGTTAGTAATGGCGGGTATAGACATAGCGGCGCATAGCCGCACAGCACTCCGGGATCACTTACAGGTGTATGGAGTGCCCGACACGGGAGTCGAACTAGTCTTTGTGGTTCAAGCCGATCCGGCTTTCCACTTTGAGGTGTTCTACTCTTGGATCACTTTTCCAGCGGTGGACGCGAACGATAATCTGTTCCATGAATATGAATCCACTAATGTTCCCGCTGTCTATTGACCGTATACTACTCTTGAAGTACCGCTCACGGCTTGGCAGCACCGTGTTTGGTTTAATGGCGCCCTCCCACAACCGACTACCACGGTTCGTTTAGGCCCCTTATCTATTGAGGGGGCCACTTGGCCTCTTTTGGCCGGGTACACCCCACATCCGCGTTATATGACTATACCAGTCGCGGAACTGCGCACTATGTATGCGGCCTTGGTGCAGGTGCATCGAGCTTTAGTGCGATATGTTACAGGCAGCATCCATGGAGCCGCTCCTGGAGTTGCCGGCCAACCAGCTGCTGCAAGCGGAGTGACCATAAGTCCTGTCATGGTGAATTCGGTGATGGGCAAACGTCCACAAAATAAGGATGATTTTCCTTATTGGCTTGCAGAACAATTTGACCAGTTGGAGGCAGTTTTTCCACACACAACCCCGGTGGATAAACACCGCATTCTTACGATTAGTTTGCCAAAGACTTAATTCCCGAGTTGACAGCATGTGACAACTGGGGTAAGGTATTCGCAGCAGTATATTCTAAGTGTTTTGGTACTCCTTCCATGACAGTTCTCCCTCAGTAATTAAAAAGTACAGGATGAACATGGCCCTGAAGCGGCTGTGGAATTAGGGATGAGACTGGTGGGAGTGTTTGAAGTAGTAGCGGAGCTGATCCTTGCGAATGTCAAGGGCGATGCAGTGAACTTTCAAGTAGCGAATGCTTTGGCTTTGGTCCCAGAATTGGACAGGCCTCGCGAATTACCGAAAATTATTACCCAGGCTTACAAAACTATTGGCAGAAATAGCCTGGGCAACAAGCCTTTGCAAAACAGCAAACACAATCGCAACAACAACAACAACAAACCAAATCTCAGCCTGAGAAAGATGAGAAACCAGTCTTCACTAAAAAGAGTTGGAGGCTGAAAAAACAGGGTAAGCAACAAAAGAAGCCGGGGTCGAGAGGCGTATCCCCGGTTTCAGTCTCTTCTGAACGCACTTATGATTTACGCGATAGAGCGAGAATTAAATCACCGGATAGGTTTCAGATCCCTGATGCGCGTTCTCCTCGTTCTTCACAGGCACAGACTTCGTCACAGGCCGGTGGAGGAGACCGCCAGGATAGAGGGAGGGACCGAGAGGCTCCCCAGGGACGAGACCAACCTCGACAACAAGTCAGAGGAAAAGCAGAAGACTTTCAACGTTTTCGACCACAATTTCAGAAGAAGAAAGTTACCGCTGTAACAGCGAAATATGCCACAGACGGTGAGAATGAGGCTCCTGAATTGGACGTGGGCAGTAACCCTCCTAGACAGCGCCGCGGAAGTTACCATAGTGCGGGAGGCGCTACGTCCTCATATGGAGGCGACAGCAACTGAAACATTCATTACTGTCGAGACAGCTGACACCAGAGTGGCACCCCTGATAGACTTTTTAATATTGTCATTCAAATTGAAGGTGATATACAGCGTATTATTAAAGGGATTTTTGGGAAAATCTAACCTCTTCATATGACATTTTATTAGCGGAGGTGGATTGGCCACCCCCATTCGTTCTAGCTGCACGTACAGGGAGGAGGCAATCCTTCCGAGCTTTTCTCGACATGTCCCAAAGGACAAAGCGGAGGCTCTGGCAGCTGAGTGGGCTGTGTCCCTGGCTCCTGCGTTATACCGCAACCACGTGGGTTGGGACAAAGAATCTCCCCCCCATGAAATACCTTTGCGGTCACTACCGCAACCACAACCCCAATATCCCATAAAACGTGAAGCCAAAGGCCCCGTTTCCGAAATTCTGACTCAGTTGGAATATCAGGGAGTAATCGAAACCTGCGTATCACCTATGAACAATCCCCTTTTTGCGGTTTCTAAACCCGATGGATCGTACCGCTTAGTGTTGGATTACCGGCATTTGAACTCTCATTGTTGGACCTTTGCGGTGCAAAATACCCATAGTTCTGCGCTTGTAGACAGTCTTGTTCGTAAAAAATATAAAACGACACTTGACCTTTCAAATGGATTCTACACGCACAACTTAGCCCCGGAGAGTGGCCAATGGTGTGCTTTTACTTCCGGTGGTAAAATGTTCAAATTCAGGCGTCTTCCTATGGGCTACAAAATAGTCCAGGCGTATTCGCCGCTCGTGTTGTCTCTTTGTTAGACGGCATAGATCCAGACGCATGTTCGTACGTAGATGACATTTATCTGACAGATGACGAATTGTTTCCGCATCTGACCCGAGTAGACCGCATTATTCTTGAATTTGCGGTTCAAGGTTACAAATTTAACTTTGCTAAATCTCACATTGCTGAATTTACCGTTTTGTTCTTGGGCTATGAGCTCAACAATGAAGGTAAGGGCTTAGCCCCCATTTCCTAGAGAAATGTGCACTTCTGTGCCCTCCTACTAATCTGAAGAAGCTTCAGTCCTTGCTGGGTTTTCTGAACTTCGGACGTACATACATTCCCGAATACGCCCAGCGTATCAAACCACTGTATGCTTTGATACAACCTACCTTTTCGAAGTTTTGTTGGCTTCCGGAGCATACCTCCATTCTACAGTCTTTGCAGACTGACCTTCTTGAATCTAAATTTCTTTTGACGCGTGATAACCACACAAACCTGGTGATTAGAATCATACCAGGGGCAGTGGGTTTCACGTACTTAACCTTTAACGAAGGTGATACAGTACCCATCGCATACAAGTGACATCTGTACACTTCCGCGGAAATGCGGTTTTCCTCTGTAGAAAAAGTTCTAACAGCAGTGCAAATAGCGATTCTAAAGGAGCGCGCACTGGCACAGGGCAAACGCATTTTGGTGGTAACACCATATCCTGCCTTAGAGGCAGTGACCAAAGCAAGTGTACCGAACTCTAAAGCTTTGCACCCCCATTGGATTCAATGGGCCACATCTTTGACGTCTCCGGATGTCACTTTCATTTTCGATTCTTCTCTTCAGACTCAGGAGTTTTTACAGTATGAATTCGTTCATCCTCCTCCTCTGTCTTTATTGCCGCTTGAGGATTACGACTGTGTGATCTACACCGATGGTTCGGCACAACTGGCCACGGGGTCCAAGCATGCTTATTCAGCCGCATGTGCTATTGTCGCAGGTACCTTTGTGAACGGAGAGTTCAAATCCTCTGTAGTGCACACTCAGACACTCGGGGATAGTACCGCACAATTGGCCGAACTGCGCGCTTTGGTGCTTGCACTTGAGTTCGTTAATCCTGATGTGACCACTCTAATTGTGTGCGACTCTTACTACTGTGTTCAATCATATAATGACAATCTGTTCTTTTGGTCGCAAAACGACTATAGAGACGCTAAAGGCAACACAATCAAGCATAAAACGCTTTGGGTTCGAGTGGCAGAATTACAACAACGTCTGCCGCTCACACAGGTGGTTCACACCCTAGGCCATCAGCGGGTGGGCGCACACGCTGTTGGTAACAGTTTGGCAGATGAAGCTGCCAAATCAGCAGTAGTCACGTGTTCAGTAGCAGCAGTTACTAGATCCATGTCTAGAATAGACACCGATATCTTGGCAGCTATTGCTGCGACAAAGGAAGGCGTTAATTACCCTAGGGGTTTTCCTTCCAAATATTCTTATCAATTAGGTCCCGAACAGGCTCCTTATGTAACAATACCCGGTGTTGGGGATCGGCTGATCCCCAACGCGGACCGCAGGTTTTCCTTGATAACGGCAGCGCATGAAGGCATGGCTTCGGCTCATGCTGGTGTGTCTGCGACAGTTTCCATTTTACAGCAGCGTTACTGGTGGCGTGGTTTATATAAAGACACCCGTACTTATGTGCTTTCCTGTGACGTTTGTCAACAGATTAAGCCTTCCACGGTTACACGACCACCTCAGACCTCGCTAGGCATTTCTAACAGACCCTTTGGGTGTGTTTACCTGGATCACTGCGGTCCATTTTCTTCAGACACTGCCTATAAATATATCTTAGTGGCAGTGGACTCGTGCACACGGTTCATCTGGGTCTGGCCACAACGGAGTGCTGACGCTCGAAATGTCATCAGGGATTTGCGTGTCTTTGTGGGAATTTTCGCATGCGGCACCTTCCATTCTGACCAAGGTCCGGCGTTTGCCTCTAAGGCTTACAAGGACGCAATGGGTTCATTGGGGGTGCGGGTGAAATTTTCGTCTCCGTATAGGCCTGAGGGCAATTCTATCGTTGAACGAATGAACCGTGACTTAAAGCAATCCTTGACAGCTAGAGTTATAGGTACTGGCAGGAACTGGCTGGCCCACTTGTATACCGTACAACGTGCACTTAATAATCTCCCTAGAAGACCTCTGGGTGGGCGGACCCCATACGAAATGCTTTTCGGCATACGAATGTTTGTGCCTGACCTTGATGGTCTAGACATGGCGGCGCAATCCGCCAAGTTTGATGTAGATAACCATTCTGCTATGTTACAGGACTTACAAGAAGCCCGAGACAAACTTGCACTTGCACATTTGCCTTCAGCCACAGACCCCGTTCTGCAGATTCCGGTTGCCGGCTGGCTTCCGAAAATTGGCGACCTGGTTCGAGAGAAGGTGGAGAACAAAAAAGAATTCGGCCCCTCTTTTCGTGCACCGGTTCCAGTTCTGGGCTTGAAGGGAACACGTACAGTAATCTTACCACCGCTTCCTGGTCGCAAGGAGAACAGATACATCTCAGTGGAAAATGTCAAGCTACAACATCTGGCCGATCCTGAATAGTGTTACACCGGCAGTCTCTTGTCCTGCCATTTATCGGACATGTGTTCGAGGCACTCCTGCCCGAACGGTCACTGGTGTTACCATGGAGATGGTTGATTTGCCTGAAAATATATTCGATCCCCCTGCATCGACGAGGATGAGTATACCTATCCCGCAACGGAGTCGGTGGCACACCAACCAACAACGCCACTGAGCCCGACACGTTTTTCCTTTGACTCGGATTCCACCTCTACAAATGTCCCGTCCAAGTTCAGTCTTTTTGTATCCTGGTTTAGAGACCATTTTTTGGTTCCACCCTGGACATATCTCTGGTTGGTGCTTTTCCTGATTTTTTTGTTCATGTCCATTGGCTTTGTCACAGTGTTTTTTCTACTTATCAATGGTCACTATTTACCTGAACGCTCTGCTGTGAACAGTGTTACTGGAACTTTGGCTCCACATTCCTCCTCTCACATCATGAAGCGTGACCACACATTTGTGAACATTTCAGCGTTTCCAGTTGCTGATGGCATCGTATGGATGTGGTAAACTTTCAAATCCTTGGTCCGACAGAAATTATTAATGTACCAAATGTCCTTCGAGTTCCGATGGGTGATGTAGTAAAAAGTAATATTCATTCTGACGATTGGGATGTGCATGCCATTGAAGCATTATTTGCTGATTTAAAATATTATGCTTCTTTTAATGCTGAGGATTTGTATATGAATTCTGCAAATTATGCCGATTTGTACTGCTACCAGCATTGGGGCAACCATTTTCTCCACAAACCGAGTGCACTACGTAGCCCTGTTACCTATACCCAATGGGAACATTGCCCAAACCCCAAACCGGGTTGCTCCCAGACCCTTAGAAATAAATCTACCTATTTCACTGATTTCAATCGATCAAACCCTAGGTCCTATTATTTTAAACTGAATGCCCCAGCAACTCAGAAAATCATGTTGACCCACACAAAATTACTTTATTCGGGTTCCTTTTTGAAAGCCTTAGCTGTGGGTGGTTATGAGTATTGGAAGGACACTGTAGATTTGAAATCAATCTGGGGCTCAAAGCCATGGCAGGTGCAGGGCACAGAGGCTTTGCACCGTGCTTGCCTTATCCCAGCCCAAATTGTGTTTCTAAATGCTTCCATCTATCAGACTACATGTTGAGGTTTGGCTACTACTAAACAATTAAACGCACCTTCCCTACCATCCCTGTCAAGCGCTCCCAATGATAGTTTGCGTTTTAATATGTCCCTTGCGACTTTGCAGGCCACGTTTCAGGACAATTCATTCAATGTTTCTACACTTGTACAGTCACCCTGGTTGGTATGGCCCATCTCGTCTAATGCATGCCAACTGCGTTTTCACGGCTCAGTTCCTGGATACAAACAGGACAGGCCTGATCCGAGGTTTTCTGATTCCCGTACTGTCACCACATATTCTGTTGGTAAACTATGCAAACAGTGGTTGCAGCATTCGTCCCTAGACTCTGTAAAACAGCATTTATCCCTCCTTTCAGGCAACATTGATCTGTCCGACTTTGTTTTGGGACCTCGTGGTCCACGACCGAAGAGGTTCATTTATGAAGCGTATAATGAACTCTGGAAGCTATCACAAATGGAAGCTGCATCCCGTCTTCGGGAAATAGACCAAGCAAATTTGGAAAAGGTGCTTGCTGTTGTTGACAATAGTATTAATACCCTGTCTTCCCGCATTTACACATTAGAGAATATTGTGTCCTCTGTTGTTGATATTGTACAAGATGATGTTTCTATATTGTACCATGGTCAAAATCAATTGCGTTCAGTAATGCAGTTTGCGTGGACTTTGCAGACCCTGAAGTTAGGTAAAGTTCCTTGGAATTTCTTGAACACCACCGCCCTATTTCTGCCTTTTAATTTGACTGAAAAACAGCAGTTCATGTCCATGAAAGATGCATCGTACACTTTGTTACATATTGAAAAAGTGGATCCTTTACCATTCTCTGTAGCGGAACTAGATTCTGCTGTGTGGTTAGTTCATGGGGTTATCGCTTTACCTTTTTCCTTGTTTGAATTTAGCTCATGCATGAAACATTATCCTGTGGACCGTTTCCAGCCTTTGGGTAGTGCCTTCCTGCATGAACTCTGGTCATTGCCTTTCATGTATAAATGCCTTAGAGACGGCAAGGAAGTTTTTCTCACGGGGGAGTCTTGTGATTCAACTGTGGGTCATTCACTTATTTGTAAACATATTAAGCTGCACGGAGCTTGTAGCGTTTCCGTTCCAAATCTTGCATGTGTGCTAAAAGGTATTCCTGCTCCTGCTATTTCTCCCACCTTTACTTTGCTTACTAATGGTAGCTATTTGCTTTTAAATAACGAAGACTGTTGTGGCTTACAGGCCGGCATTCCGTATATTGTCACGGTTTCGCACAGAGTTGTCTGCTGCAAGAATGTGCTTTTTCCTCCCCCTCACGACATCGTTGATAATTCTATTTGGCCTTCCATTCCAACCATGGAGGCAGATTTCAATAAGTTGAGCAGAATAAAGGCCCTATTATTGAATGAGGAGGTTATGCTCACATCCGCCCGGGAGACATTCATTCTCCAGGTGGCGAGTACCCACAGTGAAATACAGGCCCTTTTGAACACTGACCTCCCCAACATTTTGGGGAGTTGATTCATCGTATTTTTAACGCATCAAACTCTGAGGGTCTGGTGCACTTTTTTAAAGTTGTGGGGTCCGGCCTGGTGTCCACCTTCCAAACTATTTTCGGTGTGATACCGTCGTTCATTCATTCTATTTTTTCCAGCGTCTTTGGTGGATTCCCATTAATCCTCGCCTTGGCGGCTGGTGTCTTGTTGTTGGTCTGTTTGCTGCGCAATGGCTGCTCACCGATGGGCCCTTCTCGATCCCGAACGCCTCCAGCTGCTCCGTGAGCGACTCCTGGACAGTTTCGGTGTCCTGCCATTGGCGACCATCAGTGTGTCATATACCCTTTCATTTCGCTTTGCGTATTTCACTTGCGTGCAACCTGTGATGTCTTGCATCCGCTGTCCTTTCACCTGGACCATGGATTATTGCCTCTCCAATTCGTCGTTGTCTGTTCCGGATTTTGTTCGTTTGGTGGGTCCCTTAGAGGCCCATGAACAGGACTGTTCCGTTACTGGCTGTATGACGCGTGCGGCTGCACTTGGGATTTTGGCACAATGGGATATCTGGGCGGCTGCTCAGGATCTCCTACAACAGAGCTATATTGAATATCACGCAAGCTGTCCCGCATTGCTTTTGGATGCTCCGTCCTTTGAGGAACATTCCTGCTCGTTTGATCTGATGGACTGGATGGCGTCTATGTTTTCTGACACTTCCAATGATGTCCTCCTGGATGCTATAGTGTTTTTTTGCTCTTACACGCTCCTGGATTGAATAGCCTGCCTTGCTGCATAGCCTACAGACCTTTTTGTTCCGCTCGGCCCATTTGAACTCTGTCTTCGTCCTTTGTCTTGGCCGATGGACTGTCCAGGGGAGGGTGTCTTGTGGTTTGTGGCTTCCTGGCCCTGGCCTGCCTTGCTAAGTTGTCTTGGGCCTGGCTGCCATAATTCTTTCCTTTGCACACGTTACTCTGGGCCGTTGTTCTATCGACCTCTGCTCTTGCCAAGTTCTTTTTGCACTGTCTGCATTTTCTATCTTTCACCTTTTCTCCTGTTCACTTTGGGCTCAAACTGCACAACATGTACAAGGTCGAATAACAACGTTTCCTTGTCTTGCTGATTTGGCCAGTCCCTCACACCTAGACATAACACTAGGTACAGCTGCCATGGAAAAATTTGTGTGCTTTTAATATTGCGGTTGGCCCGCTCTAGACACACTTGGAGACAACCTTTCCAGGGAGAAGAGCTGTGATTGTCTGCTGATGTAGTTTTGCATCTAGAGACTGAGGTATGGGGGTTCGCTAGTCAAAGCCCAGAGGTCTTCTATTTTCATAATAAACTGGCTTCCAGCACGGGGAGGGTGGTAATGTTAGTTAGACATATATCCACTGCTTTATGAGATGCTTTCCCCGTTCGTATTTTATGGAGTTGTAACTATGCTGATTATATTATTCATATGTATTATGTTAGTAGTACTGACACGTGTACTGTATCTTAGAGCACGTAAGTTGAAATAAACATTTTAACCTATACAGTGTCTCTGCTTACGCATGTTGTGGACAGGTACGAGTGAGTAACGAAAGAGTGTTCTTGCTTCTGCGAGTCCTGAGAGAGAGATACCGTGTTCTGGGTTGTCTAATCATTGGTACATTGGTGCTAATGGGACGCTAAGGCTAGTTGGGTTGGGGTTTTAGGTACTAAGGGTTATGGTTGGCTCACCACTATATTCCGAGGTTCTATTATCCTGTGCATAGCTCTGTGTGTGCAGAATCCCTATGACAGCAGGACAAGTAATGAAATTGTTAACCAAAGGTACAACCTTGAAGCTTCAAAGTACGTCTTTTTCAGCCAAAAGTAGAGTACACGCAGCCTGCCTCTGAGAGGTGGAAGAGGAGGTGAATCCGATCCATTCGAAGAAAAGTAATCATAATTGCTGTTCGATCTATTTTTCTCAGGTCTGAAACTTCCGTAGAACTTGGAGTTTGCTCAGAATGTGGTACATTGATGTAGACACCGTGCGTTTTAGGTTGTAGAAAACAAATATGCATTTCTGTACAAGTTGTTTGCATGGTATTTGTTGATGTGGCAGGTAGAAGAGATACTTCGGTGCTAACTATCCCTAGCCAGGGAGTAGAATATTCATGAGAGATCAAAGCTTCCAAAGGGATTTCCTGTATGGTAGTGAGAGGAGACAGGTAACTACCCAAGAGCCTGCACGGTCTACTGTGAAGAACCGGCCACATGATGTGGTTTGATGAGATCTATCAACACAAATCTCTTCTTTTTGCTGCCACTGAGTGGTGGTAAACTCGCAGTTATGGTACTTTCAACCACCAAGACAGGTACAGGCGCTTTGTAAGATGGCCCAAATACTTTTTTGGCCACTATTTTTTCCTGGACCTGGTCCACAATCTTAGGGATCCAACTAGGCATTGCTGGTGTTTCCTTCACTCCTCCAGTGGCGGTGTGTTTTACTTGGATGTTGCTTTGTGCATCCCAAAAGCTGCTGAGTTCCTGTAAAACATCCAAATGTTCATTTATTTCAAAAAGTGTTTCTGCCACCACTGTGCTGGGACCGTCGAGGTCTGGCACCCACATCGTAAACCTGAACAGGATTTCATAGGGAGTCTGACCACCCAGGGATCTTCTAGCAGATTGTTAAGTGCTCTTTGGACCCCATACAGGTGACAGACCAAACTGTGACATAAACGTAATACTGTTAATGACTACTTTAAGTCCCAGTTTTTCCTCTCCATGACTGAATTTCCCTCGGGATGTTATGCAGAAGAATACCACATGGTCACATCCAATCTTGCCATGGTGTCTTTGTAAGCCTTAGAGGCAAACGCTGGGCCCTGGTAGGAATGGAATGTGCCAAATGAGTATGTCCAGATAAAGAATTGCAAGACCTTTATAACAGTATGGGCATCAACCGATCGCTGTTGCCAGACCAATAGAAATCAACAGCAGAAATTCACTGCAACTAAGATGTATTTGTAAGCCCTATCTGATTATAAAAGGGCCGCAGTGGTCCAGATAAATGCATGCGAGTGGCTTGTTTGAAATCAATAATGGTGTGTGTGGCAGGCGTGATATGGTGAAGCCCTTCATCTGCTGGCATATGCCACATTTAAGGACAAAGTCCCTAGCTTGTTTGTAAAGATGTGGCCACCAGTAGCGCTGCTGCAATAATAAAAATATAGCTGCCTCTTATGCGCAAGCAGACGCTTAGCCCTCATGTGCTGCTAGGATAAACCTAACCTGCAATCTGAATTGTGGTGTTACTTGAGCCACCACTCCAGGAATTTGAGCAAATGGTATGCTTTGCATCCTTATCTGGTAGAAGTACCTTGTGGGAAAGCCTTTAGGCAGGTGGGTGCCATCACATACACCATTGACAGCCACTATAATGCCTCGATCTAGTCTTGTACTAGAATGGCTTATTGCAGCAACTGCAACAGTTTTCACAGTTGCTTTTGTGGCTTCATCAGCCATTGAATTCCCTGAAACGTGTACGCCTACATGTTGGTGACCCAAAGTGTGAATCACATGAGTCTGTGGCAAGCATGGTTTCAGCTTAGGCACCTGTACCCAAAGTGTTTTGTGCTTTATTGTGTACCCTTTGGAATCTCTGAATCTATTCTGGCGCCAGTAGTGTAACTATTCATTGCATGATTAAACACAATAATACGAATCACACACTATTAGTGTGGGGAATCCGGGATCCGTATTCTCCAGGGCCTAAATCAAACCTCTGAGTTTTGCCAGCTGTGCAGTGCCTAGTGACTGCGTGTAGGTCTTTTAGCAAGATGGAATTCTCCATCCCGCATGCGCCCTATTACAGATGCACACGCTGCTGAATATCGTTGCTTTGACCCTCCGGCAGGATGGGTGGAGCCATCAATATATATGATGTAATCATACTGATTATCACCTAAAACTGGGGGGGCAACAATTACTTTTTTTCTCTTTAGCCAATGCTCTCTCTCTCTCACAACAGCAGTCTGTACCACCATCAGTATTTGTTCTGTCGGTGCGAAACACATTTCGGCATTAGTGTATGGATGCAATTTATATGCAATTGATTCTGTGTCACCTTCATTGAATGTAATATAGGTGTACCCTAATGACTCCGCAATTATTCAGATCAGCAGTTTCGTGGTGTTTACATGTGTGTGTAAATGTTTTGAAGCTAGCATGTCAGCTTGGACTGAGCATAACATCTGTTTGTGTTCAGTTGTCTAATGTGTACTTGAAAGGTCTGGACAAATCAAGTCATAGAATGATTTTACCCATTCTGCGTAATCTCGAATGTAAATTCTGCCAAATTTTAGGAATCCCAATATGGATTGAAGTTTCTGCAATGTGTTTGGTGGTTGTAAAAACACACACTTCTCTAAGATGTGCATCGCAAGACTTTCACCCTCACATGACAACTCGTATCTCAGAAACAGGACATTGAAATGGGCAATCTTTGATTTTTTTAATTTAAATTTATAACAATGTGAGAAAATCCTAGAACTATGCGATCTACTCTTGTCAAGTGCGCACAAAGGTCATCTACCATCAGATAAATGTCATCGACATAGGACAATGCCTGGCCATCAGTTTGTTGTAAAATTCTGCAACCTGGGCTGAAAACAACCCAGGGCTGTTTTTATACCCCTCGGGTAAATGACAGAACTGTTTCTGAGAACCTAAGGTGCTATATTTTGGCGGAAAAATCCATTCGAGATGTCTAGTGTAGTTTTATATTTTTTACGCACTATATTGTTCATAAGTGCTGCGCAGTGCGCATTGTGTACTCCGAGTGTACATGTAGCTATATTTAAATGTCTGTAATCTAATAGTAGATGATATGAATGATCAGGTTTTATTACTGGAAACAGGAGATTATGCATAGGAGAGGTGCAACCTTCTATTACATCTTGGTATTCAAGTTGTGTGAGAATTTCTCTAACTTGTTTTTTGGCATCTTTCTTGATGGGGTACTGTCTTCGAAGCTGTGAGGTTGACCTCAATGGTATTACGTGATATGGGGAACCATCATCCCATCCCACATGGTTGTGGTATAACGCAGGATCCAGCGTTATGCCCACTCCTTGGAGTATGAATATTTAACTGATTCTGGCACGAGATCAGAGAAGGCAGGTAAAATTACTATTTCTCCCTTTTGGCAGTCCATGACAAATTCTGGTGGCCAATCCTTTTCAGCCAAGAGATTGTCACTGCCAAATGACAAGTTCTCCCAAAAGAGAACCTTTATTGGGCGTTGTATATCCCCTTCGATCTGCAGCTCCATCTCGTATAAATGTTGTGGAACTCTCACTCACGTATCCGATGTTTAAACCTGGATATAGTCACTCAATGCTACCGCCACCAGATAATTCATCAGTTTCTGGTGAACTATTGTGACTTCTGCTATGCTGTCCAGCATGGTCAAAGCACATTCCCCGTTCAGAAGCAGTGTCCTCAATATCCGTTGCATGCTTCACTTTGATGCCTGCCACTTTCTTCTTTTTGAATTGAGGCTTGGACTGCTTAGGTTTGTCTTCCTTTTTAGGTCTCGCCTACGCAGCGCGCATGCGCTGCTTAAGGGGGAGCTCTTGTAATCGATCCTCTTTTTTCCCCAAAAACGTGCACGCGTTGCATTGCTTTCAATGGCAACGCGTGCACGTTTGGCGATTCCCTTGCGGGAGCGAGCTTTGACAGATGGTTCCTGCTCGCTCCCGCAAGGGGAACAGGCGCCCTCCTCTCTCCCCTCCCCCTGCTGCCTCCTCCTCTCCCCATCATACTTTTTTGTTTTTTTTTACTTTTAGCGCGAGGCGCGCACGCTTGTTCTGTCTGTGCTGGGTGAGATTGTGGAAGGGTGCTGACAGCTTTATTGTCGAATAGGGGTCACTCTAGTTGTGGATGGGGGGTTAAGAGCGGGATGACATCTTTTATTTGCCCATCCCTTGTTTGGCACCTTCAAGTTTAATTCAGGCCCATAATTTTGCAAGCAGGCAATTAACGGTGATTAATACCCTCTGCAGAAGGGATTGCCTGTTGTCAATGCCATAAAGAAAGGACAATAACGTTTGGTTAATCTGAGAATGTGTAGCCTTACTGTGCAACTCAGGACAAACTCATGCATATGCTTGTCATCTGTTTCTGTTGTAGTTTTTACTTCGACGTATTAGCTGCAGGTACATTTGAGTTGGTTCTTTCCTTCAGATGTGTCACCAAGGTGACTGCCCTCGCACATCTGTAGGAAAGTTAACACTTTCATCCCAAATGCAGGTTCAAGTAATATAACACTGTGAGGGACACGCGAGCACTTACTCATAGCTCCAGGCAAGGTGTGAGGGCAAAAAAAACACAGCAGCATTCCTCCGCCTGATATAATACCTGTGCCTCTGTGGCTGTGCAGAACATAACAATAATAATTTATTAGCTTAATTTAAAATGTGAATATCTTATTTGCTGCATCTGGCAAATGCAAGATAAAAAGATTCCTATTTCTAACAAGCAGCTATTAGATAGATTCACACCCGCAAAGCTGTGTCACGGGGAGTTCTCTCTGAATGACAGAAACAGCCATGGATCGTGTGCATTTTTAACTTGGAAGAAAACGTGTTCGTTTTGTGTTTTTTTCCAGAAGGTGTCATTTCTTCCGCCTGTTGCCTTCCCATCAAGCCAGTCACACACGTCATTATTAAATAGAGATGTGTGGCATATGGTCGAACTCAATTTCGCAGTCTCCTAGGTTACACACGAACTGCACCAGTATGTCATATATTAATTTATTTTGAGCATATCCCTAAAATACTGTAATTCAAGAATATTTTGTTTATTTTGTGTCCACTTTTAACAGAAACGAAACATAAGCCACATCAACCTGCGACAGCAGGTCAAACACAGGCAGTCATCTTGGCAGTAAAGGCACCGAAATAGTAAAACAAGCATTGGCAAAGCCAGTAGGTCTGCCATTGGCTGCCTGTTTTTTGGATTGGTCATTGCTTGCGTTGTTCTGTCATGGATTTTGTAAAATTTTATTTTTGATGAGCTGCCAATCTACAAAATTAAACATTGGCTCTAGGCAAAAATATTATTTTAGCTTCACAAAACACAGTTTGCCATGGCAGTCGTTGGAAGAGAAGGGAACTGCTTTGTGAGGATGTGCTTTTTGTGAAAGATCTGAATTCTATCACTGGCAGTGAAGTTAGCTAATAGCAGAAGTGGGCTGACCCATTGCTCCTACTGTATGCTGCAGTGGTTGGAAGGAAAATGTGACTGACATAACAACAGACCAATGGATGAAGTGGGCAGGCTGGAAGCATATTTTATATATATAACTTTAGTAATATCAGAATATCTTGGCTAACATCAGACCTAAAATGACTGTATTTGTCATGTTTTTTTACTTCATGTTCAGGAAAGAGAGAGCTTTTATGGAGCACCCGGGTGGCTGCTGTACAAATTAGGCTAATGTAGCACTGTGTCTTTTTGTTACATTTAATAGTTAAATTAAGAGCAGTCTAGAAACAGAAAATGGGCGAACATGTACCTTTTCTGTCACAAACCGCTGCTGAAAGATATACTTCATAAATCTGCCTATTATGACTCAACCCAATCTGTTTTCCATAAAATAAATTAAACAAGCATTGGCATAGCCAATAGTCTCACCTTTGGGACCTTATAAGTGTTTAGCCATGCAACAGTTGATGTTGTTGCACCAAGGATATTGTGCTGGATAACTAAACACTTATAAGGTCCCAAAGCGAGACCTATTGGCTATGCCAATGCTTGTTTATGATGTAAACAGATGAGCGTTGTGAGTCCTTTTTCAGTTTTGCATACTCCTCTGATCTACATTCTGACCGTCCACCTCTCTCCAAGACTTTTTCAGATGATTCCTCAAAGGAACGAGATGAATGTGTATCAGGATCCCGATACTAGTCAGGCATTTTAATAGTTTCACGGTTGTACAGATTATAGCGCTTTTTAGTGGCTTCCAGTTGAGGAGACCCACCCCATGTCTTAGTCTTTTCTTTACCTTTCTTATTATCCCACTTCTTCTTAGTGGAAGAGTCGGGTGCTTGCTTTGAGTTATCCTTTTCAAAATTACTCTTAATTTGTGGTTTACTAGGTCTGACTCCCAAATTATTTCTACCCACTATTGCATATGTTTCTTCAATAATTTTTGGTACTTCGCACTCGTGTTGTCCTGTAAGCAACCAGTTAGGTGCTGGCGTATAGCCAGTGCTGCTGCTTCCCCTCTAATTTTACTTAACATTATGGGTGGCACTGTGCCAAAACTGCCCATCAGTTTCATCTACAAGTCCAGGACAGGGGCTGCCCTGTTCCCATTCTGGATCTGGTATATACTGGTATATACTGTAGCAAAGACCATGCCTCAAGTGGTGCAGTCCTCTACAAGGGGAGCCATGTCCATCGGCAAGCATGTAGTAAGAATCCAATGCTTTTCCTGGGGTCCCGTATGGGGAAATCAGCTTCAAGCTGACTTGCTTTCTGTGCAATCCAGAACGGAATTTCCTGCCGTCTGATAGGAACTTTCCCCATGGCTGCATTAATTGTTTGTGAGCTAATGCCAGGTGTAGCCAATTGTTGTTGTGCAGGTTGAACATCCCTTGCAGGATTCATAGTCATTGATCGCATAACGAACAGTGTCAGACTGCTATATATTCTGACCAAACTATTGCATAGTGTTTGCACTTGTGCCACTGTTAAATTAGCAATATTTGGATGTGCTATGTAGCAGGCTAAGACTAGCCATGTTGATCTCTCATTTCTAAGGGGACCAAGTCAAATTTTTTCTATAGTGTGTGGTAGGACGCCATTAAACCAATTTTGGTGTTCTTGGTATGTTAGCGGTTTTTACAAGATCGTCGTAAGCCATGTTGTTATGTGGAATGTCAGTTGTAGAGTATTTGTGAAACAATCTCGAGTGATCGTCAGCTGCTGGGAATTTAACCCATGAACAGAACACCTCTATCCTAAATGTTTCATGAGCCTCAAACACGAAGGTAACTTCCCTACTCATGAGTGCAAGCCCATTCTGTTGCAGTATCTGAGTAACTGCATGTCTGCACTTTTAAGCTATATTTAATGCTGCTGGTTCGGACATCAGAGTATGTGGAAATCAGAGAGGGTACCACTATGGGATAATCCTTTGAAAGGTTCAAGCTTAAACAACCTACAGCCAACCCATAGGGGATCCCTACTTAGCTGAGGACGATTTTCCTTAACAACTCGGATATCTCTATTTGGTAGGTGAGTAGGATTCTTTGGGTATACAAATGAAAACTACTCAGGCAAACCATTAAATAAGAGCCCAAACTCTAATGTTGGTGGTGCCATGTAGTACGGTTTGTACCTCCTTCGGTAGAACTATGCGTTTGTTGGACAACATAAATATCAGGATTTTGCCAGACTGATTCTGTGCATACCCTTAGGATATGTTGGCTTGTAGTCCTGCTAGCACACAGTGCACCATCCAAACCCCTAACCTTACAGGATAACAAATGTGTGTGCAACCTCAGAACATGATAACCCTTATCCCCCAAGGAAATTGTGGTAACAGATCTAGAACCTGTTTGTTCAGACTCTCATGCATCCCCAAAGGAAATACACAAGAAATACACAACCTGCCATTTCAATATTTATTGAAGCAGCAAGATTCTTGAGTAATCAATAATTAATAATAGACCAAAACATATTACCATAATTTGCAATACAAGAACTGTGGAGAGAATGGATAAGTTCACCATTGTGCTAAAACAATGAACATATGCTGGCACGTATGTAGTGTATTGTAATACATTGTAGGGTGCTCCTACCAAACGTTACTAACCTGGGAGGTCATTACGATGACGGGCGGACAAGGTCCGTCCGCCACCGTAGCGGTGAATGGGACCGTCCGCCATAGGAGCGGCGGTCCCGCCGCAGTATTAGGATGCCACCGCCACGGTGGCGGTGGTATCTCTATTCCCAACATTGTGGCGGGCGGTGTTCACAGCACCGCCCGCCACAATGCTGGGAATGCACGTCCTGCATTGGCATGCACAAGGTGACAGGCACCGTGCCGTGCCTGCCACCTTGTCCATGCCAATGCAGGGGGTACCATAGGAACCCCCAAGTGCACCCCCGGGGGCCCGAAAGACCGTATGCCTTTCCATGGCGACGTTGCCGCCATGAAAAGGCACATCTCCGCAGTCATCATAATATGGATGGCGGTGTCTTGCCACCATATTACTGCCCTTTTCCACCCGGTCACCTGTGTGACCGGCGGAAAACCGGCGGACGGTCTTTCCGTCCGCCGGGCTCCCCCCCGCCATCATAATGTGGCGGAGGGGAAATGGCATGCGGGCAAAGGGGAATGGCGGGCGGATCGCCACCGCCATACGGGCGGTGGCGATCCGCCAGTCATCGTAATGACCCCCCTAGTTTGGCCTAAGGTGGGTGATCTGCCAAGAATCCCTACTGGGTGATCCAACTCCCCATTACCTGCAGGCAAGTGTAATCAGACTGTCCGTCTTAGTGTAGAATAGGACATCCCTCAGGAATCAGTTGAGCTGGAATTCTGATGTACCGTGACCTTGAAGTGTCACCAGAGTGCTCGTCTGAATTTAATGAGGAAGTGAGTTTGTATATATAATAAACAATGCCTATCCTGGCATGAAAAGATCTTTGCCAGGCCACAATTGTTTATGTTAGCTAGATAGCGTCATCACCTACTGGGCAACAATAAGCCATGACATTTGCACAGTAGACTCTATACATCGTACTGAATGTTCAAGGTGTTATGATAGTGTGCCTACAAAGTTGAAAGGTAAGTAAATGCCTTTTCGGGGAATAATATCATGCATTAACCCCTTCGCTGCTAGGCCTTTTCCCCCTCTGTGCTAAGCCTTTTTTTGGCTATTTGGGGTAGTTCGCGCTTAGGCCGCTGTAACTTTTTGACCACATAAGGTATCCACGCCAAACGTCCTTTTTTTCCAACATCATGGGGATTCTAAAGGTACCCAGGGTGTGTGGATCCCCCTGGAGGGGACCTAGAAATTAGCCAAAATAAAGCTAAAAATATTTTGGGGGGAAAAATGGGAAAAAAGGGCTACAGATGAAAGCGTCTGTTTTTTTCCCTGCAAATGGTATCAAAAAAGGGGTTGTGGTGCTGAAATCACCATCTTCCCAGATTTCAGGGACCAGCAGAATTTTATCAGAAAACTAACATTTTTACACAGTTTTGGCATTTTTCTGGGACATAGCCTATTTTTGATATTTTTGTGCTTTCAACCTCCTTCCAGTTAATGGTAGAAATGGGTATAAAAGCAATAATGGATCCTGGAAAGCTATACATTTTAGAAATGTAGACAAAATTCTAAATTCAGCAAGGGGTCATTTGTGTAGAATCTTCAAGGTTTCTATATAGAAACGAACAGTTAAATATAGGAAAAATTGAAAATTAGTTGAAAAAAACAGCCATTTGTGCCAACGTTTTCACCAGTAACTTCTTCTAATTGTGACAGCTGTTTAAAAGCAATATACCGTTACATCCACTAGACCTTTCTGGTTGTGGGGATATATAGGACTTGTAGGTTCACCAAGAACCCGACGAACCCAAAGCCAATAACTGAGCAGAGTCTTGCAATGTTTTTTCATTATGTTCCGGGTATATAGCAATTAATTTGGGAAAATATATACATGGAAAAATCGGTATGAAAGACACCTATGTATTTCTTATATTGGAACAAAATATAGAGTTTAGAAACAGTAGATATTTGCACATTTCCGAAAATGTGAGTACCCATACTAGCATGAGACTTATAGGTAATTTTTCAAAATGACTTGTTTTTTACACATTGTCTTTCATTTGGAAGGCAGAAATGCATCGAAAGTCAATAGGTAATAACAGTTGCTCTACAATTCTGTGTTACCCTAAGTCTCCCGATAAAAATGGTACCTCACTTGTGTGGGTAGGCCTAGTGCCTGCGACAGGAAACGGTCCAAAACGCAACGTGGACACACTTTATTTTTACAGTGAAAACTGACCCTTTTTTTGCAAAGTGCCTAGCTGTAGATTTTGTGCCCTAGCTCTGCCGGCACCTAGGGAAACCTAGCAAACCTATACATTTTTTAAAACTAGACACCAAGGGGAATCCAGGATGGGGTGACTTGTGTGGCTCTCACCAGGTTCTGTTACCCAGAATCCCTTGCACACCTCAAGATTTGTCAAAAAAGCAAATTTTTCTCACATTTCTGTGGTGGAAAGTTTTGGAATCTGCGTGGATCCACAAAATTCCACACACCCCACGTTCCCCAAAGTCTTCCGATAAAAATGGTACCTCACTTGTGTGGGTAGGCCTTGTCCCCGCAACAGGAAACGGCCCAAAACACAACGTGGACACACCATATTTTGACAGTGAAAACTGTCCCTTTTTTTGCAAAGTGCCTTGCTGTAGATGTTTAACCCTAGCTCTGCCAGCACCTAGGGAAACTAGCAAACCTATACATTTTTGAAAACTAGACACCCAGGGGAATCCAGGATGAGGTGACTTGACTGGCTCTCACCAGCTTCTGTTACCCAGAATCCCTTGCAATTCTCAAAATTTGTAAAAAAAAACACATTTTCCTTACATTTCTGTGGTGGAAAGTTCTGTAATCTGCGTGGATCCACAAAATTCCACCCACCCCGCGTTCCCCAAAGTCTTCTGAGAAAAATGTTACCTCACTTGTGTGAGTAGGCCTAGTGCCCGCGGCAGGAAACAGCCCAAAATGCAACGTGGACACACCACATTTTCACAGTGAAAACTGACCCATTTTTTGCAAAGTGCCTCGCTGTAGATTTTGAACCCTAGCTCTGCCGGCACCTAGGGAAACCTAGCAAACCTATATATTTTTGAAAATTAGACACCCAGGGGAATCCAGGATGGGGTGACTTGACTGGCTCTCAGCAAGTTCTGTTACCCAGATTCCCTTGCAAACCTCAAAATTTGTCCAAAAAAACACATTTTCCTCACATTTCTGTGGTGGAAAGTTCTGGAATCTGCATGAATCCACAAAATTCCACCCACCCCCCGTTCCCCAAAGTCTTCAGAGAAAAATGGTACCTCACTTGTGGGGGTAGGCCTAGTGCCTGCAAAAGGAAACGGCCCAAAACGCAACGTGGACACACCACATTTTCAAAGTGAAAACTGACCCTTTTTTTGCAAAGTGCCTAGCTGTAGATTTTGAACCCTAGCTCAGCCGGCACCTAGGGAAACCTAGCAAACCTATACATTTTTGAAAACTAGACACCCGGGGGATACCAGGGAGGTATGGCTTGCAAGGATCCACCAACGTTTTTTTACCCAAAAACCCCTGCAAACCTCAAATTTAGCTGAAAAAAATCACTTTTTCCACACATTTTTGTGTGGGAAAGTTGTGGCATCACCGGGCTGACACAAATTTCCTCCCACCCAGCGTTCCCCCAGGTCTCCCGATAAAAATGGTGCCTCACTCATGTGGGAGGCCCAAGTACCCGCGACAGGCAAGGGCCCAAAACGTATTGAGGCGACATCAAAATTACCTATCATAAAACGACCTGGTTTTGCAAGGGGGTCACCTGGGTTTGGCCCTGTGCTCGGCGGCCAGCTAGGAAACCTACCAAACCCACACATTTCTGAAAAGTAGACACCCGGGGATTCCAGGGAGGTATGACTTGCGTGGATCCCCCAACGTTTTCTTACCCAGAATCCCTGCAAACATCAAATTTAGCTGAAAAATCACTTTTTCCACACATTTCTGTGTGGAAAAGTTGTGGCATCACCGGGCTGACACAAATTTCCTACCACCCAGTGTTCCCCCAGGCCTCCCAATAAAAATGGTGCCTCACTCGTGTGGGAGGCCCAAGTATCCGCGACAGGCAAGGGCCCAAAACGTGTTGAGGCAACATCAAAATTGCCTATCACAAAACGACCTGGTTTTGCAAGGGGGTCACCTGGGTTTTTGGCCCTGTGCTCAGCGGCCAGCAAGGGAAACCTACCAAACCCACACATTTATGAAAACTATACACCTGGGGGATTCCAGGGAGGTATGGCTTGCCTGGATCCCCCAACGTTTTCTTACCCAGAATCCCCTGCAAACATCACATTTAGCTGAAAAAATCACTTTTTCCACACATTTTTGTGTGGAAAAGTTGTGGCATCACTGGGCTGACACAAATCTCCTACCACCCAGCATTCCCCCAGGTCTTCCGATAAAAATGGTGCCTCACTCGTGTGGGAGGCCCAGTA